>JARWLC010000003.1:3805000-4405000 GCA_033318265.1 Phyllotis vaccarum
ACATCCATCTGAGGAGCCACACAGGGAAATGGGGACTGACCTCTCAAAGGGACAAGAAGGGTCAGCTGGGTAAATGGTGCTGCTCAGAAAGACTACAGAGGCTGAGTGTTCCTGGCAGAGGTGGTTGCCAACCACTGACCCCTTCCTTTTCCAGCTATGTGGGCATACTTCAGAGGGAGCCAGGTGTGATAACATCCCCCTGTAATGTCAGCACTCAGAAGGTAGAGGCAGGAGGATTTCATCTCAGAACAGCTCGGGCTAAAGAGTCCTAGCCCAGCCCAAGTACCTTAGTAAGAAGAGAAAAAACGGGAAGGAAGGAGGCAGCTCAAGACGAAGGTGGATGGCCATGGTTCTGCGGGAAGGGACGGCGATGTTCTTAACTGTGGTCTAGACAGAAACCCAAACAGTCTTGGAGCAGGAGGCCAGGGAGAGGCTAAATTACTGGGATTAAAGATATGTAGTATAATCCCTGCCTGGAGAAGATCCTTAACTAGTATTTATTAAGAATGGGGGGGGGGGGGCTGAAGAGCTGGCTCAGTGGTTAAGAGCTTTGTAGAAGATCCCAGTTCAGCAGCCTACACCCACATCAGGTGGCTCACAACTCCCTATGAACCCACCTCCGGGAGATCAGATACCCTCTCCTGGCCTCCTCAGGCACCCACTTATTTTTTTCTTTTTATACATGTTAAAAAGGGCTAAAAATCTTATGGGGCTGAAGATGAAGCTCATTTGGTAAAGTATCTATCTATCATGCATGTAGCCCTGACTTGGATCTCCAGCCAGAGATACCCAGCAACACATAAACTGGGTGTGGTGATGTTTGTCTGTAACCCAAGAAGCTCAAAGGCTTAGAAGGTCAGTGTCATCCTCGGCTGCATAAACACTTCAAAGCCAGCCTGGGGTACATGAGACCGTGCCTCAAAAAACAAAACCTTATAACTTTAGGGGTTCACAGTAGTTATCCATTCTCTGAACATTTGAACTCCTTGGAGGTCAGCTATCAGGAATAGACACTTGAATAAGACACTACCTTTTCTCAGAAGCCTCACGAGCTAATAGCCTAATCTGTTCAGTAATCTACTGAAATTAATGTTACCAATGCAGTTTTATTAGGATATTTTTATTATAAACAACATAAGACCCAACTCTTGGAGGTCTGATCAAACAAGGGAACTTGTTGATGCCGGTGCCAAAAATTAGTGTAGGGAGGCATAACCTCAGGCATGGCTAGTTTGAATTCAGCCTGGTCCCTTGGTTCTTCCTTCCTTGGGCTTGGTATCAGGTTGCCTATCGGTAGCCATGTCTTAGGATGGCCTGTTAGCTGCAAATTTAGGTTCCCAAGTTAGTGGGAGCTATGCCTTCACCCCTGGCTCAAGCTCCTTAACTCATCTGTCTTAGGGTTTCTATTGCAGTGAAGGGACACAATGACCTCGGCAACCCATAAAGGGAAACATTTAATCAGGGTGGCTCACCGTTTCAGAGGATTAGTCCACTACCATGGCACAGAGCATGGTAACAGGCACTGGAGTAGTAGCTAAGAGCTTACAGTTTGAGATACAAACATGAGACAGAGAGATCTAATTGGAGACTTTGAAATCTCAAAGCCCATCTCCAGTGACACACCTCCTCCAACAATCTCAGTCCTTCTGACACAGTTCCACCAACTCAGGACCAAACATTCCAATATATGAACCTATGTGTGGTGATACATTGTATATTTAAAAAAGCTAGTCTGAACATTAGAGGCTTGGTATTAATTACAAGCTGTTTGGCCTATGGCTCAGGCTTATTACTTGCTAATTCTCATGCTTTACGTTAACCCACATTTCTTATGGGCTAAAAGGGCAGGCCTCGGGGAGCAGGAGAGGCAGAGGAGGGAAGTTTGGGAGCAGGTGAGTCACCACAGTGGGGCTTAGAGCCTGGTGGAGGGCCTTGGCAGATTGATAAGGCGGGAGAAGGCGGCGCCGCCACCACCTCCGTGGAGCCTCACATCCACTTAAATTAACCTATGATTCTCATCTATGTTTAGCCAAGTGTCTTGGTACCTTTGCTTCAGTGCAGCTTCCTTCCTCTGCATCTGGCTGGCAACTGCTGCTCTGCTTTTCCTCTTCCCAGAATTCTCCTAGTCTAATCACCCCACCTCTACTTCCTGCCTAGCTATTGGCTAATCAGTGTTTTATTAAAACCAATACAAGTGAAAAATTTTTAGAGTGCACAAGAGCATTACCTCACATCTGTGGAAACCATTCTCATCCAAACCACGGGAGGCCAGAGTAGCCAATGCCAAGAGTTCATCCCCGTTTTCTCTAGAGGCAGAATGACACCCATGGCCAGGGCTCTAGAACACGCAGAGCTGATTTGACTCTCAGTCATAACTCTGGGTAGCTTTATCTGCAAAGCCACTTTTTTCTAGTCAGCACAGGAAGATTCTGTGGATCCTACAGGCTCTTTCTTAAGTCCTAGGATGGTGAGACTGTCCCTTCCCTGCACAGTCGGCTCTGACAAAGGACTGAACTATGCTCTGTCAGAGATCTCTTTTCCTTCTGAGAAACATTCCTGTCCTTTCCCATTTTCCCAGCTAAGGATCCCCATGCTGCAGATGGAATCGCCACTGCCCAGATGAGGTCAGCTTGCAGGATGATGCTGGGACCACCCAGGGCTCATGCGCACATGGTCAGCAGAGCTTCTCTTGGCTCCTTCCTCTGAGGGCAGAAGGAGCAGCCAGGAAAAGCACAAGACAGTCTGGTGACTGAGAAAAAACTAGCTTTCCGTCTTGGCTCTGTCCGCGAGCCTGGGGCAGTAGGCCTGCTTGGATTCCTGCACATTCTGCTTTTCCTCATAGCTCAGATAGAAATAATTTCATCCCCATGCATGACAGTTGCTGGGTAGTTTCCTGCTGTTACACTGGCTTTGGCTGCATTTGGCACGAGATTGGATTGTATCCTCTAAAAGACACACACACATCAACATCCAATGTGACTACATTTGGAACTAGGGTCTTTGTGAATACTGTCAGGTTAAGACAAGATGATAGTATATTATAGTATATTCCAGAAGTCTAAGATCTAATACCTTATAAGAAAATATGGACAGATGCACACAGAAGGGAAGTCAATGCAGAAATGTGGCCACACAGAGAGAGGCCTGTAAGGATAAAGGCAGATTAGAAGGATGTGTATAGGCTCCAAAACACCACTAATAAATTGCCCACATTGTAGAAGCCAGGCACAGGCAAGGAGGCCCCTCCTGAGAGCACTCGGACAGTAGCCCTGCAGACTTAGGCCTTTGGACTTATCGTCTCTGGAATGGAAAGAATAAATTCTGGCATTTGAACTAATCTGTCTGTGGTTGTTTACTACAAGCACTATGAGAATTTAACGTAGAGAAAGCTTAGTGAAGGGTGCTGATAGGCAGCTGGAGATGTAGCTCAGCTGGTAGAGAGCTCTGGGTTCCAGGTATGGTAGCACACGCTTGGAACTCCAGCATTCAGGAGGTGGAGGCAGGAGGATTAGAAGTTGAAGGTCATCGTAATTACATAGAGTCCAAGGTCGGCATGGGATACATGAGACCCATCTCAAAAAATAAATTAATATAGTTTTAAAAGAGACTGAAAGACCGTGGTTCTGAAGACACCATCAAACTGTGTGGAACAGGACGGGCAGCTTCCTCTCTGCCTGGATTTCCACAGATGGGCAGGAGATGGCTCAGGTCCCAGGCAGGATGATGATGATGGCTGTCAGGAGGACAGTACCTTCAGCCTGTCTGTTCCTTAACAAGTGCTAGGGATGTTTGAATTCTGAGAATGAACAGGCCTGAACTGGGGAGAACTACCCGGGAGGGTTTGGGACAGATGAGGAACAATCTGATTTATGTTGCCTGAATTCTAATTGATCTTATAATAATAACCCGGAGCCAGATATTGGGATAAATGTTAGAAGATCTGAGAGACAGAGGAACAGGCCACTTCCACTTCTCGGCCAGCCAACTCTTCCAGCTGAAAGGCAAAGATCCTGTCTCCAAGAATCCTCAGAGTGAAAGCCTCTGAGTCCTCAGCGGAAAGGGAGGGGTGAACTCTGTCCCCTTCCACCTTATATGCCTTTCTCTGCCAGCCATATCACTTCCTTGTTCAAATTTACTAGCACTAGGATTAAAGGTGAGTGTGTGTGTGTGTGTGTGTGTGTGTGTGTGTGTGTGTGTTTCCCAAGTGCTGGGAGCAGAGGCAGGGGATCCCAAGTGCTGGAATTAAAGGTACGTGCCACCACCACCTGGCTTTGTTTGGCCTTTAACTCACAGAGATCCAGATGGATCTTTGCCTCTGTATCCCGAGTGTTAGAATTGAAGGTGTGTGTCACCACTTTCTGACCCCTATGCTAACTCTGAGGCTGGCTCTGTCCTCTGATCTTCAGGCAAACTTTATTTCTTTAGAGCCTACACGATACATCACCACAGGCTTACAGCAGATGATGAAGGCTGAGAACCGAATGGATGATAAATTCCTACTGAGTGCCATCCCCTGGCTCCCGATCCTCCTCTGCAGTCTCCCTGCCAACCCTCTTTCCCTCAGGTGCCAAGATCCAGCACCCTAGTGGGATTATGTTGTTACACTGTATATAATTGGCCTGTCTACTGTTTTAATAAAAATGCTGACTGGCCAAAGGCAGACAGGAAGTGTGGGCGGGGCTACCAGACTAAGAAAACTCTGGGAACAGGAAGAACAGAGCAGAAATGCCACAGACACACCAGAGAAGCGGATGCAGAGGACACCTATCCTGCTCTGAGAAAAGGTACAGAGCCCCATGGCTGAAAAGGATAAGAATCATGGGTTAGTTTAAGGGTAAAGAGTTAGCAAGTTATATGCCTGGGCCTCAGGTCAATCAGCATAAAATTAATATACGTGTCTGTGTGTTTCAGTGGGACTACGGGACTGTAGGCCAGAAAGTCCAGGCCACAAAGCAAGACCAGAAATTCTGGGCCAGAAACCTCATACAACAACCATGGAGTCCTGCCTGGTGCAGGTGGAGCCTCTTTTCAGCAACTTGCCCGCCTTCTGTTTGCTTGTTCATTCAGTGCTTTGGCTTGAATGTAAAGTGTCCCCCAACCCCCAGACTCAAGAACACTGTAGAACTTTTAGAAGACAGATCTTTTACTGAAGCAAGTAGGGTTACCAGGGGCGGGCCTTGGGATTTTATAGCCAGGTCCACTTCCGGTTCACTCTCTGCCTTCTGACCAGTGTGTAACCAGGATGGAACGTACCTCCTCAAACTGTAAGCCAAACAGAACCCTCCCTCCCTGAAGCTGCTTCTTGTTGAACATTTGGTCAGAGCAATAAGAAAAGTAACTAATAGAGCTGGTTCTGAAACTGTGTCTAGAAATAGGCTTCCAAATTTGGAAAACGCCCCAAACTGGCCTGGACCTCTTGATCTTCCCTCCTGAACACTGGGGTCATAGGTGTGTGCTACCACGAAGGCTAGTCCCCCATGGTCACATGGCTAGCTTCTACTCACCTTGAAGACTCATCACAGGTACTGCCCATCCTCTAGGAGCCTCCTGCCATGTTTCCACAGAACAGTGCACTGACCACTACCATGAACTTGCCCATGAGTGTTAGTGTTAACCATAGAGTGTGTCTGCCACCAGCCAACTGGGAGGTTAGAGCTGGGTAGGATGCTGGTTTCCTATTTCTGTATTCCCAGCCTCCGGTAGAGAGTAGGGCCATGGAACAGAATGAATAAAAGCATAAAGTAAGATGAGTCAGTGTCTCATCTTCATGGCTAAGAAGAATTTTGCAGAAGTGTGCTGGTGTCGGGACCTCAAGAGCTAAGGTTTTTCTGAGAGCAGAAGGCACCACAACTCCCTAGCTCTGGCTGCTTGCTTCTCCACTGTTTTGCTCCTGTCTGAAGACCCAGAGCCGTAGGCAGGGCAAACGGTGGTTTGTAAGTAAGGCTGACATGAGCAGGGAGTGGGAAGGGTGATGCAGCCCAGCGGCAGCCCAGTGTTGTGGAAAGAGCCAGAGGATCTGACAGAGTTGTGTGTCCACACAGGCTCATGGGGGAACTGCAGCTTCTCAGCCCTTCCTGGGCACTTGGTCAAGTACAGATGAAGAAGTGGGAAATAAGGGCAGGTGGGGGAGGGGGAAGGAGGGGGTGGAAGTGGGAAGGAGCCTTCTGAACTGTGAGATCCGGGCTGGGAGAGTTAGGATAAGTGAAGGAGCCATCTCTCCACCGTGACCGGGCCCAGTCAGCCAGACCCCCACCTTTTCATCCACACCCCCTGCAGCTACTGTCCATCCCTCCACCTGTGCATCTCATGGCAATTCTGAGTGTGACTATTTGAGCCCAACTTTACCATCTCCAAATTTACTTGAAAATTCTTTAAAATTCCTCATCTTTGGCTGGAGAGGCGCCTCAGAGGCTAAGAGTGCTTTCTGCTCCAGGGAAAGACCTAGGCTCCATTTCCAGCATCCACATCAGCAGCTCACAATTATCTGGGACTCCTCCAGCTCTAGGGGATCCCACCTCCACTTCTGGCATCTGTGGGCTCCTGGACACACATGATGCACAGAAACTCACAATACCCATAAATAAATTAAAAAAAAAAGAATTTCTTGTTTTATTTTCTCTTTTTTCTTCCAAACAAGTTTTTTCGTGCTGTGCGTCAGGCTGGCCTCAAACTCCTGGTCTCCCTCCAGAGTCCTGGGATTAGAGGTGTGTGTAACCACACTGGTATTCAGGTATTGTTTATTTATTTATTTTGGTATTTATTAGGTGTTGTTTCTGGTCATTTTGGTGGTTTCCCTAGTGGTTTAGTGGTTTCCTGGTCTACTTGGAGTTAATATCGCATCATTTCATGTGCTATTTTCTGTTGTTCACTGCCTTCCACTTCTTTATGTTGTCATTGTTAAAATCCCACATGCCCTGAACTCCGTAGGACACGGCTTTGCTTAACTCTTCAAAAAGCAGCATCTACTTAAAGAGACTAAGAGAAAAAATAATCACATAAAGATGCCCAGCCATTGGTCACTTCATTCTGTTCTGAAGATGTGTGTTTTAATAAGGCAACATAGGGCTTTGGGCAGTGGATTCTCTCTGTCTTTTTCCCCCTAATGGTATCTTCAATTTATGTTCATTTTTTGAGACAGAGTCTTGTGTGTTGCAGCATGGCCTATAACTCACTGCACAGCAAAGGATGGCCTTCTGATTCTCCTCATCTGTGTAAATGTTGAGATTTCAGGCACGTGCATAAGGTCCATACAGCTTGAGAAGACAGTTCTGTTTACTGCTTCATGCATTTATTCCGGGGTGGGACATTGATCAAAGTGCATTGGCTCTGAAATTAGAGTTGCTGGGTTCAAATCTTGCCTCTGCTATCTGTGAGACCTAGGGTAAGTCACTTCAGTTTCCACATGTGTAGGAGGTGACTTCAAAAGGCCGTGTTGAAGATGAATGGAGATATATAGCATGATGAGCTCAGAGAACAGTGGATGATGGAACAAGCACTCATTCAACTGGACCTGCCTGCTCTGAGGTTGGAGGTGGTGGTGGGGGTGTCGCGGTGGAAAGCTAAATTTCCCAAGAGAAGAGTTCTTCTGGAGAGGCTGTCTTCTGGGATGTCAGCCCTTAAAGCAGGCTTCTGGGGCCACTTCTTGGGCCCATGTCTTGTGTACAGAGAACCTGGCTAGAGCATCAGGCTAGCCCTACAGCTTTGCTTCCTACATTGGTTCTGTCTTTGTCCTTTTGGTCACATAGCACCCTGGGAGACATAAGCAGTTTGGGATATGGAGCGTCTGGACAAGGAGTTTTGGGAGTTTCCACCAGTCAGAGGGACTGTTTCTAGATACAGAACACAAAGAGGGTCGAGAGTCACTAAAGGACGCAACAGGAGGAGGTGAGGGCTGCCTCTGGGACAGGATGGGCCTGCTCCTGATTTGGGGCTTGATGTGGGCTAGCAGCCAATGTTGCAGCTGCCAGCCTCTCTTGGGGAGCTGGCACCACATTGTGACAGAAATCGAAAGCAGGGAAGAGGGCTGGGGTGAGGTGACTCTGCCGGCCTATTCCCTTTTGCCAAGGAAATGCCAATGTGTCCAGCTCTGACCATGCTGTACTCCAGTGGCTTTGGTTTCTCAAAATATTCTGCCTCTGCCTATAACGGTCTCCTCTCTCCTCCCTCCCTTCCCCTTTTCCTCTGCCCCACCCCATGGAGATCTTAAGGCTCGGAAAGTAAAGTGGGAGCCTGAGACACAAGCTTACTGAGCTTGAGTTTCGTCTCTACACCAAGCAGCCCCTGGCTCCCCAAGCTGTGGTCTGGCCTAGTGTGAGGGGATGTGGGAGACAGCTGACCAGTCTTTTGACGCTATTTCTCCACTGACACCTGGAAAGCTGTCCCTGAAAATGCATGTAGTGATATTTATTTATTTATTTATTTATTTATTTATTTATTTATTTATTTATTTATTTATTTATTTATTTATTTATTTTTAGCATACAAAGAACATGGCTTATTCTATTTGTGCAAAATGGTTGTCCCAGGCCTCCTGGCCACCAGGGGGCAGTGTGAGAGCCAGGAGCAACATTTCTCAGGCTTGGGCCTGCTTTGTTCAGCATAGCACTCAGTGACTTCTGGGCTTCCCAATAGAGCCTCATGCTAGTCTATTAGACCATCCTCTGTCTCTTGCTCCAACAGAGAGAGAGAGAGAGAGAGAGAGAGAGAGAGAGAGAGAGAGAGAGAGAGAGAGAGAGAGAGAGAGAGAGAGAGTGTGTGTGTGTGTGTGTGTGTGTGTGTGCCTGCCTGCCTGCTTTCATCCAGGTCGTGTTTTGAAGTCATCACAAAGCTACCTGGAGACCATGTGTATCATCAGCAGGAGGCTCTTGTGTCACCCCCGCCCCTCATGCCTCAAGCTGAGGCTTCTGTGGTCATGTAGGACTTAACTGGCATAGATTCTGCCCTTGACTGTGGGACCAGCTGTGAGTAGCAGCCCTGGGGCCAGTGTTTGGACCCTTCTGCACATTGTGGTGGCATCTAGCATTCCTTTACTGGGCACTTCAGACAGCACAGTGTCCTCTCTCCCATCTCTGGCCTCCTCAAGCTGTTCGTTTGCTCCTCTGCTTCCCTGGGAAAAGTTAGGGCCACTTTCTCACTCCTACAAGAAGGGATTTGAAAGAGAGGAATAATTCCCAAGTTGGGCCCCACAATTTAGGTAATTCTGAACCAGGGTTCTAGCCCCTCCCTGAACAACATGGCCCGAGCAGCAAAAGATGGCAGCCAGAGAGACACAAGCGTATACAGAGAAAAAGCAAGTCAGTCTACAAGACGAATGCTCGGATGGGTGCCAGGAGCTGCTGGGGTTGTTGCATCATTGAGAGGCAGGATTTCTTGACACCCATTCAGCGTCAGTCTCAGACTGCTGTAAGCCAGGGTTATAAATAGCTGGGAATATAAATGTTGGGCAGGGAGTGTAGAATCTGGCTTGCTCCTGGGCTGGGAAGCATGGAGTAGGCCTGGGCGATGGTGGGTAATCTGAATTAAGCTTAGGGTTTTCTAGAAAGATCTAGCATCTAAAAGAGAGATTTGGATGGTGAGTTACCCCAGGATGGAAGATGGCTTAAACTACCAGGGAACCTTCAGATTTGCACCCATCCTGCTTTGGGCACTAAGGATCCCTAATCTCCACCCTAGATTCATGAATATCAAGGCTCCAAGGTCTCTGACACTGAGCTGCTGTGGTACTAAGCTCTGTGAGCATCCTGATATCATCCCTGAGATGCTGATGGCCATGTGGTTCAGTGGTAGACTGCTTGCATAGGCAGGAGGCCCTGGGCTTTTTCTCCCATACAACAAAACTCACTAAAAATGTAAAAAGGCAACTCCATCTTGGAGAGCTCTCACATGAGGAAGCATGTTGAGGTCACATATTATGCTGTCCTTGTGCTGTGGCAGTCAACACCCCTAGGAACACAGGGACCATCTGCCACAGTTTGCTGAGCATCTTTTGTTTTAAGTAACAAAGTTGCGGCCACCACCACCAGCACCATCCAAACCAGGATGACATCATTTCCTGAAAGCTGCTGTGGTTGGCATCTATTAGAACTTCTTTGCTTGTTTAGGGTTGTTGGCTTGCTTTGAAAACAGGATCTCTTGTAGTCCAGATTGGCCTTGAATTCAATATGGAGATGAGACTAACCCTGAACCCCCATATGCTCCTGCTTCCAGGTGCTGGGATTGTAGGCAGACATAACCATGCCTGGCTTATTAGCTAGCTAAGAACATTATTTTATATTCACAATGCAAGGGAGACATTCATACCTCCATTTTTTGTTTGTTTGGTTTTGATTTTTTAAAGACAGGATTTCATTGTGTAGCTCTGGCTGTCCTGGAACTTGCTCTGTAGACCAGGCTGGCCTCGAACTCACAAAGATCCACCTGCCTCTGCTTCCTGAGTGCTGGGATTAGAGGTATGAGCCACCACCACTGCCTGGCTATTACCCCCATTTTTAAAATGAGAAATGGAGACATGCAAAGATTAAATTACTTCTCCAGGTGCAGGAGCACTGATTGCTCTTTCAGAGGACCTGGGTTCAGTTCCCAGCATCTGTGTTTAAAGTTTACAACCATCTGTAGCTCCAGGCAGGCAAACCGTAGGAAGATACACATGCAGGTTTAACACTCTTGCTCAAAGTCATATGGCCAGTAAGTGAGAATTTGATTGTTTGGTTGTTTTGTATGTGTGTGTGTGTGTGTGTGTGTGTGTGTGTGTGTGTGTGTGTGTGTGTGTGTGTGTGT
Organism: Phyllotis vaccarum; assembly: GCA_033318265.1. Taxonomy (NCBI): domain Eukaryota; kingdom Metazoa; phylum Chordata; class Mammalia; order Rodentia; family Cricetidae; genus Phyllotis; species Phyllotis vaccarum. Next base: position 3,815,777 of record JARWLC010000003.1, read on the forward strand.
GGTGTGTGTGTACCATGGCACAAGTGTAGAGGTCCAAGGACAACTTTGTGGAACAGATAACATGGACACCAAGGATCAAATTCTCTAAGAAGCGGAGGATGACCTTGAACTCCTGACCCTCTGTTCTCTGTCTTCCAAGTGCTGAGATTACAGGTGTGCATCAGTGCACCTGCAGAAAAGATCCAGTGGGGGTTTGTTTGCCTTTTGTCCCACAGTGCTTGGCATCAGATCCAGCTGATTCAAGGCAAGCTTTCTTCCTGGAGCTACATTCTCAGGTTTGTTTGCATGCTTTTGAGATAGAGCCTTGCTATTGTAACTAGGCTGCTCTCAGACAGTGATCCTTCTGTCTCGGTGTATGAGATCGCTGGCATGTGTCATTATTTCTCGTTCTAGGTGGGAATTTGAACTCAGGCCTTGGCTGTTCTCAACAAGTGAGCCTTTCTGAAGGAGCAGGTGCTGAGAAATGTTCGAGGGTATGAAGGAGGTAAATGAGTAGTGAGTGAGCAAAGAAGCATAACTCTGTCTAAGGTGATGGGGTCGGGTCTTCAAGGCCCAAGACACGACAGGAATTATTCAGTCATGGGTTTCACCTGGAAGGTGTGTGTGGTGCCTCGCTCTGGTCTCAGAATAGGCTTCCCTGAACACCTTGCTGCTTGGAGCAAACACAGCCTCTGCTTGGAAATTGGTTTGCTCACATGCATGCCTTGGCTAAGAGCAGACTCTTATTTTACTTCCCACCCACCAAGGACCCTGGCAGGAGGAATGGGCCTCTCCCTGTTTCTTACCAAGAAAGCCATCAATGACAAGTAGCCGGCTAACTACCAAAGAGTCAATCTGTTATCTCTCATTGGGCAAGTAAATGGCCCTACCCTGACTGTGGGCCTTGGACCATCCACTTACAGCTTCCAGAGCCACTCCCAGGGAGAGTCAGGGCAGGGGCTTGAAAATAGCCTTGAAAGTCTTAGGCAGATAGTGTCTGGTTTTTCTTTTGCTTTGAGTGGGTTGATTGGGGGGCGCTACCCCAAGTCTACACCATTTCTAGGCTCTCTCCAGGCCTGCCAGGAGTGCCCCACAATCAGCTCCTGATCTAATGGAGGTGGGGGCAGGGCCTGCCTAGGCCTCCTGCCAGGATCCCCAAAGGGCGGGAAATGAGTTGGCATAGAAATTACAGTGAGCTATTAGTTGGACGTGAGTAACGGTGAGATTGTAGCCAAAAGTTTCTACTCAAAGCAACATGAAAATCTGTGAGGAACTCTGCGATGAGGGCCAGGGAGATTGAGGAGTTCCTTATGTCGACCATTTAAAAACCAGGGATTCCCAGGTGGCAGGTGACTGAAGCCCAACTCACTCCCGATTAAGAAGAAAAAGATATTGTTGGCTCATAGAGCTAGGAAGGACAGATGGACTGGGGGAGGGGTGTCCATCAGGGAGGCTCCCAGTTCATCCCTGCTCTCTCCATGCCATCTCTGGTGACCCTCACCCCTCAGCATCCCCCTTCCCTTCCTCCTTTTAGTAACAGAAATAACTTATTGTTGAGGTATGATGGGTGGATCCAGCTATGTCTCCCAGCTTCCCCTGAATATAGGAATGGCCAATGAGATATAAGTAGGAACTTTTGAGCAGGGCTTCTAGAATGTTCTTTAAAGGACCAGCCTTCCATTGCTTCTTCTTTCTTTCTGTTTTCACATGGATTTGAGGATTGGTTCTGAGATAGATAGCCATCTGGGAATCAAAGAAAATCACACTGGGCTAAAATATTCTTAAGGAGTTTTGCACTGAACCAACCCAGGAAATGGTATCTTCTGGAATGTTTTGCATATCAAAATTCACTATGGTCATGGGTCAGTGACTTGTGGGTGAAATCAGTTTCCACCTTTGCCACCTGGGAGTGGTGTTTTCAGTGGCAGGAAACATATTCCCAGAAGCATCAGGCTGGTTCCTTCAGAGACACATTACCAGACAGGAAGAGAATGATTTCCCAGCTCTAACTGGAAGCTTCTTGGGAAAAGCTATTATTTGGCCCAACATGGACCATGTGGTCTTCCCTTGACAGTGCTGCCTAACAAACAAGACCCTCTGATTGGCTTAGCATGAGTCCCATGGCCTCCTGGGAGGTGGGTAGGTTCCTTTACGAAGAAGTCAGAGAGTGCTTGGCTTTAAAAACAAGTCCTCAGAACTGTGGGGGCTGCTGGACACAGTGAAAGAACTGATTCCCAGGGGTTGTCCTGTGCCCTTCAGTATGCACTGTGGTACATACACACGCACACACACGTGTGCAAATGTAACTAAAAAAAAACCCCAGAATTCTTAAGAGATGCCTGCACATGGACTCTACCTACCCATGAACCTCTAACTGCCCCACAATCAACTTCCTAACACTGCCCTTTAGAATGTGTAGGAAAACTTTGTTCAATACCCTGAACAAAGCCCAGAGTCTGGGGATGTAGTTCAGCTGATAGAATCCCAGCCCCACAAAACAAGATAGAACAGACCATCAAATGATGTAATATCCGCTTTGCCAGACCTGGCATCAAATGGTTATCATCCCGGCACTTGGGAGGTGGAGGCAGGAGGATCAGGAATTCAAGATCTTCTCCTACTGTTCAGTAAGTTTGAGATCAGCTCAGCTACAAGAAAGTCTGACCTAATAACCTTAAATAGATAAACAAAAATTAAAAACCCTCATAAAACAAAAGCCCAACCCAAAGAGACCCATCTTGAAGGGCTGTTGTTACTATTGAAGAACAGAATTAGAGGGGCCGGAGAGGTGGCTCAGCAGTTAAGAGCACTGCCTGCTTTTCCAGAGGACCTGGGTTTGATTCTCAGAACCCACACGTCTACAACTCTAGTACCAGGGGATCTGAATGTTCTTTTCTGGCTTCCTCCAGCAATTCACACACATATGGTGTACATACATACACGCACACAACACAAGCAAATGCACACATAAAAATAAATAAATCCTTTTTTTTTTTAAAAGAATGAAATTAGATACAAAGACTGCCCTGAATCTTGTCAGACATCTAATAAGGTCCATTCCTTTCACTTGGGACATTTAACTTCTAGGCCTCTCATGTTCCCTCAGAGGGAAGAACCTCCATCCCCACACCTGAGCCCTTGAGGAATCACATTTAGGAAGCTCCCCGTGAGAAGTCTGAGGACTGTTTTAACAGTCAAGAGATGGCCAATCCTTGTGTGGGCCCAGGAGAGTACAAGTCACACCGGTGCATCTCATGAAGGAGGCCATCACCTCAGCTGGGAGAGAAATAAACCAGATGCTGCATGGAGCCCACTGGGTTCCACACCTGTCACTCCTGGAGGTTTTCACGTTTCCAGTCATTACTGGGAACACTCCCACTCAAGCTCGGCCACTTTGGAAAGCCTGGCCTAGGTCTGGAGAGAAGGCTCAGTGGTTAAGACAGCATATTGCTCTTCTGAACATCTGCCTCCTGTTCCCAGAACCCACTCACAACCGTCTGTAGCTCCAGCTCCAGGAGACCTAATGCCTTCTTCAGGCCTTCTGGGACACACATGTTCTCTTTCTCCTTCCCTCCCTCCCCTCTTTCTCTCTCTCCTCCCTTTGCTCCCTCCCCCTCTCACACATACATGTACACAGGCACATATAAATAAAACAATTTGTTTTTATTTCTAAGAGAACTTAATGAAGCAAATTGTTCCGTCAAAGCCAGGCTGGGCATTGTCCCTTTGATTTGTCATTATGCCCTGTGTGTGAGCAGACATTGGTTCACATAGTCTCAGGAGAAGTTAACAGAATAGTAATCTTCAGAGAGCAGGGCATGGGCTGGAGAGACGGCTCAGAGCTTAAGAGCACTGGCTGCTCTTCCAAAGGGCCTGGGTTCAGTTCCCAGCACCCACGTGGCAACTTTAACTGTCTATAACTTAGGTTCAGAGCATCTGACACCCTCACACAGACCTACATGTAGGCAAAACACCAACTCACATAAAATAAAAAAATAAGTTATTTAAAAAAGAGAGAGAGACCATGACATTCATTTCTGGCAAAAGAAATATTTTTCAGCCAGGTATGACAGGATATAACCTGTAGTGGAATTACGTTGTTACATTGTAAATAATTGTCCTGCCTACTGGTTTAATAAAAACGCTGATTGGCCAAAGGCAGATAGGAATTATGGGCGGGGCTACCAGACTAAGAAAACTCTGGTAACAGGAAGAACAGAGTAGAATTGCCACAGAGAAGCCATGGAGACACCATGATGAGAGGCCAGCAGATGCACAGGAAAGAAGTTGAAATGCTGCTCTGAGAAAAGGTACTGAGTCCCATGGCTGAACAGGATAAGAGTAATGGGTTAGATTAAGAGCAAGAGTTAGAAAGTTATATGCCTGAGCCATAGGTCAATCAGCGTACAATTAATATAAGTGTCTGTGTGTTTCAGTGGAACTACAGGACTGTGAGTCTGAAAGTCCCAGCCACCAGGCTAGACCGGAAAGTCCAGGTCAGGAGGTTAGACCGCAAAGTCCAGGCCAGAACCTAGTACAACAATCACTATAATCCCAGCACTTGAGAGGCTTAGAATTGAGAGTTACAAATACATAGCAAATTTTAAAAATTATCCCTTTAAAAGAGTGACTGCCTTTGACCTCTAGGGTCAGGGCTTCTGCCCCAAGAGCAGGACCTCATAATTCTACTCCAGACCCACCTCTGCCCTAACACTGTATTGTATTGTATTGCATTGCATTGTATTGTATTGTGGTGTGGTGTAGTGTATTGTGTGTGGTGTAGTATAGTGTATTATATTGTATCATAGTGTAGTGTAGTGTAGTGTATTGTATTATGCTGTGCTGTGCTTTGTTTTTAGACAGTTTTACTGTATGGTCCAGCCAGGCCTCGAACACTCCACCCTCTCGATGCTGATTGGCACAGTTTTAGATGCTTTAGCCTGTCCCTAGTGGGACATGGCTTCCAGCCTTTTCTGAGAGCAGGCCCTTCTGGGTCCTAATTCATTGTCTATTTTCCTAAAGGGAATGAACTTTCCCTTTCTCTCTGACTTTTCCAGAGAAAGGCCATGAGTTCTGCTTCCACATCCTCATCTTTTCCCAGTTAGCCTCTGAGAATGGAGCTCCCACCCCTACTATCCTCTTCCCTCTCCTGGTTTTTATCCCACGTGACTGCTCTGTGGTAGCCCCTCTTGAACATGTGGCTCATGTGACACTCCTTCCTGCTCTCTGGTCTCCCTGCCTCCATTCTGTCCACCCCTCCCACTATTTCAAGAGAGGGTCTTGCTATGTAGCCCAGGCTGGCTTCCAACTCATGGCAATCATTCTTTCCTGAGCCTCTAGAATGCCAGAATACAAGCGTGTGTCATCATGCCTACCCAAACATACATGCTTTGGGCTTGGGGGTTTTGTTTTTGGTTTTGGACAGGGTCTCACTCTATAGCCCAGGTTAGCCTTGAATTCTTAGTAATCTTGCTTTAGTTTCCCAAGTGCTGGGATTATAGGTGTGAGCTATCACACACAATCTTACTCTTTTTTTGATGTTTGTTTTAGACAAGATCTCTTGTAGCCCAGGCTGGCCTCAAACTCACTATGTAGCTAAGGATAACCTTGATCTTCCTACCTCCACCTCCCCTGAGATTCCAGATGTGTGCTGCCAGGCTCAGGATTACTTGGCACTGAGATTGAGCCCAGGGCCTCGTGATGTTTGGCAAGTACTCTCCCCACTGAGTCACATCCCCAGCCCCCCCCCCCCCCCGTTAGTCCTTAAACATTTCCATCTTCTTTATTTATTCTGACTTCTTGTTAGATAAGTTTTGAGAGTGGCTCCCTAAGTCATAATGGCTTTTAAATTATAGCTCATGACCCATTCATGAATAATTAAACCAGTTCGGTGTACGCTGGGATCAATTCCTGTTTTCTGAACAGTGACTTGCAGGAGAATTGCCCAGAGTAAGCTAAGCATTGGTGTGCACACTTGTAGTTTGTAGGTCGTGAGAAAAAAAGTCATTTCTTCCGGTGAGTAATACTACTTGAGAATTTCTGTTCTGTAGCATGTGAGGTTCCCAGCAACTCAAAAAGTAGGAGGCCACCAAGAAGGTTCAGTGGGTTAAGGTATCTGCCATCAAGTCTATTGATCTGAGTTTGATTCCCTGGATCCATGTGGTAAGAGACAAGTGATTCCCACAAGACGGCCTCTGGCTATCTATGCCCCACCCCAAAACAACAACAAAACCCTAAAAATAGATCGCACAATCCATCCCATTTCTGGGTAGGTATCCCAAGGAAATGATGCCAGCACACCAGACTGATACCTGTAGGCCCATAACATGTAAAACCAGCCTCAATGACCATCAATAGATTGATGGTCTTAAAAAAAAATGCAGCTCATCTATGTACACACTGAAATAGGAGTCGCCCACAAAGAGTGAGATCTTGTCATTTGTGGGAAGATGGTCAGAACTGGAGTGTTAAATGAAATAAACCAGGCACAGAAAGACAAATATCACATGCCGTTTCTCATGTTTGGAAACCAGGAGATGCTCAGTGGTGGGGAGCACTTCTTACCCTGATAGATGACAGGAGTTTGGTTTCTAGCACCCACTTTGGAAGCTCATAAACCCCTGTAACTCTAGTTCTAGTAGATCCGATCCCCTCTTCTGGCTTCCCGGGACACCCACATGCATGTACACATACCAACATGAAGACACACATGCATGATACATAAGGACAAGTAAATCTTTTAAAAAGTCAGCTTGCATGTAAAATGGTGAGTAATGAAGGCACAGATACAGGCAGGTTGGATTTGATTAGTGTGGACTATAGGCATGTGCACAAGTGCACACTGAGCCTCGTCAGCACAGTCAATGCATGCTAGTCACTAATGAAGACAGCCAGGATAGTAACACAGGCTCAGAACTTCAGCCCTTTGGAGGTAAAGACAGGATGATTCACGGTTCTGCAGGCTGAGCCTGGTGGCGCATGCCTTTGATTACAGCACTAAGGAGGTACAGGTGGAAGCTACATAATGAGACCTTTCAAAACCACAGAACACACAACAAGCAACACCCCCTCCCCCATCACAAGTTAAAATAAAAGAGGACTGAAGTTTTTGCTCAGTGGTAGAGCACTCATGTAGCGTGTGTGACACCCTGGCTGGTAGAGAACTTGTGTAGCATTTGGGACACACCAGATTTCATCTCCAGCAGCACCCCAGAAACCACACACACACACACACACATACACACGTGTGCGCGAACACGCACACTCACACACACACAAGCTGGAGAGTTGGCTTGGCAGGTAAGCATAAAGATTTGATTCAACACTTAGCAATTGTGTAAAAAGCCAGGCGCAGTGACACACATGTGCCCACGACTTCAGCACTGCATGCCATATCTACACTCACACACACCAAACACATTTTCAAAATAAAAATAGCTCAGGTATTAAGAGCGCTCTTCTCATCCAGAGTTCGGTTCCCAGCATAGAATCGGGCAGTTCACAATTGCCTGTAACTTCTGCTCTGAGAGATTCAAAGCCCTCTTTTGGCCTCAGTGGGCCCCTGCACACGCATGGCACACACACAGACACAAAGGCATGCACATAAATTAAAATAATTCTAGGAAGCAACAATGACAAGCACAAAGATCTTTAAGGAGCTTTGGACTGAATTTATTGCATTTATTATTTATTTATTTATTTTTTATTTAGCGTGGCAGGCACATGTGTGAAGGGCACAATTTATAGGAGCTGGTTTTTTCCTTCCATCATGTGGGTTTCCAGGATCAAACTCAGGTGGTCGACTTCATAGCAAATGGCTTTCCTGGCTGCCATCTCATCAGCCCCTACTCTCCCTCCCTCCCTCCCTCCCTCCCTCCCTCCCTCCCTCCCTCCCTCCCTCCCTCCCTCCCTCCCTCCCTCCCTTACTTTCAATATTTTATTTTATTTAGACAAAGTCTCATGTTGCTCTGTCTGGCCATGAGCCCCTGATCCTCTCACTGGTCCTGTGTAAGTGGGAGTACAGGTATGAGCCATTTTGCCTAGCTGTATGCACAGTTGTTTGTAGAAACTTCCTTTGGGAAGCAAAGCTCTATGCTCGGCCAGCTGGGGCCCCCTAGTGGCCTGGAGGACTATAGTCTCCTGTGGCTCCTGAATGTTCCCTAGAGAAAGTCAAGATGGTTTCTTTTGGGTAGAGCTCTAACATCAGTGCCCATGCCTGCATCATCGTGACAGTCCCCAGTTCCTCCTTACAGTACCAGGCTGGATATGACACACTCGTATTTTTCTTTGGCTGCACATGACAATTAGTGGTTACAAGCCTGGGTGCAAGGACAGGCCCTTGACTCCCTTCCAGCCTCACCTGGGCCCCCAGACTCTAAATTTGGCCCAGCCTGTAATTACTCTCCATCCTGGCCAAGGGAGCCAGTCAAAAATAGCACAAGCACCAGCCGGGACACCAATTGGGAAGCCAGATGGGAAAGTCTGGAGCTTGGGGGTGGTGGGGTAGACAAAGCTCTCTGTTCCTGGTTCTTCTACTTCTGGTGATCTTGGGCACAATATTTGGTCTTTCCTGGTCTCTGAGTGCAACTTGTGAAGAACAGAGCTAAGTTCCTGCACATTTCTCTCTATAGGTCTTCAAGAGGAACCCACACAGAAGACAGACAAGGTTAGGAGGGACTTAGATGGTGGTCTCTGGCCTAGTCATCTGTTGGAAGGACCCCCCCCCCATTGCTGGGGAACTCACTGCCTCTGGCTGTACCACCAGGCAGCTTTAGTAGTGCTGCCGGTTCGCTCATCCCTGTTGGATGGACTTCTGTTGGCTCTCATTAACCTAGTTCTTCCCTTGGGGCCTCTTGAACTGTGACTAATTCCTTCATTAGGATGCTCCACAGGGCCACTTCACTTGGCTCTGTGACTTCCCCCAGGAGCCAGAAGATCACTCTTTATGCACAGCAAACCTGCACATTCTTCCCTTCTTACCCTGTTTTTAGTCCCCAACCTTCAAGGTCCCTCATTCCCTAGTCTAGGCATCTTCTCAGCCTCCCAGGCCAACTGCTTCTCTTTGCTTCCCAGATGAGCTTTTCTTGACTTCTGTAGGGAACCTTCCAGATCTATTCAGTCCAGAGACACCTCTCTTCCTCACTATGGCTGGTGATCCTTCATCTTGGAATGCAGAGAGCATCTGATGTAGTTGACAGGCTCCAGGCCCATTGACTTTTAGTTTTCCATCTATTTTGAGTTAAGAGCCCATCCATATGGTCGGGAACTTAGGTCTTGGAGCTGATTATAGACTCTGTCACACCCTGGCCAGGGCAACGACCATACCAGAACCAGGGTGAAGGATGTTCCCTGGCTCCTCCTTCTATAAACCAGCTTCCATCAATGAGCACCTGTCTGTAAGCAATAAGAGAGAAACCCCTTGACAACTGAAATCCCCATGTGACACTGTCTCCCTTGTTCCGGTGGTCATGAAGTCCCATCAGAAGTCCCCAAGATGGCTCATCCCCTCACTGTGTGACCTCACAGACACTGAGCCTTCCTTCCCTTCTCTGCATTGGGCTCTGTCACCTGCAGGCCTTTCTGTCTCTTCAGACAGCACCGGTTTGTTCCCACCTCACCATCCACAAGCGTGCTGTGTGGAGGGGACTCAGCACCATCCTAGGACTGGCTGGCTGAAAGCATCCCGCACATGGCTGTTGTCAGTGAGTCACTTTGGCATGGGTGTTTATTAGGACCCCGTGAGCTGATTTGCCAACCCTGGAACCATGGGAGCTGGCTAAGTTTAGTATGAGAGCCGTGAGCGTGAGGACTCTATGTTCCTTCTCCTTCTGGCAAAACAAGAGACGGAGCAGCCTTTTCATCTTCTTTCTCCCTGACAAATCCTTGCTTCATTTACCACTAGGTTGGCCTCCTCCCAGCACGCCTCTGTAATTAAGGGGGGAAACACCCCCAATTGTGCTAGGGCTGGAGAGCCTCAGATCATTGCAAAGTTTTCAGGGAGAAAGGCTTGGGAAAATAGGATGCTTTGAAGCGTGAATGCAGATGCGTGTCTCTGGGTGTCTGTGGGTCAGCTTCGTGGGGTGCAGGGACCTCCAGAGTTCTTACGGAAACATGTCTTATTGTGGAAAAAGGTCTTCTTGGCTACCCTGAGATGCAATCACTCTCACATCGAGAGAAAGACGGCATAACCCTCTTGATCTTTGGCTCTTTCGGGATTAGACATTAGAGCCCTCTCCAGGTTTGTACAGGAAAGTCCCTGGGACCTCCTGGTTCAGGCTAGGCAGGGTGATGCTCTACTGTTCTTAGATAAATCCCAGGGGCAGTGGAGGTCTGCAGCATTCAGCATGCCCCGAGGGAGTGATGCCATTGGCAGAACTGTGGAGGTCACCCAGGCAGAAAGAGTAACTGAGAATTGTTGAGGTAAGTGGAGGTGAGAACCAGCAGGGAGGCACTTCTGGCTCACTCAGACCCCGAATGGGTCCCTGTTTGAAGGGCTGAGTGGGGCCAGGCACCTGTGCTGTTCCCATACCCCAGTTTGCTTTGTCTCATCCCCAAACCTTCCTGCTACACTTGACGCCATGGTTTCCTCTGTCTATTGCGCAGTGTCTCACAAAACTCAGATGGCCCTGAGCTCCTCACCTTCCTCCTCTGTCTCCCGTCTCCTCCTGTTGATTACTCCTCTATCCCTATCTCCAGGAACTCTGCCCTGCAGACATGTGATGCTGGATGCAAAGGCAAGTTCATGTGAGCATGTGTGAGGCCACACATAGCTGGAAGGGTTGGTCAGCAGTCAAAAGAAAGCAGGCTGTGTGGTCCTGTGTCAGGTACTGTGGTCTGACTTACTTCTCTCCCATCAAGTTAAAGGAGAGAGAACCTGTGTCCTGCCTTCTCCAAGGTGTGAGACTGGGAGAGACAGAGTCCCCGGTCACCAGTGACCAACAAATCTGTCCCTGTGTTGACAGCTCTGCCTTCTGTTGTCTGGTCTGGAGGTTGAACTGATTATTGCCTCAAAGGCCATTTGGGCTCCCAAGACCCAGGTTCAAGTTTAAAATCAGCCATTTGTCATGAGACCTCTGAGAAGTCATTTAAACCATCCAGAACATAACCGTCCCAGTTTACAAAAATCAAGAGGATGATAAATCTGCGCTTCCTCACTCCTAGAGATGAGTTGGGAGAGAAAAGAACAATGTAGTCCAGGCTAGCTAGCCTCAGAATTGTGGTATCCTGTGTCAGCCTCCCTAGTTCTGGAATTACAGATATGTAATATAGGTCTAGCAATCCATGCCCTTTTGATTTTTTTTCCAATATTTTTTGGTAGACCATTGAAGATCAAATCTCGTTCTGTAGTCTAGACTGGTTTAGAATGTACTATGCAGCACAGACAATCTTTCTGTTTCGGTCTCCAGGGTTGTCAACAGTAAAAGTATGAGCTGCTGTCTTACTTAGGGTTTTATTGCCATGAAGAGACACCATGGAAACTCTTATAAAAGAAAGCATTTAATCGGGCTGGCTTACAGTTCAGAGATTTAGCCCCTTATCACAGCAGGTCACATGGTAATGTGCAGGTAGACTTGGTGCTGGAGAGGTATTGGGAGTCCTACCTTTGGATCAGGAAGAGACTGCCACACTGGGTGTGGCTTGAGCTTCTGAGATCTCAAAACCCTCCTTCAGTGACACATCCACTCCAACAGGCCACACCTCTAACAATGCCACTCCCTCTGGGCCTGTGGGGGCCATTTTTATTCAAACCACCACATCCACCATGCCAGGCTTTCAGTGAGAGTTTACTATTTCTAAAAGTCACCCAGAGTTGGTCTTGGGATGTAGTTTGGTTGATGAGAATGAGACCCGCAGTACCCACAAAAGAGCAGAGCAAGCGGTACACACTTGCAAAGTCAGCCTGAGAGAGGCAGAGTCAACTAGCTCATTTGGTGAACTGCAAGCCAATGAGAGACTGTATCTCAGCAACAACAAAAAGTGTCTGAGGAACACATTTGTACACACAAGAGCACTCATATGAATGCATACATGCACGTACATGCACACATCCATGCATGCACGCACACATTCCCAGGGTTATCAAAAGAACACCTTGATAAGGCACAAATGTATACTGAGCATTTTATTCTGGACAGTGATGCACAGTAAAGAACAAGCCAAAGTCTCTGTCTAGTGGAGCTGACATTCGGTATGATGGACAATCAGACAGACAGACAACAATTATGTACAATGTTATGTTAGGGAGATGGATAGAAGTAAGGGTAGGGAAGAAAAATAAAGCGGGGGCCCTAGGGTGGAGTGCTTGTCTAGCTATGCAGAGGCCCTGGGTCCCATCCATCCCTAAAACCACCAAAGGGGGTAGGGAACAGGGAGGGAAACAGGGAGGCAAGAAGGGAGGCAAGAGAAGCGGGTGTGTACCATTCTCTGATAACCCGATCTATCAGCCAGCATTTGGTAGAGCACTTGCCTACCTTGATCTACCCTGAGCACTGCATAAAATCAGGAATAGAGCTACTGTGTCCACAATGTCAGCATTTGGTAGGTAAATGTGGGAGGATCAGAAGTTCAGGATCATTTTTAGCTACATCCTTGGCTACATAGTGAGCTCAAGACCAGTCTGAATTATGTAGGCAGAGGTTTTTAAAATTTTATTTATGTATTTATTTATTTATGTATTTATTTATTTATGTATTTATTTATTTATTTATTTATTTATTTAATCAAAACTTCAGGTCAGCTCTGTCCTGCCAGCTGGCTCTCAAATAACCATACAGATACTTATTAATTATAAATGATTGGCCGATAGCTTAGGCTTATTACTAATTAGCTCCTACAACTTAAATTAACCCATATTTCTTATCTATCCTCTGCTACATGGAGGTACCTTCCTTCAGCACAACATGCTCATTTTCCCTCCCCCCATCTCTGAGGTGACTTTCATGACTCAGCCCTCCTTCTTTCCAGAGTTCTCTCTGCCCTGAAAATCCTGCCTATCCATCAGCCAGTCAGCTCTTTATTAACCAGTGAGAGGAATACATATTTACTATGAACAAAAGGATTATTTCAGAGCAGAAATACATGAACCTTGTTGGGGGGGGGAGAAAATCAAAGAAAAAATAAGGGGTCTAGAGAGATGGCTCAATGGTTAAGAGCACTGGCTACCCTTCCAGAGGACCTGGGTTCAATTTCCAGCACCCACCTGGCAGCTCATAACTGTCCCTAACTTCAGTTCCAGGGTACCCGGCATTCTCACACAAATATACATGTAGGCAAAACACTGATGCACTAAAAATAAAAATAAATTATTAAAAAGAAGAAAAAAATTGAGCCAAGGAAGTAAAAAAAGCCAAATCCCTCTGGGAGAAGAGAATCTCAGGCCAAAGCATAACTCATACCATCTTGCTTTTAATGGTTTCCTGTCACTAGGACCACAGCACAGGGATCCAGGGGGTGGGGGAGTTCAGGACAAAGCAGAGACTTCAGTAGGGGCCTTGAATGACCAGACCACAGGGGCATAAATGTCCTGAAATAGTTAAGTGCCGACTAATAGATCCAACTCTCCATTCATCTGCATTTTAGACCTTGGGGGCAGGGTCTCTAAATAATAAATTATTATTATTATTATTGGGCTGGTGAGATGACTTAGCATGTACAAGCCTGACAAGTGGAAGTCAGTTCTGTTCTTCTCTCATGTATGTTCTGGGACTTGAACTCAAGTGGTCAGGTTTGGCAGCAAGCGACCCTACCCACTGAACCATCTTGCCTGCCCCTGTGGTCCATTTTTAATTTGGATCATTTGTAATGTTATTATCCTTTTAGAAGAGTTTTGTTTGTTTGCTTTAGGTTTGTATTTATTTGTGGGTGCCCTGCCTGTAGGTGTCTAAGGAAGCCAAAGAGGGTGTCTGATCCCCTGAAGTTGGATTATGGGTGGTTATGAACTGCCCAGTGTAGGAGCTAGGTACCCGATGGGAAGAGCAGCCAGTGCTCACAACCGCTAAATCATCTTTCCAGCCTCAGGGGAGCTCTTTGTATATCTAAGATGTGACTACTCTTTTTTCTTTTTCTTTCTATTTTTCTTTCCCTCCCTCCCTTCCTCTCTTCCTTTTCTTTTTTGGCACCAGAGTTTAGGATTTTAATCTTGTTCTAAAGTTACTGAAGCGAAAATCATCAGAAAACATGTTGCTTTTCTTAAAAAACCCCAGTGCAAAGCACACAGCTACAAACCAAAAAGAAGTCCAAGCTTTTTGTTGGAAAAAAGGTTGTTCTTGAGAAGAGAACCATGTTATCTTGGGCTATATAGCCAACTCTAAAGAATGGAGGCTAGCCTGGGTTATAGGAGACCCTGCCCCCAAAACAAACAACAAAGAATAAATAGATCAGGGTGAGACAGCTCAGCAGAGAAAGGTGCCTCCTGCTGAGCCTGATGACTCAGGTCCCTTCCCTGGGACCCTCAGGGTAGAGTCAGAGAACCAGACCTACAAGTTGTCCTCTGACCATCACACATTCTGCAGAATGCTGGTACACATACACACACACACACACCCCTTATGTGTACACAAGTAATGAAATATAATAATAATAATACAAAAACCAGAGTCTTGCTATAAAGTAAGATAGATATAAAGATAGCTCACCCAGTCTCAGGTAGTTTGTTAACAGTAACACCAGAGGCCTTAGAAACACCTTCAACAGGAATCCTGACATCCCAGCTCCTGTGCCTTTTGCCTGAGACCCGTAGAAGCTGAAATATGAAGTTCTACGGGTTCAGAACATGTCAATGGCCCGTGAGCCAACCCTCTTCCTGCAGGCCAGAACTCTTCTGTACCTTCAACCTGTGGCCCAGAGCTTGCTTAGGTGACCCTGTTCACTCAATCTGACCTGCCACCTTAGATGAAAGATACTTAATTCTGCGACCTTGTAGATGGGGTTGCTGAGGACTCTAGAGGTCAGGTGTACATCCCAGCTTCTCGATATTCTCCCAGCTTTCCTCATGGGGAGTCAGCACCCTCTTCTCTACTTTCCCCCCACAGCTGCTCATTTCCCTTTCCAGCTGTGTGCTGCTGAAACAGCCTGACCCTGTGTGGCCTCGGTGTTTCCTTCAGAAGAACTGTGAAGCAAACAAACAAAAAAAGCTGCCTGCGGGAATTTTCCAAAAATGGCTGCAATTCCCACAAAACAAAGGGCCTTTCAGGATTTTCTTGTACCATACACAATCCAGTATAAACCATTTCAGCAAAGCGGGAATGGTTGGTCATTCCTCTGGATTTCACTGACTCAGTCAATTGACATGTAGGGATGGTTCTGAGGAATTGCCAAGCTTTGCCCAGGGCTGTGCTTCTGCTGTGTGATGCCTTCTCACCAAAGCCCCTGCTCGGTTACATACCAGCACTCAGAAACCGAGGCAGGAGGATCACTGCAAGATCTGGGCAAGCCTGGATTTTCTTTTTCTTTTTTTGTTTGAGACAGGGTTTCTTTGTGTCGCCCTGGATGGCTGTCCTGGAGCTCTCTTTGTAGACCAGAGGCTGGCCTCGAACTCAGAGATCTACCTGTCCTGCCCTGTGCTGGAATTAAAGGTGTGAGCCATCATGCCCAACTTCAAGACCCTGTCTTGAAAAGAGAAGAAAGGAAGGAAGAAGAGAAGGAAGAAGAGTGGGAGGCAGCAAAGAGAGAGAGACATGTTCGCCTGTACTTAACAGTACTCGGCCAACCTGGTTCCTCCTCATGCACTTTCCCAGCCCCTGAGATAGGCAGAGTACCCTCACCTGTCCCTTCACAGCCTCTCTTAGAGCTTTGTTCTCATAGCAGATCTCCTGTCAGACCAGAACCCTTGCGGTCTGATACCTTACACGTCTGTGTCCCGAATTCCTATCAGAACATATGTCCAGTTTGTCCTTGGTGACTATTTAGCATTAAAAAGATATGTCAAAGAAGGTTCCAGAAGTATGGAGACAACAGTTAGGCCAGTTTAGGAGAATACTCTAGAACAGAATCTCACGAGACTCTGTAGGTACATTGTTTTGGTTACTGTTCTATCGCTATGAAAAGACGTGACTAAGGCAAGTTTTAAAGGAGCATTTAGTTGGGGGCTTGCTTGCAATTCAGAGGGCTAGCCCATGGTTGTCATGGTGGCGAGCATGGAGCCAGGCAGGTAGGTATTGAACTGGAGCAGTGACCGAGAGCTCACATCTTGAGACTCAACTATGACATGGGATGAGCCCTTTGAAACGGAAAAGCCCACCCCCAGGGACACATCTTCTCCAAAAAGACCACACCTCCTCATCCTACCCAGTTTTACTAGCTGGGGCCCAAGCATTCAAATCCATGAGCCTATGGGGATTCATTTAAACCAGCACATATGTGCTCATAAGATGTAGGTCAGGCTTCTTGCCAGCTGCTTGTTACGGCAGCTTCATCATGTAGATAAGGAAGAAGCACAGTCACTGCTAGACTGGACACGTAGCTCGGTTGGTAGAGAGCTTGCCTGGTATGTACAAAGGCCTGGGTTCCATCAGCACCACAAAACCAGGAATAGTTGTGTATTCCTGGAACCCCAGAACTCAAGGAGTAGAGGCAGGAAGATCCAGAGAGCAAGGTCACCCTCAGCTAGATAGCAAGTTCAAGGACTGCCCGGGATACATGAGACTGTCTCAAAAAACAAAACAAATGTCTGGGCCTGGCAGTGGTAGCACTCATCTTTAACCCCAGCACTTGGAAGGTAGAAGCAGGCAGTCTGCTCTACATAGTGAGTTCGAGGACAGCCAAGGCTGTTAAATAGAGAAACCCTGTTTCAGAAAACAAAACAAATCCAACCAAACAACAAAACCAAAACAATCCCCAGCTGCTTTGTCAAATGTAAGCAAAGAAGGAATGATTGGGAGAAGCCCTCACACACCGAATTTTATAATCACCACAATCACTATTGTTATCGTGATTATAATAATAGCATCTTGCTGGCAGGGCAGGGCGTTAGGCTGTGGATGAACAGCTGGGCACAGAGGGCACATGTCTGGTACTTCGCTTCCAGCTCACTTAGCCAGGCTCCTGGCCAAGGATGAAGGTGAGGGGACCTAAGGGTAACAGCTGATGCTGAGAGAGGCCAAGGGGCTGGGATAAGTTCGGTGAACCAAGTCTACACTGAATGGGACGATGTAGAGCCCTGGGGTTAGGACATAGAGGCCCACTGTGTGCCAGAGGCCTCAGTGCTGGACACCTGAGCAGAGGCAGGCCTGTTTTGCTCAGAATTCTTCCATATTGGACTAATAGATTGGCTATTAACTCTCTGAGCCCTAGACAACATTGGAACCAACATCTTTAAAGTAGAGGAGACCCCTGAAAGTTGTCCTCTGGCCTTCAACATGACATGCACGCGCCCACACACAAAAGAAACGTTAAAAATGGTTAAGTACTTTCAACAACCAAATCATTTCCCAAAAGTTATTAATAATAGTGTAATTATTCTCTCCTCTGTTCTCTAGAGGAGCGGAGCTGACAGAATTGATATGTTCCAAAGGGGCTTTGTTAGATTGGCTTACACAATGGAAGACAGTGGCCGCCTGCGCACTGTGGTGACTCTGAGCTGCTGCTCACTCCTCCAGGCAGGACACATCAGCTGTCCAAGTCTGGCACTGCAGACCTGGAGGGCTCCTGGGGAGCAGACAGTCTTTAGTCTGTATTGGAGGGTGGGAGAAGCTGGGTTCTGATGTCGCCAGCCTTGAGGCTGCAGCAACAGCAACTGGGGTTGCACAGATGCTCTCTCTAGCCAGGGGCAAAGCTGGCCAGGCAAAAGCCACACTGTTTCTCAGAGATCTTTATACTGTGACTCTGCCAGGGAGACCCATGCACTCTGGAGAGGTCCTCACGCAGTCCTTCCTGGAAATGCTGAGGGCCTGAAGCTTTCACTTCTGCTCTCAGGGACACGTCTAGTCGCTTGCTCTCTCTTTCACTTGGGTTCTGTTGTCTCATGGAGAAATTCTTTCTCTGAAGAGATGTGGCCCACCAGACCGTGGCCATCTCTTGGTTTCACAGTCCTCATGCAAGCAAAAAGTCCATCTTCAGCTGGACATGGTGGCGATCACCTATAATCTCAAGACATAGGAGGCCGAGACAGGAAGATTTCTGAGCAAAAGGCCAGCCTAAGATACATAAATAAGATTCGTCAAAAAAATAAAAATAAAAAAGGCAAAAGATAAGAAAGAAATACAGACAGACGATTGTCCTAAGTCATGGAATTTTACTTGGGGTCTTCCTTACAGGAAAATTGTCATTTGTGTATCAACAGTCCATGGTTTCCTTAATTTCTGCCAGCATTCACGGGCCAGCATTCTACCAGCTTTTATTATTATTATTATTATTATTATTATTAAATAATTTATATCTATGTATGCATGTCTGTGAACTACATGTGTGCCTGATACCTGAAGACTGGAGTTACAGATGGTTGTGAGCCACCATGTGAGTGGTAGGATTTGAACCTAGGTCCTCTGGAAGAGTAGCCAATTCTCTTAACCACTGAGCCATCTCTCCATCCCCTCTACCTGCTTTTAGTAGAGGCTCTTCTGTGCTTTTCCTGAAGAGGTTGTGGCTTTCATCTGTCCAGAACAATGATGAGAACCCATAAATCTGTGGTGATGTTTTATATTTAATAAAATCAACCTGTAATATCAGAGAACAGAATGACCCAAAGTAAAGCCATGACACTGGGGCGGGGGGGGGGGGGGGGGCGGGTAACAAGACGACAGACACAGAGATCTTTCTGTATTTCTATGAGTTCAAGGCCTAACAACCAAACAGTAGTAGCTCACACCTTTAATCCTAACTCTAGGATTATGATGCAGAGCTGAACCTGGAGGTGAAGCAATTGGGTGTAGAAGATACTTAAGGCAGGCATAGGCAGACACTCAGACATTCTGTAGGAGCAACTGGCCAGGCTTGGCCTGAGAAATTGGCTGGGTGAGAATTGACTGTGGTCTGTTTCCTCTCTCTGATATTCCAAGTTGATTTTATTAAATGTAGACTAGATTATCCCATAATCTAAGTACTCAAGCTTGAGAGATATGTATCGCCTTGGACCCTGGCACTTAGCAACTCTGAGGTGAGTCAGATACGGTGGTTGAATTAGATTGGCCCCAATAGGCTCATAGAGTTGAATGTTCAGTCACCAGAGAATAGAACTCTTGGAAAGGATTAGAAAGATAAGATGTGTGGCCTTGTTGGAGAAGTGTGTCACTGGGGGTCGACTCTGAGGTTCCATATCAAACCCCCCCCCCCCCCCGCTTCCTGTCTGAGGATTGGGATGCAAAGATCCCAGCTACTGCTCTAGCACCACACCTCCCTACTGGTCACCATGCTCCCCACCATGATGATGGACCACACTTATGAAACTATAAGCAAGAGCCTAGTTAAATGCTTTCCTTTATAAGAGTTGCCATGGTAATGAAGTCTCTTCACAGAAACAGAATAGTGACTAAGCCAAGGGGCTCTGGTCCTCTCTGTGCATCATCTGTTTTTTTCCTTTCTGAATCCTCTTAGAGGGTTGATTTAGACTTTCCTTTCCATCAAAAGCATGCTGGTGGGTTGAGGAGATGGCTCAGTTGGTAACGTGCTTGCCACACAAACATGAAGACCTGAGCCCTATTCCTAGAACTCAGGTAAAAGCTTGATGCTATGCCATGTGTTTATAATCTCAGCACTGGAGCGGCAGAGATGGTGGGATTCCTAGGCAGCCAGTCTAGACATATCAGTGAGCTCTGAAGAGACCCTGTCTCGTCTCAGAGGGGCAGCAAGATGACTCAGAAGGTGAAGCGCTGGTCGCTGGGAGTGATGATCTGAGTTTGATTCCTGAGACTCACATGGTACAAAAGAGAAATGATTTCTCTGATGGTGACACATGCACCAGGGTGAACATAGACACGGACACACTGCCTTAGCCAGGGTTCTGTTGCTGTGGAGACACCATGACCACAACAACTCTTATAAAGAGAGACATTTACTTGGAGTGGCTTATAGTTTCAGGGGTTTAGTCCATTGTCATCATGGTGGGGAGCATGGTAACATGAAGGCAGACATGGTGCTGGCAAAAGAGCTGAGTGCTCCATCTTACAGAAAACAGGACAATGGTCTAGTGGTCACACTGGGTGGTATCTTGAGCCAAAGAGACCTCAAAGCCTGCCCTCACAGTGACACACTTCCTTTCTCCAACAAGGCCACATCTCCTAATAGTACCATTTTCTTTGGGGGACATTTTCTTTCAAACCACAGAGAGAGAGAGTCAGACATGCATAAACACACATATACAGAGATGCACACATAGACAAACACACAGACACACACACAGACATATATATACACACAGAGATGCAAACACACACACTAAAAGTAAAAAAAAAAATTTAAGGTGGTACACACCTTTAATCTCAGGCAGGTGGATCTCTGTGAGTTTGAGGCCAGCCTGGGCTATAGATTAAGTCCCAGGACAGCCAGAAATGCTACACAAAGAAACCCTGGCTCAACCCCCCCCCCCCAAAAAAAACAAAAAACAAAAGAAGGTGGCAAGTTACTGACATCTTTAGACACTAAATGTCAATCTGGCCACCATACCATGTACAAATACACACATGCTTCCTTACACATGGGAACACTTACATACATGGACAGACATACAATAAAATGATTTTTAAAGAAAATGTCTTTTTGGGGTGTCATACATGGAGTGGCAGACATTGTATCCTCATGTTCAGGTGATAGCTGAAGGTTAAACAGGTGAGGAGTCACTGCTGCGCCTGGCACAGGCCGCTGCTTCTTCCCTCCCTAGACTAGAGAGATCTCCTTATATTTATTTCATTGGAAAATGTCCCACTCTGCAGCTTCCCAGGAACAAGCAGTCTCAGGCATAGTTTGCAAATGAGTACATTTCTCTGCAGATGGCAGGCCCAAGATCAGAGCGGTACACTATGGGTACAGAGTCACATGGCAGACCCGTGGGTGGCTGACAAGATGGCCCAGAGTAGAGTCTGCCCCGCTCCTGTCCCTGCCCCCTCCAGCCCCACTTAGGCTATGCTCTCTCAGTGAGCGCTCACCATGTTCTCTATCCAGTGAGGCTGTGGCCTTCCACCTCATGCTACTCAGTAGAGGGGACTTAATATCAGGCTGTGGCACATGTCTGTAATGCCAGGACTTGGAAGGACCAGCAGCCCAAGGCTATCTTCAGCTACATGTCAAATATGAGGCCAGGCTGGGCTACATGGGGACCATATTTTACAAATAAACAAACAGAAACCCCAAACCCCACAAATCAAGCAAACAAAGACCAGTTAGGTTGTACTCCAGAGTTGGAGGCAGGTGGATCTCTTTGTTTGAATATAACCTGATCTACATAGTGAGTTTTAGGCCAACCAAGACAATATAGTGAGACATAGTCTAAAAATTTTTGATTAAAGTAAATAAATAAAAAAAAAACCTTACCAGGGTATCTCCTCTGTGAGCAAGGATATGTGTTTTAATGTCGTATGAGGACACCAGTCATATTGGATTAAGGTCCATCCTTAATACTGTCTGCAAATGCAGGCACATTCTCATGGACTTGTGTGGGGATATGTTTCAAATTTAATAAAAACAATCTGAGATATCAGAGTACAGACCCACCTCTTCTAGTCTTTGTTTGTTTGTTTTTTCCAGACAGAGTTTTCTGTGTAACAGTCCTGGCTGTCCTGGCTGGCTTTGAACTCACAGAGATTCTCTTGTCCCTGCTTCCTAAGTACTGGGACTAACAGTGTATGCCATGGCTTCTTCTTCCTGCTCCGTCTTTCTATATCTGCCTTAAATATTTTCTTTGCTCAGATAAGGTGTGGCACCATCACAGTCTGCCTGGGAGCCTGGAACTCCTGTAAACTAAGAAGTTTGATCTCAAACTCAGATTGGATTAAGAGCATGGGTCACCACTCCTGGATATTCCCTGTGCTGGGATTAAAGGTGTGAGTCACCACTGTCTGATCCTCCTAGACTAACTGTGGGTGGATCCCTCTGATATCTCCTACTGTTTTTATTATATTTGAAAATATCCCCACAATCAAGCTCCTACAGTCGGGACTGGAGGTAGCTAGTAATCTAAATGACCCTTACAGCCAGGGTCTCCCCAAGCTCCCATAACCAGGGCTGGAGATACCCAATAGTCTAAATGATCATTACATTATCTCTATTGCCAAAGCTCCCCAAGATCCCACAGCCAGGACCAGAGGTCAATGTCATCATAGGTTGTCTAGTCTTATTCTTGGTGGGAATTCTCGGAGAAGTTGCTGATGAGGGGCAGTACATCCCCCCAGCCCAGGAGCTTGCTCCCACCCACATTCGATACATAGGCTGGGAGGCAGCACCTCTAGAGGAGAAGCCAGGGGACAGTCCCTCTGCCTGCCTGTCTGGGAGCTATTTTGGTGAGTTCAACTTCTCAACTATTGTCATGACCATCTCAGCCGGCTTGCAGATGTCCTTCCAAGATACAGTGACAAGAGGCAGCTGCTTTGCTTTTCAAGTCAAATCCATGTTCTTCCCCCTCAGAGAGAGGCCCTGACTTCCACTGGAGAAAGATGCACTCTTTCCCTACTCTGAGATGCCTTGGTCCCATCTCAGCTCTCAGGAATTCTTCCGTTCCAGGAAATAGGGCACAGAGGCAGATGATGTCAGGAAAGAGTGGCCTGGAAGCAGCTAAGAAAAACCATAAATAGGGTGCAAATGAGGTAGTGTGCCTGCAGGGCCTGGAGCGGGGACTTGGGTTCTAGGTGACTGGACCATCTTTCACCTGCTAGCTGTAAGCTGTTAAAGGTCCCTGTCCCTTGCTCCCACGTTATTTTGGCCTCCAAGAATCCTCACTCTCCCCAGCGGAGGATGCTCTGCCAGTGAGGAGTGATTTGGGAGAAAAAGTTTGCTCTTGTACAATTGTTCTTATAAGCCATAGATGACAAGCAAGCCTAGTCCATCCACTGAATACTTACTGGCAGGGAACTGACTCCCTGCCAGGCCTTTGCCAGGCACTTGGGATACAAGATGACTTTGGCTTCGGCTCAGCATGTAACACACTTAGTGTATATGGAGAAGTCATGGTGAGGGATGAGCACATCTATATCCAGTAAGTACAATGAGGAGGTGAGGTTTTGGAAGGCCAGATTGGATTTAGCAAGGAAGGCTTCCTAGAGGAGGTCTAAAGTTCTGGAGGAATAATAGAGATTAACCAAACTGGGGTTAGCAACTCAGGGAAGAGACATGGGCAGAAGCAGGGAGCATTTGAAAGAGCCTAAGGAGCTCTGAGGAGTTCTTAGGAGACTCCAGGAGACTCCACAGCTGGCCATTGCGAAGATTCTCACAAACCAGAGGCCTCCCTCCAGCTGTTCCTGACCTCGAAGATTCTCACAAACCAGAGGCCTCCCTCCAGCTGTTCCCGACCTCTTCTCTGCCCCGACTCCCCTGACCTTTCCCTGCAGCTCTGAGTGCACTCTGTTCCCATCCTTCCTGATTAGAGTATGGAGCCAGTCCAGGATCCAGCCTGGGAAAGAGGCACTCACAGCAGCCAGTGATGCTCAGCCTATCCCCCTGTCCAGGCTAGGGCCCCCAAAAGATATGTAACGGCTTCCTTCCCTCCCTCCCTCCTTCCTTCTTTCCTTCCTTCCTTCCTTCCTTCCTTCCTTCCTTCCTTCCTTCCTTCCTTCCTTCCTTCCTTCCTCCTTCTCTCTCTCTTCATCTCTCTCTCTTCATCTCTCTCTCTCTCTCCCTCTTTCCCTCTCTCCTATTTTTTTTCCAAATAGGGTCTTTTCATGTACACAGATTTGGTCTCAAAGTCACAAACTTTCTGCCTTAGCCTTCCAAGTGCTGGGATTACAAAGAGGTACGGCTACATCCTTGTATAAATGTCAAAACAGTAAAGAATGATTCTTTAATAAGCAAAGTTGCAGGTCTGGAGACAGCTGCAAAGGATCTGGGTTTAGTTCCCAGCACCCATGCCTGACAGCTCACAGCCACCTGTATGTAGCTCCAGCTCCAGGAGATCCAAGACCTGTTAGTGGATTCTAAGGGCACCCACACACGCGTGTGCACAAGCCCCCTCACACAAATACACGCAGACACATAATCAAAAATAAAAAATAATCTCAAATTTAAAACGGAGAAGAAAGGCATAGACTGGTGAGGTGGGTCATTGAGTAAAGGCTCTCACCGCACAGCCCTGATAACTGAGCTCTGTGGCACTTGTACAGGAGACAATAGGTTGCCTGTAGAAAAGTCTCCACTCTTTCTGGTCATGGTGGCTTCTCTCTCTAACCCCAGCACCCATCAGCTAGAGTCTGGCAGATCTCTGTGACTTTGAGACCTGTCTGGTCTATATAGCAAGAGCCAGGCCAGCCAGGTCTATCTAGTGTGACCCTTTTTCTCAAAATGAACCAAAAATGTCCTGATTTTCTTTGCTTCATTAACTCTTCATTTGCTAATCAAGTCCCACAGCAGCTATTTCAGAGGGGAGATAGTATCTTGGTTTGTAGCCCAGGCTAGCCTCAAGCTCACAATGTTCCTGCCTCTCCCCCACCAAGTGCTGGATATAGGCTGTACCTTCATGCCTGCTCTTTGAATATTTTTTTAAAATTTATTTTGATGTCATGTGTATGAGTGTTTTGCCTTCATGTGTGTCTGTGCACCATGTGCAGACAGTGACCACAGAGCCAGAAGAGGAAATTAGATCCCCTGGAATTGAAGTTACTGTGAGCAACCATGTGGGTGCTGAGAATTGAACCCAGGTCCTCTGGAAGAGCAGAAAGAAATCCCAACTGGCTCATGTCTCTAGCCCCACACCAGCATCTTTGAAGACCTGGGTAGAGAATGCTCTGAGGAGATGCCCAGACACCCAGGGCTGGCGGCCTCCTTCCCCGGCTTCCAGGAGGGCTGCAGGCCTCTATTCACAGAGGCTCATGTGGAAAGGTACAGTACTGTGAGAGGAGCTGTGTGGGGGGCAGTCTAGTTTGCTGGCCTTGGAGGAGAGAGGAATAGGTACTAAAGGTCCAGGTTCCTTGCCTCAATCCTGACAGACCCCCAGGTCCTGTGGGCTGGGGTGGGGCACTTGCCATGGTGATAAAGTCTCTCTTTTCCAAGTACTGGCCTTGAAATCCCTTCTTGAGAAACTTCTACCACCAGTGGCACCTTCTTTGACCCCCAAACCAAGATAGATTCCTTTGCCATATGCTCACGTCTCCTCGGCAAGTTTTTCTAACCAGCGTGCTGTCTAGCCAGTGTCTGCCTCCTCCGTGAACTGTAATAGCCCCACAGTGGAAGCCATATCTGATACAATTCTCTGTTGCATTCTACCATTTCCAGCATGTGATTTTAAAATATTTGTTGAGTGAACAAGCAACTTTACTAACCATCTAATCTAATCCCTTAAGAAGTCATCAACTTTACTTAGGGCTGGAGAATGTCTCCTTCATTGACTTAATAAATATTTACAAAGAAGGACAAGGCCCTACCTCTCAACATCAAAATAATTCCAGATGGTTCAAAGATGTTTATATGTGAGAAAATAAAAACAGCAGAGTTCCAGGAGAAAGATGAGTATATTTTAGAAAAGACTTTTGAGGCACTAAGATCCTTTATAAGCATGACACGAAATAAAATCAGGGAGAAAAAGTTATTATGCACGTTCACATAAAATTTCAGACCTTTATAAAGGAAAAAATAAAGAAAGTGGGTGTGGTAGTATGAGCCTGTGATTTCTACCACTTGGGAGGTGGAGGCTGGAGAATCAGGAGTTCCTGACCACTCTGGGCTACATAAAACCCTGTCAAAAGGGTGTGTGTGGGATCAAGAGTAGCTGGGGGTGTAGAAGGGTTGGTTGTGTGTTGGTTTAGTATCACAAAGCTCTGGGTTCAAGACCTAGCACCTTCTCAATCAGCCTTAGTGATACACTGCAATCCTAGCATACAGGAGGCAGAGGCACGCAGACCAGAAGTTCAAAGGGACAGAAGAGAAGTTCAGAGCAGCTTAAGCCGTGTGAGACCGTGCCACTGTTTTTAAAGATTGATTTTATTTTTAATTATATGTATGTGTCTCTGTGTGGGTAAGTACATATGAAAGCAGATGCCTGTGCAAGGCTGAAGGTGACAGATCACACCAGAACTGTCCTTACAGTCAGTGTGAGCTTCCCGATGTAGGTGCTGGGAACCAGGCTCAAGAGCAGCTGCCTTGCAAAAGCAGCAGTGTGTATAGGTGTCAAGTGTCTTTAATCCCAGCACTCTGAGGTCTGAGGCAGCTCTGTGAATTTGAGGCCAGTCTAGTCTACACAGTGAGTTCCAGGACAGCCAGGGTTTCGTGGTGAGACCCTGTCTCAGCGACAGTGAAAAGCCCCGGGAGACCTTGTATTCAAAAGCTAAATAAAGCATTTGGAAGAGTTATAGATCAGAAGCAAATTAATCTACTGTAACAAGGAATCCTTGCAAATAATTTTTTTTTAAAATCTTGGGTTCAGTGGTTAGCAGCACCTGCTGCTCTTTCAGAGACCCTGGGTTCAAATCCCAGACCCACATCTAGTGGCTTATGATGACCTGTAGCTTCAGTTCCATGGTTCTGATGCCTTCTTCTGACTTCCTGAGCATTGGTGTCTTACACGGTGTACAGACATACGTGGAAGCGAGACACTCATACACATAAAATAGAAATATGGAAAATGGAAATAACAAGACAAACCTCAGGAATCCTATTTTGTATTCTAGGCTCTTCGGGACGAGACAATGCAATGTCATTTTTTCTGTAAGAAGTGTGATGCTAACTGCAGGTCTTGGCAAAGATGTGGAGAAGAAAAGGATTCATTCACACTCATTGGCAAAACTCAACTTGTCCTCTTCGGAGACCTTCTTGGGGATATCTGTTAAATTAAGACACAGCAGTCACTTCCTTTGGCCTCGAAATCATACTTCTAGGGATGTGCTCAAAGGCATGCATTAGTACGGAATGTGCTAAGCAGAGCATTTCTATGTGAGGGATGAGGGAATGCTTTGTTAGTGGGGACTAGTTACATAAAAGATGGTCAACCCACAGACTATTTCAGAGAGCGAGGTGACTTCCTGGGTAGTTTTCTGTCAGTTTGGCATAAACTAGAGTCATCTGAAAGGTGGAAACTTCAATTGAGAAAATGCCTGCATCAGATCCCACTGTAGGGCATTTTCTTAATTAGTGATTGATGAGGGAGGGCCCAGCCCATTGTGGGTGGTGCCACGCCTGGCTGGTGGTCCCTGGTGCTATAAGAAAACAGACTGAGCAAGCCGGTAAGCAACACTCCACCATGGCCTCTTCATCAACTCCTGCCTCCAGGTTCCTGTCCTGTTTGAGTTCCTGTCCTGTTTGAGTTCCTGTCCTGTTTGAGTTCCTGTCCTGACCTCCTTCAATGATGAACAGTGATGTGGAAGTGTAAGGGTCAAATAGGCCCCTCCCTCCCCATTTATTCATTACAGCAATAGTCACCCTAACTAAGACACTATCTACTGAAATGTACTGCATCATACAGAAATGTGTGCTGTGTATTTTCTGGAGACATGGACAGGCTCATGACATACTAAGAAGGGAAAACATACAAACATAGCGTATCTGAGAATTCACTACCTGTGTTCACAGATGAGGAGCCAGAGGCCAGTGAGACGGCTCAGCAGGTAAAAGCACTAACCGAAAAAGCCTAACGACCAGAGTTCAGTCCCTGGAGCCCGCATTATGGCCGCCTCCCTCCTTCTGATTTTTTTCTTTTTAAAAGACAGGATCTGGCTAAGTAGCCAAGGCTGTCTTCAAACTCCTGATTCTCCTGCCTCTGCCTTCTGATTGCTGAGGTGATAGACTTCTGCCACCACCTTCTGTGGCTCTGACTTTCTATGCCACCTGTTTCCCATGTGTTATCATTGACTTTTGGGACTCCAGAGAGGGACAACAGACACAAAGGTCAGAAACAATAGGGTGCACTCAAGGCTGAGCTGACCACACCCTAGGGTAACCAGAGAGAGGAGACTGACAGGAAAGGCCCAGCTGGGTAGCGCTCGCTCTTCTGTGGAAAATGGGGCTGTCTGGGCTTTCTTCCTCTTGTGGCCTCCTCCAGTCTGCACACCTCTGACTGCAGCTCAGTCCAGCTTCCCTGCCTCTCCACTGACTACACCTCTCCTCTGGCTACACCCACCTAGGCTCCTGAAACCATCTCTATCAGGGGCAGGCTGTCTTCCTCCGCATTCAGGCTCAGGATGTTGCTGCCTCCTTGGAACCTTTCCTAGGAGGTTTCTGTTTTGTCCATTTCGTGGAGCTATGACGAAGCCCCTGAGGCTGGGTAGTTGATAGAGAAGTATATCTGGTTCATGCTTCTGGAGGTTGGCACGTGTGGTTCTGGCCTCTGCTTAGCATACACTGCACAATGAGGCAGAGAAAGAGGGCCAGCTCCAATCTCTCTTCCTGTAAAGTTGCTAAAAAGGTCATGGGGCCCCACTCTCCTATCCTCTTCTGTCCTTAACGACTTTTCAAAGGCTCCATTTCCAAATACCATCAATGTGGAGCTTAAGTTTCCAACCGTCAAATCATAGTGACACCTGAGGCCTAACACAGCTTTGAGCCTCTTAGACTAGTGGCTGACACCTGAAACTCTAGCGCCCAGGAGGCCGAAGCAGAAGGATAGCAAGGTCAAGCCTGTGCTGTACACCCACTGAACAGCCTTCTCCTTATGTCACCTGTTAGCGGGGAGAGCACCGTCCCCAGCTTTTCCCCACTTTCCTTCCATGCACCCCTCCCCTTTCCCTGCTTCTCCATTAGTAAAGTTTTTCTGTCTTACTTTCAAATAGGTCTGACTCAGCATGATGGCAGGCACATCTTTATTCCCAACATTTAGTCAGTAGTGGCAGACAGGTGAGTTCAGGGCCAGTTTGGTCTACATAGTGAGTTCCAGACCAGCCAGGGCTGCATAGTGAGATTCTATCTTAAAGAAAAAAAAATTAGAAGATAGAGATTTAATTAGTTCCTTGTCTCCATAACGTTTTCCACCTTTAATCCGAAGAAGGGGAACACGCCATGAGTAATCAAATGTGAAAAGGAAAAGGAGGTAGTGTAAGGATTCCCTGGCACATAGTAGCCACATGGTAAACCCAACATGGTGCCAACAGCACACCTGGACGGGGACACGCCCCTAGGTGTGGCTATGTAAACCTGTGCCCACCCACTCTCTTAAAAGGAACCTCCACATGAAAGTCTCTCTCTCCCCCTCCCTCCCCTTCTCTCTCTCTTCTGTTTCTCTCCCTTGTACCTGTCCCTGAATAAACGGAAATATACCTGACAATCTTCATTTTTTACAGTTTAAAAAGTTCTATGGGATAGAGATGGTGCAGCTGGCAAGGGTACTTGCCCCACAGCTGGAGCAGAGGGATACTCAGTTGGTAAAGTGTTTGTCAGTTTCCACAGAGCCCTGGGACTGAGACCCAGAACTGCATAAACTGGGCATGGTGGCACATACCTGTAATCCCAGTTAGGAGGGACAGACAGGAGAATCAGAAATTCAAGGTCATCCTTGGCCAGCACCAGGCCAGCCTGAACTACATGAGACCTTGTCTCCAAACCAAACAACAACAAAAAAACCCAAACTCTCTCTCTCTCTCTCTCTCTCTCTCTCTCTCTCTCTCTCTCTCTCTCTCTCTCTCTCTCTGTGTGTGTGTGTGTATGTAGGGAGGGAGTGATGGGGGGGGCGGTGGAGCGAGCTCGGGGTGACATCAGAGTTCAGAAGCCAGCTTACAGACCAGATGTCTGGCTAAACCTACAAAGGACCAAAGACCTGGACCATCCTGGCGCCTCCTCAGCCAGCCAGAAACCAAGAAATCCAGAAGGACCCAGCAGTGAGATAGAGTTAATCTTCTGAAACTTTAACTCATTGAGATACAGTTAATCTTCTGAAAGTCTAACTCCCTTGTAGTACCAGAGGAATGGGGTTAATAGTACTTTGCTTCAAGGGTGCTGGAGTAGACCTGGACATACATTAACAGACCTAGCCAATGCTTTGCTATGCTAAGTGCTTGCAGAGGTAAATAACAACTGACTCTGAACCTTGGACAGAACTATTAAACCTATACAGAAAGGGCTTAACTTATGGGGTACGGGGTCAGGTGGGGTGGTAGTGGTGGAGTCTGAAGCCACCAGGTGTCCCGAGCAGTGCTGGATTCAGTGGACTGGGGGAGAGGACTGGGTGCCTGCCCTGAGCCTGTTGTACATAGCCTGACCACACTTCCAGGGCTGTGTCACAGTCTCAGATCCCACAGGGAAACCAAGATACCATCAAAGACAGGCCATCTCCAACCTTGTCATTAACGAAGCAAGTGTGGCGGTGCATGCTTGCAATCCCAGCGTTTAGGAGGTAGAGGCAGGAGGCCGGCTTTAGCTATATAAGCTTGAGGCTAGCCTGGACTACATGGAACTCTAACCAACAACAAAATAACAACAAAAAAGAGGTTGAGAGTTGCAAGTCTTGGTAATTTTGTTACTAAACAGAGATGTGTGATGTCCATGCCTGTGTTCTCAGCACTCAAGAGGTTGAGGAAGGACTGGGCTACATAGTAAGACCAAATATCTAAATTTAAAAGGGGAGGGGGTGGCAGGCTGGAGGGGTTGCTCAGTGCTTAAAAGAACTCTATGCTCTTCCAGACAGAGGACCTGGATTTGCTTCCCAACACACATATGGCAACTTTATCTCCCGGGGCTCCAAAACCATTCATAGGCATCTACAAACGTGTGTCATACATGCACTCAGACACATATCCACATATGCATTAAAAAATATAAAGCCTGGGTATAAAGACTAGTCCTCGGTGGACTGGTCACCACTGCTAACTATATGGTTTGTGAAGCATGATATAAATGAAAAGAAAATCTAACATTCTGCTGGGCAGTGGTAGCACATGTCTTTAATCTCAGCACTTGGGAGGCGGATGGATCTCTGTGTATTTGAGTCCATCCTGATCTACAGAGTGAGTTCCAGGACAGCCAGGGCTACATAAAGGAAGAGTCTCTGGGTGATTACGGTAGACCATGAACTGAGTGTAGGATTCTGAGCAGTTTGGGAAGCACAGGTCACAGCCCCCCCAGAAGCTGCTTCTGGCACATGGTTTCCATCTGAGTGATGTGACAGGGACAGTCTTGTGCAGAGGGAACATTGTGCAGCATGGAGGGTGGGTGGCTCAAGAGAAAAAGAGTGGTGTAATAATGTGGAGCTGTGGGCTGTGATGGGATGAGCTTTTCCCAGATCATGCTGAGTGGGGTAATAGGGGAATAAGCCCCCTTCTCTCTGGGAATTTGAAAAGTCCAACCTGTCAGTTCTGTTCCATAAAGATTGTGTGTGTGTGTGTGTGTGTGTGTTAGTTCCAGCTGATGGGAGTTGTGGTTGGGTGTGGTTGGAAGGGAAGGGAGGGTGTGACCCCACCATCATCACTGCTTCATGTCCCTTCCTGTCCCTGCATATCCCATTCACTGGGAGTTCTCTTGGGAATGCCATCTGTTCTTTTGAAAATAACAAACAAACATATTTTAAACTGAGTATAGTGGTGCACACCTTTAATCTTATCATTTGGGAGGCAGAGGCAGACAGGTATCTGTGAGTTCAAAGCCAACCTGGTCAACATAGAGTTCCAGGCTACCCAAGGTGACAAAATGAGACTCTGTCTCAAAACAAAGCAAGCAAACAAACAAACAAACAAACAAACAAACAAAAAACCCAAAAAACCCCACCACAAACAAACCCTTGTTTTATTTAGTATTTATTATTACTATCTAGTGTGTGTTTTATATAACGGTCACACACATGCATGCTGCTGCTCATGGTCAGAGAGCAGCTAAGTAGAATTGGTTTTCTCTGTTTACCTTTTCAGTGGTTTGGGGATCAAACTCACATGATCTGGATTGCACTGCATGTACCTTACCAGCCAAGCATTTGTTCTTTTATGTCACCCTCTGGTAGGATGGGACAAGTCCCACTTAGATGGGGGCTGAGAACAGATTCTCTTGGTGACAGTATCCAGATATGGAGTCCCTTGAGACACCATTGGTATTCCTTAGGAACTATGGGCTTGGGACGTCCTGCTGAGGTATTTCACACCCAGAATCTCACTATCTAACCAGCAACCTTGGCACACAATGTCTGTGGCATTCAAAGACAAAAAAGAACAATATAACCCCCCAAACACACCACCACCACCGTAATGAGAGCCACTTAACTGCCCGATAGGGTGGCACATGTGTGCTGTCTCATCACTGGGGAGTCTGAGACCAGAGGATCCCAAATTCAAGGCCAGCCTCTGCCACTTAATAAGCTTAAGACCAGGGGATATGCAAGTTAAACTTGTCTCTAATTAACTAATGAATTAAAAAATAAATCAGTCTAAGAGATGGGGTAACGGGATGAATAAGAACAATGTACGATGACACTCGTGTGAAATGCTGTAATGAAACTCCTTAGTACATTAACTAAAAAATCAACTTGAAGAGCCTGGGATCGGAGCTCATCAGTACAGTGCTCGCCTAACACTCGCAGGACCCAGGTGAACTGTGGTAGAATTCAGGTGTCAGCTGACAAGGCTTAGAGGCGTGTCTCTAAAGTTCCGAGAGTTTAAACAGGGCGTGGCCAGCCCCCTAAAGAGGCTGCTAAGATCTTGAGCTGCCCTGTTTTGTTTCTACTTTCTTGAAAAACAAAACAACCCCATCATAAGACCATTCCTATCTTCAGAAATTATATTTAGGTTCAACTTATATCTGTAGGTGTCAAAATACCTTTAATAAATATTAATACTTTATATAATATATTACAAATAAAAATTACTAAATAGCTGGCAACCACAGAGTCACACACAAATCAAGCCAAACACACACAAACCCCCAAAATATAAAAAACACAAATAAGCCACAGTCCATGTGACAAAACAAATTAATAAAAATTAAGATTAAAAAATGTTATCAATGTGCCTAAGCCATTAACCAAACAACATAAAGTTAATATAACATCTATATGATTCACTAAGACTTTAAAATACCAGTCCAGATAAGTGGTGGTGGGCAGGTTCAAACCAACCGTAAAACTAACCAAACCAAAAACCTCGCTACAACAGTGCATACCTGTCATCCCAGTATGTTGGAAGTGGAGGTAGGTAGATCAGAAGGTCAGGGTCATGCTCTTTGACACAGGGAGTCAGAAGTCAGCTTGAATTATGTGAGACCTTGTATTAAAAAATAATATTAATAAGGAGATGGGGAGTGGGTACCAAAAAGAACCACGTATCAACATTGGTGTAAGCAGCCTGAGCACTGGGCCCAGGGAAGAGGGCAGGTTTGCTGTAAACCTGTTTTTATGTCAGGGTGCTAGTTGCAGGTTTGCAAATAACCACAGGGTGTTTGGAACCCCTTCCCCACCTAAGCACCTAGCCTCCCACCCCTACCCTCAGCTCTTGGAAGAAGCATGTAGCAGGGTAGATATATGGCTGTGGACTATGGAATTCTGAGCATTGGCTGTCCTAGTGAGAGCTTGGGGGCTGCAGGCTTCCCTTCCTGTGCCTTCTTTCTGGGCTGAAGTTAGTCCTGCCTCCCGTCTCCGTAAAACAGGCCCTCCTGGGACAGTAAACACAGGTAAAGAAGGAGTGTTTAGCCTACATTGGCCCCCTGTGCCATGGAATAGTATTTTGTACATTATGATTACTCTCGTTGGTTTAATAAGAAGCCAACCTGACAAGAGCCATGTAGGAAGAGGTGAGGCAGGAGAGCCAGACAGAGAGGGCTCTGGGAAGAAGGGGTGACTCATGAGGAATAAGCAGCCAAATGTAAAGGAAGTAGGAGATGAACATGCCATACTGAAGAAAGGTGCCATGTGATAGAGCGTAGATAAGAAATGTGGGTTAATTTAAATAGAAAGAGCTAGTTAGTAACAAGCTCTTCCAGCATTTATAGTTAAAAATAAGTCTCTGGTTATTTGGAAGCAGGTTGGTGGGGTGAAAAACTCCAGCTGCACCCCTGGATTCAAGAAACAGCAAGCCTTTTGGAAGACTGTGCTTTGTGTGGGGATCCCATTCTTCAGAGGCCCACAGTCCACAGCAAGAGCTGCAAAGGGCAGGAAGGCTTTGGGGCTAGACTTTGGGTGAATTGGTTAAAGTTCCTGTCTAGTAGACAGCATAGGATCTGGAGGGACAGCACCTAGGATCTGGGGGCTGGCATATCACATGGCACTTGGAATGCTGGAGACTTGGAACATGTGATCTGGGCCAGCCTGGAGGTGAAGGGGGACTTCCAGAGAGAGGTGGTGCCTGGCTCCTCTGTGGTGCTGGGAATGCAGGAGTCAGAAATGAGGATGGTCTCCACAGCGAGGTAATACAAAGAGCAGCTGGCTTGTGACTTCGTAGGTGACCCACAATACTTTTCTTCTTATTTCCCAAATAAAACTCAGAATTATATAATCCAAACTTGGAGAGACTCACTCCAGCATACCTGTAGGTTTGATATCTTGTGGGGTTGAGTATTGTCTTCTTCCCCTTGCTTTCAGGGATGAATGCCATCAGTCTCCTCAATGCCTTTACCCTGGAAAGGACACGACATTATATCTTATCTCTAGTTATGTTCCACCAATGCCAAACATCTGCAAAAGCCAGCTACTAAACCCCTCAATTTGGTACCCCGTCCCGGTGTATCTTCTGGTGGCTTCTGGATCAGGGAGTTCATGTACACACTGTGGTCTGTATTAGCACAACTTGCTTACATGTTCCAAGCTCAGAGGATGGGGGTTTTAGGTACCCACCCCATTCATATTCCTTCTATGTAGCCTGATCAGGCTTTGCCGGGGAGACCTCTGCAACAAAGTGGCTGAATTAAGGCCACACAGGAGTGGCATTCTGCAGACCTGGCTTTTTTTTTGCTTATACTTCCACTGGATCCTAGAAACAGAGGGCAGAGAGATAATCTCAGTCTTTGATTTGTCAGATTCTGGGATGCTACCAAAGGGGTTCATTTGATGTGGGAATGTCTTTCTGTATGCTGTGAATATCATTCTTTAAATAAAGGAGCTGTTTTGGCCCATGACAGGCACCATAAAAAGGTGGGCAGGGAAATCAGAGTAGGTAGGAAAAGAAGGGCAGAGACACAGACAGATGGAGCCAGACGCCCAAAGAAGAAACATGTAAGGAACACAGGTGAGTCATGGGCCACGTGGCAGACAGATTAATGAGAATGGGTTGAGTTAAGATGAAGGAGCAAGCTAGCAATGTGCCTGAGCCATAGGCCAAACAGCATGAACTTAATATAGGTGTCTGAGTCATTTTTCAGGGCCTAACAGAAGTGGAGGGCCAACAGTCTGGGACTGCAGTTCTGTGGGCCTGGGACCTCTGGCCGCCAGGGATCAAGAAACCTCATTGTAACACTCATTTACAGCCACATCTACAGGACCAGACTCTCAGATGCTTCCATATATACTAATGGGTAGAATACACACACACACACACACACACACACACACACACACACACACACACACACACACCCCTATGCATATATATGTATAAATTTAATGGGTAATTGATATTTTGTTGTAGACCCGTGATTCCTGGAAGGCTGAAGCAGGAGGGTGGTGAGTTTGAGATCAGTTTGGGCTCACAGCATGACTCTGTCCCCAAATCAAAGCCAAATAAAAATGCAACAGAGGGGGCTGGAGAGATGGTTCAGAGGTTAAGATCACTTGGTGCTCTTATAGAGGACCTGGGGTCAGTTCCTAGTACCATGTGGTGGCTCACAACTGCCTGTAACTCCAGACCTAGATGATGTCCTTTTCTGGGCTCTACAGCTACCACACATGCTCATGTTGCTCAGACACCCAGGCAAAACACTCATATGCGTATGTGATAGTTTAAAAGAAAATGGCCCCCAAAGGGAGTGGCACCAATGAGAGTTGTGGCCTTGTTAGAATAGGTGTGGTCTTGTTGGAGGAAGTATGTCCCTGTGGAGGCTGGCTTTAAGGTCTCATATATGCTCAAGATACTATCCAGTGTCTCCGACCACTTTCTTCCTGTTTCCTGTATAAGATGTAGACCTTTCAACTATCTCTCCAGCACCATGTCTGCCTGTGTGCCACCATGTCCTGCCATGATGATAGTGGACTAAACCTTTGAAAATGTAAACCGTTCCAATTAAACGGTTTCCTTTTTTTTTTTTTTTAAGAGTTGCCAGGATCTTGGTGTTTCTTCACAACAGCAGAAACCCCAAGACCGTGCAAAATAAAATAAATCTTCATTTTTTTTTAGCTCAGTAGAATCTATACCTATGTATCTGGAGCCATTCTTCTGTTGATTTAATCTTGCAGTATAGCCTGCTGAGTCCGTGACTATGTATTCATTCAACAATGACTTAGCACCTGCTGTGTGGAGCTTTCTGTTCAAAGAGTGGAAACCTGCATGGCTAGAGGAATAGCTTAGTTGGTAGCATATTAGCCTAGCATGAATAATGTTCAGGATACAACCTCCAGCAACCCTTAAGCTGGATGTACAGGCACAAGCCTATAATCCCAGCACCCCAGAGGTGGGAGCAGGAAGATTGGAGTTCAAGGTCATCCTTGCCTATATTGGGTTCAAAGCCAGGCTGGGATACTAGGGAGCCTGTTTCTACAAACAAACGAACCACCTGTCATAGTGATGCACTGATCTCACCACTCAACAGACAGATGTCTGGGAGTCAAGGGCAGCATGGCCTACAAAATAAGTCCCAGACCAGCCAGGGCCACATAGCAAGGCACGATTTGAAAGGCAAGAGGATAATAACAGGGCAGATGGGGTAAATTGATGCTGCAGAGACAAGGATGCTGTGACTCAGAAGCCTGTTCCACAGCCTGGGATCTGGAGTCAGAGTCCAAACCTGACTTAGACATCAAGAGGCGCTTCTGAGTTTCAAGGACAGAGGCTGGACCCCTGGGCCCAGGGACAGGAAGTCTGGCATATTCGATAAGTCATCTTCTTGTTTCTCAAGGAAGAATGAACCATGACCAACAGCAGAGGAATAAAAAGAGATTTGTGTTGAGGGTATGGAATAGCTGTCCTAGTGCACCAGAGACAGGATTTTCTAGGAAAGGCTTGTGGAACTGCCAGGCCTGGAGAGTGCCAATTTGAGGTCTGTGGTCACGCATTTAAAGGGCAGCGGGTGGAAAGGCCATGTACTTTCTTTCCAGCATTGACAGCTGCTTCAGCCTAGGCTCAGAGCAGAGGGCTTGGTCGTATAAAGGACATACATTAGCTTGGTTCACATGATTTTAAGAGGGAGCACATAGATTTGCCAGATGTCAGCCAGGCAGTGGTCTAGATGGAGTGCCAGGCACAGAAGCACAGGGGCCTGTTCTGGTGGAAATGTGCTTACAAGGATGGGAGGTGAGGGATTGAGCAAGCCAGAACTCGGGATGTGAAGCAAAGACCCTGATCTGGACTATGGAACAAACCAGCTTGTGAAGGAAATCATGTGATGCTGTGCCCTAGTGGCCTCAAAGTAGCAAAGTAGGGGAGGGTAGATGGCTTAGGTGGGAACTGGAAGCCAGGGTTTCAGTATCTCCTTCTGGCCTCTCTTGCCCTTTCTCCCTGCAGCTCCTGGAATGCAGTTACGGGTTTTTTTGTGGGGGGGGGGGGGGACTGGCTGCCTGAAAACATACATATGTACCTACCTACATACATGTGTGTGTGAGGGAGAGAAAGAGAGAGGCAGAGTGAGAATGTGTGTGTGTGTGTGTATGGAGTATGTGTGTGAGAGTGTGCAAGTGTGTATGTGTCTTCAGTTTCACTCCTAAGAAAGTTATTTTTCTTTCCTTTCCTCCTTTTCTTTCTTTCTTTCTTTCTTTCTTTCTTTCTTTCTTTCTTTCTTTCTTTCTTTCTTTCTTTCTTTTTGTATTTTAATACAGGCTCTCATAGTGTAGCCCATGCTTATCTGGACCCCCCCATCTCACTCTCCTAAGTGTTATCTAGAACCTGACAAGAAGGCCATTTTTCAAAATGGCTTCCTTTTGTAGCCTAGAGCCTGGCTCTGACCACATTGCATCAGTGGTAACTGTATGTGTGCTAGAATGCACACTATGGGTGAGCCTCCCTAGAGAAAAGCCTGGTCTCTGGCTGGCCCAGTGCTGCCCAACTTCTGCAATATGCAAGCATACCTCAGATACTGCTGGGTAGGCAGCCCTAACTGCTTTATTTCTTCCATTCTGCTGTCTGGAGGGAGGGGCTTTCAGACTGATATTAAATATTTCCAAAAGTATTACTTGTATTTGCACGAGCATGTGGGTGAGCATGTGTGCTGCAGCACACACGTGGAGGTTGGTTCTGCTCATTCACCTTTATGTGGGTTTTGCAGATTGAATTCAGGTCCTCACTAGCTCTCACTTATTATGGATAAAGGAATAAAATCTGGGAAAGGTAAAGACTTTTGCCATAGTGATGTAAGGTCAAGTCCAAAGAGACTCATGATCCTGTAGTCAGAAGTTTCTCTGTCCGGCCCAGCCATTACCACAGCCAGTTAGTCCCAAATAATCACACAAAGGTTTATGTTAATTATAAACTGTTTGGCCTGTGGCTCAGGCTTATTATTTGCTAACTCTTACTCTTAAACTAACCCATGATTCTTATCCACATTTAGCTGCATGGCTTGGTACCTTTGCTCAACACAGCACCTTGTCTTCCTTCCTCTCAGTCTGGCAGATGATTCTGTGCCTTTCCTCTTCCCAGAAGTCTCCTTGTCTGGTTGATCCGCCTATACTTCCTGTCTGACTAGCTTCTGGCCAATCAGCATTTTATTAAACCAATATTTACAGTGATAAACATTTACAGTGTACGAGAGCATAGTCCCACAGCACAATCCGGTTAGGGAGACGCATGCTTGTAAGGTGGCTCTGCTGTTGGAATGAGGTCTATGTCTGTGACTTAGTTCAACAGAACAAGTAGAAATGTGGAAAACTTGACTGTAGCTACAAATGACAGCCTGAA
The DNA here is from genome assembly GCA_033318265.1 of Phyllotis vaccarum. Taxonomy (NCBI): domain Eukaryota; kingdom Metazoa; phylum Chordata; class Mammalia; order Rodentia; family Cricetidae; genus Phyllotis; species Phyllotis vaccarum. Next base: position 3,854,758 of record JARWLC010000003.1, read on the forward strand.
GCCTGTGCGATGGTAATATTGTAACACCAGTCTTAGGGAGGTGGAGTCAGGAAGGTTGTGAGGTCAGCCAGGGCTACATAGTGATACACTGTTGTGGGGGCTGTTGTTCGGGAGGGATTGGCAAGATGGCTGAATGAGTAAAGGTGTTTTTGCCAGGCCTCATGGCCTGAGTTCAATCTCCTAATTCCATATGGAAAGAACTGACTCCTGTGAGCTGTCCCCTGACTGCCACATTTATGCCGTGGTGGGCTTGCACTTACATACACACACAAATGACTAAAGACCCGTTTTTAAGCAAAGACATCATGACATAGAAGCTCACCATGCCCCCCTCCCAGATTGTTGCATTAGGGTAGTGAGGACCAACTGTCATACAGGCTTCCTAACCTTGTCTTTAGCTCATGACATCCTGCAGGGACCCGGAACCTCCTTGCCTATCTATAATCTGATCACAGCTGAGGGTGTCTGTGTATCGTTTTTTCTTGAGCGATGCTTTTTATTTCCATTAGCTTTTCCTCCTCCTCCTCTTCCTCCTTTATTCTTCTTGAGACAGTGTTTCTTGGTTTAGTCCTGGCTGTTCTGGAACTTACTCTGTAGACCAGACTGGACAAGAAGTTACAGAGATCTGCCTACCTTTGTCGTCCCGTCCCATCCCGTTCCACCCCCCCCCCCCGAATGCTGGGATTAAAGGCATGTGCTACCACCACCCAGACATCTATCAGATTCTTAAATCAGGGTCTTGATTTGAAATAGCCTTGGGTAGTGACAAGCTTGAAGAGGCTGCCTGGACTCTGGCATGGAAAGACCTTGTAGATTTTGATCAGAAATCACTGTCTCCTCTGCAGTTCTCAGGCAGCCTATGCACTTTTCAATTTTCCAGTTGGAAAGTAATGAGGAGAGGCTTAGGGAGATAGCACAGGCTCGCTGTGACCTCCAAAGTTCAGCCCTAGTATTCTACAAAGTGCTGCACATCTGGCCTTCCTTATCCACTGGTCTTGAACTGCAAATTTGACTTTTTAAAAAATGCTAGATGTGATGGCTCACACCTGTAATCCTAGCATTTAGGAGAGGGGTGGTCACGTACTAAGAGGGAGGCCAACAAAGTATCTATAGCAGACATCAAGCTAGTCTGTGGTACATAGTGAAACCTTGTTTCAAAAAGTTTTGAGTCTGAACTGATGTACAGATAAGCTACCACCCATCTACTGATGTGGATAGATCTCAGGGCCATGCTCTTCCACATGGTGGGACTTTCTTTCCCTCTGCCTGTCTGAAATCATGACATGGAGACATTTTTCTTTAAAGATTTACTTATTATATATATATAGTATTCTCCCTGCATATATGCCTGCATGCCAGAAGAGGTCACCAGATCTCATTATGGATGATTGTGAGCCACCACGTGGGTGTTGGGAATTGAATTTAGGACCTCTGAAAGAACAGTCAGTGTTCTTAACTGCTGAGCCATCTCTCCAGACCCTATTACTAATTATGAAAGCTTAGCCTTTAGCTTAGGCTTGTCTCAATTAGGTCTTATAACTTAAATTAACCCACTTATATTGATCTATCTTCTATCATGTGACACACCTCTCTTCCATTTTGCCCCTCTTGCTTACTCTCTGTCTCCTGACATCTCTCATGCACCTAGATTCCTCCTTCTCTTTCTTTCTTTCCTTGGAAACCTTGCCTATCTCTCCTGCCTAGCTGTCGGCCATTCAGCTCTTTATTAAACCAATCACAGTGACACATTGTCACACAGTGTAAATACATATTCTGTAATATTTCCTTCTTTTTGTCTAAATAAAAATAAAGGATTTAATTCTAACACAGTAAAACTATATATAAAAGAACAATTATCAGGTGAGAATTAAATTTACAACGTCAGGTACATTTGTATTTGGCAAATTTGGAGAAAGTACTCTATTATCTACCCTATCTTGGTAAGTCCAAAGTTTTGTTCCTAAACCACTTTCTATTGTAACTTGTATTACTATCCTAAAAATATCTTTTTAGACCTTAAAACATTTTTTAGATAAACAACTTAACTTTTTATGTCTCAACCTTATACACTTTACACCTCTTTTGTGAGTTTCTCTTCTGAATTTGGTAGCAAGGAAAACTGTAAAACTATAACTATCTTGTCTTCAATCCCTACCAGAGACCCAAGAAGGATAAAAAAGTGCAGAGTAGACAACTTCTAAAACTATGGAAGTAACAGAGATAGCTGACTGCCTGGACAGTCACCCAAGGCTCCTCTGCAATGTTGGAACATCCATCTTAGGTAGAATATCTATCTATTAGACTTTTCTGTGAATCAGGAATTTTGAAGGACTGTCCTGCCCTTTCTTGGCAAAGTTCAACAGTCATCTGCTTTTGTGTCCTGCTTGTTAAATTTGGACAGCTTACTATCAGCAGTGGAGGCAAGGGTAATTTCTTGCCCAGTGGCTAACTTTGCCAAAAAAAACCTTTGCAATGGTTCCTAGATGCTCATCATCTTTTTTGAAATTGATTGGTGCTGCCTGGAGCAGACATGTCTCACTGTCATGAAAAGCCTTATGTATTAAAACATCTTAAATGTCATCTTCTGCAGGTTTCTGAAGTGTTTGAAGACCATATATCTAAACTATATCTCTGTTTGACCTTGTGAGCATACTTATACAACCCACTCAAGTGCTCAGTAACAGGGCCTCTTAAAAAAGACATGCCTGTGAGAGACCACTTTCTTAAGCCCTATGAGGATATTTGTGTCCCATATTGGGCTCCATATATAATTGTACTTTCTTTCTACCACATGTGGTGATATGTTATGTAGGCTCTAAAGAAATAAAGATTGCCTGAAGATCAGAGGATGGAGCCAGCCACAGAGTTAGCCATAGAGGTCAGGCAGTGGTGGCACATACCTTTAATTCTAACACATGAGAGGCAGAGGCAGAGATCTGTCTGGATCTCTGTGAGTTTAAGGCTACCCTGGACAACATGAGATTAGTCCAGACCAAAAGAACCAGGCAGTGGTGGCACATACCTTTAATCCCAACACTTGGGATCCCATGCCTCTGCTCCCAGTACTTAGGAAGCACACACACCTTTAATCTCAGCACTAGAAAAGTTGAAACGGGAAGTGATATATCTGGGTGGAGAAAGGAATATAAGGTAGGGCAAGAGGGGGATTCACCCCTTTTGCTTCAGCCTTGCAATTGCCTTTGCTTCCCCATTCAGTCTGAAGATCTTACCCCTTTCTGCTTGAGGAACTGGCTAGGTGAGAATGCCTGTGGCCTATTTCTCTGTCTCTCAGATCTTTCAGCTTTTCCTGAATGTTTGGCTCCAGGTTTTTATTATAAGACCAAGTAGAAGTCCTGCGATAGACCTCCACGTGCAAGCTCGCAACAATAAAAAAATGAAGTTAAAAAGAGAAAGAAAATTGTCTACATTTTTTTTTCTTTCTGTTTTTGGTTTGCTTTCCTTTATTTAAGATAGGGCTTTACATATCTCAGGCTAGCCTTGAACTTGCTTTGTAGCTGAAGATGACCTTGAACTTCTGATCCTCTAGCTTCCACCTCTGGAGGGCTGGGTTTCTAGGCACTAAGTGTAGGCATTGGGGAAGGGTGCTCAGGAAAAGAACACTGCACAGCTCTGACATTGGTGTGTTTCTCCAGACAGTATCACCTGTTTTCTTTTCCATCAAGGAAGCCAGGGAGATGACTCAGGGTAGAGGCGATTGCCATCAAGCCTGTCGATACAAGTTCAGTTCCCGGGCCTGGGCTGTTCTCTGATGTGTATACACACACACACACACACACACACACACACACACACACACACACACAATGTTACTTAGGCTTGTCTTGAACTTGTGGGCACAAGTGGAATGACAAATATATGCCGCCACACTCTGCTATAACTACACAATTTTCTGTAAGAGATTAGTTTATCTTCTGAGTTTGGGATCTATAGAAAGTCCCTGAAGATAGCGATGGATGCTTCTCCTAGTCCCTGCTGTGTCCCCAGACACAGGCATGGCTTTACACCCCAGTGAATGTCTGTTACATGGATGGGATGAGGAAAGTACAGACATACCGTATGTGTAATAACAGTAGAGAAAGTGCACCTTGGGGAGAGATGACTCAGTGGGTGGAAGCACTTACTGTACAGGTATGGGGGCCTTGTGTTCCATTCCCAGAACCTGTGTGAAAAGTTGAGTGTGGCTACATTTATGCCTGTAACCCCAACACTGTGCATAGAGGTGAGGTGGAGTGACAGAATCCCTTCTGGGGCTTGCTGATGCTTCAGGTACATTAAATGATTTTCTTGGGGGCTGGGAGGGTGGTTTTGTGGTTAAGAACACTTACTGCTCTTCTAGAAGACCTGAGTGTGATTCCCATTTTAGGAAGCTCACAACTGTCTAGAACTCTAGCTCCATGATTCCAAAGCCTCTCTCTGGCCTCCACATGTGTCTTGCATACACAAATACCCCTAAATATAAAAAAAAAATTAAAAATCTTTTTAAAAGAGAGACTATCTCACTAAACGGTGGAGGCATGCCTCTAACCCCAGCACTCAGGAAGCAGATCTCTGAGAGTTTAAGGCCAGCCTGGTGTACAGAGTGAGTTCCAGGACAGGCTGCAAAGCAATACAGAGAAACCCTGTCTCAAAACCAAAACCAAGCAAACAAAAACTCCCAAAGAGAGAGACTATCTATCTCAAAGGAATAAGGTAGAAAGTGGTAGAGCATGATGCCTGACATCTTCCTCTGGCCTCTATGAGCATGCAGAATGCATGCAGGCCCAGATACTCACACACACAACTGGGCATACATTATATACACACCACACTCATATGTCTGTGCAAACATGTAAAGAGCTAGGTATCTCAGTGGTAGGTGTGTTTGCTTAGCATGCGTGAGCAAGAAAGAGGGATGAAGAAGGAAGGGAGGAAAGAAGGAAGGAAGAACGGCATTTCAAACTGGTATGGTGGTATACTCAATACTAGGAACCTGAGATAAAAGATCTCTATGAACTTGAGGCCAACCTAGAAACTACATAGTGAGTTCAAAGCCAGCCTATATGGCCTAACACGTTCTCAACAAACAAACCCTCAGAAAGTGGATCTCTCCAGGGTGACTGCACACATCTTTTGGATTGAAGATGGCATTGCATCCAGGAAACCTAGCTCATGCTGTGCTACCCTAGACTTCAGCAGAAACCTGCTTGCTTCTGCTGTACTGCTGCTGTGAAGGTGACTACCAGGGACACAGGTGTGTGCTCGAGGTATGTCCTGGCTGCAGGGTAGCACTTCGCAAAGTGCCCAGCCCACTGTCATTACAGGGCCACTGATAGGGTGATGCAGACCCCTGCCCCCTCCACCCACAGGCTTGTCGAGTCTGTCTCTAGCATGGGTACTGCTTCCTTTTCTTCCTTGAGTCTTCTCTTCAGAGCAGGTCACTGCAGGAATCTCAAAACGGGGAGAACAGAGTCACTGCTTCTGCCCTGGTCTCCTGCTGCCCATTCTTCATGCTGTAGTCAGAGAGATTTTTTTTTTTTTAAAAAAAAAAAGCTTTCTCTGCAAAATAAAATAGCAGAAGCATCTTAGACATATTGTAACATATATACACTTGTATTATCTATATAAATATATATTATTTATATATAAATATACATTATGTAAATATATATGTATATATATTCACTTTGTGGGTTTAGAGAGCTGTGCTTGTCTGTTCGAGATAGAGTCTCATGTATCACAAGCTGGGCACTGTAGCACAGAACTCTGTAGCCGACCTTGAACAGATTTTCATTCTTCTCTAGTGTTGCATTGACAGGCCTGGGCTACTATACCTTGCTTCATGGTGGCATCCTACCAACCCTCCCCCTCCATGCCATGGAGCACAAGTGGATTCCAGAGGACAGTTTTGGGTCTTTGCCTGGAGTAGCCTTTTCCTGGAGAACTATGTGCATAGATAGCTTCATTTCCTTATTCATATCTCTGTTCAGCTGAGTGTGGTGGCACACACTTGTCAACCCATCATTTGGGAGGCAGAGGCAGGAAGATCAGGAATGAAAATCACACCCTAAGTGGCATAGTGAGGTTGAGTCTTGGATATAAAAAATAAAGATTACCTGAAAATCAGAGGACAGGGCCATCCACAGAGTTAGCCATAGAGGCCATGCAGTGGTGACACACACCTTCAGTCCTAGCACTTGGGAGGCAGAGGTCCATCTGAATTTCTGTGAGTTCAAAGCTACACTGGGTTACATGAGATTAATTGAGTCCAAAAGAGAAACATCCAGGCCACGGTGGCACACACCTTTAACTCCAGCACTGGGGATCCCATGCCTCTGCTCCCAGTACTTGGGAAGCACACACCTTTAACCCCAGCACTAGGAGCAGCACTACAAAGCAGAGGAGGTTGGGGTTCCGCCCCTTCCTTTGGGTTTGGTTCTCTTTGTTTCCCCTGTCAGTCTGTGGATTCCTGGGGACAGGGTCTACCCCTTTCGGCCTGAGGAGTTGGCGAGGTAAGAAGTAGCTGTGGCCTATTCCTCTGTCTCCCTAATCTTTCAGCCCCCTCCCATATCTGGCTCTAGGTTTTTATTAAAAGGTCAATTAGGATTCATACTGCCTCAAAAACAAAACAATAATAACTAATAGGGGCTGGAAAGATGACTCAGTAATTAAGAGCACAGACCACTTTTCCAGAGGACGTGAGTTCAATTCCAAGCCCCCACATCACAGCTCACAACTATCTGTAACTTCAATTCCAGGGGACCTGACACCCAGGGCAAAACATCAGTGCATATAAGATAAAGAATAATTAAAAATAAATAACAAATCTCGGGTCTGTAATCAGAGAGCACTTTCTTGGCTGCTTCTTTTTCTTCCTTTATTGCACCCAACACTCACTGAATTTGTTTGGGTAATGTATCGTTGTCCTTTGTGTGTGTGTGTGTGTATGCGTGTGTACATGTGTGTGTGTATATGTGTGTATCTGTGTGTGTGTGTGTGTGTGTATGTGTGTATGCATATGCCACACGTGGTCAGGTGCCCCAGGATAGCATCCAAGAGGCTGATATTTATTTAGTCTCCAGCCCTGCTGCTGCCACCATGATGGCATGGATAGGCATACATGCAACAGACATTAGGACAGCAGGGGTCTTTGCCATATTCAGGGGGCTAGTGGTCCTAAGAGCTGGAGAGATGTCTCAGTTGGTAACTTGGTGTTTGCCATGCAAGCCTAAGGACCTAAGTGTGATGTCCTAACACCCATGTAAAAGGTGGGGCAGCAACACATGGATGTAATTCCCGTGGCTTGGTAGCAAACTAGTCTAACAGAACTAGTTATGCCCAGGTTCAGTAAGAGACCCTGTCTCAAAACAGTAAGATGAAGAATGATCAAGGAGTCTAGTCCATTCACTTTCTGCATTGGGGCTTCCTAAAACATGGTATCCATACTAGCAGCATCAGTACCATTGAAGAACTTGCTAGAATGGTAAATTCTCAATGCCCAAGCTCCATCTATGCATCAGGAAACTGCAGGCTCTGGAGCTATCATTTGAGAATGAACAAGTCCTCTAGTTGACTGGGATGCTTGTTCAAGCTTGAAAAACCATCAGTGCAGTTTTATTCCAGGGTAGTCATTTCTCAAATGCAGGGTCTGGACTGGGGCTAAGGTAACAGTCAGGGCTGGGGGATTTGTAAGAACAGTACAGGGTTTTGTTCAAGCTGAATAAGGTTTGCTATATAATCATCCTTTGAGACAGGGTCTCACTATAGCTTAGGCTGGTTCCAAGTAAGGAATCATCCTGCCTCAGCCTCTAGAGTTCTGGGATTATAGGTATGGGTTACCACACCTAGGTGTACCAATGATTCTTTGTTTTGCTGTGTTAGGTCAATTTTATTTCATGTGTAGGAGTGTTATGTTTGCCTGTATGTATGTGCATCATGTGACTACTTGAACCTATTTAGGCTAAGAGGCTTCAGAGCCTTTAGAATTGGATTTACAGATAGTTCTGTGGTTTTGGGAACAGAACTTTGGATCCTCTGCAGGAGTAAGTGCCCTTAACTGGTGAGCCATCTCAATGCCTCACTACCCCTTTGAGATAAGACTTGACTAGATATATAACCCAAGCTGGTCTTGAATTCTCTATGTAGACTGGGTTGGTCTTGAACTCACAGAGTTCCTCTTGCCTCTGCCTCTGGAGCACTGGGATTAAATGTGCTCGGTTGGCTTTGTTTTCTCTTTAAAACATTTTGGTAAATGAGACAAATTGATAGGAGAGGTGAGTGAACAGGTTTGGTGACTCTTAAATGCTGGATTGGGAAGTACTGCTGTGGTCACTGACTGCTTCGGCTCAGGGTCTCATTCAGGAAGTCTGAGTTTAGAAAGGAGCTCAGGGTTATACATGATCACAGGTGCCAGTAATTAGTCTGGGTCCCGTGCAAACATAACCTCCTTTTTAGAAACCTGGGGTTAGGTGGTTACAACTCCATCTGATGTGAAGGGGAAACCGGAAGGAAAGCCAGTTGCCCAAGTTCTACGTCACAGACAATGGAGTAGTACGAATCTAATTTGAACTTACGTTCTTTCTGCTCTGAAACTCTTAGACGTGTTTAACAAACTAATATGCTGTCCACGTGTCACCTGTAAGGTATGACATGCTAAACTTTTGTTGGGTAAATACAGGGTCAAGGTCTACGTGAACACAAACACGACTTCTGGGTCAAGTGTTGTGAGAACTAGATGAAGGTGGAGGTGGGGGTGTTATTTTTCTTTTCCTTCGATAGTGCTGGGAATCAAACCTAGGGCCTTATGTTTGCCAGGCAAATGTTCTGCCTCTCAGCTACATCCTTAGAGCATTCCCATACACGGAGGGCCCCTAAGCTCCTGTAAAAATTTGGGACCTTCAATATCTCACATTACAGGACTCTTCTGAGTGTGAGCCATCAGCCTCTACCCTACCCAATTCACCAGTCGTGAGAAGCAACTCATGTGTGCGCGCTGGTGTGTATGAGAAGGGGGTAGTAGTGGGAAATGGGGTTAAAGGAATTGAAGAAGATGGGAAACCAGACTCCCAAGACCACGACGCACACGAATTGGAGCAGGCGCAGAGCAGCCCCTCCTAGGCGTCAGGCGGGGCCAGAATGCGGGCGGGGCCCCGAGGGCGCGGGCCAGAAGGCAGATGGCGCGGTGCGGACTACAAGTCCCAGCATGCCCAGCGGCCTCGATCCGGCCCCCGGGGCCGCTTAAAGGCTCTAGCAACCGCAGCCGTCGGGTCGCGGAGGCTTTCGCTTTGCCGCCGCGTCTGGGCGGCGGGCTCTCGGGACATTAGGCTGTGGCGGCGCCGAGGGACGTTCTTAGTGCAGCCTTCCCGGCTCGAGGCTTCTCTGCCGAGGCGCCCGTGTCCCCGGGCTCCTCGCCTCGGCCCCCCGCGGCCCCGATGCCGAGGCATGGATAGAGTGGCGTTGCGCGCGGCGGCGATGGGTGAGAAGAAGGAGGGCGGCGGCGGGGGCGCCGCGGCGGCCGCGGACGGGGGCTCCGGGGCCGCGGCCAGCCGGGCGCTGCAGCAGTGCGGCCAGCTGCAGAAGCTCATCGATATCTCCATCGGCAGTCTGCGCGGGCTACGCACCAAGTGCTCTGTGTCCAACGACCTCACGCAGCAGGAGATCCGGACCCTGGAGGTAAGGGGCCGGGGCACCCGTGGTCCCGACCGGGCTGTGCCCCGGGAGCCGCCCCGCTGCTTTCCTTCCCGAGTTGCATCCTGCAGCCGTGTCTGCTGGTAGAGTCTTCCTCCCTTGCCTGAGCTCGCTGATGCGGTAGCGTGAGGACCTAAGACCAGCCCTCACCTTTGAAGGATTTGGGGGAGAGGATGTTAGTGGGGGCCTGGGATCGAGGTTTAAGGATCCGCGTGCCGGGTAGGATGCTCGCGATCATCCCACTGCAAACCCCTCTCTGCCTTCACCTCATTTCCAGTTCCCATAGTAGTCATTGTCCCACCGAATCACGCGCTGGACTTTTTCGGTGCGCTTAAGCCCAATAGCGTGGGCTGGGGTGATGGGGGATGTTCCCTGAAGTGTGAGCGTCGGCCCAGGTAGCACTGACTTTCCCTCGCTACCCACTTTTCTTGTCCTGTTGCCCTTTCCTTTCCACCAGGTCTTGTCTGCCGCTTTTCAAAAAGTGCTGAAACAGCGTTTTTTGCTGTTGAGGCGCTGGGGTGCTTTTCTTTCGCGATGTTAAAGCGGTTCACTGCTTCAAATGAAATTACCCATTGACTTCCCCACTCCACCCCAAACACTGGGCTTTGGCCTAGGAAGGATTACACTGAGGAGGGAAAGAAACCTTTGGTAAGAACTACTTAAAGGGGGGTTGCTGCTAGAGATGCAATGAAAAATAAGATGTGTGAGCTGTCTTCCCTCAAATTATAGCTGGGAAGTACAGCATTAAAAGGATTTGGAAGAACCAGCCAGTACAGTGGTTGAGATTTCAAAAGGGGAGCTCCCCCACCCCTTACACATTGGAGGAAAAGCTAGTGCTTTCCCAGCTGGATTCCAGGGACTGGAAGAGATTGAAAGTTCAGGGGTCAGTTAGTAGCTCTGTCCTGAAGAAAGGCCTTTCCTTGCCTGGCATTGCCACATCTGTCATCTGTGCTTCTGTAGGTATGAGGATGTCTTATTTTATTAAACATGTGATCACACACACACACACACACACACACACACACACACACACATACACATCATTGCTAATTGCATCTGCCAGCTGTCATACAACCAGCAGGCGGTTGCTGTAATTATTACAAGACCAGTCCTCCCTCTGCTCACACCACAAGCCTGAATCCTTGTTTGATCCAAAATGCTCAGGGTGACTCTCCCAAAGCCCTGCACCGGGCTTTTCTGCATGTGGATTTCTTGAGCACAGCTGAAGGTGTGTGCCCTGCAAAGTTCAGTTTTTAATCTGATACGATAGGAGGCCTGTGTGTCTTAGTTCCGGGGTCGTTATTCAACACCATATGTCTTTGGAGCTGCTGCGTTGTTGGGTGGAACAAATGTTCTCTGTGTTGACCTACATTGGTCCTCCCCAGGTCTTTTTGAGATGCTCCTGCATCCCAAGGTTCTATGTAAAATGCCTTACTCTTTATTCCCTGCAGATTCTCTTTGTCTTCTAATATTGCACATTTTGACAAAGTTGTGGCCTTAGGATACCCCAGAGTCTCCAGCTGTTCAGGCCTCTGAACTGGTTAGACACAGCCTCCCTCCTAGGTGCATTTTGAGGCCATCCCTCGTGGCATTCAAAGGCCCAAGGAACATTTACAGTATGAACAGGACACATGCGTTGTTCTTTCCAGTGTATTCGAAGGGTCCTTCTGGTCCCTGTAAAGCTAGGACTTTGGTGACATTTGTTTTTCAAGACAGGGTTTCTCTGTGTAACAGCTCTAGCTGTCCTGGAACTAGTTCTGTAGACCAGGCTGACTTTAAATTCATAGAGATCCACCTGCCTCTGCCTCCTGAGTGCTGAGATTAAAAGTGTGCGCCATTGGGTGTCATTTCAAATGGATTTTTGACCATGAAGCTGATTCCCCAGGACTATTACCAGCTAGTTTAGGTGAATCACTTAATCCCTGGAGCCTCAGCTTCCCCATCTGCTTGGAAGAGGTTGGAATGGTTTCCTTCAGGCTGTTTCTGGAAAGCTCTGCATTCTGTGATTTAGACTGTGTGTGTGTGTGTGTGTGTGTGTACAGGCATGCACATGTGCTCAATTGGGTTGAGTTCAGCATTTGTGTATGCTATTCTATGTAGCTGTCCCTTTAAGAGCAGCATTAAAAACCAGATGTCCTGGACAGATTGTGTAGGAGATGCCTTTATTATTGTGAGCGCCTTGACCGAAGGAGTGCTAAGAAACAGAAGGCCCACTCAGCTTTGTAATTGTTTCTGTCTAGATGACCTTGGGCAAGCCTGATCACTTCTCTCAAGCTTCCCATCTGTAAGGTGGGCTAGAATGCTTTAACCTGTAGTGTTTGATGGAGTCTATATCTGCCTTGTTACCAAAGCCAAGCTATAAACCTGCCTATAAACTTTCTCTGGTCGGGGCTGGTGACAGTCATGCACAGGGTATAGAAGAAGCACATAGAACTGATTTTCCATAGGCGATGATACAGGGCAGGGAGCAATCCCAGAAGGCTGTATCAGGGCAGCTCACCCCAGCAGCATGTAGAAAGGCGACTAACTTGATCCAGTCTCAGTGTCCTCTTGAATTTCTGATTTTTAAAAAAATGTGTTTCTGTGTGACTTTATGTGCACTGCATGTGTGCAGAAGCCTGAAAAGACCAGAAGAGGGCGTCAGATGCCCTGGAACTGGATTTACAGGTTAGCTGCCATGTGGGTGCTAAGAAACTTAGGTCCTCTGCAAGAGCAGTAAATTCTTTTAGATTCTTTTTAACTTCTTGCTGAGCCACCTTTCCAGTCCCAGATTTCTGAGTCTGTCTGTCTGCCTACCCCCCCACATACACATACACACATACACACACACACACACACACACACACACACACACACACACACACACACACACACACACACACAACATTGAGATAGGTCTTATGTAGCCCTGGCTGAACTCAGCATATAGATTAGGTTGATTTTGAACTTATGGCTCTTCTCCTGACTCTCTCCTGAGTGCTAAGATCACAGGTGTCTGGCTAGAGAGCTTGGCTTATACGACTATATTAGACTTCTGGCAGTCTCGAGAGGCCCAGCCCACTTCGGCCCTTCTTAGCTAAACTCTCAGTGAGAGCGTGGCAGCTCATGGGATGTCCCCCATGGGGCCCTGACCAGGGGCAGGCTGCTTGTGAAGATTCCAGGTCATGATGATAAGCTATCTACTGATGGTTTTGCTCTGTGGAGCAATTTGACTTGGGTTGAAAGGGGAGTTAAAGGGGAGTGTAACTCCATGGTAGAACACTTGCCCTGTGTAAGTAAGGCCTCATGTTTAAATCTCCAATACTACATTTAAAAGGAGGAGGAAAGAGCCAAGATCTAATGCTCACTCCCCCACCTGCCCAGTGGTGTGCTGGTTTCCTCTCAACCTCTTAGGGTTTGCTGGAGCTCCATGAACTTCGTCACACACACTTACCAGGACTCACTGTTTCTGGAATGAAGTTCCAGGGGCTGTGTCATCAGGTAGAATCTGGTGCCTGGTCTCTGGCAGGCCCTCTAGAGGTCTTACTACTACATGAAACAAGGGTGTGTGGGGGGAGAGTCATGCTCCAGCTGTGCCTGTGAAGGGACACCTGGCCTGCTGTACAGCTGGGCCTGCTGGTCCCATCTGTGGGTTCCCTGTGGGCCCTTTCTGTGGGCTAGGGAGACAGTGTCTCATGCCTGTTCACTTTGTTGGTGTTCTGTGGCCTGCTCTTTTGTTGCCAGTGTCCTGGTGCCTCCCAGAAACAGGCTCAGTGTCTTGTCCCAGTTGCAGGGTCCCTAAAGGCTCTGCTCATGAGTCCTTTCTGGGAACAGAAACAGCCTGAGCAGTTGCTCTGGAAGCTTTCTTGTGCTTGGGAAGGCAGAGAGGCTGACTGTCATCCAGTGGGCTGGGCAGAGTTCAGTCTCCGGTGTTTAGGAACTGGTTTCCTCATGGTCCCTGGAAGTATCCAGTGGAACTACCAAGAGCTGAGAGGTGTGTTCACTGACCAGGCCTTCCATCACTACCGATATGCTGATGGTAATCCTAGCTGGTGGTTGCCTGGACTCCAGTAGGTGGGGTTTGTGGATGTGGGGGGCATGATCTATCGAAAGGGGTAGCCAGGCAGGGCTTCCATGTTCACGACTGGAAGAGAGCTCTCCCAAGTGAACCTTGCGCTAGGCATCTCATAGAGTCAGTCAGTCTGACTTTCTGGTTCCTTAGGAAACATTGCCAGAGTCTTGGAGACTGTTCCCAAGTCAGACTTTTCCAGAAAGATGTGACTAGATCCTGATTCTCCTAACCCAGGCAGTGTCTGGAGAGTGTCACTCCTCTGCCTTGGTTTTAACCCTTTGCCTGAGAAACTCCACACCCAGGAGCTGGAGGCTGGGGTTGCTGCCTGGGTAGCTGTAGGCCTGTTTCTTCTCTTAGACACCTGACTTGGCTCACGATCCCGGGAAGCAGCATTACATACCAGATGCTTCCCTGACTGCCTGCTGGCTGTGGTCCAGAGAGGGACCATGCACAAAGGTGCTGGCCTGTGGTGACACTGACCACAAACGTGTAAGAAGGTAATGAAGCCTTGCTTGAGTCCTTAAGCTGAGCTTTAACATTTTTTCACTATGTTTGTTTACCTACAGCATGCTCGTAGAGATGAGTCGGTTTACTCCCTTCTATCCTATGGGTTCAGTGAATCAAACTCAGGTCATCAGGCTTGGCTGAAAACCCCTAAGGTCCTGGTTTGGTTTTGGTCCTTGCAAGGCTGTCCAGTCCCATTTTTACATTTAGTTCGGAGGGGGTTTGTTTTCACTTGTTAACTTTTTACTCTGGACAGACCCCCTTCCCAAATGTCCTTCCAAGGAGGCTAAAGAGGATGTGAAGACCAGGGCCAGGGTGCACCCAGGACCTAGAGGCTGGGGTTGTTGCCTGGAGAAGGGGTGGAACGCCTCCGAGCTGTGGATGGACCATTGTTCATGGGAGTGACCTCAGCAAAGAGAAGGTCCACATAAATACCGAACATTCTTGAACATGCTCTGTGTGAAGTCCTCTAGTAGGCTCTTAACATGCTTTCTTAACACTGATCATTTAGGGCAACCTGTGAAATTTCATTTCCAGCTTGAGTCAGTAGATAGTTGAATCTGAGTCGACTGGCATTGAGCTTGCTGTGTGATCCATCTGCCTCAGCATCCCCAGTGCTGAAATTATAGGCATATGCCACCACACCCTGGTCTTGAGAACTCATGTTGATACCTTTGCAGATGCCTTTAGATACACTGATGTTGGAAGGGTTGGGAGAGGGATTTTGGTCAGTCATGAAGGACTGGCCCAGGACTGGCTCAGTTGCAGCCCATTGGGTTGATGAGTGACTGTCCTGTGCAGCTCAGCACATCCTCAAAGCAGGAGGTGAAGCGATCAGCTTTGCCTCTTTCATTCTGGGGAAGGAGAAGCTGCTCTGAGATCAACTTACTTAGAGGTTTTTATTTTTTCTCTATGCTGCTCTGGTTGTCCTAGAACCAACTATCTAGATGGTTGGCCTAGAACTTGGAGGTCCCACTGCTTCTGCTTCCTGAGTGTTGGACTGAAGGTGTGCTTTACTCAGGTTTTTTTTTTTTTTTTTTTTTTTTTTTTAGGGATACTTGCTTTATTTTTTTCTGAGCAGTTCTTGAAACAAGTAATATATCTCTAACTGGCTACTTTTAATTGCAGTGCTTACGCTATACATTAATACATGTTCTCTCCACAAAAGGGAAACACCCTCGATAATAAAACGGTCATTTATTATGCCATCCATCAGAGCCAGGCCCCGGGACTCCCCCCCCCCCCCAGCTATCTACTGTGCATTTGCATGGAAAGGTACCTGTGGGTGCCTGTGGAGCTTGCAACATGTGCCTTGTAAGCATCTCTGTCTCAGCACATGTGCTTTGCAGTCACCACTAGTGATCTGTAGCGCAGTGCACCCATATCACACATTCCTTTAACCCCATTCCAGTTTCCTTCCTTCCTTCCTTTTGACTTTTTGAGACAGGGTTTCTCTGTGTAACAGTTCTGATCATCCTGGAATAAACTCTGTAGACCAGGTTGGCCTTGAACTCACAGAGCTCCACCTGCTTCTGCCTCCAGAGTGCTGGGATCAAAGGTGTGTGCCACCACTGCCAGCACATCCCAATTTTCAATGCTTTTTTTTTTTTTTTTGCATGCTGACGTACCTTCATGCAAGTAAAATTTTACCGAATTAAAATGTATAAAGACATTTAGTATGCATCCATTTATATAAAAATTATTTATTTTTATGCATATGAGTGTTTTGCCTGCATATATATATATGCACTATATATGTGCCTTGTGTTATGTCCTCTGAAAGAGAAGCCGGTTCTCGTAACCACTGAGCCACATCTCTAGCTATCTGGTGTCTGTCCATTAAATTGTTTTTAACACAATTGATTTTTAAATTACATGTCTTTATGTAAGTGGTTGTGGGCACATGTACCACAGTGCACAAGTGAAGATTGGCCAACAGCTTGTAGAAGCTGGTTCCAGGATCGAGCTCAGAGCTCAGGTCGGCAGACTTGGTGGTGAGCACCTTTGCCCAAGCAGAGTACCTGTTAGGGAGAATTAACAGTGGTTAATGTAAGAGCCCTGAGCTGAAGACAGTGCCTTGGCCCACTGAAGGTACGATGTATTCCTTGTCCTAAGGAGCTTCTATGAGAGGAAGCATGGCTGGGCCCTCCATCCCTCCATCTGAGAGACCCTGAGGGTTGGGTGGGATTTTGGACCTGGCTCTGCCTGAGTTAATGACCTTTTCTTTTTGTATCACCCAGGCTGAATGGACAGGCTGAATGGACAGCTTTGGTCCTGACTCTGTTCTTTCCAGGCTTGCTCACTGATAGCAGGAGTGCAAACCTTCCCTCCATGGAGCCTGCAGTTCGAAACCTTCATGCAGATGGTTTTTTACTGTATCCATCTTTGGTTTCGTTGTGTGTGTGTGTGTGTGTGTGAGAGAGAGAGAGAGAGAGAGAGAGAGAGAGAGAGAGAGAGAGACAGAGAGAGAGAGAGAAAAAGCACGCGCGCGCGCACGCACACACGCGCACACACACACACACACACACACACACACACACACACACACACACACGCATCTCAAGTTCAAGGCCAACCTGGACTTGAGGCTGTAGAGTGAGTTCCAGGCCATCGGTGGCCTGTATGGTGAGGCCTCTTTCATGTGCCCTGTTTACTTCCGGTTACTCAGAGAAGTATAACTTTTCCCTTTACTGGCCCAAGCTTGCCTTCCTGCACACTCTGGGCTTCTCACTTGCTCCCTGAAGCGTCTCCTCCAGTTCCTCCGAGCTCACTAACCTCCATTGCTGAACCTGATCACTTTCTTGAAAGCATAGGTCTGCCTCTTGTCTTCTCCATCTCCCTCCTCCCAGCTGCTCCCATGATTTATAGCTCTTTCACAGTCCCATAAAATGTTCTTGAGCTTAAAACAAGAAGAAAAGAGATAAATTCTTTTTTTCCTAGTTATTTCCAGATGTGGAAGAAGATCCCACAGCCCCACAGACCGCTTACCTCACATCTGTGGAAAGCAAAAACCCTTCCTACCAAAATCCTGCTAATACAAGCCTGCCCTTGGTGCTGGATGCATAGCTGTTCCCGACATCCTCTTTGGCTTCTTTTACCATTCTAAAACCTAGGGAGAAATGCAGAGGTTGGTTTACTCTGGAGCCAGCTGCTGAGGTGAAAAAACTGTCATAGATTCATACACATCAAAAAGAAAATCTCCATCTAGCCTAACACCAGCACCTCCCATAAACCTGTGCATTTGAACATTTCTCCATGTGTGTTCAAATGTTCTGTGTTGGTGGGTAGTAGAGCATTTTTAACTGGGGAGATTGCCACGTGGAAGCCATTCTACTTGCATGCTCTCCCCTCCCCCTTTCATTTTTCTGCCCTGGGAATAATGACAAGAATGAGCTAACACTTGAATTCACAATTTTAATGGGAGAAAAAATGGAGAATAAAATATGCAGTACAGGAACCAGCCAGCCCTGCTTAGGAAAAATGACTTTCCACACAGCCCTAAGTGCAGGCTTGTATTAGTATTGATCAGAAGGGTTGTGCTTTCTGCAGATGTGAAGGAGACTTCCTGTGAGGTGGTGAGGTCCCCTACCATATCTGAAAGCTTTCAAACCAACTTAGCCCATTAATTAGAGTTTTGGACCCTCCCCCTCCCCCATTTTAAAAAGGCAGTCTCTATCTGTCTCCCTACTAGCCCCCATGGCTGGACCTTGCTGTTTAGACCAGACAGTTCTCTCAGTTGCGGTGATCCTTCTGGAACATTGGTCTCCTGTGCTGGAATTTCAGGCCTACACCATATTCCATAGAGATCATTTTATTATTTTATGTGTATGTCACTGTTCTCTTGCTGTGAAGAGACACCATGACCTAGGCAGCTCTTAGAAGAAAAAGCATTTAACTGGGGACCGGCTTACAGTTTTGGGGGTTAGTCTGTTATCTTCATAGTGGGAAGTGTGGCAGCATGGTGCCGGAGAAGTAGCTGAGAGCTACATCCTGATATACAAACAGAGAGAGGGGTACACACTCCTGAATCTGGGCTTTTGAAACCTCAAAACTCACCCCCAAGGACACACTTCTTCCAACAAGTCCACACCTCCTAATCCTTCTTCTTCAGTTAGTGACAGTCCCTTGTAGCGACTAGCCTTCAAATAATATAAGTCTGGGGAGGGGAGTTTTGCTCAAACTACCACAGTGTATGAATACTTTGCTTGCATGTGTGTGTGTGCTGTGTGCATGCCTAGAATCTGCAGAGTCAAGAAGACAGCATGCGATTCCCTGGGACTGGAGTTACAGGTGGTTGTGAGCTGATATGTGGGTGCTGGGAACTGAACCAGGGGTCTCAGAAGAGCAGCCAGTGCCTTAAACACTGAGCCATCCCCCAACCTCAGTTACGGGTCATTAAAAGATAGTGACTTGAATGTTCTTTGCTTCCCTTGGCAGCATCTTAGAATACTGTCCCACGAAGCCTGGGGTCCCAAAAGGCTTTGTTTAGCCTTTTTCCCATATACAAGGTGCTCCTTTGAAAGAGGATTTTATGAAGAACATATTATGTTAGTGTGTCTCCCACTACCCACAACTTCAGAGGCTAAGGATTCATTTTAAAGGTCCTGAGAAGACCTGCAGGGTTTCCCAAAAGGACTTCCCCGACTAGGGAACACAGTTGTGAGCACCTAGTTGTGGACAAGGAAAGAGCCTAGAAACTGTAGGCTCTGATTGAGGCAGCGTTGGCTTTATTCTAGGTGCTTTATAAACTGTGATCTCATTTGAGGTGGCAGGGAGCCCAAGCCCCGGTGGACTCAACCATCAGGAGAAGCGGCCTTTTGTTGATGGAGGTACTTTAGACTTGGTGGCAGGGGTCCCCCAGGCACTTAATCCTCCACTACTGGTGCCCTGAGAGGTCTGCCTGCCTGAACATCTCCCCCACCCCAATCCCTCGTTAGACAGAAAACAAAGAAGATGGCTGTGGGTGCATTTGAGCTTGGGGCTGGAGGGGAGGGGAAGGGCTGGGCTGCAGACAAGGAATGCTTTTTAAAACAGAAAGGGAAATGCTGGCTGGGAAGGAGAGGAAAGGAAGCAGCTTCCTGTTGCTGGTGGTGACTTTTCTGTGAGAGAGGCGGAGCTCTTTCTGTCCCGAAGGCCTGGAGAAGCTGGCTGGGGCAGCTGTGGGTCTCTCCGGCCCTTGCTTCCTTTCTCTTGCCTGAGCTTTCAAGAATTACAGCACAGGCGGCATCCTGCTTCATCTCCCCCAGACTGCCAAGTCAAATGGACATGCGCTTTCTAAGCTGCCTTTTAATACCTGCTGCAACATGGATATGTCATCATAGCTGACATTACCGCCTGCTCACTTCCCTGGCCTCCCTGGTGTGTACACTTCACACTGGTGCACGAGGCAGGCCCATCATCCTCCTTTGCAGAAAAGGAACTGAGGCTCCAGGAGCTTCAGTTGACTGAAATGTAAGGAGTTGCACCGCCAAGGATGTGCAGAACTGTCTCTTGAACCTGAACCTGGATGATCTTTTGTTGTTTTGGTTTTGGGTTTTGGAGACAGAGTTTCTCTGTGTAGTCTTGGCTGTCCTAAAACTTGCTCTGTAGACAGGCTGGTCCTGAACTCAGGGAGATCCACCTGCCTCTGCCTCCCTAGTGCTGGATTAAAGGCGTGTGTAACTACTGCCTGGCTTTTTTTTTTTTTTTTCTCCTGAGACAGAGCCTCAGCTCAAGTTAACTTCAAACTCACTTCGGAGCTGAGGATGACCTTGAACTTTTGATTTTCTTTATTCTACCTCCCAAGTGTAGGGATTGTAGGCCTGTACAATGCAGTTTAATCTTTAAAAAAGCATTTGTTAGTGTGTGTGTGAGTGTGAGTGCGTGTATGTGTATGTAAGCATATGCATGTGCATGTAAGTATGTGTGTGTGTGTGTCAGTTTTCTCCTTCACATGGTTTCCCGGGATTGAACTCAGGTCCGAAGGCTTGCACAGTACATACTTTGTCTGCTCAGCTGTCTTGTCATTCCAGCCTTTTTTTTCTTATTTCAATTTTGTCTTTAATTATGTGCCTGTGTCTGTGTGTAGTTTGTACAAGTTGAATGCAAGTGTCTGGAGGCCAGAGGCATTAGGTCCCCCGGAGCTGCAGCTACAAGCAGTTGTGAGTCAGTGGACATGGGAGCTGGGAGCTGAGCTGTGTCCTTTGAAAGAACAGCTGAAAATGCCTCTAACCACTGAGCCACGGAGATTGTTTATCTGACACACTGTAGCTCAGGCTGACCCTCTGAACCCAAGATAGTCCTCTATTTTAACACCCGCCCCCCGCCCCCCAGTTCTTTTCTCCACGGCTCAGGCATATTTTCTTCCCTTCCCTTTCCTGTCATTACCTAGATGAGGGGACTGTCACAGACATGGATTAAGAGCCTCAAAGTGGTGGTACTTAGTGGTGGATGTTCTTGTCTGCTCATCAATGCTGGTCCAGACCGGCTGAGATACCTAGATGGAGCTTCCTTGGCTTCTGCAGGACTGTGTCTTGGCTCCACAGGTTTTCCAGAAGCCTGATTTTCCTGACTGCTCTCTCAGTACTTTTCTCTGGGGTCTTTGGAGAACAGCAGTGGCTTGCTTTTGGTCCTGTAGGTTTCTGCTGCATTCTACAATGTTGTACATGCTCTGTCACCCCTTTTGGCTGTTGGACATTTCTGAGCTTAGCCTCTCAGGCACAGATATGATGTCCTTATGGGAAGGGCCACTTCAAGGACACAAGAATATGCATAGGTTTGGGGGCCAGTGTGACATAATCACTTCCTGACTCCTCTTTGCTAGCTCTGACCTTAGGCAAGTTGCTTAGCTCTCTGTGTAGATTTTTTTTTTTAACCTGGTAGATAGAGGGAACATAGTTATTATTTTGGACATTTGTGAGAGCTTACCCAGATGCAGAGGATTTATAGAACAGAACCCCCCAGTATTTAAGAAGAAATTCAACGCACATACACATTTTCTTACTTAGCATTAATGAATATTTTTGCAGGCTTGGGGATTGAACCCAGGGCCTTGTGTATGATAGACAAGTGCTCTCTTACCAGGTTACATCAGTGATGTTGTTTTTTCATCTTTCCAGTTTTGACCGGTTCCCATTTAGTTACCTGGGCTCACCTTCGGTTTACCTTGAACGTGTGAGCCACAGACTCTAGAGTAGCTGGGATTTCAAGATTAAGCCACCAGGCCTGGTTTCTGTTTAGGATTGTTTTAAAACACACCACCTTTCTACATTTCCTCCGGCGTCATCATTTTAATTGCTGTGTGATACTTCTTGCGGTAGCCACGCTGCAGCCTGCCAGAGTGCTTCCACGGCTTTGGGACATTTCAGTTGTTCCCAGAATCCTGCTATTTGAACAGTGTAACTGGAATCATCCTTTTACAAGCACCTCTTTTGTTCCTGTTCTGACTTTTATTTCCTTAGGATAATTCCCACAAACGAACTCTAAGATTAAAGAGCCTGGAGTGTCTGTCAGTCAGTGTCTGTGTTGTGTGCTCCCCCCTACCCTCCATGACTGTAAATCTCACTTTGCCCAGGATGGTCTCAAACTGTTAATCCTTCTGCCTAAATTCTGGGAGTTTGGGGCACCCACTCCCAGTTTTCTAATCTGTTTATTTGTGCATTTCTTCTTATATCCTCTATTAAATTTCTTTTGGCCTTGCTAGATTATTTTTCATGTTGCATTTGCTTTGTAACCCTCACCTGTGCATGCATTATTTATTGAGCACCTGCAGTCTGCTGAACACCCCCGTAGACACCGCAGAAAGACAGGCAGGAGAGGCAGAGGGCTCTGTGGCAGAAGGAGACAGACAAGTAACTGGTTTGAGATGAGAAGTATGGGAAATAGGGAGAGATGGTGGAGGTTAAGGCTTTAGTTTGGGGGTGGGGTGGTGGAAAGGGGGTCTTTCCAGGGAAGGGGGGAAGTCCATGAATGGATGGAGTCTGGAACAAGAATGCCTCTGTACCTAGGCAGAGGGTTTAGGTAGAGAGATTGTCCTGTGGGGTAGCCTTGAGGCAGGACACGGTACTTAGGACACAATGGTGGCAGGGAGGGCTTTCTCCACACACATCTTCTTAGCTGATCTGTGGCATGGCTTAAACCTGCCTAAGAGGTGGACTGACTCTAGCAAGTTGGCTGTCTGGGCAGGGGTGTATGAAGCTGAGTAAACCCGCGGGAGGTGGCAGTGAGGTGTGAAGGAGGTTGAGGCTCCTCAGACTGCCTGGTTGACTCATTTCTGCACTGAGGTGTGTAAGATCTTGGGAAATGCACCTTGTACTGCCAGCCCTCACTATGGTCCCAGCCCTACTGGGGGCACTTTGGACCTCTGCCAAGGGAGGAGCTGGGACTAAGGTGGCCAGCTCTGATGCAGGGCTGCTGAGACCAGGTGTGGTTATCTGGCACCCACTTGTGGGAAACAGTGCCTAAGAAGGAGGTGTGGGAAACCCCCTCCTTCCTCAGCTGCCCCATCTCTATGAAGACTTTGGCTTCTGCCGGGAATATAGTCCTGGGGATGTTGTGCCCTGCTCCCCTCCTCTTCTCTCCTGCTCCCCCCTTTCTCCATTTAGGGCTTTGTGCTTGCTAGGCAAGTGTTCCGCTATTGAACTATATCTCCGGCCCTTGGTTTTCTGCTATGTAGATCAGCGTGGCCTGGAGTTCTCGACCTCTTACCAATGCCCCCTGAGTGCTGGGATTACAGGTGCCACCAGCTCTGGCTGACACTGTGTTATGTTTCTTGGCTTTCTTTCCTTAGGGAGGGCACAGAGAGAATGTGAAATCTGAGTGGATGGATACCTCAAAATGCCTTACTTTTTTTTTTTTTAATTATAAAAGAATATTTTTTGTTTTCTCTTATAAAACAAGAAGTGACCCTCCTATAATTTCCCCCACGGTAAACTATGCCAATGCTCTTTTATTTCTCTGATACATATTTACGTTTTCTTTGTAAATACCTATATTATTCTTATTATTTTAAGCCAGGATCTTATGTATCCCAGGCTGGCCTTGAGCTTGATATGTAAATGATCTTGAACTTCCAATCCTCCCGCCTCTACCCCTTGAGTGCTGGGATTATAGGTGTGCACTACCATGCCTAATTTATATGGTGCTGGGAATCCAATCCAGGGCCTTCATGCATGTTAGATAAGCATTCTATCAATGGAGCCACAGTCCTAAACTACTCGGAATTTTTTTTTTTTTGGACAGCCTAGAATGTATTCATCTGGAAGCTGTCGTTTTTATGGCAGTTCTGGGGAATGGGCTGGTGGAAGAGGCTAGCCATCGTTTTGTTTAGAGGGTTCTGAAGGGCTCATAAGTTCTGTTGCCAATGAGTGAGGCCAGGGTTGGTTTGTTGCTAAATGGAAAGGGAAGGCTGGATCCTGGGAGGAGAAGGATTTGGGCTCCCCCTGTTTCTCCATCCCACAGTGAGGGCCAACCTGAGATGGACCAGGAGTTCTCCTAGTGATGATAACTCTGAGTTCACCTTGTGAATAAAGAAACCAGGCTTAAGGGCCCTGGCAGAGTCTAGAGTTGCCTAAATTTATATGATTGGTTTCACTGCACCCTTTGGAAATCTGCCTCACCTTGGGTCGTATCTGAGGCTTTGGAAGCTGGTGGATACTCAGTGGATATAGATGCTTGCTGCCAAGCTTCCTCAGGACCCATACGGTGGAAGAGGAAAACCGATTCCCAAAAAGATGTCCTCTGACTTGTGTGAGTGCTGAGACATGTGCATGCGCCCTACCCACATTTGCTAGTGCTTAGGATTTTTTTCCCTCCATTTTGAAGACTGCAATGTTGTCAACAGGACGAATAACATCAACAAAAACCCAACAGAAGCAGAGTGTTGGAAACGGATTAACAAAAGTGTCAGGGCTGGAGGTGGAGGAGCAGGCTCTGGAGGGGGTGTACTGGATTCCACAGAGCCAAGCACAGGTTCAAATCCTACAGTGTTTGGTATGAAAAGCAAGGCAGTGCTGTTGGTAGCACATGGCACATGTATTTTAAATGCTGGTGGCTGATCTTACTAAAAAGAATGTGGTAAGTGCCCGGGGAGATTCCCCTTGGTGGCCCTGACTCATCTGGCCAAGGGGACAGAACAGAGCAGAATGACTCCATTAGCAAATGGAAACATATCTTTGAGAGAACAAGACACCTTCTCTATGTGGTTAGGCTCGGGGCTTATGAGGAGGAGAAGGGTTGAGAGGACAGGGAGAGAGAGGGTGGCTTGTTCACGTCCTTGTAGTACCTGTGCACAGAAAGCCACATGTTACAGCTCGTCATGTGACTGCTGGAAACTTGGCCGTTTGTTCTCGGCCCTCCCACCTGACTCACTTCTGATTCTTCTTAGAAAGACTTGGCCTCAAATATCCAGACTTCGTCTTGGGCAGTTGGAGCCTCCGACCTGGACTTTCTTCATCAGTTTTCCACTCTGGTAGCATAAAGCACTTGGCTCCTCAAAGCCCCCCAGTCCCGTTGCTGTAATAAACTGGCCCCTGTCACTCTGCGGCTGTCAAACCAGGTTTTGCTTGAGTTCTGAAAGTCAAGCTTGATGCTCCCCTGGGGAAGTGGGGGCAGATAAGGTTCCTGGGGCCAATTGCCCGGCCTCACTGCCCCTGCCTCCTCCTCTTGATCACAGGATGTAGGGACTTTGTCTTGTTCCGAGAAGCTCAGCTGCTCACTTACCATGCTCGGTTTTGGCTCCTGAGCCAGGAGGGTGAGAGACCACAGCTTCTGATACTTGCTAGAGCTCAGTCTCTAGCTTCTGGCTGTGTCTGGGGGCAAGTTGCTTGGCCTGCCTGGGCAATCGTTTGGTTGTTTTTGAGTATTATAGTAGGGTTGTTGTTCATAGTTACTTAGATGAACCATGTGAAGTGCAACGCGTAACCCCAAATAAAAATATTTTCACACAAGAATTTACTATTTATTTTTATTTTTTTCCCTTCTTCTCTTTCTCATGTGGCCCATGCTGGCCTTGGTCCGGTTATTTGGCTGAGAATGACTTTGAATTCTAATGCCCCTTCCTGATATTCCAAGACCTGGGATTATAGGTGCGCACCACCGTGCAGACTTACTCAGCGCTAAGATCAAACTCAAGATTTTGTGCATGTTACAATCCCAGCCTACCTTTTCATTTCCTCATTAGGTATTTGATTAGGACCCACTTGAGTTGGACACTATTGTGTGTGTTGAGGGGGTAGGAACAGCTGTGTGGAACTAACATATCAGTGCTGGGAGGAGACAGGAAACACAGTGGCAAACTGTGCCCTCTGTTAGGCTGCTCTGCTTCAGAGTGTAAATGCCGAAGCCCACGGAATGGGCCTAGCTCGCTGGAGAACCCAGAAGGAGGTGAGGGTGACCTGCATGGAGCATGCCACATGCCTGCCTCTCCTCCCAGGACTGAGTCTAGGAAATGAGGAGGGAGGGAGGGAGGGAGAAGAGAAAGGAGGTCTGGGGTCTTGTGTGAATGCTTCAGGGGCCCTAACTCTGCCCTATAGAAACTGTTTTGAAACTTGATTCTTTTTTTTTTTTTCATTTCTTTAGACAGGGTTTCATTGTGTAGACCAGGATGGCATTGAACTCATAGGGATCCACCTGTATCTGCCTCCTGAGTGCTGGGATGAAAGGTGTGTGTAACAATGCCCAGCACCTTGTTTCTTACTTTAAAATTTTCTTTTTATTATGTCTTTTTGTTGTCTTGAGACAGGGTCTCCTGCGGCATTGCTTAGCCTCTCTCTTGCTATGTAGCTAAACATAACCTTGAACTATTGACCTTCCTGATTACTACATCACTGTTCATGGTCCATGTGGTGCTGGTGATAGAACCCAGGGCCTCTCACATACCAAGCAAACACTCTGCGGGTGGACCATATCCAACCTCTTCCCTTAACATTTAGTAAAGACCAGTATGGAGACCAGGACGCAAGCCTGCTATAAAAAGCAGTGATCTTTACTTATACAAATTGTATTTTTTGAGTCTGGGCAGGTGGCGCCGTCCTGGTTTGGTCAGGTTGTGGGTCTGCTGCCCACTAGGGCATCATGTACTTATTTCGTAAGTGTGTAGTGAGCATCAGCATTGGAGATCTTCCTTGGTCTGTCCTGATGTTCCGTTTCTCTCGTGATTCTGGAGAACAGTGTGCCAACATCTGGTCCAGTCCCGTCTCCCTAGGGAGTTTCTCTAAGACTATGACTCAGCAACAAAGCAGAGTTTATAAGAACATATTCAAACTATACGTAATAGAGGAGGGAGACAAGACAGGAACAGCCATCCAGTGCAAGGGCGGCTTGATCACCTGTGCCGGAGCCCAGATGGCTTATTATGCCACGCATGGGTTGTTGTGGACCCAGATGCTACTTTAGAAGGCTAGGAAATATCATGGTCATGTTTATGACATTATGAGAAAATAAATATCCAGATGGCAAAGTTGTATGTCTACAGCGTTTATGGTTATGCAATTAGTAGAAATATGTATATAGATGGGAAAACCAGAAGTGAAATGAATTGGGTGGGGTCTGCTTTTCTTTTGGGGGGAAAAACCCCAAACCTTCTTCACCCCTATAAAGTCACATTTTTGCTTATTGCTGTGCAGCCTAGAGAAGAGCTCAGTGGTTAAGAGGACTTGCTGCTTTTCCAGAGGACGTGGGTTTGATTCCCAGTACTCACAACTATCTGTAACTCTGGTTCCAGGGGTTCTGATGCCCTCTGGCATCTGAGGGTACAAGGCTTGCACATGGTACACAGGCACATAAGCAGGCAAAACATTTTACCTATTTTTAAAATGAAGTAGTGACCATGTGAGTTCCTAGTCACTGAGCCGGTAGCAGATACAGTGTGTCTCAGACTAGAGTCCCCTGTCCAGAGGGTGAATAGCTGCTGAGAAGGCCATCTGCTGGTAGTGGTGGGGCCTGATTAGTCTATGTCACAGCATACCGGATCATGGTGGTGCAAGTTGAAATCTGGCCACACTGGGAAAACTGCAATTCTGTGACCCTTCTCTGCTGCCTATTTCAGCCCTTCCAGGACAGCAGCATCACAGCTGTGTCAGCCAATACGGTGAGGGTTGCCTGTTTTTCACAGAGGGTGACTTTACCTGCAACAAGGATTTCCCTTTAAGGATGAAGACTGACATGTCTGGGTTTTTATTGTTTTGGGTTTTTGCCTGTTTGTTTTTAAACAGAGACTTTGCCATGTAGTCAAGACTGTTGAGAGTGGCCTCGGAATATGCAGTCCCCTGGAGTCAGCTGTCTGAGTGTGGGGATTCCAAGAGCATGCTACAATTGTAATTATAATGTAATACCCCCCTATCCCTACCTGAGTGTGTGTGTGTGTGTGTGTGTGTGTGTGTGTGTGTGTGTGTGTGTGTGTGTGTGTGTGGTGTTTATGTGCATATGAGTGTAGGTTCCATGAACATGTATATACATGTGGAAGCTGGAGGCCAATATTGGGTGTCTCCCTTAGTTGTCCTCCACCTTTAGCAAGTTTGAAATTTTATATGTAGGAGTGTTTTGCCTGCATGGATACACCATGCTATGCCTGTGTTGGGACAGAAGAGAGTGTCAGAACCCCCCGGAACTGAGTTACAGATGGTTGTGAGCTGCCATGGTTGATGCTTTGGAAACCAAATCCAGATCCTCTGCAAGGGCAGTGCATGCTCCTAACTGCTGAGCTATTCTCCAGCCCCTCTACTTTGTGTGTGTGTGAGAGAGAGGGGGGGTGCGGGGGCAGGGGAGGGAGGGAGGGAGAGAGAGAGAGAGAGAGAGAGAGAGAGAGAGAGAGAGAGAGAGAGAGAGAGAGAGAGAGAGAGAGAGACACTCTTAAGACACAATAGTGACTCAGGTGAGATGGCTCAGTGGGTCAAGGCAGTTGCTGTCAAGCCTGCTGACCTAAGTTCATGAGTCCACATGCTGCAGGGGATTGTCCTCTGATCTCCACACACCAGCCTGGCACATGTAACACACCTGTTTCTCTCATATGAATACATGAATAACCAGGGGAAGGCTCTAGCCTTTGGAGTTGCCAAGGTAGGCTCCCGGATGCATCCCCTCTCTGCTGCTAACTGCCTTAGACACGAGGATCTCCTTCTTTAGGTGTTTTGGGGAAGAGTTTTGTTTTTGAGACAGAGCCTGACTATGCCACTCAAGCGGACCTTGAACACTGTATATGAACCTCTTTCCTGTTGGGATTTGTAAACATTCACCACCATGCCCAGCTCAATAGTCATTTGAGAGGGAGGCACCAGGGGCTTATGTTAAGGGCCAGCTAGGATTCACAGAGAATGTGATCCTGAGGATGTTCAACACAGCATGCTTTACACTGATGGGGAACTGCAAAAACCCTGAGATCTAAAACCCTAAACATATAACCCTGGGCTATGGTGCCAGCAAAACTAAGCACATTTGATGACAGCCTTTAAAAACAATGCACTTATTGTAAAGAATGAAAAGTGATCCTAGTATATCACTAATAGACCAAAAAGCAGGAGTCCAATTAATTATTAGTGGTACACGCCTTTAATCCCAGCTCTGTGGAGGCAGAGACAGACAGATCTCTCTGAATTTAAGGCCAGCCTGATCTGCAAATCCAGTTTCAGAATAGCTAGGGCTACACAGGGAAACCCTGTCTTAAAAAGAGAGGTGGGGGGTAAGGGAAAGAAAGAAAAAGAGAATAAATGAATGAGTGAATGAAAGAATGATCCTGAATGGAGGCACACAGCCTCCCAGCACTTTGGAAATGGATACAAGATGATTTGGAGTTCAAGGTTAGACCAGGATACATGGGCATGGTGTTGAAGATGGCGTTCTAGCTGGCTTCTCTCCTTGGGACTTTCCTTTTCTTGGGTTTTTTTTGTTGTTGTTGTTCTAGAATTCAGCCCAGAGCCCTTGAACATGCCATGTTCCCCTGACCACTTGGATGCTTTTAAATCCTGAGACAGGTTATCACTAAGTTGCTCAGGCAGCCCTCCTGCCTCAGACCCCCGAGTATCTTTGACTGTAGGCCCATCTCATCATACTTGGCTTTTTCTTCTTCCGTAAGCCTGTGTCTGTCCTGTCAGGGAAACATCATGCCGTATTTATGTAAAGTGTTTTAGATGGATTTTCATAGAGTTTAATGTGGCAACTATTTCTCAGGTTTAATTTTACCCCTAATGTAAGTGTTAACCATTTTGTTGCCAAGACCTGGTCCCTGGTTCAGTACGAATGTCTGCTCACCTGACATGGCTTGAGTCTACAGCTCAAAAAATAGATTTTTTTTTTTCAGGTGTGTGAAGTAGGAATATGACGAGGAAGAAAATGGAAAATTCACAGTTGTTGGCAGGTTTTTTTTTTTTTTAAGTGAAATTATGTGTTCTTAAAAATAATCTAAACCCAGGGCTGAGAACATTAGATGCTGTGAGATCCACTGTGAGTGACAGTGTTCTTCCTTCATGTGCGGTACCTTTCTGAGATCCTTAGACTGACACCCTGCTATAGCTGAGAGCTTGGGGGATCCTTTGCAGCAACAGCCTTGCCTCAGGGGCGGATGTGCTGTAGTGCCCTCAGGAATCTGCTTCCTGTCCCCTGCTTTGTGAGCACTGGCTGCTGATGGCTTTTAACGAGATCAGTCCTGGAATTGCCTTCAGCCAAAGGGAATGTCCATCTGGAAACTAGGGACCAGTTTAGATGGCCTTCCTTGCTCCAGGGGTCCCCATGAGATTGTGACCTGTGTTGGACCCCTACTATTAGCCTCCCTGTGTTTCCAGAACCCCACACTGCAGGCAAACCTCTCTCAGAGCCTGCTATTCAGGAAACTTACCTCAGATCCAGGTTTGTGGTGGGTTGTGGAGAGGAAAGGATGGCAATTCCGCTGTTTTGTACCTATGTATGCTTGTGTGTGTGTGTGTGTACACATATGCGTGCATGTGCACGTGCTCAGAGACCAGAGGGATGGGATCCCAGAGTAGGAGAGATGACACCCTACTCTGTCACTCTGCACCTTATTCCCTTAAGATAGGGTCTCTCACTAAATCTGCCACTCGCTGTTTTGACTTGACTGGCTGTCAGCATTCTCCACTGGCTCTCTTCTTTCTGCCTCTCTAAACTCCTACCCACACAGTGATAAGATGGGTGCTGGTGTCCAAATTCAGGTCCTCATGTGTACCAAGTGCTTTCCCCAACCAGCCATCTCCCCGGGAAGACTGGAGTGTCCATTTCTTCTCAGCCCATTTGGAACATGTGATGTAGATTCTTGAGATCTGCAGGCCTGGGTGGGATCCCAGCATATTCCAACCCTCCACTGTGCCTGCTACCATGTCCACCTTCTTTGCTTGCTTACTTGCGGGTGTTCCCAGAATGTGGCCTTTTGACTGTTGAGAAAGACTACCCAGCCATAAAGCCCTGACCCCCAAGAATCTGTGGGCCTCAACCCCGGAGCTTCCTTGTGCCTGGAGTGCCAGCCAGTGCTTCAGCTAAGGGTGATACTTTCACCAGCCTTGTGCATGGGGTTTTCCAGGCACTGACCACTTCAGCCTTCCATTTCCTGTTATGGCACCAAAGGAGGTGCCTGTTGATGGGTGGATAGACAGCCTTTGGTGGGGGCTCCTGGTCCCTCAAGAGTCATACTTCTCCAGTGTGTCATGCTTCTTAAGCCTTTGTTTAGGCCTTCTGGTGACACTCCTAGATTCTTGGTCCACAGCACATAGGGCTGTGTTTTGCTTTTTCAGGCTTGAAGCTGCCTCTGCTCACCATGCCTAGAGCTCTTCCTGTCTCTCACTGGGCAGCCTCTCTGATCTGTTTCCTCTCTCTTTCCTGTCCTATCTCCCCCAGCTAGGCCTGGGATCCTGGATAGCTCCATTTTGAGACTTGACATGTCTGTCCCTGTGTGTCCCCTGTCTTGTCAGTGTGGGCATTCGGCTTTTCTTTGCTATGTTGTTGGTGTGGACCTTCCTAAAGACATTTTCATCCTATCTTAGGGTTTCTGTTGCCGGGAAAAACACCATGACCGAAAAGCAAGCTGGGGAGGAGAGGGTTTATTTGGCTTACACTTCAGCATTGCGGTTCATCATTGCAGTAAGTCAGGACAGGAACTCAAAACAGAGCAGGAACCTGGAGGCAGGAGCTGATGCAGAGGCCATGGAGGGAAGCTGCTTATTGGCTTGCTTCCTATGGCTTGCTCAGCCTGCTTTCTTAGAGAACTCAGGACTATCAGTCCGGGGATGGCACCACCCACCATGGGCTGAGCCCTCTCCATTGATCACTAAATGAAAATGCCTCACAGCTGAATCTCCTGGAGGCATTTGTTCAAGGGGGGAGGCTCCTTCCTCTCTGGTGACTCTAGTGTGTGTCAAGTTGACACACAAAATCAGTCAAGACATATTCCATGCTCCCAAGTATATACACAAACTGCTGTACTACTCTGTAGAGTCCATAGAATTGTGTGCCTACAGAAAAAGGATGGGCTAATGGGTGGTCAGTTTTGTCACACAGTTCTTTGTGGTCTCCTGGCAGGACCTCCAACATCAAGAATGCCCTTAGCTTGGACATAGTCTTCTTCTGTAGATGAGGCTAACTTTGCTTCATGGTGAGGAGTTGGCCTTTTGGGGAGAGGTACGTTCTCTGAGAAGCAGACTGTGAAGGAGGTTCCAGTGGTCTTGGTCTGGTTCATGCCAGCATTAGGGACCCTGCAATGTACCACATCCAAGGAGACTTATGTCTTCATACCTTTCAGAGGGTTATGACAAAACTTAGCAAACATTTACCGTACATCTAATGGGTGCCAGACACTTGGATACATAGGTGCACAGGAGGCCATTACTTTAGGGAGTCCACATGACATATCCCCCACCCCAGTTGACCCATTGATGCAAGCAAGATACCTGTTCTGGGTCATAGAGATGTACCTGTGGATTCTCTTCTGCTAGGTTGTGACTCTGGCATGGTATCATTGTATTCACAGAATCCCCAGGGCTCCTGGTCTCAACCTAGCACCCAGGTTGCCACATGGACAGGTGTTTAGAGCTCCTGGTACCCCCTGTGCCCCCCTACACTCCAGTTCCTACCTCTGCCTGCTTAGCTTGCACCCTGAGGGAGCCCTCCTCTGAGGCTCAGATGGTGAATGGACTTTGGCATCTAGAGGTACTAAGTCACAGGCTACTCTGCCTTGCTTCTGATAGTGGGTTTAAAGGAAGTGCAATACTCTGCAGAGGAAAAACTCTTTGGACAGGATAGTGGGTGGGTGGGTGGGGGCTTTGGAGCTAGATTGGCCTATTTGTTATTTGCTAGTTCTGAAACCTGGGATGAATTATTTCACCCTGGAGCCATTTTCCCTTTGTAAAATGGGATGATCTAAGATGCTCCTCATGGGCTCCTGGGAGGACCAAGGGGAGCCTATGTAAGAGGTCCTAGTTGTACATTCCTGGCGTTATCTGTATGGTCCCTGCTTTCCAAATGGCAGTCACTCTACTTATCCTTGGAGCTCCTACTGTGTCTGTGAAAAGACTATTTGGACTTAGGTTTGCTAGCATTTGCTAACTAGGTAATAAGTATTAAGATCTGGACTGATTCCCCCCCCTCCCTCCCCCCCCTCGGTCACCAATAAATGAAGCGGGCATGGTGGATTTTTACTGCAGGGGAAAACCGTCTTATTTTCTTAGCTCCCCCTGGCTCTAAGGTTTTATGATCTTGTACACAGCTCTTCAAGGTTTTTCTTCTATGTAAACACGATGGCAAGAGTGGTATTTAACAAGGTTGGTTTGGCTCCAGTTGTTACCACAGGCTTGGGTCTGAGACTGAGGCCATTCAGTTGCCTGGTTGCTGGCATGAAGGTATCAGGGCAAGTGATTTTTTTTTCCTCCCTCCCAAAATGTGGTTAGGACTGCAGAGTGGTCAGTCCATCCCCACTGAGTTTCCTAGGCTGTGGTTTATTGTCGGCCTTCCTGCTGAGGACAGGGAAATGGTGCCTGCTGGCTTGCCCAGAGTCAGGATGGGAGGCAACAGTACACTCCTGCTCCCCACCCCATATCCAAGCATATGCTTACACCTCGAGGCTGCAAAAAGGGTGCTCTAGCCATGACTGCCTCCTGACTTTCTTCAGGGATTTGGGGGTCCCTCCCCTCCTCTGTCTGTTCCATGTGTGACTGACTGCAGCCTGGGAGTAAGGATCTGTTCAGGTCAGGTCAGGCGGCTAGCAGAGCCCCAGTCTTTGGTGGAGAGAAAGTAGGAAGTAGACAAAACAGACTTGCAAACTGGAGATGTGGTTTCTCTTTCTGAATCTACCACTTACATGCAATGTGCCTTGTTGTCTGAGACAATCTCACTGTGTAGTCCTTGGCAGCCTTGGAATTCAGATTCCCTTGCCTCTGCCTCCCAAGTGCTGGGGTTAAATTAAAGGCATGTACACGCTCCTATTTCCCTGCTGCCTCCAACACTCCCCATTGCCTCGTCTCTCCATATGTAGTTCTAGCTGGCTTGAAGCTCTCTGTATAGACCAGGCTGGACTTCAACTTGCAACGATTCTTACACCTCTCCAGTGCAGGGCTTGTAGGCATGCATTACTGCTTCTGTAGGCAGGCCTCTCAGACCCTGTGGGCTGTGGCGATCGTTGCAAATGGGGAAATTTGACGGTCGAGTACTTTCCTGTTCTGTGATGTTGAAACACTTGGAAAATTGCCAGATACTGTGTGTTGTTTTGCTTCATATTTATATATTCAACGTAGGCAATTTATGCATGTAGTACAAGACACTGGGAAGTTACAGAAGGCTGCGGAGTAAGAGGAAATCTCCTTTATACACTTCCCCACTGCAGTGCCCCCCCCCCCCTGCCTACTTTCCCTTTTTAGAGGCATTCACACTTAAAAAACTTTAAATTAATTTCATTACATTCATTTATTTATTTAGTGTGTCATAGAGTGAGTGTGTGTGTTTAACTTAGGGGAATTGAGTCTCTTTTCTGTATGTGGCTCAGGGGGACTGTTTTGATGGCAAGCACCTTTACCTATCAAGCTATCTCACTGTCCCTATCTTTGTTTGTTTGTTTTTGAGTTAGGCTTTCACTGTATAGCCCTTGCCAGCCTGGAACTCCCTGTCTAGACCTGGCTGGCCTTGAACTCACAAAGATCTGCCTCTCTGCCTCTCAGGTGCTGGGATAAAAAGGCTTGGGTCACTAGTCACTTTGCTTTTTTTAATAACTGCATACTATTTCCTCTTTCTGCCTGTGTTATTATTTTGCATTTTCAAGACAGGGTTTCTCTGTGTAGCTCAGGCTGTCTGGGAACTCACTCTTTAGACCAGGCTGGCCTCAAACTCAGAAATCCACCTGCCTCTGCCTCCCGAGTGCTGGCATTAAAGGTTGTGTCACCACTGCCCAGCAACTGGGTCATTATTAGCATCACGAGTTTTGAATATTAAGACAGGGTCTTGCCATGTAGTTCTGGCTGGCTGGGCACACACTGCAAGTCCTCCTGCTTCAGCCTTCCCAATGCAGGGTCCTTGGATGTACACTACTCCACTTAGCTTTTTTTTTTTTTTAAGCCAGTCTCCCACTGATGGATGTTTGGGGTGTTTCCAGTCTTTTGCTATTCCCATAAATGCTGCAGTAATTTTCCTAGCTTTCAGGAACTGGCTTTAATCAAAATGTACTGGAAGAGGATCTATTGCATCAGTCCCCTATCCATCAGACGGCTCTGAAACATGTAGACACTCAAGGCAAGGGAGCCCCCATGGCTCTGGTCCATGGGACGATGCCCCATTACTCTCTGCTCTTCTGTGGGTACTGGTGTGTCCCGTCCGACACTGTCTACCTTCCTCAGGGTCCATGGAGCCAGGGATGTCTGTGGGACCTCATGCTCACTTGTAGAGAGGGTCTGGAGAAATGCACCCGTGAGAGCTCAGCTGCAGGCTCCACTCCGAGAAGAGTTCCTGTTCTTGTGTTGTGTAATGTTCTTGGGGTCTGGGCCTGCCCTTCTGCTTTTCCTTGTCTTTCTGCAGAAGGCATGAGTGGGAGGGCTGCCGAAGGTACATGTCAGGGCACTGTGGGCTTTGTTTGCTTGTTTTTCAAGATAGGGTTTTTCTGTGTAGCCCTGATGTTCTGGAAGCTCACTCTGTAGACCAGGTTGGTTTCAAACTTGCAGAGATCCACCACCTGCCTCTGCTTCCCGAATGTTGGGACTAAAGGCATGTGACATCGCCACCACCTGGCATGGCACAGCACCTATGTTTTTGAGGTGAGCCTCATGGTCCCTGTGCAACTTCATGTACCTTTTCCTCTATGCTCTCTCATTCATCTTCCTTCTGTTTTTCCTTCATTTGCACGATAGACTAAGATTCCTGGTGGCTATTTCTGCTAATCACCCATCCACCGTTCCTTCCTCTCTGTTCTGTATATGGAAGATGCCTATTGAGAAACCACAGCTGCTGAGCTCAGGTGAGGGGCCAGAGAGTCTGAGTGACTGCAAAAGTTACCATATTTCTCTCTCTGTAAGAGGACTGGCTGTTGATAATATAATACACCAGGCATACGGTAATACTGCCTAAATGTTATCAATCATTAATATCTTTTAAGTGATTTTGGTGGTGTTCTCTGTAATAGATTGTAACAAAATAGCTCATATATGATGGAAAATAAAGTTTGATTGTGAAATGTAAAACTATTTTGGTCTCATCATTAAAGAACACAGATAAGGGCTGGTGAGATGGCTTATCCAGTTAAGGCACTTGCCACCATGCCTGACAGTGCCACCATGCCTGCCAACCCATGTAGTCCCTGGGACGTACATGATGGAAGCAGAGAATTGACCCCTACAAGTTGTCCTTTAGGATCTGTGTGTGCACTCTGACACATACATACACACACACATACACATGCATACACGTTTTATAAGACAAGGGTTATTGCTGGGTCCTAACAGTTCCCTTGGGGGAGGGGATAA
This sequence comes from Phyllotis vaccarum, assembly GCA_033318265.1. NCBI lineage: Eukaryota > Metazoa > Chordata > Mammalia > Rodentia > Cricetidae > Phyllotis > Phyllotis vaccarum. The sequence goes on from JARWLC010000003.1 coordinate 3,890,911, forward strand.
GAAGGTGCAGAGTCAATGACACAGACGGCATTTATTCGATAATGAGGCGAGCCTTATATACCTTCCTCCAAGCACCCAGGGTGTATATGATCTGGTGATTATGAAATTATGGGCATGACTAAGAGATCTGACAGCATCTGTTGCTAGTCAGATTCCCAATGATCAGGAACTCTAGGCAGTGCCTGTTGCTAGGCAGAATCCAAGCAATCAGGAACATTGGACAGTGGCTGCTGCTAGGCCCTCAGACAGACTCTAGGTTGGCTTATAGGAAAGTACATTATGTACATGCCTTGACAACTGGTTTGAGCCAGTTTCCTTGGCCCTATGGACCTGTTCTACTATAACGGGTAGTGACAAAACTCAAAAATTAAAAAGTAAAAACATAGGTAAAAACATCTGAGGAGATCATTCAGGTTCCACAGAGCCCCTTCTCTCCCGATTGAGTACTTATGGGGGAAGCCCATGTGGAGAAAAGCAGGCCTTGCTGGTTGGTGGGATGGGAATCTCAGCAGATGAGCAATCAAAGGGTTGGGGTGTCCCTTCCCCAATGGTCCATAGAACAGTTTATACCTCTTATGTGAGGTACTAACCACACTGTGACTTGACAGTCATATATATTCTTATTATTTAGCAATCTAGCCCACAGGACCTCAACACCTACATAAGCTGCAGCCTACAAGCATGTTAAGTCTGTGCCTGGAGCTGTCTGTTAGGTATAAGGTCAGAGATTGCTACGGGTTCAGTAATAGGGAAAGGCTAAATCAATTTTGAAATTCTGTGATTGGCCTGGCATGCACCCTAATGCTGAACTATACTCCCAGGTTGGCCTTTTTTATTTTTTTCCTTCCTATAATGATCTCAAGTAGCTCAGGCCAGCCTTCAGGATGACCTTGAACTTCTGATCTATGTCTCCACCTCCCTAGTTCTGAGATTACAGTCATATACCACTGTGACTGTTTGAGATGGAACTCTAGACTTGGTGTGTGCTAGAGAAGCACTCACTGACTGAGCTACATACAGGTCCAGCCTGAACTCTAGACTTGGTGTGTGCTACAGAAGCATTCACTGACTGGGCTACAGGTCCAGCCTGAACTCTAGACTTGGTGTGTGCTAGAGAAGCACTCACTGACTGAGCTACAGGTCCAGCCTTTTGTTTGCTTGTTTGTTCTTGAAACAAGGTTTCTCCATGTAGCTCTGGCTGTCTGGAACTCTCCATGTAGACCAGGCTATCCTTGAGCTCTTCGTAGAGCTCTTCCTGCCTCTGGAGTGCTGGCATTATGGGGTGTGCCACCACACCTGGCCTGGCTCAGGCTGGTTTAAATTCTCAGTGTAGCTATTTTTATGTGTGCATGCATGCATGTATGTATGTATGTATGCATGCATGTATGTATGTATGTATGCATGCATGCATGTATGTATGCATGTATAAATGTATGAATGTATTCTTCTTAGTGGTGCTGAGAGTTGAACCTAATGCCAAACAAGCATTTTACTATTGAGACAGAATCTGTCAGGTGGTCCATGCTTTCCAGATATCCACAATCCTCCTGCTACCCCCACCCCATCCTGGGATCACAGGTGTGTCACAATGCCTGGTTTCTGTATTCCTTCTTTCTTCTTCCCTTCTTCCTTCCTTCCCTTCCTCTCTCCTTCCTTCTTTCCTTTTAGATTTTGAGACAGGCTATCACTGTGGCAGCTCAGTGTAATTGGAAATGCAGGTGTGTGCCACTGTGCCTGGCCCAGCCCTGTCTCAGAAGTGTCCGAGTCTGTGTCTTTCCTATGTGGGTTTCCATATACACACATTACAAATCGCTCTCATGCACTCCACTTTGGTGGGAAGATGAAGTGGAAACTGATTTTTTTTTTTTTCTCACCCTGCCCATAAATGGCTGACGCTTTGGGAAATTTTACTTTCTAGTTGGTGTTTTCCTTCTACTAAAATAGGAAAGGGAAATAAAAGGTTTGTGTGTCTTTTTAGTCCCAAGAGGGCGGTGGGTTTGCCGGTACGGTGCAGACCTTTGCTGAAGAGCCATCAGTGAGCATGTGCAGGGAAAGCGTGCAGGCTCCCTTGTGTTAAGATGGTCCTATCTGGTGAACTGAGACTCGTTGCCCTGCCCTGCCCCTGGCAGGCTGCTCTGTGGGTTGTGCTCTGCTCACCATCTGTTGAGGAAGCAGTTGTTAAGCTGTTAGCGAACCTCCCTCCCATGTCTAATTTAGCAGGGCACCCTTCTCTCAATAGGCCTCCACCAGGGCTGTGGGATCACCCTTTAATTATTGACTGGGGTCAGCCACCTGATGGGACTCCTTTGCCCACAGACAGACGGTGCTGACAAGTAGTTAAATTGCACACGGGGAAGAGGGAAGAGACTAGGAGGGTGTGAGCAACAGCTAGGAGTGGGTGGCTTCAAAATAGAAACGCATGAAGCATCTAGGAAGGTAATTTTAAACGAGGAGCTTCTAGAGGCTGTGGTTCTGAGTGAGCCATGCTGCAGGCAGCAGGCAGCAGCCTTGCCCTTCTGGGATCCCTCCCTGGTCAGCTCACCTTTGCATTGCTCTGCAGCTGCCATCTGCCCAGTGTACCTGGCACTGTTTCTTCCAGGGAAGACTGGACATCTAATGGCAAAGGTTTCTCCAGAGTCATAGGCCCAAGACCATCCTTGCCTCTGATATGCCATGTCATCCTGAACAAGCTACTTCTCTTTTTTCTGGGCTTAGTTCTTGACACTTCTAAATCGGGGGCTCGGGGGGGGGGGTCTATCACAGTTTTAGAACATTTTGAATAATAGACATGTATACTGTTGCAGCACAAGAGCCGTGAATTAGATAAAGCTCAGAAAACAAGTCTTGTAGGCATTCATGGCTGTGCATCCTGGCTCCTTTGGTCTGCACTGAGCTTTTGGCTTGGTATAACCAGTAGGGGGTGAGACAGATTCAAGCCAGGAAGCCTCATGTACAAGGAAGGGCTAATAGAAAGGATTTGGGAAATACGTTTTACTTCCCAGTAGATGCTCCCTAGGTAGGTAAAGTTGGCATTTAGGGCTTGGCTTCTGAAGCTGCCTTTGTCTTAGCTGGAGAGTACGTTTCATATGGTGGGGGAATGGGAGTGACCTTGCTTTAAGGATGCCACTTGGTGGCAAGGTTGGTGTGGAATTCACCAGCTTTGCCTAATCCCCCAGTCATTTCAATTGCAATTAGCACCCTCAACAGTCACCTATGTGTGACTTGTAGGACACCCTGGTCTTCAGGCCTCCGGAAACACTATGAACTAACAGGCACTATTGTCTGCGACACTTTAAAAAAATGACAGAGTTGAGTCTTAATGAGCTTCTCAGTTGTGTCCAAGGCCATCAGTGCTGGTGGGTGTCAAGTTAGGGCTGGAATGCCAACTGTCTCTTATTCTCTCCCTCTTTTTAAATACCCCTTTAAAGACAGGTTTTGAGGAGATGGGGCAGGGAACCAGTTCTGGGGATATGGTTGGGAATATTTGGCCCCCACCGGAAATCATGCCCTTGAATTATTTAGTTCGATAGGTTTTCTCAGCTCCACATTCCCTATTCTTGCCTGCCCAGCCAGCGGACAGGTGGAGCCCTGAGGCCCACAAGTATCACATAATTTAGCTCGCTGGCTTTCCTTTCTTCTCTCTCTCTGTGTCTCCTCCCTCCCTCCCTTCTCCCTTCCTCTCTTAAACAAAACTAAACTAAACTAAAAAGGGCTGACTTCATTTTTACGTTCATAGTTGACAATACAGATGTGTATTGTAGCTCTGGTATATGTAACTCTCTCTGACTGTCTTGGAACTGACAATATAGATGAGGCTGGCCTCTAACATACGGAGTGCTTGGGATTAAAGGCAAGTGCCACCACACTTAGCATCCCCCCCCCCCCAATATTTTATGTGTGTGAGTATTTTTTCTGCATATGTGTTTGTGCATGCCAGGTGCCAGTGGAGGTCAAAAGAAGGCATTGGATTATGCTTGTGGACCACCATGTGGTGCTGAACCCCAGTCTGGTCCTGTCTGAGCAGCTATCTCTCCAGCCACCAAACTGTACTTGTATTTTATTATTATTATTTTTAATTTGGTTTTTTTGATACAGAGTTTTTCTGTGTATTCCTGGCTGTCCTAGAACTTACTCTGTAGACCAGGCTGGTCTCAAACTCACAGAGATCCACCTGCCTCTGCCTTTCAAGTGTTGGGATTAAAGGCGTGTGCCACCACTACTGCCTGACCAAACTATACTTTTAAATCCCATTTCTCCCCACAAACCTTTGCCTGGAAGTGAGGGCGCAGGAGGGGATAGTCTTCCTTTTGACACCTGCAAATACTCGGGTGCAGGACCTTGGTCTCTGCTGAAGTAGGAAACTGACAAGGAACCCCTTCTGGCTTATCTGTCTGGCCAAGTCATGCCAGACTGTGTGGGCACCATTGCAGGACAAGTGGAATGATCTCACTTGGAGGCCTGGACATCATGGGCATGTGATCTCCCATGGGTGGCCTCATTTCAGGAGCAGGTCCCACAGGCATCATCCCAGGAGAAGAAGGGCCCATCGTTGCATCATGGGAGGGCCTCTCATGTTAGGTACAGACTTACACCAGGGTGAGGAGGGACCAGAGAGACTGGGAGGAAGTAGGATCAACACACCCCCCCCCCCCCCTGCAGGAGAAGCAAAGACTGGGTCAGCGGGTGGGTGTCTTTCCTTTTGAGATGTAACTGTAGAGCCTGAGATGCCAGGCTCTGGGCCTCCTTGGCCATCCATTTCTCTTTTGTGTTTCTTCCCATTGAAGTGTGTGTCCCTCAAAGATGGAGAGTCATGGGTAAGATGGGGCATCAGAGTAGTCACAGTAAAACCCAGCATGTTGCTCTGCAGGCCATTGTTACCTGGTTTTGTGATCCCCTCTTTCTGTCTTGTTTCTGGGAAGCGTGCTCTTGCTTTGCCCTTTTAAGGATGCTGGCTTTCCCTTGCAAGTTGGATTTAAATAACCCTTCCTTCTGTGCTGTCACATACTTAAAGAGCAGCATCATAAAAAAATCCCAACCCTAAACTTTAATTATGGGGTATGCTGCGGAGGGAGGGGAGCTTGGGAGAAAATAATGGACCCAGCAAGAGCAGAATCACAATGGTGATGTTCACTAGCAGGGCTGAAGGTTTTGCCTGCGCTGGGAAGTTCAAAAACAAAACAGTCCCCACCCTGGTCCATTGTGGTTCTGCTGCTGTGATTATATTCCCTTTCACTCAAAAGACCCACGGTTGTGTGTGGCCGGCCTTTCACTCTGTCTTCTTGTGTGTGTCTGGAACCATGGAGATTCTTGGTTATTCCTGAGGCCCTTGGTTATTCCCCTCAGAACAGTTGTCATTCCAATGAATTCTGTGTTTCTGTCTCTCTTTCTCTGTCTCTCACCCCTCCCTTCTCCTGTGTTTCTGTCTCTCTCTCTCTGTCTCTCACCCCTCCCTTCTCCTGTGTTTCTGTCTCTCTCTCTCTGTCTCTCACCCCTCCCTTCTCCTGTGTTTCTGTCTCTCTCTCTCTGTCTCTCACCCCTCCCTTCTCCTGTGTTTCTGTCTCTCTCTCTCTCTCTGTCTCTCACCCCTCCCTTCTCCTGTGTTTCTGTCTCTCTCTCTCTCTGTCTCTCACCCCTCCCTTCTCCTGTGTTTCTGTCTCTCTCTCTCCCTGTCTCTCACCCCTCCCTTCTCCTGTGTTTCTGTCTCTCTCTCTCTGTCTCTCACCCCTCCCTTCTCCTGTGTTTCTGTCTCTCTCTCTCTGTCTCTCACCCCTCCCTTCTCCTGTGTTTCTGTCTCTCTCTCTCTCTGTCTCTCACCCCTCCCTTCTCCTGTGTTTCTGTCTCTCTCTCTCTGTCTCTCACCCCTCCCTTCTCCTGTGTTTCTGTCTCTCTCTCTCCCTGTCTCTCACCCCTCCCTTCTCTCTCTCCTTTCACCATGTGACTTCTTCCTGGGATCAGCCATCTTGCCAACTCCCCACACGGACTCTGGTGAGAGCAGGGGCCTGGATATGCTGGGGATCTGTGATCAGGGCTCCTCCCCTAACTCTGACAGCAGGGGAAATGTACAAAAGGATATGGAGGAGACAGTTCAGTTGGTAAATTGCCTGATGTGTGGCCATGGAGACTGAGTTCCATCCCCAATACTTACATTAAAAAAAGCTGGGTGTAGTTGGGCAGTGGTGGTGGTGGATGCTTTTAATCCCAGCACTGGGGAGGCAGAGGCAGGTGGATCTCTATGACTTCGGGGTCAGCCCGTTCTACAAGTCTAGTTCCAGGACAGCCAGGGCCACACAGAGAAACCCTGTCTTGAAGCAACAAAAAAGCTGGATGTGGTGAGATGGCTGTTACAATCTCAGCCCTGGAGAGACAGAGGCAGGAGGATCCCTCCCACTCACCGGCCAGAAAACTAAGCTTCCTGGACAAGGTCCAAGCCACTGAGAGACTTGTCTCAAAAACATGGTGGATGGCCCACCCCTGAGCAAGGACACCCAAGGTTGACCAGATGTTCACCTGAGTACATACGTATATGCAAACACACGAACACAGGAGGGAGGAGGACTTCTAAGATCCCTAAACAGAAACTTGAACTTGAGGGCAAAGCTGCTGCCCAGGTTTTGTGCAAGTATTGGGTAGTTCTTCTTGCAGTGGGGGTGGGGCTGCATGTACTGGGGTCCCAGAAGTGTGCAGAGCATGGCAGTTGAAGCCAGTGGCTTTCTGGGCATGGGAAGGAACAGCAGATGGCAGTAACTGGGAAGCTTGAAATCTATTCTAGTGTTAAAAAGTGAAAGGGTCAACTTACCAGGAGTCACATGCCTGGCCAGTGCCCTTAAATGGACCAGGGAGCTGAGCCCTGCTGTCCCTGACTTCAGCCGTGCTGGTGCTTTTCTGGGGACAGCTGAGGAACTGATATTGGCATCCAGAGACATGAATGAACAGGTCTTTTCATTTACATTTAAAAATAATATCAAGAGGAAGAGGTTCCTGGCACTTATGCAGTTTAAAAAAAAAAAAAAGTCTTGATGAAGCCATTTTCTGAGTCGGGTTGGCAGTCATGTCTGAGCCCTGGTAGCCATTCCTGAGCCATTGGGTGGTGTCACATCCTCCAGGAAACTGATTTTGGACCCTGGCCTCTGACTCAGTGTGGCCTGCTGGGTGTCTCCCTGTGCCTGGTAGGCGGTCGTGTCCCTGCCCAGCCCATAAGCAGGTACCCCAAGTGATCCCACTCTTGCCCAGCAGTCCCAGTGAGAGACTGCAAAGGTGTCTTGGTGGGCGCAGCTGGGTAAGTGATGCAGCCTGGGTGATGGGTGAGTGGGGCAGGCAGGTAGACATGGAGCAGAGGCCCAGGTGCTCAGAGTGGGTGTGACTTGTGCACAAAGCCGGAGGCTTTTTACCTGTTCATGGGGAAAGGCGTGTGGGAAGTTGGGCTGGCTTTTAGAAACCATGTCTGCCAGAAGCTTATGTTTTAAACACAGAGCAGGCATACAGGACGAGTGGTATATGCAGAGTCTCTGTTATTCCTTGTCTGCCTGCTCACTCCATATCTCCTCTGTCAGGACATGGATGTCACTCTGCATGAGTCTGGGAATTTCTGTAACTTGAGAACAGCATAGATGATAAGGGTAGTGACCAGCCTGGCCGGGGAGTTCAGAGTTATTAGGGTATCTGCTCCCATGATGCCTTAGGCCAAGTTCTTGGTCTTCCTGTGACACAGCCCTCTCACGAGCCACCAGAGGGAGGCCTGACGATCTTAACAGTGTCCCTGTTAGCTTCAAAATCCTGAAAATAGCTTGTCTGGTGAGCTGTCCCCACTTGGTAACACATGACTGCCAACTGGGTATTTTAGTCACTGAGTTCAGAGTCATAGGATGCAGCCACAGAGGATCATTTCTTCACTGCCTTCACGTCAGCCCTAGCTGTGTGGCACTAACTAGGTACAAGTATTTGCTCCAAAGCTGAGAGTTAAAGGGGAGTTGCTTGTTGGGATTGTGTGAACACAAGTGCACATCAACCAGGGAAGATGTCCCTCAGGAGCCAGCCTCCTTGTCTTTTGATAGAGGTCTCTAACTGGGACCTGGGGCTTGCGGATTTGGCTAGACTGACTGGCCAGACAGCCTAAGGATCCTCCTGTCTACCTTTCTTGGGGTTGCAAGTGTAGCCACGGGTGCACCTGGCTTTTCACGTGGGTGCTAGGATTGGCTATGGGCGTAAAGCTCTCATGGTAAGGGCTCTATTGGCCGAGTTATTGCTTCAGCTTCTGGAATTTCTTTTTTAAAGGCAGGATTGTATTTGCCCATCATGGTTAGTAGGACGTGTGCCCTAAGAAGCCAGAGGGAACAGTGTGAAAAGTGCTTCCTTTTCTGTGTACCATGTGATTGTTCCCAAGTCTCTTTTTCTAGTAAGTTCTTCTAGAACCTTCTGAATTCTGCCTTAGTCCCATTAACCCAGGCTCTGTTTTATAGGGACCTCATGGGCCAGTGGCCAAGCTCTATTTGCACCTTGAATCCTTTGCAGCCAGATCCCAGGATGAGTCTGCTTTTCCTTTAGCAACTGCACTGTGGACCAGGCTTACCCTGGGTACAACCTGGAGTGGGGTGCAGGGTTTCAGGTTTGCCTTGTGGGTGGTGGGTGGGGGTGGGGCATGTCATGCCTGATTTTAAATCTTTGAACTAATCACAGCCAGATTTCCTGGTGATGTCCTTGTCTCTTGTCCCTGCCTTGTGCTCTTCAGAGTGAGTGGAAGTGAACCTTGTTTGAAGAGGACTACAGTGTACCAGCAAATGTGTTAGCATCCACAATCCCATTCATTGAGCCTTTAAAGCAGGGGTACTCAACTTGTGGGTCGCGACCCCTGCAGGGTTGCACAACCCTTAGGGGTTACCTAAGACAATTGGGAAACACAGATATTTACATTCTGATCCATAACAGTAGCAAAATTAGAGTTACGAAGTAGCAACAAAAATAACTTTATAGTGGGGGGCTCACCACAACATGAAGAACTGTATCAAAAGGTTGCAGCATTAGGAAGGTTGAGAAACCATTGCTCTAAAAGAGAGCTTGGACAAGGTGGTCAGAGATATAGTTCCGTCCAACCCTGCTATGAAAATTAGCTCAGTCACGTACTCAGAAAGTTTTAAAAGCTCCAAGTTTGTCTTTATTTTGTGTACACAAGGGCTTTCCTAAGTGCTCTGGGGCTTTTCGCTCTCCCCATTGGGATGGGCTCTGAAGCTGCTCCTAAGGCTGGCAGAGAGATGCTTGGTCCTCCATCTCTTTGTCACACACACCGGGCTTGCTGTTGGTAGTCCACCGTGACACCTTTGCAAGGGCTGTCAGCCTTGGAGACCTCTGGGCTCAGTGGGGGGACTGTTTCTGCATGCTGGTTTCGGAGTGAAAGGTCTTTAAAGCTACAGCTGCTGCTATTACTCCTGAGGTCCTAAAGGTCAGGTCTGTTGACATCTCATCATAAGAGGAAGTGTGTGGGGGGGGCATTGGACCCTGACCTGAGGGTCCAGACCGTGCTTCCTGTACCCCTCACTGTACTGCTCCCCCAGATGTATGTGATTCCATCCCATCTGTATGTCTCTGGAGGTGCTAGAGTGCACAGGGTGGAAGATGAACTGGCGGGGGCATGTGCGTGTGCGTGTGTGTAGGTGTTCATTGGAAAACCATCCACACTGACTGGCTGAGACCTTTCAGTGACACAGCTGTTTGGGGGACAACAGCACTCCTGTAAGTGACCCCTCACTGAGCTCCCGGAAGTAAGTCCAGTTTACTAAACTAGACTTGAATGGGATTGTTCAAGGAGAAGCCTCTGCAGGGATGACGGCAAGTTAACAGTGGGATTTGCCTTCTTAACCCCGACCGGCCATCTAATGTCCGTCACTTCTCAGAGCTGCTGTTCTTTCTGCAGACCCAGCGAAGGACGCCTATAGGGTGGTACCCAGGTGGCTCTGATGTGCTTGGATGTGGTCTTGATTTCCTTAAGTCCTGGAACAAAGAAGCCACTCCTTCCGGCTGCTGCTGCGTCTTCTCCCTCCCTCCCATCTTCCTCTTTCCCTTGTCCTCTCTTCCTTCACCCCTCTTCTCCTGCTCTCCACCCCTCTTCTCCTCTCTTTGAGCAGCACTGGGGCTTGAACCTATGGTCTTATGTATGTAGACCTTGAGTGGCTTTATCTTTTAAAATCATTTTTTTAAAAAATTATTTTATGCGTATAAGCGTTTTGCTTGCATGCGTGTATGTGTACCACATGTGTGCCCGATGCCGGCTGTCACCAGAAGAGGGTGACGCTCTGTAACTGCAGTTACAAAAGTTATGAGCTACACGTGGGTGCTGGGAATCAGACCCAGGTCCTCTGAGTGGGACATCCATTTTCAGAAACCACAAGTGAGGCTTGGAGAAAACGGGCTTCAGAATCCCAGCCTTCTGTTGGAAACCAGGCGTGAGAGATTAAATCGCACTGTAATTTTGGTTTTTATACTTGATCTTTCTCCCTTCCTCCTCCCTCTCTTCCTCCTCCTCGTCTTCCTCCTCCTCCTCCCCTCCTCCCTCTCTTCCTCCTCCTCCTTGTGGTGCTGGGATTCAACCTCAGGGCCTTGAGCACGCTAGGCAAGCGTTCTAGTACTGAGCTACACTCTTAGTCCTCGGTTTCTTGAGGCAAGATTTTAATCTGTAACTCAGGCTGGCTTTGAACTCATGATCTTTCTGTGTCATCTTCCTGAGTGCCAGACTACAATGTGTGACCACTCCCAGACTGTTATTTTATGCAGATCATCTCTGTGTGGTGTGAGTACTTATGCCCCTTCAATGTTAAAGCTATACAGTGTGTTTTTGAGTAGCTCTGGGCCAGTGAGATGGTTCATGTAGTTAAGGGACTTCCTTGACCTTTGACCTGGATTCTGTTCCCAGGGACCCAAATACGAGGGAGGGGAGAACAAACCCACCCCACAAAGCTGTCCCTTGGCCCCTCCTCTGATATTTTTAAAAATGAGTAAATTTAAGGGAAAAGAAAAGAAAAGAAAACAGTAGTTCCGGTGGTCTGTGCCCCAAGTGATGAGCTTCCAGTGTTGGGGTAGCTGATTTAGGGACATTTGCAGTGAGGAGGCATTTCCGGGCTTACCTGAGAGGGGAAGCCCCAGGACTGTCAGGGTGATAGTGCGCCTCCAAGATGTATGGGCAGGCTTCTATAGGTTTTACTGAGAGGATGGGGTACATATGTGTGTACGTGTGTGTGTGTGCGTGCGCCCGTGTGTGCGTGTGTGTATGTGCACGCATGTGTGCGCGCGTGCATGTATGTGTGTATATGTGCATGTGTGTATGCATGTGTATGTGTGTACGTGTGTGCACATGTGCACGTGTGTGCATGCATGTGCCTGTGTGTATGTATGTGTGCATATGTGTGCTCGTGTGTGTATGCGTGCACGTGTATGTATGTGTGTGCGTGTTGTGTGTGTGTGCGTGCACGCACGCGTGTGCGTGTGCATGCTCATGTGTGCTTCTTTCAGTTGTAGTGATGTTTGTCTCTTTTGGCCCACTGTCCATACCCACACTTGCTTGATGATTCTGTTTAGAAAACATCTGGGTGCTCCCAAAGGAAGAGTCCCAGTAGATTTTTTTCAGACTAACTGATTTTCCAGATTTTCCAAAAGTTCTCCATCTTTGGTCAGTATCAAGGTCACCTCGAGGATCTAGTACATTTCAAGAGGTCAGGCCTACCCCATTGTGCCCTGCTAGCCTCCTGTGTGCTTGCTTTCTCAGAGACCCCTACATCCTTCCCCCATGGAGGGAGTGGGCTTGTGCATGTTAGCTATACCACTAAGGTACATCCATAGCCCGAGATCTTCCCCTTGGTATCAGGGTGAGGAGTAGCTGAGTAGTTTAGGCTGATGGGAGTGATGCTGTCAAGGCCACCTAAGTGGCAGCAGTAAAGCACTGATGGGACAGTATAGGTTGGATGCTGTGAAAAGATACAGGTCTTAGTAGCTGTTATGTTCCAGGTGACTGGTGGTGTCATGTCTCACACAGCAAAGGGCATCATGGGCTGTGCTAGCAGAAGTCTGCTGTTTATAGTTGTCAGAGCAGATGAGGGCACTGCCACTCCTGGCTGTTCTTTATTCTGAACTTACTTGGTTATATTAAAATCTATTGTTTGGAAAGAGTATCCCAAGGTTCTAAACACAGCATTATAACAGAAATCTAGGGAAAGCTTGCGGGTGGGGGTGGGGTGTGGCAGGGAGGGGAGGCTGCCCTTTGGAAGAGATGTGGGCGGTTGTGGTGCAGAAGTGTGAGCATAGGGTGAACCAATGACCTCTACCTTCTGGAGTTAGCAAGCTCTCTGGGAGGGAGAACAGAAGGGGCTGTGGGGCCTGGCTCTGGCTGCTCAGCCTGGCCCCCAAATTCTCTATAGGTACAGAATTACTAGGCACAGAGCAGACATATGCAGCACTCAGGATGTGGGATTCCCTCCAAAGGGCTTGCAAACTACATGTGACTAGTAATGGATGGTGTGTTTCAAGCGCTTCTTTCTCAATGCCAGACATTGTACTGAGGTTCTTCTGTAAGCTGCAGAATGGATTCAGGCCAAGCCCTCTAGGTCTGTAAGAATAATTGCTGATGTTTATCCTACCCTCACCCATTGTGCTACCCTCCCCTTCATGCATTGTTCATGTAATCCTTGTTGAGACCCACAAGGCTGTTTTTAGACTTCTCTTGGTTACTCTGGAGGCAGGGCATCAACCAAGGTTCTAAATGAAGTCATTGTCATCAGAGGGAGCAATCCTCATCCAGTGATTGCTGTGGGAGGCACTAATGAACACTTTGTATACATTATCATTGTTATAGTTGCTTTCTGTTGTGACAGACACCATGATGAAAACCAGCTTACAGACTAGAGCCCATCATTCAGGGAAGCCAGGGCAGGAGCTCAAGCAGGAACATGGAGGTAGGAACTGATACAGAGGCCACGGAGAAGCGTTGTTTACAGGTTTGCTTAGCCTGCCAACCTGCCCAGAGATGGTACCATTCATAGTAGGCTGAGTCTCCCTAAGTCAATATGCAATCAAGAAAATGCCTCACAGATATTCCCATAGGTCAATCTGATGGAATTACTCAATTAAACTTCTCTGTTCCCTGGTATGTCTAGGGTTTTCAAGTTGATAAAACTTATGATGTCAAAATTCTTTTGATGATTTTGCATGGAAGAATTGAGCATCAGGAGGGCCACCATTATGCCAACAACTAAAAATGTCTCTGATCGTGGACCATGTGGGATGCCAGTTTGATGAGACTTGTGTGAATTAGATTCTTGGTTCCACGCCAGTCTACTGGACCAATGTCTTAATGAAAGGTACAGACTGGACACATGCAAAGGATGTCTTTGAAGCCAAAACCGCATAGTTAGAATATGGCAGAGATGGAATTTGAAACTAGGTCTGCTGATTCTGGAGCTGCGCCAAAGAGTTATATCATGTGCTCACCAGAGGATCGAGGCATGGGAGGAGGGTGCAGCCTCACAAACCATCACTGTAGAGTGCCTGACTGAAAGCCCTTTTCTGGGCAGGTACTTGTTTGTCTTCCCATGTTTGTCCACATGGGAGCATTAGCACATTCCTGGACCTGCATCCTCTGAATGGCAGAATCATTGGAACACATGGGGACAGTTCCCCACTAGCTTTCCAGCCTTGAATTCCCACCCAACAAAGGATGACCTTGGGTCTAGCTGGTTCCCTGAGAACAGAAATCCCCATCTCCTCTCACTCTGGACACAGTGCCAACAGCAGAATTGTAATGCAACTATCCTGTCATGGAGTCCTTCATGGTGTCCCAGCCCTATGCCAAGCAGTTTACCAGGTCAGCTGATCCGAACCATCGAGTTATCAGTAAAGATAACAAATCTGAGTAAGAATCTTGTGGGAGAAGGATGACGTCATCATTTTCTGCCTTCTTAGAAATATTATTTGCTTACCATCTAAAGCAGAAGTTGTCTTATACCCCCTATCCAGTGCGTTTTTGGTTGTCATAATTTGGAAGAGGGTGGCTACTAGCTAGCTACAAGCTAGAAATGCTACTTAATACCCTGCAGGGTCAGGACAGACTCTTGTCACAAGGAATCAAGCTAGATGTCTTGGCTCACACCTTTAATTCTAACATTTGGGATGCCGAGACAGGAGGGTTGCACCATCCTCCCTGGAATTACAAGTTTAAAACCAACCTAAACATTATGATACCCTGTCTCAACAAGTCAAAAGCCCCTAAAATAAGTAACACCTAGTGCTGCATCATGAACAGCTGCCCAGATGTTGTCTGGATCATTGTATTTCTGTCACTATCTGCTTCTGGATTTTTCCACCGAGGAAGCTCATGCATGGTAGGATCATGGTTTTCTGCTTTCTGCAGGGTAAGTATGGACAGGTGACTTTGATTAGCCAATGAGCTGTTAGCAGGAAGTAACATGGCCCTTCAGTGGATTACTCTAAGAGCTCCTATAATTTGCCACTTCTTCCCTCAGCAGACCCTATCTGCCTATACTGGAGAGGTCTGAGTAGAGCTTCACACTGACTCAAACAGTGGACACAGGTGAGAATGACGTATACACCTTTGTCGGAACCACTGATGTCTGGGGGATGGCTGTTACACTGCAGAGCCTACCTGATCCTGACTGATGTGCACCAAGTGGTACAGAAATATGCAGTTGGGATTTGGGCAGAAAAGCTGGCTCTCTACCAGCTGAGGGTGCTTCTGCAGTGAAGATACTGTGCTGGTCCCCAAGGAAAGTTCAGGGATGCTGGCATGTTATTTTGGAGAAGAATGGCTTTACTCAGCCACTGGTGACGTTTCTCCTGGGATCCAGCAGCTGTGCCTGGTCTCCTGCACAGCCAGTCACACTTCCCCCTCAGTAAGTTGCTTTAAATCAGTCACTGCACATGTTTTGAGGGCAAAGTTTATCTTTGAGGGCCTCTCACAGCATGCCCAGATAATGTTTGTTGAGTGTAGAATGTGAGTGTTGCTATGGTGGAGTGTAGTTGGGGAAAGAGAGGTCCTAGTGTGGCTGTAAGAACATAGAACCAGTTTGAAGAGTGGCCACTGGATAGGATGGCCCTGAGCACGGAGAAGGCCTGGATATCTTACTTTTCTCTGATTTGCAGCGAGCAACTCAGACCCCAGAGACTCAAAGAGCACTGAAGATTGAAGATAATGTGTACCATCCACAGGCCTTGGGGGGGGGGGGGCTCTGGCTTCTCTCTTGACCAGAGTAAGCTTGCCCGTTGCTGAGAAGCACTCTTGAGAGGGGTGTTGCTGTGTAGGCAGTGTGCTGAGGGCTGTTCATTCTGCTCATCTCACAGAGGTTCGGGTGTGACTACCAACTGCCAGGAGCAGGTTTACCCTGGCACTGACTTGGCCAGCACTGTTCTCAGCATTTCAGGTCAAAGCCAGCCTGACTCACGCTTCAGTGAGCCTCAGTGTTTCCGCCTATAAAAAGGGCATGACCAGAGAGCAGCAGTCTCTACCTGCCTCCTGCTGAAGTCATCATGCAGGGTAAGGGTAAGGGCATTGTCCTTTAAAGTCAGCAGCCTAACATGTCAGAAGGAAAGAGTGGTATATTCATTCAGTTCAGGTCCTTAAAGAACTCTTGGGACAGCTTGGATAGCACCTTCCCAAGGGTACCTGCCGCTTAAGTGCAGGGATGTGCCAAGAACACAGTGCAATGAGATTGGCTCTTTGATTGTGTGGGAACTGGTAGGGAGGGGTACCTACTTGCTCTTCTGTTCTTGGTGATTCTTACCTAGGAGGTTAGTGTGAACTGGCTGCAGACTTGCCCAGCCTGGTGCCTTTCCCCAGAACATGCAGGCCTGCCTTTGCTCTCCTACCCCTTAACCTCATCTCCTGCACTATCCACATTAATCCAAGAGTAATTGGTTCTTCATCCAGGAAGGTGCCAGTGGCCTCTGCTTCAGTGGGTGACTCATTGGGTTACAGGCCCCAGAAGTTTATTATTGCCATGGTCAGACATAGTAAAAGAGGTTGGGAGCTTTGGAGCCTGGACACCTGAGTTTGAAGCCCTGTCTGCCACTCCCTGACTGTGTGATCTTCAGCAAGTTAATCTCTCTGTGACTCATTTGTCTTATCAGTGAAGTGGGTCTGCCTCAGTAGGGCTTGCCCTGGCCCAATGCGTTAGTATATTTAGTGCTGAACATGCACCCGGTGGCAATTCACAGTTTTCTGTTTCTCCTTTGTGTATTTGTGTCACCAAAGGGCTGGCATTAGCTATACCTGCTCCTGCTTGACATAAATGATGTATTTCTAATTGTACCTGAAACATCTTACCAGCTCCAGATAAGTTTGGCTCTTGGATCTCAGGGGTGAACAGGGCAGTTGGTCACCTTGGCACTTTGTATGTGCTTTCTTTTTCAGAAGATGGTAGCCTCTAAAAAAGATTCACTGGGGTCAGCAGCCATGCCTGACAACCAGAGTCCCACAAAGAAGGAGAAAACTGTCTCCCACAGGTTGTCCTCTGACCCTCTGACCTTTGAACGTGTGTGCGCACGCACACACACACACACACACACACACACACACACACACACACACACAATAAATAACACTGGGGCTCTGGGGCTAGAGAGAAATTGCTTTTTGCTCTTGTGGAAGACCTGGTTTCCAGCAGCCATATTGTGACTCACAACTGTAACTCCAGTTCGAGAGGACCTGATATCTTATTCTGGCCTTCACAGGCACCAGGTGTAGGTGTTTGTGCAGCCCAGATGGAAAGAGATCCTAGCAGTTAGGAGTCCAGGCTTACTGAGCACTACAGCTCAAATGGAAAAGTATTCAGGCATTCGGGAGCCAATGAATACCACAGGCCACAGTAAGCCTAAGCAGCAACTTACAGCCCTACTTCAGGGAAAGCCTTCCCCAGTGTTAACAGCTCTGCTCTGGCAAGGGAGGGCCTCCTGGGCAAAGTGTTTTCACTTCTTCCGATGCTAGCTGCTCTCTGTTCAGGGAATGTAACAACTGTGCCCAGCCAGAGAAAGTTCCTCAGGCGGCAAGAGTATTACAGCCTTGCTCCTTCAGCTGATCTCCGTCCCAGCTCAGCTGCTGCTTCAGCAAAAGAAGTTCTTCACCCAAACCTCATTCAAGAGATTTATTTGGAGGGAAGGATCCAGGAGAAGGTGGCTGCCTCAGCCCCAGATGGGGGCCGGAGCCCTCAGGAGACTAATAAAGGGCTTTTGGGGGGGCTTTCTAGGGAGACTTCCAGGGTGTGGATTGGTCAGATCTTTTCCTTTCTTTTTACCCTGATTTGGTTTTAATTTCAGGGACAAAGTATGTTTCTTTCACTGGCTCTTTTGGGCTCTAATTTTGGGGCCAGGGCACATTTCTTTCAAGAGCCAAAGTGTGTTTCTTTGGTGCTGGTTTTAGAGCCAGGGCACATTTCTTTCTGGTTCTGGATTCAGGAATTAATGTATTTCACTGACTCAGATCTTAGATCCAGGGTGTGTTTCTTTCACTGGCTCTGGTTCAGAGCTTTTCCCTAAACATGTATGTAGCCATACCTTTATGCATGTAGGTAAGCACTCATATTCATAAAATTAACTTTTTAAAGGGCACATTGCCTGATCAGTCACTGGCTCAAGGCTCCCCACCTAACCAAACTGTTCATGTATTCACTCTTCCTCCCTGACGTGGCTGTCTTGGCAGATACGGAATGTTGTGACCAAAGAGTAAAAGATGCTTTTTAATATTAAACTCTCTCTCCACAAAAAAACCCAGGATACCAGTGTAGTAAGTGTGGGAACTGGAGTATGGTGAGCTTTGCTCCTTACTAGCTGAGCTGTCTTGGACAAATTAGCATCAGTTTGGAGAAAGGAATAATACTGTTCTAATGCCTGACATTGCAATAGTGAAATCAGTATCCTTTGAAATCAGTATACAGACAGTATTCTTGTCTGTATAGGCTTGCCGATATGGTGACCTCCCCGAACCCCCCAATCTGTAGCTGTTTGGTAGGGTTTAGTCCAGCCAGAGGGTCAACCTTTATCTCCCATCCCCATCCTTCTAGAAAACCCCAGGCTTTAATTTGTTTTGGTCTGGCTGTTGGTTCATTTCCCCAGAGACAGTGCTTTGTGCTTTGCAGATGTCATGGAAACCCCCCAGCTCTGCCCAAGTCCAGGAAGCAAGAGGGGAAAACCTTCTCATAGCCAGACAAACAGGTATTTCCTGCCAGCCCCCAGCTGTCAGAGAAGTCTGTCCCTGTGGGGATTCAGAGAGGAGCCCCACCCGTGTCAACCTCCTTTCAAGCACCCAGGATTTAGTGGAGAGTGGTGATATCATCCATCAGATCCTTGGGCACTCCTTGGGGTACCTATTCTGCGTTCTCCAGGATGGTAGCCATCAGCCCTGGGAAGCTAGGAAGATGAATTCGTGTGACTGGCCTGGCTGAATGGGCTGTAGATGGTAGATTTGGAAGACCGGCGTAACAAAAGCATGTAAACTCCTTTTTGTATATTGTGTATATAGTATGTTGTCGACCTTTATTTCACAGATGTTTGGGTAATCTTGGCTAAATAAAATATATCATTAACAAGAGTGAGGCTGTACTCATTTGGTAGAGTGCATGTCTAGCCTTCGTGAGGCTCGGAGCCCCCCAAACCACATAACTGGGTGTGATGGCACACACCTGTAACTCCTTGCACTCAGGACATGTAGGCAGGAGGACTGGAGGTTCAGGGTCATTGTCATCTGCACAGTGAGTCATAGGGCCAGCTAGGGCTTCATGAGCTGTTGTCTCCTAAATAAATACATAATAAATAATGGCTTTTATTCCAGCTACTGGAGCAGAATAAACCCCGCAGCTGCTGTTACATGTTTGTGAGGCAGAGAGAGCCGTCTAGACAGCATGGGCTGGCATCCATCGTCCTTCTCCACAGAGGATGAACTAGAGTTGAGAAGGGCCTGTCACCTGGGTTAAGGAGGAGCAAGGGCCCACTGTGGCAGCTGTCCTGGTGAGATCTATAGAATGCTGGGAACAGGAATTCTCTGAGGGTGGAGAGGCTGGTTTACAAAGGACTGGGGAGTTACTCAGATTTGAAGCAAATGCATAGAGAAGCTAGGTGCCGGGCACCTGTCCTAAGGTCCTCTCAGGTCCCATGTAGAATAAGTGGGGAAAAACAGTGTCCACAGCTTCAGGCATTTTGTTCTAAACCAGTTTCTTGGACCAGTGTAAAGCACTCCCCCACCTCCACTGGTGTCTGTGAAGCCACCCCACCTTCTTGTGCCTTCTGATCTTGCTTTCTGTAGGCTATGAGTGGTAGTAGAACCCAGGACTCTGGGAAAGTCATCTGGATTTACCTGCAGAGCAGGAATATCTGCCACCCTACTTTCTTGGCATGATTATCTCTGAGAACCTGGGCAACTCTTTTGTCTCCCCCAGCCTCAGTTTTCCTTCTCTGTAAAATGGGGATGTTAGCGAGGCTCAGGCATATCCTGGAAAGTTGTTCAGATCACGTGGGAGTGTATAGAAGGTTTGGCCACTGGAAAAGCATGGGTACTAGTTGTGCTTCATGGAATCCACCTCTGTCAGACAGAAGAGAACTGGGAAAAGAGACCCAAACCCTAAGGCTGAATAGCAAGTAGCCTTAGCTTATGGAACACCTCCCTTGCCCTGGAGTTCTTATCTGCAAAATGGGCTTTCTGAAATGATTTGAACAAGGCCGTGGTGCTTGGTGGGTCTAGAGGAGGGGTTTTCTTTAGTGATTCCATCAGACGGTGTGGGGTCTGCCCAGCATCCTCTCCAAGTGCAGAGGCTGCTCCAAATTCCTCTCTCTGGAGCCAGCAGGATTTATTCCTCCAGGCATCATCTCAGTGTCCAGACCACAAGGTCACGCACAGCCTGCGAGTGATAGTGTTTTTATGTTCTTTGTTCCTGTCATACAAGGGCAGCCCAGAACATAGGTGTGAGCAGGCAGCTCTTGAACAAACCATGTAGAGTGTTAAAGCACTTTGGGCCCGTGAGATGGCACAGTGGGCAAAGGTGCTTGCGGCTAAGCCTGACGACTCAAGCCTAAGTTCAGTACCCAATGATAGGAGAGGACTGACATCTGCAAATGACTCTCTGACCACCACACATGTGACATGCCCACATTAACTAGATAAATGCAATTTGTTTTTTTAATAGAAGAAAAAGCCCTTCCTGTCACTTTTCTTTTCCGATTGCTCTTGCTCAAAGTAAGAAGATGGGGTGGAGTCTTCAGGTAGAGAGTTCCCTGTCCTTTACTCCTGCAGAAGCATTCTACAAAGGATGTGGGGCAGCTGCTGCCTCCAGTTCACTGTGTTCCACAGATAGGGGACCAGCTATCCCAACCTGACACTGCAGAGCCCCGAAGGGTCTCTTACCTCCTTGTGCCTGGGAGTTTTGTAGGTTCTGGAGAAGGCACATGTGAGCCTTGGGAAGAAGAGGCTTACCCCCACCCTGTGCCAGGAAGTAGAGGCTGCTGCTGGGCACTACTGTTGCAGAGTGCTGTTGGGTGGGAACTCTAAGCTTTCCATGGCCTCTAAGGACCCACAGCTGAGAAAGGCAGGGTGACAGTCTGCCTTCTGGAACCCCAGAGGCCAGGCTTTCTGTAGGACCTGAGGAGGGCAGGAACTTCAGATTGCCAGAACAATCTGTGATTTGTAGGCCTATCAACAAAGGATCAGTGAATATAAGGTAGCTTGGTGAGTCATAGCCTGAGGAAAGGGGGTTCTGATGGTTCCTTGGTGGTGCCACCAAACATCCCAGGGAAGAGGCCACCTAACATTCCCGCTCCCTGGCAAAAGCCATAGCTGTGGTCATGGCCAACATCCAGGTTTGTTAACCTGATATCACAAACCCTGGCAGTTTGATGTCGGGTGATGGCATAGGAAACCTAGGCTTCAGTCAGAGTCTGCTCCCAGGAGAGATTGTACCCATGTAGGCAGGCCTTATAGGAGAGCAGAAGCTGCTGCAGAATGTCGAAGAGGCTCTGTACAGTTGACATGGGCCTTGTGGTATTAAGTGAACTGGAGACATTAGGTGGGAACAGGCAGAGCATGGTCTCAGTTGCTGCCTGGGTGCAGTCTTTGTTCTACTGATCCTGAAAGCCTGCTCGTCTTCATTATACTGGGGGGAGGACCTTCTCTTAGGTGTTCGTCTCTGATCCAGGGAGGAAATACACATGGGTCTCAGACTATTTCTTTCTCAGAGGATCATGTGGTTCCTTCTGAGAGAACCCTAATTTGATCTAAATAACCTGGAGGCCAGAAGACTGGATGTTCCCTTGTCACTGTCTGGCTCCCTAGAGCTCCTCCAGGGAGCTTAAGGTCCGCTCAAGGCATTCCGAGGGTTCACAAAAAGGGCTTGTATTCAGATACAGTTTTCTTCCTTTTTCCTTTGTTTATTTTAAGATATAATACACACTCAGTGTGCACAGACCACTAATGCACAGCTGGGGAATAGCCACAGCATGTGGATCTCGGTGATCTGTCCAGACTGGAGCCCTACCAGAGCCCAGAAGTCTCTTGGACCATCACCCTTTCCTGACTCTCACAAGAGACATTAGCCTGACTCTCAGAGTCATCATGTCGCTCCTTCAAAGTCTTATTTATCACTAAATTATATTCTTCTGCTGCTGGAATTCCCCTTGCTCATTTCTTCTATCTTCTGTCAGAAGACGTGTACAGATTCGTGGGATTCGTCTGGCTCAGCATCATAAATCTTATACACTTTTGTTGCTATGTAGTATTCCAGCGAATAAGCATAGTTTAAAAATTTACCACATTTTTTAGTTGTTGAGTGTCTTCCCTTTTCACTCTCCACGTGTTTCTCACTGAACCAGGAGCTCACCAATTGGCTAGCCTGGCTGGCCAGTGAGCACCAGCGAGCTGCTTGTGCCTTTCGGTGCTACCTTGCCCAGTTTTTTTATGGGCACTGAGCTTGAACCCAGGTTCCCAAGCTTGCATGAAAAGTGCTTTACTCACTCGCTGATCCATGTCCGCAGCCACAGGCAGCTCTATGTCTGCTGTTTTCCTGCTGATCAACGATTGGTTTGTTTGGTTCTAAGCTGTTGCCCAGAATGCTACTGTGATTATTATCAGACATGTCTTGGTGAATCTGTGTGTGTATGTGTGTGCGCACGCATGTATGTGGGCCTACGCTGTTGGGGGCCCCTGGCAACAGGATCACTACTTCTTGTTACAATTTCATATCTGCCTTGTACACACGGGTTAAAAAGATTGCTCACTTTAGTGAGGGATCTGCCAGGACCCTGGGGAATCTCTTTCCTATGAGCTCTTTGGAGGACACATTGGCTTTCCAGATGTTCTGGGACTTTGAAGCATGATGCATGTGCTGCCCGTGTCTGCATCAGCAGGTGGAACACGAGACTGGCTTGTAGCATATGTGAAAGTGGCAGAGATGAAGAAGAGGGTCTTTTGACAGTGGAGGTCCAGCTGGTTCATCACAATGCATCGCCGACCCAAATGTATGGCTCTTTAAGCCTCGTGCCTGCTACAGTACGGTCCAACTCAGTGTTTCTCCCTGAGTGGCTCTGGAGGTATTCCAGGATACGGATTCAGGGGGCCAAGGCTCCTGGCCACGGCTTTTGGGACAGCTCAGCTCTTAATGTGTTTTCATAATCAAAGCAGAAAGGTCCCATTGTGGCCCTCAGCTCTCTGTCATAAAGCACTTTTTGTTCGCTTGCAAAATTCCAAGTTGTAAACAAGCCAGCTCAGCAGACATAATACCCATGAGTGGTCATTGCCCTTTACAACACCAAGCAGGGTGCTATGGTAAGGGTTAGGTGGCCTGAAGTTCACAGGAACAAAGTATGCTATCACAAGCCATATTCATCGCCCTGGAATTAGGATTTGATAAAAGTGTTAGGATTCCATTGCCTCAATTGTCAAAAATTCTAGTAACATCAGGGAAAGCAAGGGCTTGGTTTCCTAGGAAACAGGAAGTTGAAAGGTCAATGTCCCGGCTTCCTGCTGCCTCCCCTGTCTCCACACAGGGCTTCATCTCTCAAAGTACCTGCTTATCTCTAGGTTTCACATCTATTCCAGGTACGATGTTGCTTGTACCTGCCTGTTACTCATCTTCTGAGAAGAATCAACTTCCTGGAATTAGCTCCCATTTCACTGGCTGCATGGGGCCTTGGAAGCTGAGCACATTGTTAACCTGGGCAAAACCAGATCTCTTCAGAATTAAGGATTTAGGGAGGGTGGGCATGGGAAGGCCAACTAAGAGTAGATGCCCTGATTTATTGGGTTACATCAATAAGGGAACAAACACATTGTTTCACATTAAATCAAGAAAGCAGATAAGGACACCCACCCCCCACCCCACCATCAAATAATGTCCCTTCATGGCCAGAAATCTCTGGAGTCTCTGTTGAAGTGTGGTTTGTACTATTGTTTTGATCCCAGACAATTATGCCTCCTTCATTTCTTTTTTGAAATAAATTTTTAGTAGTGTTGGGGATTGAACCTGGGACTTCACATTTGCTGGACAAGTATTTTACCACTGAGATACATGCCCAAACCAAAAACTATGTGCCTCCTCCCCCCCACCCCCTGAGGCAGCGGCCCAGGCTGACCTGGAACTCATGATCCTTCCATCTAGGCCTCCTGAGTGCTGGGATACCTGCATGTGCCACCATGCTGGGCTGAGATGATATTTTCTGAACTCTGCACCAGCTGTGTGGTACTCCCTGATCTGTCGTTGCTGCCTCTGTGCACCTTCCTGTGGGCAGCGTGATACTTTTCTCCTTCAAAAGCTCTTTGTTCACTCAAGCCTCAGTTTCCCCAACTAGAACTGGAATGCTGATATTGTCAGCGGTGCACTTTGCAGGGGGAGAACACAGCCAGCCACAGCTGCCTCCAGCCCTTGTGTCTGGCTGCCTCACTTTACCACAGGACATCTTATAGAGGTAGGCTGCTCTGCTCTCACGTTCCATGGGCAAGGTTACATTTTCCACACACGTAGTCTGCATGGTTGTCTGAACTGAGTGAGTTCTTAGTGTCTCCAGATGGCTGTGAGGAAATGCCCCTTCCTACTGAAAATTACAGTAAGAAGTTGAAGTCATCTCCTGAATGCATTCCTAGACTCAAGTGGTCCTCTTGTATTCCTCCGCTAAGATTCCTTCCCTCCGCTAAGATTCCTTCCCAGGGGGAAACGTAAACAAGCCGCCCTCCCATGGTCTCAATACAAACCAAGGCACCGGCTCCTTAGAGTTCACTCTGGACACCAGTGAGGTTGCTGGACTTCCTTACAGACTGTAGGTGAAAGGTGACTTACAGGGATGGGGGTACGCCTCGCTCGACAGGCAGTACCTGGGAAGTCTTTACTGAGCAGAGATGAGAGCTTTCCTGTAGCCCCTACACCTTTGTCTTCCCTGGTCTAGCCCCTCCCCAGGCTACATGCATTCAGGGCAGAGTTGCAGAAGGAGGCGGCTGGGTATCTAGGTGAGGGTTTCATGACCCTCCTCCTGTCAGTCACTCCATAAAGGGGTGTAAGTACTCAACAAGTGTAGCTGGGATGTCTTTTTGCAAGGAATACAAGGAACTCTACAGGATAGTGGTTGCTTGGCTCCAAGGTCAGTCACCGGATTGATAGTAGACCCCATCAGGGGACCGCCCCTACAGATGGCTCACACCTAGCAGAGGGGACGCTCTCCTTCCCCTCCCTGGACATGAACTTGGAAAGCCTTGATTTCTGTTCTTTACTTTCCCCTTCCCCTTTTTCTTTCTTTGGAGACAGGATCTCCCTGCGTAGCCCAGGCTGGCCTACAACTTACAATCTCTCTGCCTCAGCCTCCTGAATGCTGAGATGACAGAGCTACTAATTTTGAAAAGGTTCAGAACTCTCCCTGCCTTGTCTGCCTCTTGCCTACACTACCTTTTGTTGGCTGGATAAATGAATGAGCCACTAATGAAGCCACAGACCCCAAAGCCCCTTTGACCCTGCTGGTTTTCTCTGTCCAGGGAACTTTACAGTGCAGCTTTGTCGTTCTGTCCAGTTGTCCAGAAAAACACCTCGATCCTCTCTCCTCTTGGCTCCTTCCAAGCAGGGCCTAGGCCGCTCCAGTTTCCAGGTCCCATGGCTCCAGTTCCTGTGCCTTCTTTCTCAGATAGAGGAGCCCTGTCTGGCATCGGAGGGTGCTGCCTGCACCTCATGCTCACTACCCTCTTAATGGGCAGAAGGAGCCAGCAAGGCCTACCCACAGAAGGGTGCATCCCGCTGGCTGACAGCAGGAGGATCCAGGTGAACTTTGGGGAGGGTAGTGCCCAGTCTGCCTGCCTCTTTAGCCGGATCTTCCTGAAGTCCCTGGGAAGAGGGGACAGATGGCCCTTGACCATCTTCCTAGGGCAGATTCTGAATTGGTCTGTGAAGCAGGATTTCTAAAAAGCCCTGATGGCTGCCACCCTGGGTTATTTCAGATAACTGTTTTCTTCTCCTGTATTGCTGGGATGGAACCCACCTCGGGCAAATGCTCTGCAACGAAGCTGTATCCCCAAGCCTCCCCCCACTTTTGATTTTGAGATAGAGTCTCTCTCATTAAGTTACCCAGGATGACTTTGAGCTCTTGACCCCTACTGCCTCAAGTCTTTCGAGTAACTGGGATTAGAGGTGAGTATCTTGGATTTGAGAATGTCTGGTTCATTATCCCATCTTCTCTGTGGCTTTGGAGTATTTATTTTCCTTGTTACAGAGCACGGCTTTGTGGTGATGTTGCAGTCAAGCACCAGTACCTGAACTGAGCAGGCATCCAGGAAATATGGCATGGAGGGGTGCCTGCTGGCTGTGGCTTTGAGTTGGGCAGTAATCTGTCTCTCATCTGAGCCCTCTGTAAGGTGCAAAGGTCCTCATTTGCATTTGAAACACATTCTGATGGAAAGTGTACAGCTAGCCACAGAGTTGAGATACAGGACTAGTTTGGTACCGTGAATCCTGGGAACACTAGCTTACCTAAAAATAACCCATTTGGAGGCTCCAGCCTCCCAGCTGGCTTTTGCAGGGAGCCCCATCCACCCAGCATACATGTTGCAGCTGGAATGTGGCTACCTTTGGAAATAAACAAATTGGCCCCTTTCCTCCTTGCCTGGGACTTTTCTTTATCAGGAGACAGCTTCTGAGTGAAGCTGAGAAGTGTCTGTCCTGTAGCTTTTGTGCTCTGGGGGAAGGGCTCTGTGGGAGGGTGGGGGTGGATACCTTGAAAGCTCTTTGTGTTGGGCAACAGCTTAAGATCAACTGATTTGAGGGGTGAGGGTGTGCAGAGGACCGGTCTCTTCCACAGATGACTGCAGGCGGTTGGGGGGGTGGCTTTGTGTGTGTGTGTGTGTGTGTGTGTGTGTGTGTGTGTGTGTGTGTGTGTGTGTGTGTTTGTGTCTTTCAGGGAGATGCTGTGTGTGTGGACTGGCATGTGCACTGTCTCGGGCTGGTGCAGCCACTTTGGGGAAGGGAACTCAGGCAGGGGGACTTCTGTATTTATATTTCTGCTATGATTAGTTTAGATCATAAGAAGAGAATTGTAGAAGCCTGCCACACATCATGTGACTAGGACTGGTGGTTCAGAGCTAAGGGCCTCTTGGTCCTGGAAAGCCCCCTGCCTCTCCAGGCCTGGCTGTATAACTAGGCTAAGTAGAACAGGATAAAGATACAAGCCTCTCATCACCAGAAAGCTCACTTAAGGTGTCAGTACAGCTGGTATAAGGTGCTGGATCGAGACAGGTGGGTACATGCACTGTGGCATTTTCTGTGGTGAGGGGAAGCTGGGAGCAACCCAGTGCCTGTGGGTAGGAAGGTGTTATCAGTGTACTGCTGCGTGCTCACACAGGGTGCGCAGCAGCCTTCAATGGCCCGGCCTTCCTCATGAGTCAGCCTGACTGTGCTTAAGGAAAAGACAAGTAGGAAGCCAAGTTCTAGAAAGCATGTGGTAATGATATTCCTGTCAGTAAAGCAAATAGGTACAGCCAGTATAATAAACACCGTGAAAGGCCAGCGAGGTGGCCTGTTGGAAGGACCAGGGCTCACATTGTAGAAGGGCAAAACTAGCTCCCGGAAGTTGTGCTCTCACTCCTACATGGGAGCTGTACACACACACACACACACACACACACACACACACACACACACACACACACACGCACACTGTGAATTAGATAAAAAAGCCTGGACAGGAAGGATATACTGCTTGTTATGTTTGAAATACTTAAAAAATGAGAGACATGTTCCTTTCCAGAAGTTGCCTATAACAAATGAGGAAATTAGTAAATAAACAGCTAAGGGTTTCCAGAAAGTAAACATTGGTGTTACTGGCCAAGTCAGAGAAAGGACCCATTTGGATGGGATATGAGTAAAAATGATATTTAAATGACAGCATTTCAACAAGTTCATTTTTCTCACACATGAAAGAAAACGGGAGGTTGGAAGGCCAAGGTTGTTGTGGTCACCAAGAAGCCAGGTCCTTCTCAATTGACTTCTTTGTCATCTCTTGCCTGTGTGTTCAAAGATGGTTGCCAGCCCACCAGCCATCCGATGAGCTCTCCATCAGTAGACAGTGAAAGGCTGGAGAAGGACTTGAAATACTCTTTCATGGTCACCATGTGAGAATTCCACACAGGTACACCAGGCTCTGAGGGAGGAAGGAAAGGGGGGAACAGCGCATTATCTTTCTATTAGAAAGAAGGGCCAGGCAGTGGTGGCTCACATTTAATCCCAGCATTCAGGAGGCAGGGGCAGGCAGATCTCTGAGTTTGAGGCCAGCCTGGTCTACAGAGGGAGTTCCAGGACAGCCAGACAGGGTGACTCAGAGAAACCCTGTCTTGAAAAACAAACAGAAAGAAGAGAAGAGAGAAAGGGTCTCCGTCACTCTCACATGATGGAATATGGAGTGAGTGCGTTGGGTTCAGACCTGTTGAACTGGGCACTGGGCCCTGTACTTGGGCAGTTTCTGTTTTAGGAGGTGTGTGTTTGGAGATGGTGATGAGGAGGTTGGAGGAAGAAAAACCAGACCCTAGGACTGCTTGTGTGCAGCGTGAGGGGCCTATACTGTGGCCCCAGGAAGTTGAATAAAAAGCAGCAGCTGAGATGGATTCTGTACCAGCAGACTGGGCAGAGCAGGAGGCCCAGATCCAGGGGGAAAGATGGGGGATGAGGAGGTGAATGGGAAGTGGCTCTGTGCTAGTGGTCTGGCTTCAGGCTGAAATGCTGCCCCAGGTTTGTGTCAGAGACTTGGCTCTCCAGGGGACAGGCTTGGGATGCGACAGGGTCCTGGGGCCCCCGACCTCATCACTGGATTGACCATTGACCATTCGCATCTGATGGTGTTACTGGAAGTGATGGAAGCCAGGAGGTGTGGGGTGGAAGCTGTTTCTGCCCCAGCTCTCCTCTCCTCTGCTTGCTCCACCTATCATGATGTCCTAGCAGAAACCTCTGTACCTATGACCCAGGTCGGTCCCCAGTCCATTCAGACCGGTTCACTCCGTTTGCCTCAGTGGAGAAGAGGGAACTAGTGGGGGCCCTGTGGCTGATGGACAGCAGACATCTGCTCACAGCCCTTTCAGAAAGTGCATGTGTGCATGCACGCGTGCGTGTATGTGTGTGTGTGCGTGCACGTGCACACCAGAGGGCGGAGGAGGATGTTGGTGTCCTGCCCTGTCACTCTGTCTGCTCCCTGGAGGCAGGATCTCACTGAATCTGGATCTAGGAAAGCAACTGGTGCTCCCAGCGACTAGCCTGTTAATTCTCTTAGGGCAGTTTTCAGATTTTACAGGAGTGCTGGGATCAGCTTGGGTCCTCACGCTTGTGCGGCATTCTGACCCGGTAGACCATTCTTTCTGCCACAAGCGGTGTGTTTTAACATTTGCCTTCCAATTTTCCCCATAACAGTGTCTGTAGAGTCCTGTCAGATGCCCTTACTCATTCAGGTCAATACCTTTGACCAGAGCTGGAGTCAGGTCTTTACTTATTTTTCTGGTATCCACTAGGCCAGGCACAGTGACCGCCAGAGATAGCCTCAGAGGGAAGGCCTGGCTTGGCTCCCCAACAAACAGGACACAGGCAGCCCGCCACCCACTCTGCCCTGCTATGAAACAATCAGTACCTGGTTGACAGTTTGACACATATCATTACCAGTGACAGCCTTGCAGAATCAGCTGGTGTGATCACAATGTTTAGCCCACAAAAAGGCTGAGAGAGAAGAACAAGGGCCTGCTCCTTCCCACTTGGCTCCCGTGTCTGCCCGCCCGCCCTCCCTCCCTCCCTCATTTTATTTTATATATATATGGATATTTTGCCATCATGCATCAATGGCACCTTGTGTATACCTGGCGTCCATGAAGGCCAGGAGAAGGCTCTGAGCTCATGGAACTGGAGTTGCAGATGGTTGTGAACTGCCCTGTGGATGCTGGGAATTGAGCCCAAGTGCTCTGGAAGAGCAGCCAGTGTTCTTAATGTCCGAGCCAATGTTCAAGCTCTACTTTTCTTTAATGTGAGACAGAGTCTCATGTAGCCCAGGTTGGCCTTGAACTCCTGACTCCCTGAGTGCCAGGATTTCAGATGTGTACCTACCAGTGCATGTGCTTTCTAGCCTCCCTCCCCCCCGTCCACACACACACACACACACACACACACACACACACACACACACACACACACACACACACACACGGTTTTACTAATCTGTCACACTGGAGTCTTTTCCTGCCTTTGACACCTAGTAAAACTACACACGGAACTGTGTGTTGAAACTTGTTCAGTAGCTTTGTCATAGTTGACTAAGCGGTTTTATAGTTGCTTTCTTCACATGGCTCCTAGGCTGGGTCCTCCAGCCAGTTCCCTTGTTAACAGCCCAGACAGGCTCTTCAGCTGAGCCACTGGCAACAGACCAACCACAGTAGCCTTAGCCTCTCTTCTCTACTCTTACAAGCCTGTACCCCATGCATCTCTTGCTTCTGGTTTCCTAGTATCTTGTGTAGCAACAGATTGAGAAACGACTTCCCTTTTCAGGGAGAAAACACCAGCGCTTGAGTCCACAGGAGGCGAGCTATGTGTAAAGCTTCATGCCCTGGAGAGTCCAAGCCTCAGCCCCTCTACCCACACTTGCTCAAGGGTGCAGCCCTGCAGGCCAAGGAGGCTCAGCCTTTGGAGGGATCTAGTGGCACTGGTTATACACTCTCTAGCCAGGCTTTGGTAGTAAACACTTGGCTCCGTTTTCTGCCTGGTCCCAGCCTCCTCTGCGTTAGGGGAAATCTGTCCCCAGCCTCCTCTGTGTTAGGGGAAATCTGTTCCCAGTATCTTGTGGATGATTCTTTTGGGGGGACACTCCCTGGGCCTGCTGAGATGGGAGCTGCCTTAGGCTTGACTTCAGCCCCACCTCTCTGAGGAGCAGTTCAGAACAGACTGAGAACTCCAAGTTGTCCATCAGCTGACAGCCAGCAGTCCAGCTAAGGAGCCTGGCTGGCACAGCAGAGTGACATCATCTGGGCTCTTGACCTCCTCTGATGATTACTTCATCTCTGAGTCTGACTTTCATCCCTATATGAAACTGGCCGAAGAGAATGAGCGCCTGGACAGTTTATAGATCAGACCTTGAATTGTTAAATAAAAGTAGCTGAGCCAGGCATGCCTGCAATCCCAGCACTTTGAAGCCGAGGCAGGAGAATTGAGAATTTGAGACCAGCCTATTCAGGCTACATAGTGAGACTCTGTCTTCAAAATTGGCTGGCAGGGCTGGGGCTGCTTCAGTCAGTTCAGTGCTTGCAGTGGGATTTAGACGTTACTGAGAGAAGCCTAATAGCTTTGAGGCCTCAGGACGCTGACTGGGGCGTGACCAGCCCCCACTGAGGACCCGTTGATGTTGACCTTTCTTCTTGTTCCTGCGTTCTAGGGGAGAGGTCATCGTGTGGCGCAGGACAGTTCCACTCTCCAAATATTGTCTTTAAGTTCAATTCATATCAATAAGTGTTTATATAACCCCTTAATAAATATTAATCTTTTATAATCAATTATAAATGAATAATTCTACAATAGGTGCTTGCTGTACAGTCACGAGGCTCTGAATTCAGATCCTAGCACCCACATAATAAAGAGCCCAGGTGAGGTAGGAGAACCCCAGTGGTGAATTCTAGGTCCTTTGAGTATTCCTGTCTCAAAAGAGAAGGCGAGGAACAGTAGGGAAAGGCACTTGACATTGACCTCTGACCTCCACAAGTACACACAACCCACACTGGCAGCACAGCTAACCATTGGCCCATGCAGCAGGTGAAACCAGGCTTTCTGACATCCAGGAACAGGGAGTTGCTGAGCTGCAGTTTTGACGGAGTCACCGCCCTCCTGTGGACCTTGGTTTTCTCATCAGCTTATCACCACACAGGCCCTTCTCACTTTAGAAACTCATAAGAGCTGGGGATGATAAATTCCCAATATTATGGTGGGCCCCATCCTGACTTGTTGGGGTCAGCCGCACATACAGGAGGACAGTGACCTTTGTGGTCCATCAGCATTCTCTTTATACAGGCGAGCTATTCTCTGGCTGACATAGTCATTAGTTTGGATCTGGATCACCTGGGAATGGCCCTGGCTAGGTGAGACTAGTGGAGTCTGGTGGGGTGAAACCTGAGGTATGTGTTTCTTCACCAAATGGGCCACGGTGTGCTACAGCCCACGGTGCTTCCTGATTGCTTAGCCTGAGGTCTGTATGTGGATGAAACTGGATCTTATGCAAGACTGTGCGTATGCGTGTGCACACGCATGCATGTACCTCAGAGGGTTACTCCAGAAGGCTGAGTACAGAGAGCTCTTGCAATTGGCACGGGGTAGGAGGCCTTCAATCTGGTTCTTTGTACCCATGGGTGAGGGGGAGTACCTGTGGCTTTCAAGCCCCCGAGGGAAGGACACAATTCTGACAAAGGAGGTTGAAACTGATGAGTTCTCTCCAAGGTAGAAAATAGGCCTTCTGGAAAGTTCTGGTCACTCCTGCTCACACAACAGAGCAGCTGCTAAATTGCCTCCCTGGGTTTGTGCGTAGTCAGTGATGTATCCGTGTGTGAGTGGTGTGTAGCCTAAAGGGACTGCCCCCAAGGCAGGGGTTTACAGCTGGGTGGCCTACTAGGTCAGTGATGGGAAGGACAATGCAGGATATTTATTAGGTATAGGTTGAAGGGTTTTGCTGTGGCAAGGACTCAACTGAGTGGTGCTGGACTGGCTTCTTGACCTTGGGTCCTCATTTACTAGTGGTCCTCATACTGTCTGCCTGCCGTCCAGCAGCTGACACAATTCTGCCATTAAGTGTTCAAGTGGTTATTTTTATGTTAACAGGACACAAACTAGAGCCATTTGGGACGAGGGAACTGCAGTTGAGAAATGGCCTCCACCAGACTGGCCTGCGGTGACAGTCTTGATTGATGATGGATGTAGGGCCGAGCCCCACTGTGTGTGGTGCCATGCCTGAGCTGGTGGTCCTGGGTTCTATAAGAAAGCAGTCTGAGCAAGCCAGGGGGAGAAAACCAGTGAGCAGCACCCCTCCATCAGCTCCTGCCTCCAGGCTCTTCCTGAGCTCCTGCCCTGACTTGCCCTGGTGGGCCCTTGCCTGGAAGTGTAAGCAGAAGTTAACCCTTTCTTCCCAAGTTGTTTTGGGTTATGGTGTTGTACCCGTAGAAACCCTAACTGTCCTGTGGTAAGGAAGGCATGGCTGTGGCTGTCACATCACCTTTGTGCAGGTCCTCTGCTGCCTACATGCGCTGCGTGATTTATGGCTGCTTGTCTCTGGTTCATTTCTCTGTGAAATTGGGACAGCTTTGTAGGCAGGCAGGGAAAACAGCAGTGTGTATCCAGTTTTGTGGCTACCTGGAACCCACTGGTTTCCTGGGAAGTGAATAGCCCACAGCATATTTATTTTCAGATGCATCCCCTTTTTGCTAGGTGGGGTTCCTCTGGGGTAGCAGGTGAGTGTGCATGTCTGCATCGATGTGTGCTTTTGTGTCTGCCTTTTCCAGCTGTGTCACCCCAGCCTGAGCCTAGAGAACAACCCCTATTCCTGCCTGGAGTAAGGCCATCTTGGCTTGCTCCCTTGGGCCAGCCATGGCTGGGTAACTCTCATGGTTTATGGCCTTTTCTGCCTGGACTGTTTTACACACTCTAGCTTGGCCAGTGAACTGCTCTTGACCTCCTGGGAAGGAAGAGTGAGGCCCAGGGAAGTCATCTTTCAGGGTGAGTGTGAGTCAGCTGGGCAAGCCTCCCCTGCAATTACCCACTGTCAAGGAATGCTCAAAGATAGCTTGAGGTTTGGCATGTGAATACACAGGAGAGTGTTTGAGATCTTAAGACAATGAACAAGCAGTCTCTAACTGCCTCCCAAGATCCCAGGCCTTGTGAATTTTCTTGATAAAGATGGCTGAACTATGAGCATTCAGGCTGCCTAGCCTAATACTGAGCAGGCTCCTTCTGCCCCCACCCCCACCCCTTTTTGTAGATAAGGAAACTGAGTGTGCTTAGGCCGCTGGCCAATAACACAGCAGTGGACTCCAGGACACCCCTAGCTGGGGCTCTGTCTGTATTCCCATTGTTACCTGAGTCCTTCTGAGGCCCTACTGATGCCTGGCTGCTGAGCACCTGACCTGCACAACAGACCTGCAACCTTCTGGCTTCCGCTTGTTGGAGTGGGTGGTCTTGCTCTCTTTCCTTTCCATAGCTGACATCACCACGCCTTGCAGGTCCTTCCCTTGGGCTTCTGTTTATTTTTTATGTCACTTTTCCCTTCCCATTAGCTGCCTGATAAAATGGCCCCACTGGAGGAGAGTGCTGATAGTTTTCCTAGTGGAAAAGACTGCAGCTAGTTGAGTGGCCTTCACAGATCTCTTCTGGAAGCAGGAGTAGTGTTTTTTGTTTTGTTTTGTTTTGTTTTGTTTTTAAATCAAGATACCCCCAGCCTTCATTATAGTGACCCTCAAAACCATGTTTTCTTTCCTGTGGAAGAGGATCACCCTCTTCCACAGGAAAGTGTGGAGATGGAGCTAAGTTCCGACATGGCATGATGATTAAATTCAGTGAGTATCCCATACATTGTGAAACTTCGTAATTTGGCACAAGGGGTATGATGTGATCATAAACACTGTCAGCACAGTGGTTGGTTGTATCACTGGCGGAAGGGGCCGTCCACTTTGGTCTCATTGTAGGTCAGACTCAGAGGTGCTGCTCAGGCCTTGGGTTGCACAGTGGATTGTCAACAGGTTGGTTCTCATCTGCATTTGTATTCAGAGCTTTGTCCCACAAAGAGCTGCCATGTGTGTCCACAGATCAGTAAGCCCCATTCTGTACCTGACCACTAGCCATTGGAAGTCCACCTCACTTCCCATCACCTGGTCTCCCCATGGCAAAGGCTGCAAAGAAGGATGACTGAGTACCTGCGGGGTCCACAGCATGCCAGGTGCTCAGAACTCACAATGTCATTTTGTTTGCCTGGAGAACTCTTTCCTCACTTAAGACAGAGAAAGTAAAGGGTCCGACAGCCTGTCAGTTGAAGCCACAGGTAGCAGGAGGATGTGGGCTTGGGACTATGTGGCTGGCCTTTGCAATTAAAATGGGAAAGATGCTATCCCTTTGCAAAGAGGAAGGGACATAACCGATGTGACAGGCTTGCTGGAGAGGGACCTCTCAGGCCTTGCCCAGCTCGCAGGTGTCATGTGTGCAGTCTCTGGCTTCCCTCGGGGTGCTGGGACACAGCAGCTTTTACTTTTGGCAAGCCCAGGTCCCCTCTGCCTAGGAGGTAAGGCAGGTGCTATGTTCAGAAGTGGGGGGCACCTGGGCTGTTGCATTTGCAGGCTGTGTCCTGCCTGGTTGGTCCTTCAGCAAAAGGCCTACCCCACCCCAATGCACATAAAATGCCAAGGCTTTAATAAGTCAAACAGCAATCTGGGCTCCACGTGGTTAGCTCATTTGCTGGGAGCCTCTGCTTTAGCTTCCTGCATTCCAGAATGCTGGTATGCCAGAAATGCCCGGGACAAGCGAAGGAAGTTTTATCTTTATAGTAAAAATGCCAATAAATCCCCTCTGGGATCTGCTTCTTCGTTCCACCCACACCAACACTAGCTAAATTACCGCTTGTTCCCCTGCCGACTCAGGGTGTCTTCACTGATTTTCCTGTCTTTGGTTTCTCCACACCCACCTCAATCTGTTCTCTCCAAGGCTTCCAAAATGATGATCATTCAGAAATGCAAATATGACCACATTTCTCCCAGTGCTCCCCCCCACCCCCTGCATGATTACAGCTATTTTAGTGCTGTGGTCTTTCGAGACCTTCTTGAAGTTTCTAGAACTTTCTAGGACCTATATGAGCTAGTATTGTCTGCTCTTCATGATCCTTTTTAGTCTCCAGCTATCCCCCTATCCCATGGTTTTAAAACTTTTAACGATGCTCATCTTTGTTCATAGGGCACCCCAACCTGGCATGGCCTCCCCACATTTCCCTCAGTGCATGCCACACCCCTGGCTCATTCAGCTGTTTTAGGGACACCCTCCTCTCTGATGCCTTGTAAAGGCACTCTTGCACCTCACAGTTAGGCCAGTCTCTTGGAGCCCTGTAGTACAGGCACCCCTGTGACTGTGATGTTGAGGAGTAAACTAATTGTTTAGCTGTGTATGATCTGATGACCTTCAGACAATGATGTGGAGGTGTTTGAACCAGAGCACAGATGTCTGAAGGCCTTGATGTGCACGTAGTACCTAACCCGTCGTTTCTCCTCTCAATTCCCCAACAGAAGTACAAAGCGTCAGAGACCTCTGTGTCTGTCATTTCAGAGGATGTCATTCATACCTGTGTCCATCCAGACTGCTATATCAGGGATGTTCAGAGAGTTGCATGCCTGCTCTCTGCCTCTGTCTTTTGTGTTCCCCAGCCAGGCAGGTCTGTAAACACATCTGTTGTCTCAGCTGGATCCTGGGAACCATGCAGCTTATGACAAACACAGTACCCGACCCTGGGAGAATGCAGTTTGACTATTGAATGACCGAGTGATGGATAGACACACTTTCCTCTTGCCCTGGACAGCCACTTCAGGACATGAGGAGTTTGGTTATAAAGTGGATGTTTGCTCTCTCCTGACTTAGTCCAATTGTCTCAGGCGCCTCAGGGCACTGGCACTGAGTACAGAGGGTAGGATTTGGGGGTCATGGTAATGAGTTGGGGCAGGAAGCAAACCTTGGATAAACAGTCTTGAGGCAGATCTCCCACAGACTTTTCAAGGCAAAGGGCAGTGTGTTTGGCTCACTCCTGACTGCTTGGGTGGATGCTGTCTTAGGGTATTTAGGTCAGACAAACCTTGTTGAGGCTCACGGCCTCAGCAGGTATCACTGAGAACTTGGATACTTGGCTGTCTGTCAACTTTGCCTGGCTTACCCTTGGAATTTCCCAGCAAGCCCACTAGTGATTTTGACCAAACTGTTCTACTTCCTGGCTGCAGTACATGGTCTCAGAGTGGTTAGACCTTGAGATATTATCTGGGGACAGCTCATGTGCAGAGAAGCTAGCTGGCCTGTGAGCTCTTCGGGGGCAGGGTCTCCTGCACCCATCACTGCACCTCAGTGGGCACTCACACCTACCAACAAGGCCAGGGAGCAGGCTGGGGTAGACTCCTGTATTTGCAGCTTAGGATTGGGTCACAGAGTTCAGTCCTGGTAGATGAGGGCAGTCAGCTCCGCGCTCCCAGCTGTGGCCACTCTCAGCTTTGGCCTCCTTGGGAACATCTTCACTTGTGGTCCCGGGAAGACTTGTTTGTTTGTGTTTGAAGGTCCCCAACTTGGAGTTTGACGTCAAGGCAGGATTGCTAGTTGGGAGGCTTGCAGGGAGGTTGTCTCTGCAAAAATGTACGGGCTGGCAGCTTCCCCGAAGAGCCAGCCAGAGAAG
The DNA here is from genome assembly GCA_033318265.1 of Phyllotis vaccarum. NCBI lineage: Eukaryota > Metazoa > Chordata > Mammalia > Rodentia > Cricetidae > Phyllotis > Phyllotis vaccarum. Next base: position 3,927,814 of record JARWLC010000003.1, read on the forward strand.
GTTATTGCAAAATGCTCAGTGTGGGGCCACTGGTATTTTCTCCTCTGCCTACCCCTTGGTTCCTGGCTAATGTTGTCTCACTCTACCCCTATACTGCTAATGTCAGCCCTTCTGAGACCCTGAAGAGCTCAGTTGAGTGCCAAGGGGACACTTTTAGGGCCCAGTGCTGTGGTCGGCCCTTGCCTATCTGTGGAGCCAGCAGCTGTGTGGCAGCCCCCAGAGCCCTCCTTGCATTCCCAGAAACTGTTTTGCAAGATGTTGGCCACGGCAGCCAGGCCAAAGTGCTTAGCCAGCTGGGTTGGCAGAAAGTCCTCAGACATATCCTGCTTTGAAGAGGAGATGGAGGCTGAGAGGGAGCATCTCCAGAACTGGGCAGAGGGGCAGTAAGGGGGGATAATGGCTTTAGGAACCATTGAGGCTGTTCTGAGTGTAGTGGTTCATGGGAGTTTTAGCGACTTCTAAAGGTTGGAGAGATATAGACTTGGATTCAGTTCTAGCAAGGACTGCTGTGGGCATCCAGTTAGTAGTGTGTGTGTAGTGCTGCAATGTGGGAGAAAAGGCACAGGGTGCTGGTGAGCTGGGACATAACCAAAGCCAGTGTCTATTGGCCTGGAGTCTATGTAGATACTGGTACAAGTGAGTGGCCATCCCCCTGCTTTGTTCAGGCTGCTGAACATGCTAGGACTTCAGCATGTGCAGGGGGTGTCCACAGGTACCAGGCAGAAGGGTGGCAGCTTTAAGTAAATTTGGAGCTGATTTGGAGCCAGGGTTCAGATTTAGCTCAAAGGGCTATTGGAAATCCGACCAGAGATGGTGGCCTGCTTGTATGAATAGACCCATTTAGGAGGTGTGCCAATGCTGCGGCTTTTATGTACAGGTCTGTTGCCTGATATCAGTATTGCTGGATTGGGGGTCACAAGAAAGAGGTTAGTTTTGTCCAATGCCATCTTGTGTATAGTGGTTAGCACAGCTTAGCCAAGCTAAGGAAGTATCAGGAGTCAGTGTTTGGGGAGATTATATGGGACTCGCGGGGCAAAGCATCAGACTAGATCATTTCCTTCACTGTGCGATTCAAACATTTCAATAGAGTTCTTGGTGTCCTCTTTTGTAGGCTGGGAATAATAAAGTACAGCTAAGTGTCTCGTAGGTTTAGCATATGTTGAGTGACTGTGATCAGCTTGTCATTGTGCTAAGGCTGGTGAGGAGGTGTCCCTTAGCCAGTGAGTGAGACAAGCCAACTGCTCAGCACCCCATCTCAACATAGCTTTGTTGTTCTTTACTCAGTTCTGAGTAAATGAACATCTCACCCAAAGTGTGTAAACAGGGATGGAGGGATGGTTCAGTGGTTAAGAGCACTTGCTGCTCCTGCAGAGGACCTGTCTTCAGTTCCTGGTACTTGTGTATAGCCGTCTATCACCGTAGCTTCAGGGAACTTGACACTGTGTTCTGACCTTTCACAGAAACCTCCACGCACATACATGTACACAGATACAAATGTGTACACAAACATAAAAATAAGACCAGGTGTAGGTAGCACAACACTTTATGCCAGCACTCAGGAGGCAGAGGCAGGTGGATCTCTGAGTTAGTGATCAGCCTGGTCTACAGAGTGAGTTCCAGGCCAGCCAGGGCTACACAGTGAGACCCTGCCTCAAAAAGTAAAGTAAACATAAATAGAACCTTAAGTGTGTAAGAGTCTGTAGTGTTTTGGGTTACATGTGCTTATTTCGTAGGTGGCTATGTCAGGAATATGACTAGGTCTGAAGTTGTGTGACGCCTGATTGTTGCCTTGGTGCTTATCAGGCAATAATCTATAAAAATCCCTACTTCCTCGACTTGCTATTAAGAAACCAGTAAGAGAAAGAGATTTAGGTTCTGTACAAATGGGGAGGTACTTCCTACTTCATAATTGAGTACCAACGCAATTTTGTGATTTTCATAATCCAGAGAGTCGTCTACCTCAGCCTGCTCCTGGCATCCACTGGTCCCTATATATTCCAACATTGCACATCTGCTACCATAGACATACCCCTGCCCTGCATTTGGACACGGAGACTTGGGCCATAGGGAGGGCCCTGAAATCATCAGCACCTGAGTCAGGTCAGGATGGCAAATGTCTTGGCATCTGGCCACTTGCCTAGTTCAGATCTCTGGTTTCTAAGTCCCCTACAGAAGGGACCTCATGGGCTAAGGCCCTGCTGGGGTCGAGTGATGTCATTCGCAGAGTCAGCTTTCTGGAAGGAGGTAGTTTGGGGAGGTATGAGGTGTGGCTCAGACAACATCCACCAGAGGTCTGTGTGTGCCTCTTCCCACTGAGGCATTCTTGCTGGATGAGCTAAAGTGACAGTCACAGGGTCCTGTTTCCCAGACGCTTGCCGTGTCCTGGGCATTGGAGAAAGAATTGGCAGTGAAGTCCACAGGGATTGTAGCAGACGGATGGGAAACTGAAGTGAAGTAATGTAGTCCCTTCCACGTGGGAAGTGGTATGGGCCTAGGTCTGCCTGACCTGGCGCTACTCTCAGATGGAGCAAGAGAGCTCACCAGGTAGACCAGGGGTTAGAGATAATCAGAAGACTTGAGCATCCTTGTATGTGGGCAGTATGTTTGCCTGACATCAGCCAGTCCAATGACAGCAGCTGGCCTTCTGTCAGCCATTCTGTGTAAGCCCTTTCCCACGTCACTGTGATCTCCAGGGAAGGCCCAAGTATCTGGCAATACTGCTGTGGGATTTAGATTTTTTCTTGCTGGTTCTAAGTATTTTTGTAGGTAGAAGCTTGCTGGCCTCGGCCTCCAGGTGCCACTGTCCTTCCCATCTTGAAGCTGAGCCCTTGGGCTTTTCTCTGCCTTCATTCTTAACTGTCAAAACTCCGAGCAGAAAGTAGATCTTTGAGTCCAGGCTGCTCCGTGAGCTGTATATAGTACCCATCATCTTGTCTGTGGGCAACCTAGCTGTGTGTCAGAGCACAGTGGGGCACACATTCTTGATGCAAATGTCTGTGGGCTGTTGGAGTGGGCAGACTGAGGCCCTCCCCTGTGGCCAGTGTCCTAACGACTCCTGACCCTGTAGGCCACTTCACTGGGACCCCAGGTGCTTTTAAATTCCGGAAATTTAGATGTTGTGGGGTTTGTGTTAAAGAGGAAAGGACACCAACTTGAGAGGTCCCCTGGCACACCCCCGGCCTGGACTGGCAGGACCCGCTGTGGTTTGTCTTAGAAAGTGGCCATTTGGTGCTTCTACGATTGCCCAGACTTTCAGAAAAAGTGAGAGCATCTCCATTCCCTGAGATAGAAAGCTTCATGTGCCAGGAGTCACCACTTTCCTGTGCATGGGCAGGAGAGCTCTGTCATAGTGAGATCAGGAACAGCAGCTCCGGGACTTCAGAGCTACCTTTAGTCACAGCACACCACGGGCTTGGCAGTTGTGATCTGGGTGTAATAAGGAGTCACTTCAAGTTCTACACAGTCCTGCCTCAGGCCTGCTTTGAGGTATTTAGGCCACATCACCAACAGCTTTTACTTAGAGAGAGAGAGAGAGATTAGGGTATGGCTCAGTGGTAGAGTGTGGGGTAAATGTAGCTGTGAGGCCCTTATGGGTTGGGGGAAGGGTAGGTGTTTTGTTTGTTTGTTTGCTTTGATTTTTGTTTATTTGCATTTTTCTGTGTAGCCCTGGCTGTCCTGGCTGTAGACCAGGCTGGCCTCAAACTCAGAGATACACCTGCCTCTGTCTCCTAAGTGCTGGGATTAAAGGCATGTACCATCATTAAAGAGAGAGAGAGGGAGAGAGAGAAGAAAAAGAAACAGCATGCCAGACTTCTGGGCATCTAGTGGTGATTAGAGAGGCAGACTAGACCTCTGGCTCTGAAGAACTCATACCAAAGGAAGAGAGGCAGACAAGTTGAAGGACGGAGAGTCATTTGGGCAAGAGCCTAGAGGCTTCCTGGAGGAAGGGGTGTGGAAGCCTAGCCTAGGTCCAAGGATTCTTGGCAAGAGGGTCACTGGCATAAAGATGAGTGAGTGGCTGAACAGGGTTGGGGAGGGCGGACAAGCGGAACTGGAGACTCACAGGCTGGCTCAGGCCTAGGCCAGGGTGGTGCTTCCTTGCATTAGCTGGCCACGGCCAAAGTCCTGTGTAAAATAGATATGTTACAAATCACCCCAGAGGTCCAGTGTGAACCACCGCCTTGTGAAGGATGGTCATTACTGATGTTATTGTTAACACTCGGAGCCTAGCCTCTTTCATTAATGGGGAAAGGGCTAGTTTTGAGTTCGCATAGCTATCTGGTGGGTAGGCCTGCCTCTGGTAAACCCTCAGAAGCTGTGGTTTGCAAGCTATTTGCTGTGGAGGAAGGAAGGGAGATCCTCTGTGAACACACATCACATCCAGGTGCAGTACCCAGCATGAGCAGAAATGAGCGAGAGACATAGGCCCTGCCTTCATGTAGAGCAGGGGACCTAATGTGTTACTTGTGGGGGTTCCATAGCCTAGTTCAGTGTGAGCTATTTCTTTGGTGGTTTAGAGGAGTGTAGTGAGATTCAAGAAAGAAATGAACTTCCTCAAGGTTACCAACCAGGAAGCGGCAGATTTGAATTAGGACCTGTTCATGTGGGAGACAAGTGTTCAGCTGCTGGGTAAGGGATCAGGAGGGAATGGTGTGGGAGGGTGGGGACGAGCCAGAGAAGGAGTTTAGACCTCTGATTTTAGAATTTGCCTCTGTTCATATTGTAAAGAATGGATCCTAGCCTAAGGGAAGGATGGGCGTGTGCCTACTTAGGTCTGCACAGTAAAAATGGCATCTGTGCAGTGACATTTGTGAACTTTACCCTGAAGATGTCTTCGGGATCTGAGGTTTCCTGCTAGAATAGCAAATAGACTGGGAGCTGGGAGGGAAATCAACAGAGTGTGATTAGTACTGTCTGCCCTGGGCATCAGAACAGGACCCAGACTATCCTAGGCTCAAAGAAGAGTGTGATTAGTACTGTCTGCCCTGGGCATCAGAACTAGGTCCAGACTATCCTAGGCTCAAAGAAGAGTGTGATTTGTTCTGTCTTCCCTGGGCATCAGAACTGGGTCCAGACTATCCTGGGCTCGCCTATGCTAGCACTCATCAAACATCCTGTTTACCTGAGTGGGTTATTTTGATTTTCTTTCCCCACTATCAATGATTCCAGTTATGGCTAACCCCCCTGACACTGGTTAGCACGATTTGGGGCCTTTTGAGAGGACCAGTAACTCTCCAATGGGCTGAGGGGAGGGTCTTTTTTAGATTATTGATGGTGCCAAACTATATTTAAAAAATTTTTGGTCTATGTATACTGAATGTGTTCATGTGGGCATGTGCATGAGCAAGTAAGAGTTGATATCAGATATTTCCCTCAATTGTTCTCTATCTTTAAAAAAAAAAAACTCTCTGTGGGGTGTGTGTGTTTGTGTGTGTGTGTGTGAGTCTGTATGTGTGTGTGTGTGTATGAGGTGTGTGTATGTGTGTGGGGGTATGTGCATGTGTGTATGTATGTGGGGTGTGTGTATGTGTGTGTGTGAGTGTGTATGTATGTGGGGTGTGTGTGTGTGAGTGTGTATGTATGTGGGGTGTGTGTGTGTGTGAGTGTGTATGTATGTGGGGTGTGTGTGAGTGTGTATGTATATGGGGTGTGTGTGTGTGTGAGTGTGTATGTATGTGGGGTGTGTGTGTGTGTGTGAGTGTGTATGTATATGGGGTGTGTGTGTGTGTGAGTGTGTATGTATGTGGGGTGTGTATGAGTGTGTGAGAGAGTATGTGAGCGTGTATGTGTGTATATATATCCTGCACACGTATGTGGATGCACATACTCCATAGCACACATGTGAAGGTCAAAGGACAAGCTGATTCCCTTCCTCCTTGATGTGGGATCCAGAGGTCAAACTCAGGGTTTAGTTTATCTGTCTTGGTGACAAAAGTGCTTTTACCTGCTGAGCCATCTGGCTGACTGATATTTATTAGTTTTTTAGGGCGTATGTTAACAAGATAACAGACTTTTTAGAAACACTGAGGTCTGTACAGGTGGCGAGAAAGGGGATGCATTACTTAGACAGCTGGCTTTTAGGTGGTGCTTGCCTTTGGGGGATACCTAGAGTTACCATGGGATTAGAGTCTAGTCTCAGATGTTCTCATAGGCACTGAATGCCACGGACTTAGCCAAACCAGCTAGCTGCTCTCTTGGTTCTCTGGGTGGTGGCAAACTCCCCGCTAGGAAGCATCAGCTGAAGGAGTCTCCTTTTCAAGCTTGTTAGAGCCTTGCCCACCTTGTGTGCATTGCCTTACGTTCCTCATTGCTGGTCAGAGCTCTGTGTTTGACCCGGGTCGGTCCACCCTTGTTCAGGCTTATCATGCTTGTGTCTCTGAAAGCTTTGGACATTCTTCCTTGGGTCTGGAATTTGCCAACATCTTAGGGTGTGTGTCCTCAATAACCTGTGTCCCCACCCAGTAGTCACAGCCACCTCATTGGATGCTCTCTCTGCAGTGATGAGCTGATTGCTTGTCTCTTAAACTCTCTGAGGGAGCATCTCTTTTATTATCATCTGTGTGTGAATGTGTGTCTGTGCATGTGTGTGCGGGTGTGGGTGGGTGGGGTGTGCATATAAGTGTGTGTCTCAGAGGGGAAGGTTAAGTAATTTGTCCAGCATCACAGAGCCAGGGGAGAACTTTTGCCCCAACCCAGACTGCCTGAATCACAGCTGGAAGGTTGCTCCATCTTTGCAAGCCTCCCCTTTCCTTGTTATTTGTTACCCCAAGCAGGAAGGCTGGCTTCTGTTTAGCTGGCCGCTGGCTGTTCTGAATAGTTGTGACCTTTACTGTTGAGGAGCTGGTTTTGAAGGCAGCTCCTCGGCCCCAGTGAAGCTGCCACCAGACTATCCTAACCCCTCTCCCCATTGGTAGCACCCTTTCTGCACCATGAGTGACAGCCCCCTACCGGGCAGCCCCTGTGCTGGCTCCTGCCGTCAGCACACCTCTAGCTTCTGCCTGAGCTTTCCCAGAGGGCACAGGGTCGCTTGTACTACCCACAAAGGTGACCTTTTCTTTGCTGGACTTTCCACAGGCGAAGCTGGTGCGATACATCTGTAAGCAGCGGCAGTGTAAGCTGAGCGTGACCCCCAGCGACAGGACTGCTGAGCTCAACAGCTACCCACGTTTCAGTGACTGGCTATATATCTTCAACGTGAGGCCCGAGGTGGTGCAGGTATGCAGTAGGACCCAGGCCAGGTACAGACAAGAGGGGACAAGCAAGGGCCACAGCCAAACCTGAGAATGAGGGTCACATGGCTAAAATATAGGTGCTGTATGTTCTGCTCTCAGGAAGAGAGATGGTGGTATGGGGTTTAAGGAACAGCAGCATCCAGTAGGAACCCAGGGTACCTATGGCTACAGCAAGTGCCCTAGGTGCCATTGCCTCATATACACTGGGACGGTCTGGAGACACTGGTCATTCATTTGACCATCATGACATTGACCTTTTTTCCTGGAATCCTTGGCTCTATAGTAGACATATGTTTAGCACTGACATTGTATCCTTGGGGCTAGAGAGAAGGCTCACAGGATAAGAGTACTTACTGCTCTTGCTGAAGACCTGGGTTCAGTACCAGGACCCACAGAGCGGCTCACAGCCATCCATAACCTCAGTTCCAGAGGATCAGATGCCCTCTTCTGGCCTCCACAGTTTCCAAGCATGCATGTGGTACACACACTCATACATACTTTCAAACAAAACACTCATCCAAAAAGGAAATGAAATTGTTATTTTATTCTGCTCAGAGTTCTACAAAGAGGTTTTGCCACTCTTCTGTCTTATTTTCAAGGACACACAGCTGGCAAGTGGCAGCCAGGGGACTGGGAAGCCAACATTGGAGCTCAGTTTACCTTCCCCACTGCTGAGCTGCATTGTCTTTCTTCTTCTCCCTCCATCTTTCCGTCCATCCATCCTACCCACCCACACTTACCACTTAACTGACTGGTATACTTGAGGCATGTATCAGAGCCCAGGGCAGCACTCACGGAGCTACCATAAGCAACCACGTGGAAGTTGCGCTTCAAGGTTAAGTCTCATGCAGTCTCCCACGTCTGTTCTAAAATGTAAGACTGACCCCTCACTAGTGCCTAAAGTTAAATTCTGTGTAGGCACTGGGGAAACAGGAAGAACAGGGAAGAATGTCATGCATATTCCTGCCACTCATGAACAAAACAAAAACATCTAAACAAAACTACCCTTTGAGAGTTTAATCCTTTCCCCAAATATAAAATCTTTATAACATATTTAGGGGGTTAGGACTAGCCAGGCAGGGAGTCACTAGTCTCATATGGCTGTAGCTATACCTTTAGAGATGAGAGCTATAACCTGAAGCCTGGGTACCAAAGAAAAATCACCCTGTGTGTGTGATGTCTCCTGTCTGCCACATGTTGAAGGAACAGTCTTTTTTGGACATATGAGGATTTATAACATTTCTAAAAAGAATCTCCTCTGCCATTTGGTATGGTTGATTGGTTGGTTGGTTTGAGATAGGGTCTTGCTGTGTAGCCCTGGCTGGCCTGGAACTCTGTACCTAGACCAACAGGTGGCCTCAGGCATGAGCTAGTCCTCTTCTTGCTTCTGCCTTCCAAATGTTGGATTATAGGTGAGCATCACCCCGCTCCTGCTTGGCTATTTTTTTTTGGTTTGTATTTTTTGAGGGGGCTGCTCAGATTGGAATGTAAGTGTGTTGTTTATCTGGCTCTTCTATGTGATAGCACCTGTTGGAACCATCTAGAACAATCTTAGGTTTGCCCTCACCATCTGACAGTTTACCCAGTGTGGTTTTCTCATGTTTTTACACTTCTGTGTCTTATTTGTTGTTTCTTTTTTACTGTTTTACAGAGTGGGTGTGGTGAGTTGTTAAACAAAGGTGAATTCCAGCCATTGACTATTAGCTGTGACAGTAAGAAGTACTGTTGTGACAGTCTTTATATATAATTTTCCCTAGGAGACATTCCCCAATGGAAAATGGCACCAATATAGGCCTTGTCCTGTCATAGGGTTGGGAAGTGAGTGGATCCCTGTTTGACTGGCCCCAGTTACCTCTGTGTGCAGTGTGGTCCACCTTGTAGGCAGAAGGGTGGGCTGGAATGAGACCGAGGGAGACTGTACTATACAACAGGCTCCTCAAATGTTAACACATAGCACATACTCAGAGTATAATGAGCTACAACCTCGTCTGTCTCCTCACCTACCTGCCTGCTCATCAGTCTCACAGGAAGGAGGTTGAACATGCAATTCGGGCATAGATTTAAGAACATAGACTTGGCAATTATCCAGACATCCCCAGCCCCCACCACTGCCACTACCATTTTCTTCATCCTCAGGATCTATGTCGGTACCTCAAGCTGAGGATACAGTAGTCCAGGCATGGTCACAGAGTTAGTGACAAGGACAAATGCATGCGCGGTTCAAGTCCAAAGTGCTCCAGAGTCTACCTTTTCACCTTCATTTTCTGAAGATACATTTGGTCTTATGCCCCAAAGGGCTTCTCTGCAAAAACCTCCCAAACTTGGGAATCTCCATCTTTGGGAGGGCTCCAGTATGCCCAGAGCAGTCGGTGGTAACGTGGAGGGTCATGGCAGCTGCTGCTGTGACCACTGGAGAACTGTGTGATGGCAGCCAGGTTCGAGGCCTTCCAGCCAGACCAAGCTGTAACCAGTGCTGTGGCAAGAACTGGTTGAATCCTGAAGCCCAAAATGACTCAGCAGCGCTGGGGACTCAGTAAGCAGTGAACTCCTTTGGATCCAAGGAGCTGCCCTGCCTGTTTGCATGTGTGGATAGATGCTGTCTTCCACTTTGTCTTACAACCTCAGTATCTTGTTGGGAAATACTTAGGATCTCCACCTCCCCACTTTTCCATCCATTCTCTGGGTGTTCCTAAGAACTCTATCACAGAAACCAGGAATCATGGTCCTTCCTGGCCCTCCACCCTGAAGGAGGCCTAGTCCTTTAATGGAATAGCAGGCCTCATATTGTGCCAGATTGGCCCTGGGCCATGGACACTAAGGTTATGTAGCATTATCTCCCTGCCTGCTTGCCCTAGTGCCTTAACCCACCTTGTTAAGGAAGCTAACGAGTCCCCCAAGGGCCAGCAGGATGACTTGATTCCCTTTGATGGAGAGGAGTAGAGGTCCTGCTGATGCCCTCAAGAGAAAGCTGCAATTTCAGCATCCCAGTCTGTCAGCCTAGAGCCTGCCAGCCTCTCCAGGAAGCTGGCTGGATGTCTCTATCTGGAAATATAGATTCTTGTAGGGAGACCCCCCCCCCCCCCCGCCTGACTGTGACATTTGACCAGGAGAGAGTCTCCTCTGAGGAATACGACTGCAGAACTCTGCTCACTAAAGAAATAGTCCCCAGGTCTTGAGAGCATACGCTTTGGACAGGGTCAGCAGCCAAGAAGCCATGGTATCTGCTCCTTGTTCTGGATAGGAATTACACATCCTGTGGCCACCTGGCTGAATGTACCCTCTGAAGGCTGTAGGTGCTGCTGCTGGGGCTACTCTCCTGTGGGAGTGGAACAACCCTGAGTACTGTTGCCACAGATGTGCAGGTGGGAGAGCTCCCAGAACCTGAGGTGCTATGGGTGTCCTGAGGGTCCCTCAACTGTTGCCACCTTTGTATTCCTGAGCAAGTCACTTTCATCCTTCTGGGCCTCTGTTTACCCGTGTGAGAAATGGTTTAGATGGTTTTATCAGCCCTTTCATCTTCAGACCTTCTTCTTTTTTAAAGATTATTTTATGTGCATTGATGTTTTGCCTGTATGTATATCTGTGAGGCTGCCAGATTCCTTGGAACTGGAGTTACAGTTGTGAGCTGCCATGTGGTTGCTGGGAGTTGAACCCAGGTCCTCTGGAAGAACAGCCTGGCTCTTTACCATTGAGCTGTGTCTCTAGCCCCTCAGGCTGGCTCTTTGAGAAACAAAGGAAAGCCAGAACAGTAGGACTGTGTACTGTGAGGTCTCTGAGGAGGCTGAATAGAACCATGTTGTCCCTGCCATTGAACCCTCCAAACTGGGGCTGTGTATTATCTTCTCTAATAACTTCCTTCAGAAAGGATTTCACAATGCTTTCCCACTGGGCTCCTATGGAACACGTGTCCTGTGGTCAGAGCCGGGAACCCAACCTCACCCCCTGCCCAAGCATGTTTTCACCTCACAGGCCCAACCAAGCCAAGCCTCTTCACTCCTGGAGTCTCACGGATCGTCCTTGTGAGTTTTCACCTCTTAGTTTTCACTTATCCCATGCAAGAAGTGATCAGGTAACAAATGGAGATCCATGGATGTGGATGGGCGCCTTTAAGCTGCTTTTCATACAACACAACGGCAGAGGCTGTTATGAAGTGAGCAGGCAGAGGCCTCCCTTGTTCACAGCCGGCAGGTCCCCTGGCCAGTCATCGAAGCTGACAGTTCACACTTGTTCCCTTCCTGTCTTTTGTTAGCTGCTATAATGGGATTGTGCAGTATGAATTCTGCAGGGTGTTAGCCTTAGTCTTGCCTTTGTATAAACCCAGAAATTCTTATTTACAGCACAATAGTGAGAGAATTCTTCAGGATATCTGACAATGAGCTGGGAATGCAACTCAGTGATCGAGTGCTGCTGCCTGGAAAGTGACCGTGAACACCTCCCAGCCTGCTGATGAAGCTGAGGTGGTGACTAGCCTACTGTGCAGGAGTGGGGACACCCTGAGAAGTTCAAAAGGAAGACCTCCCTCAGATACACACACACAAGCCCTTGGATTCTATCCTTAGTACCGGAAGTAAAGGAGGAAAGAGGGAGGGAGGGAAGGAAGGAAGGAATCTGTCATTATGAATGATTGTGTTTGTAAGGCACCACTTGCTTACACAGGCGTTCACAGTGACATCAGCATTCTAATGAAGCTAAGAGTTTGTGCCCACAGAAGCCATGTACCTGGCCCCAGAGTGCCTGGCATCCATGGGGACAGAGGTTAGGGGTGTTGAGGTTCCTTTCAGCATCTCTCCATTTCTTTGCATACCAGATTCAAAATGCCTGGCATCTGAAAAGTTCAGCCTTGGCAACTCACCACAGAATGATGTGTCTTAGGGCTGCTCCTGAAGCCTCTGTGTGGGGGTGCGTCTTTATGTGGTAGGATTTGTCCCTTCCACCTCTTGAATGTTGTACTGACCTTGGTTCTTCACAGCTTCACGACTGAGGAAGACACGTGTTTGAATCACATACACGCGGAGCTGTACGGAGACAGGATCTCCTTTACAACATCACCTCAGCTTTATGCTGTAGGGTTGGACGGTGTTTATGGTCACTTTCCAGGCAACAGTGCCTGGTAGGTGAAGAAAGACAGATGTCAAGCCTGGTCCATATGGTGGCACATACCCTTAATCCCAGCATTCAGGTCATGAGTTTGAATCTAGCCTGGGCTGCATAGTTCGAAGGTAACCTGGGCAACATAACAAGGATGCAACCTCAAAAAAAAATTACTTATTAGTTGACATGATTATTGAGTGACAGTCATACTTCGAGGCTCCTGGTAAGCTGAGGTGATCATACCTCTTTTCATTTGTCCTTCCTGCCTTGGCTAGGATTGCTGTTGCAGTGATAAAACACCATGACCCAAAGCAACCTGGGGAAGAAAGGGTCTATTTGGCTTATACTTCCACATCTCTATCCATCACTAAAGAAGTCAGGTCAGGCACCTGGAAGAGCTGGTCCAGAGGCTTACTGGCTTATTCTTTATTATGTGTTCAGCCTGCCTTTTTATAGAACTTAGGACCACCATGGTGGCCCTAACCACAATGGACTGGGTCTTTTCACATCAATCATTAATGAAGAAAATGGACGATAGTCTTGCTTACAGCCCAGTCTTATGGAGGCATCTTCTCAGTTGAGGCCCTCTCCTCCTAAATGACTCTAGCTTGGGTCAAGTTGGCATAAAATTAGCCAGCATATCACCCGAGTGGATCCCAGCCCCCTCCACAACCCCACCCCCCCAGCTCAGAGTGGCTCTTCTTAGCTGGAAATCTTGGATCCCTCTTCATTGTGGATGCCCAGTGCAGACCTCAGGCAGACTCTTTGCCTAATGGGACCTCAGTGGTGGGACCCTCCAGTGTGGTAGCCTAGGAAATAATGTGTTAGATATAGTGGCAACCCTACCTCTGCATGGTTCTATATCAATGTAAATTTTAAATTTAGTGGATGTTGGGCTGTTTCTGTACTTTAGCTGTGCAGGTCTTGAGTCTGCCTAAGAGCTTGGTTTCTCTGACACTCTCTCCCTGCCCCATGAGCTCCAGGATTGGGTCAAACATAAATTAAGCACTGACATGAGGTGCTGTGATGGAAGCCAGCATGGCATGTGTGAGGTCAGCAGATGGACTTATTATCCTAGACAGTCGAGGAAAGGTCACACCAGGGAAGTGATTGTTCAGCTCCTTGTCTAGGAAGAGCACCTAGACAAGGGAATAGTAGCTGTGGGGACCCTGTGGCTGGAAAAGCCAGAGTTACGCTCACAGGATACGTTAGAGAGAGGCCTAGGCGGAGGCTGGTGAGGAAACTGAACCCGTTCAGGAACTCTGTGTGTGTGGAGCACAGAGTGTGGATTTGTCTTAAGGGGAATAATTGAAGAGAGCATGGGAGGAAGGTTGAAGATTGGAACTGTTTTAAGGAAAATAAAGCTCCCACTGGTTTCCCACTGGTTAGCAGGCAGAGTTCACCATGAGCTTTCTAGAGAGAAGCAAGGGAGAAACCTGCAACCTGCTTGGGGGCCCTGCAGCCTGGAGAGTAGAAGTACAGGATGGGAAAGGACCTGGAGACAGGTTCCAAGGCAAGACCCCTCCTTCTGGCTCCCACACTAACCATTTCCAGCCACCCCTGCCCCATAGGTTAAATCAAAATATCACAGCTTTGGTTTCTGGGTGCAACTGGGGAAATGATTTCAGAGCTTGCTGGCCTGGAGCCAGTTTTTTTCCCCTTCAGCAATTTCCCTGTTGGAAGTTGTTAAAGGAAGTGGGAAGGGCTGGCTGGGATCAGTTTTAACAGGCAGAGGCAGATGCTGCATAGAACCTGGGGTCCAGCACAGAGCCTCACCGAATGTCTGTCCTGCAGAAGCTCTTACAGCTGACACTTCTGAGCCGAGGATGTCTGTGGCTCTGGTAAAGGGCTTTGTGTTGTGGGTCAGATAGGCAGGGTTCTCTTCTCCCTTCCTTCTGTCCTTTAAGCTCTAGTTTGGAAGGGTCTTCTCCAGGGATGAGCACCTGACCGCTGCCACCATCTTGACTTCCCACAGGCTAGGAGTGGCTGTGACTATGTGTGGCCCGTGTGTGGCTCCAAAGATACGAGTGTTCTCTAAGAAGCACCCCCCCCCATAAAAAAGCACATTGCCATTTGGCCCTCGAGGTGTAGATCAACAGGGTGAGTCCTGTAGCCTCTTTACTGTTCCCATAAGCCTGAGAGGCCTGGCTTTAGCAACTGGGAGCCTGCCAGGAAGCAGGCCTGCCACAGTTCTTTGAGGAGGGATCTGTACAGAAATGTCTGCCCCTGTTGCTTGTACCAGAGGCAATGAGATTGATGTGTTGGATGGCAGGTCTTGGTATGAATGCTGGATCTCGGGAGCAGCTTCATACACTGGGCCAGAGTCCCCCCTGCTCAGGTGGATAAGCATACTTCTGTTTGTCACACCCAGCATGTGACACATGCACACCCATGCATGCATGTCACATACATGCACACACACAATCCTGCTTAATATTTATGCCTGGGGAAGGGGAAGGGTGTAGCCGTAAGTTTCAGGCCTGTCTGGCCAGAAGTCAGAACCTGCAGTTCCATAGCCGCTTTGTCCCAAATATTCACACAAAGGCTTATATTAATGACAAACTGTTCAGCTTATGGCCCAGGCTCATTGCTAGTTAGCACTTGCATCCTAACTGAACCCATTTTTATTAATCTGTGTATCACCACATGACTCCACTTGAGTTTTTACACTTGGTTTTGGGGCAGAAGGATTGCATCGTCTCCCCCTGACTCCACCCTCATTTTCTGGCTTGTCAGAATTGCATACTGTGGTAGCTGATGGCAAGGTCAGGATTCAAACTCAGCTTGTTGTGGTCAAAAGCCACTGGCTCCACCCCACCTATAGCCTCGTTCAGTGTTCCTGCCTGTGGTGGGGTGACAGTTGGCTGATTTTCTCTCCTTTCTTTTGCTGCCCCCCCCCTTCTCCTTTCTCTTCTTTATGTCCGTTTATTACATAGTCATCAATCAAATGATCTCGGGGATTCATTAATCAATAAGATAACGAGCCCTTAGGGCTTACAGCTGGAGAATACACTGGTTACAAATAGCCATGATGCCAAGTGAGTGACTGAGGGCCACAGATCCCAAGTGGAGTGGTGTACTTCACGTTTTTACTAGTTAATTCACTCTCTCAGTGACCGTATGTTTAGCCATGCTTGTACACTGGGTACCATTCTAGGTTTATGCCACTTTCCAGTTGATGGAATGATGTGGTGTGTGTTTGTTTCCCCTGAACCTGGACCAAGGTATCTTTTAAGCTTCTAGGGCAAGGATGCCACTGGGCTCTGGCTGTCTGGAGAGTCACAGATGAGAGTATACCTTATAAATTTGTGTTGTCTGTGAGCCCAACTCCCAGCTCTTTGGAGTTCTAGGTTATTGAGTGCAGTCTAAAGTGACCAGACTGGAATGTGCCGTGAGAAAAGGATCTGGCTGCTTTAATCGTGGCTCTGTTCCCAGTATCTATACACTGGTATGCTTTCTGAATGCTTGGGTTCAAACATGATCCAAGGCTCTCCTGCCTGTTGGGCTGAGATGGCATAGGAGCTCTGTCATCTGAACCAGTCAAAGTGGCATGCCAGCGATCTCTGGAGAGGCCTTGAATTTGCCAATCATCATAGCAGCTATTTCTAAGCTGTTGGGTCAGCAGGCTCCAGGCTGGACTTGAACAGCAGCGTGTGCCCGTGTCCCATGGCTTTGGAGTGGTGTGTTCTGAGCTCCTGCTGGACACTGCTGGATTCCAAGCTGCCAGCTTGCACATGTGCTCCCCCCTCTTCTGGGATGACCACCGTGAAGGCAGGATTGCTTTAAAAGAGATCCGATGAACCAGATTGCATAGGGAAATATTTGTTTCAACACTTACCTGATTCAGTTATGATAAAGCAAACTTATTCCTTTGCTACTTTTTGTGGATGTGTGGAGTGTGTTTAAGTGTGTACACAAGTGTGCACACGTGTGAAGGCCAGAGGAGGATGTTGGGTATTCTTTGTTATCACTCTCCTTATTCATTAGAGACAGGGTCTCTCACTGAATTGAGAACCTGACTGGAAGCCTGCTATTGTATGAGGTTTCTGGACGGCTTTTCTGGCCTAGTCCTGAGGTTTGGACACGCAGACCCACAGAGACACACAGAAACTTACATTAATTTTATGCTGATTGACCTAGGGCCCAGGCATTATAATTTGTTAACTCTTTACCCTTAAACTAACCCATGATTCTTGTCTTATTCAGCCATGAGGCTCGGTACCTTTTCTCAGAGCAGCACAGTTGTCCTCTGCATATTCTAGCTTGTCTGGCATCTCTGTCTGCTCTGTTCTTCCTATTCCCAGAGTTTCCCCAGTCTGGTAACTCCTCCCACACTTCCTGTCTGTCTTCAGCCAATCAGCATTTTTATTAAACTAGTATGTGGGACAATTATTTACAATGTAACATAATCCCACTACAGCCTGCAGCCCCCAAGGGTTATCCTATCTCTACCCCAACAGTACTAGGGTTCCTAATATGCACACAGCAACACTGAGTTTTTTTTTATGTGGTTCTGGGGATTTGAACTCAGGTCTCCATTCTGTACGAACACTCTTAACCATGGAGCCGGCTGCCCTTAGTCTGTCCCCCTTCCTTTTAACAACTAACAGCACATAAGCTCTAGGGTCCCTTGCTCCAAAAGCAGAGCCCACTTTGAGCAGGCAGCAGGCTTGGAAAGGGAGATTGTCAAGAGTGTGATCTCTGGATAGATGATCCAGGCCTGCCCAGGGAGGCGGACAAAATCCTGAGCTGCCATCTGCCAGCTGTGCGCTTGGACAAATCCCTTAACTTGTCTTCACCTGTTTTCTCATCTGCTAGTTGTTTTAGTGAGAAACATGGAGCCCCCATACTCAGTCAGTTTGTGACCCCCCACTGGCTGTTTCCATGCATGTCCCAGATCTGTCATTTTCCTTGGCAGCACATCTCCGTCACTCCCAGATCCACTTTCTCCTTCCCTTCCCTTCATTTTTTTATGAGCCCAGCGTGGTTTGCTTTGCACATCCAGAAATCTGGCTTTTCTGAGTTCAGTCCTTCACTGAACTGGTCACAGTCAGCATAAAATTCAGCCTTGTCACGGTTCCCTTTAAGACCCTGCAGTATCCAGTGTCTTATCTCATGAATCCTAATTGGTCTTTTAATAAAAAGCCTGGAGGAAAAGCCAAAAGATCAGAGAGACAGAGAACTGGCCGCAGGTCGAAAGAGGTAGATTCTGTCTCCGTGAATCCTCAGACTGAATGCCTCTGCGTCCTCAGCAGAAAGGGAAGAACTCTGTCTCCTCCCCCTTTATATTCCTTTCTCTGCCCAGCCATATCACCTCCTGGTTCACACTTCCTAGAGCTGGGATTTAAGTCCTGTGTGTGTTTCCCAAGTACTGGGAGCAGAGGCATGGGATTCTAAGTGCCACCCCTGCCTGACCTCTATGGCTAACTCTGTGGCTGGCTCTGTCCTCTGATCTTCAGGCAAGCTTTATTTCTTAGATCACAAACAATTCATCACCACCGTGTCTCTGTTCTTCCACACCTCCTGCCTCTTCTCCCTTTGCCCAGGCACTGGAAGAAGGCAAGCTATTTCCTGTTGCAACCACAGGCCCATGCGTGTCTGCAGTCTAATGCCTCCCTTTCCTCTGCAGGGCCCTATCAGAGCTGCACTGTCTAAATCAGATGCCTCTGATCCCCACCACAGTCTCACTCAGCACTGCTTCCTGTCTAGCGCTTACAAATTCTAATCACACATTTTAGTTCATTTTGAATTTGTGCTTTATTTTGGTTCTTGTTGGGAAAGACTATATTATGCTCACTATAATATCCCCAGTAAAGTCTGCAGCACACACAGCTCTTGGTTAATTGGTTGAATGAAGGATGGCTAGATAGAAAAAGAACAGGACATCAGGGATATAGTAAATAAAGCTTTGGATGCTCCTCCCACTTGTCCGGACTCTTCTGTAGTAACTGCAGCTGTCAGTAGACTTAAGGCCCAAGCCTGGAGAAGTTTGTGTAAGGGGCTGATGCTCTTAGGAAGTGCCTCCTGGATGAGTAGCCCTGTGGGGCAGGCATGCAGGACTTGGGTAGTTCAGCCTCACTCCTTCCCACTGCAATCCTGTCTGTCCTCCATCCAAGGACCATTTCCCTTGGAACTGTATCTGCCAAGCCTCAGGGAGGGCTCTGATTGGGTCGGTTTGGGTCACATGGTCATACACTGTAGTCACTAACAGGTTAGGAAAATGAGAGCTCAATTGTCAAAGTGTCCAGCCTCAATGGAGAAGCCCGAAGGACCAAAGGCCACCTGCATTCAGAAATAGGTTTCAGGGGTGGAGAGATGGCTCAGAGGTTAAGAGCGCTAGCTTCTCTTCAGGGGTCCTGAGTTCCCAGCAACCACATGGTGGCTCACAGCCATCTGTAGCCCCCTTCTGGTGTGCAGATGTACATGCAGCTAAAACACTCATAAACATACATAAATAGTTTTTTTTTTTTTTTTTTTTTTTTTTAAAAAAAAGAAAGAAAGAAAGAAATACATTCCTGGCTGGGGTGTAGTGCTGCAACTTTGCAATATTAGCTACTCAGGAAGCTGAAGCAAAAGGATAGCAAATTCAAATCTTGTCTGAGTTTCTCAGAGCTCTGCCTAGTAATTATCAGTACCTCACAGGGTGGTGGGGATTCCAGGGGGGGTTTCTAAAGCCCTGCCAGCATCAGGACAGAGGCTATGTGCACATCCTGCTCTGATATCTTTCATGGCATCTGTGCCTCTCATTTCCCATAGGAAAGGATCACCTGTGGAAGACTTACTTCTGGGCTTTCACAGAAGCCATAAGCCTCTGGCTCAGAGATCCCTAAGCAGGACGTCTTGGCTCTCCTGTGGCTCTGCTGAGACCATGTAATTGGTGGGACAATTTGTTGTTGTTGCTGGTTTTGGTTTCTTAATTAACATTTCTATAAGAACGTAATAAATGCTTATTTTATAAAATATGAGCAAAGAAAATAAGACCTATCATCACATTCAGAGAGGATCGTTGGTTCTTGGGTTTAGCCCCACCGTACCCTCTAACCCTCAGTTTTGTGACAGCATCGCATGATACTGGCCTCAGCTGACCTTGAACTCACTACATAGCCAAGACTAGCATTGATCTTATGACCTTCATGCCTCTGTACCCCAAGTGCTGGGATTATAGGTTTCCACTACAATGCTCAGATTAGATTTTACCTGCTATTTGGTGCTTATTCATGTTCAAAATGTGCAAAGTCTAGGGAGTGATAATAGTTCTGTTTACTAATGGTTGACCTCATGGTCTTAACGCTTCTGTAACAAACACTGCAAATGTGGCTGTTTGCTTCTGGGCAGACCTCTTTGTTACACATCTTTCTTTTAATGTCATAGTTCATGTGTGAATTTAGGCTGTAATTATTTATCGAGGACTCTTAATGTTGTTTGGGCTGATGTGAGTTGTCCTCTCTAGCCCTCCCAGCCACCTGGGAGCATGCTGTGATGCTCAGGTTACAGCAAAAGGAGAAAAACTAAGTGACAGGTCACGTATGTGAGACCTCATGGGTGGAAGGTACTAGAGCCAGGCAACTCCAGGAAGTCTAGCCGCAAAACTGGGCTCAGAATTCTCTTTTTCTTCTTAGCTATTTTTTTCTCTCAGTTTTCATGTCATGGATGGGCCTTGTTGTGTCTTTCTAAAGCCCAGGGTCTTTACATTTATTTCATTTGTTTATAGAGTGTGCATGTGTTCATATGCACATGCATGCATGTGTATATGGAGGCCAGAAGTCCACATCAGTACCTTCAACAATGCTTGTCACCTGAATTTTTGAGAGAGGGTCTCTCACCGAGCCCGGACCTTACAGACCGGCTAGACTGGCTGGCCACCAAACCCAAGGAATCTTCCAGTCTCCACCGCCCCAACCCTGAGATCACAAACATGGGCCACTTGCCTGGCTTCCTCTACTTGGGTTCTAGGGATCTGAATTTGGCCCAGCGTAGCAATCACTTCACCAACCAACCCATCTCTTCCATACCCTTAATTTTATTTATTTTAAAAATAATTATTTATTACTTTAAAGAAACATTCCCCAAATCTAACTGTAAGTGTTCATTGCAAGGAAACCAGAAAGTATAGGAAAACTTCAAAGAGAAAATGAAGTTGCCCCCAGACAGTCCACCTTGACTTCCTTCCTATTATTTTCTTATTTTGAGAGAAGGGTCACTGGTCCCGGGGTCACTTCTAGCTGTGACAGCTGCCCGTGCTTTCTTGTCTTTTGTCCAGGGCGTGTTGTAAGTCTTACGGCCCCTGCGTGCCCCAGATGTGTTAGAGGCAGGGGTGGCTGGAGGGTGGCTGTAGTTCATGTGGAGGTGGGGAGGTCCCCAGATGACTCACGGGAGGTGAGAGATAAGACTGCTCTCTCCTGACTCAGTTCTTGCCTTCTGAGGGGGGTATGAGGCATGGAAAAGTGGGTCCCAGAAGCCTGGGTCCCCACCCCCTGCCGTGAGGTTGCAGAGAGCCCATGTGCCTCACGCCCAGCACCTGCTCTGGGAAGTATGTGCTGACTCCCCAGCTCCCAGGCACAAGCTATTTTTGGCAACAGTGACTGTTTGCTAGTAATGAAAACAGAAACCCCTCTCCCTGCCTTCTTCTTCCGTGGGACAGTGCACAGGGGGCCAGGGCTGCTGTGCTCGGGCCCCCTCACCATGCATTGCCTATGGAGCTGGGTAATGACAAAGGCTTCAAGGGACCCAGAAGCCCCACCACCCACCTTGCAGAGAGAAGCCCAGGGCTCAAGCCAGTCTGCACAAGATAAGAGTTGTGAGGTAGGCAATGGAGAGCCTTTCCATGGGTCTTCAGAACGGGTCCCGTTGGCTTTGCCAGCAGAGCATATTAGAAGAGTGCACTTTAAGGGATGTGACTGCCATTTCCTATCCCCTCCCTTTCCTATGACAGGATGGCTAGGGAGCAAGCTGAGTCTTAGAAGCTAATCTTTATAATTAAAGGTTGTCTGTTTTCATGCTTTGAGCCACGGGGGCTGGCCTGTGACGGCTTTGAGGGACTCAGCATGTCCCCTCAGTCTTGGGGGGGGGGTTGGTCTGGACAAGGAGGCTGGGCCACATAGAGAATATAAGTGCTAGCTGTAGAGGTGTGGGGCCAAGGCCCAGCACTTACTTGCCCTGGCCCAGGATAACTAACCGAATCATCCTGAGCCTCAGTCTCCATAGCTAGCAAGCGTTTATGTCTGCACCACTTACTGAGTGGCAGCAGTGCCCATAATTCTTATTTTTATGGTTAAGCTGGTTGGAAAGGAGAAAGTACATCGAGAAGCTAAGAATCAACGGGTCATGGGCCCCTGTAGATCTTAGGTCTTGTCTCAGAAGCCAGGTGTGGGGTATAGCCGGTACTTTGAGAATTCCGTCTTCCTGTTATAATAAAAAGTGTACCTGTTACCAAAGTGGAGGTGGATAGAGTGGACAAGATTTGCTCCCTCCTGCCATCATCTGTGTTAGGAACTTGGCAGGTTCTGTGCTGCACCAGCTCAGAAGACCTGAAAGGAACAAGGCCTTGATACCTGGGTAGGGAGGGCTTACTGGGAGCAGAGAAAGCCCTGAGGGGGTTGAAGTGCTGGGTGAATGCGTACTGTTGATGTGAGTGCAGCCAAGAACCTAAGAGCCTCAGGGGTCCTTGGAAAATGGGAAATCCTTCCCCAAAGGGTGAGGCTCAAAAGAAACATGGCAAAGCCTTCCTTGAGGAATCAAGTGTGGCTGTTAATAGCATGTGCAGATAATGTTTACCATCCCCTCTTCCCCGTGTTTGCTACCTTAGGACGGCTCCCTACAGACACTGCCACTCCGAAAGTCTAGCTAGACCTGCTGTCTCTTTGATCCTACTGTATACCATAAGCCCATAAGCCCCACATCCTTGTCTATCTGTGTGCAATAACCCTTCCCTCCCTGTTCAGCTGTGTGCAGTGACATCCCCCCCCCCCCCATTCACTCGATGGAACAATCACACTGAGCTTCCAAGGTGCTGTGGTTTGTCCATCCAAGAGCTTGGGCTACCCAAACCCCAGCTTTCCTGTCTGTGTCCACCTCTGTACTCACTATGTGGACGTGGCGTGGCAGCCGTGGGAGCTGGGAACCTTCCTAAGCACAGCCTCTTCTGGGTGGTTCCTGTGGGGTACAGGTGGCCAGGGCCCTGTCCCAGTGGTGACACAAGCAGGTTTCCTCCTCCCTAGGTCCTGTATTCTTTCTTCCTCTGAGATTCGCTATTGGACTAGATTATCGCTAAGGTCCCTTTGAAGTAAGTCCACCTCTAACTTTGGCAGGCGATGGGTTTCTCGTTATTTTCTTGGGTATCCATTGGCTTCTTTCATGTCCTCAGAACCTGGTAGCTATGGTGACAGCCCCTGGCTTGGTTCCTCGCCATCCTCTCAAGAGCTTTGTAGTGGCCCAGTGCTGCTGTGGGCTGTTAGTATTCAGTGCCTCTGGAAAACTACAGAGAAGGCTGCCTGCCCCAGGGTCTCCTGAGACATCTCCAGTGCCTCCTGTTTGGGCGCCCACAGGGAGCTCTGAAACAATGCATCCCTTGTCTGTAGGCAGAGTCTGCTTCTCAGGTCTCCAGCCCTGGGCTCCTGCCTACAACCTAGTTCTTTCCCTGCTGAGACAGACAGACAAAGTACTCAGAAGACAAACCTCCTGTGCTGGGCACTGATGTGGCGCTCTGCTAGAGGGGTCTGGAATTAGGCTCCTGGTCCTGCAGGACTCAGGCTAGGGGTCAGGCATGCAGCTGTGATACGCTTGGTGCACTGGATACACTCTGGTGCAGCAGGATTCACTACCTGTGCTCAGAGTTCTTGTCCTGCAAACCTGAAGGAGGCAGATGTAGGTAGGAGGGGGAAAATGGGGGCTGGGGATATATTTGCTTTGGCATATGCAAGACTCTGAGTTTAGTCCTTGGTACTGAGAAAATTGGGGGGGGGGTTGAGGGGGGCACTTGGGTAGGGAAGATATCAGAGACCAGTAAACAGCGAGGATGGCTGGACGCCTGACCATGCCCCTGTACTATCTCAGGGACTTAGCTGTCCCTTAGGAGGGTTGGGTTGTCCATATATTTCAGGCTAGCTCTTGTCTGGTGCCCTGAACTGTTGGGGCAGCCCCAACTGAGGCCTGTTGTCACAGCTCCCCATTAGTTTCAAGAAATGGCTTGGTGTTGTGGCTTATCATATGGTTACTTGCCACCCAGCTGCTAAGCTGGTTCCTCTGCATCATTCCTCTGCATCAACAAAGGAGGTCAAGGAAGCCTCGAGGTCTGGAGAGTTGTGGAGGGCAGGGTCAGATAAGGGCCTCTGAACCTGCCTTACTCAGGCTGGCCCCTCTGCATGGCTCTGTATGCCACAGGGTGGGAGTCTCTCATTTGCCAGTTCCCCAGAAGCAGAGTGGCACTCAGATTTCTGTAGCTCGTTGGCTATAGTTAAACTACTTACCCTAACCCCAAGACGGCTTTTCAAATGGTATTTAACTTTTTTTTAACATTTACTTTTATTATCATTAATTTAAGATTTATTTTTATTTACTTTCTTATGTATACAGTATTCTGCCTGTATGTATGTCTGCAGATGAAAAGAAGGCACCAGATCTCATTACGGATGGTTGTGAGCCACCATGTGGTTGCTGGGAATTGAACTCAGGACCTTTGGGAGAGCAACCACTACTCTTAACTGCTGAGCCATCTCTCCAACCCTACTCTTATTATTTTTAAGCCTGTGTGCATGTGCATGCATACATACTCACTCACAAATGCAGATGCCTGTAGAGGCCAGAGGCGTCAGAGCCCCGTGGAGCTGGAGTTATAGGTGGTTGTGAGCTGCCAGACAGAGGACCTGAAACTGAACTCCAGTTTAATGCAAGAGCTGTTGCATTATAGTTATGACTTGAGCTGTATTACATGGTGGATAGTGGTGTTTAGAGGCTCCCCCTCTGTAGCCTAAGCAGCAACCCTCTCTTTATTTTGGGAGCATGTGGAATAAGGGAAACACCAGTCCCCCCAAGCTTAGGTACATGTGTGTTTGCCATTGGCAGCAAAACAGGTGTTTTTGGAAATTGGTGCTGATGACGTGGAAGCTGAGCACAGGCTGTGTTTTGATCCCTTCCTACTGATGTGCTGGTGAGGGACCAGAGATGGCAGTACAGGGGAAGCAGAAAAGGAGGAACAGTGAGACCCAGGGCCTCTGGGAGATGACACCCAACATAGCTGGCATTATTTATGGAGTGACTGAATAAACCAACTTGTTAAGACCAAAGAGCTGAGGTCCACAAGCCAAATCTGCCCACCACTATATAAAGAATTTTCCCCCCAAACTGGTCGGGGAACACAAAATATTTTGTGACACATGAAAATGATATAAAATTCAAGTTTGAGTGTCGTGGGTGTCTTTGAACATGGCTACACCTTCTCATTTACCTGTTGACATTGGGATGTATGGGTATATATGGGTATAGCCATGGAAAGTGGAAGGAGGCCTTTCTATGCTCATGTGGGGAATTGGGGCTGGGCGACTGATAGGAGACAGGCCTGGGTGGTTGGCACTGATGCTGGACAGTGACACCTGGTGCATTTCAGAGCCAGAGAGCCATACCAGGCAGTAGTGGAAAGTACCAGGAAAGGAACTGGCACCCATCACCCCGAGGAGCCTGAAGCAAGGGTGGGCCTAAAGGGGTGGGTGGGAAGGAGGCATCAAGGGAGCTCCTTACAGCTACTTTCATTCCCACAGCTAAGAGTTCACCCTCACTAGACCTATCACTCCTGCTGTTGCCTCAATTCTGACTGGTGTTACTGAGTATCTGTGTGTATGTGACCCATGCCAGGCACAATGGTCCCTAGCATAATACACTGTCCTCTCTCTGTTCCACATGTGTGTGGATGGCTCCCTGTGTCAGCCGGCACAGTTTCTAAGTATAGACCCAGGCTGCCCCGTGGCTGCTGGTAAGTCCCAGGAGACCATCTGATACTCAGTATGGCCTGTGACCCCAGCCACTGCCAGCTGCTGGAGACTGGGGGTGGGGGCATATTTGTCCAAACCAATCCCTGCCTTGGGCTACAGAGAACAGAGACTGTCAGGCTCCTCTTAGTGGTATGGCTTAATTGTCTCAGGATGGCATGACCTCGGTTTGTAACTGGCCCTGCTTCCTCATTATCACCAGAAAGGATAACTTAATGTCACTCGCTGGAAAACATAAGATGGTAGAGCCAAGGAAGCAGTGTTCCTGATTCCCCTCTCATGTTCTTTGTGAACCCCAAGGCATATTGGGTCCATGGCTAGGCATATGGCTTCTCTTGGCTTCTAGTTAACACATTTTATCTTGGCTCAGCAGCTAGAGTGAACCATAGTTCTTTTAGAACCAGTGAGGCTTCCCAGCCTCCTGCCCTTCTCTAGCTCCCCAGGGTATGACAGAGGGAGGCAGATGTTCTTAGCTGTTAGACAATCATATTCTACAGGCCTCCAGGTCGGTGGGCAACCATGGGGCCTCTCAAGCCAGAGAGGGTTTCCCAGTGAGTCTCCTGGTGAGTTCCCCGTCAGCAGACCTAACATGTTTCTAGTTCTTGAGCACACACGGAAAGGACTGTGATTTGACCTCATTTCCTAACACAGACTCCCCTGGGCTGTGCCTGTCTTGGTGGGTGGGTGGGGCACATCTAGTGTGAAGTCTGGGAATTTGAGGTGTTCTTTTGGTTGAGGACCATTCCTAGGGGCTCCTCTCACTGTGGGGGCTGGGCAGTCACAGGTGCTTCCCTTTCTTCTCTTGGTGCCCCCCCCCCATTCAAGCACACCTGCCTCATGGAACT
This sequence comes from Phyllotis vaccarum, assembly GCA_033318265.1. Classification (NCBI taxonomy): domain Eukaryota; kingdom Metazoa; phylum Chordata; class Mammalia; order Rodentia; family Cricetidae; genus Phyllotis; species Phyllotis vaccarum. The sequence continues at coordinate 3,953,962 of JARWLC010000003.1, forward strand.
TTTTTTCTCTTGTTTAACATTGGGTCCCAAATCAACCATAAGAGTCAGGAGACTCCATGCTTTATGTGCAGGGTGGGTGGCTCATTGAGATAGCCTTGCCACCCAGAGTGCTCACTGCTGGGTGACAGGCTGCTTGTGCCAGCAGAAGAAAGGCTTGAGGGGTTTAGATCACTGCTGGGAAGGATCATATTCTAGCAGCCTTCAACTTCAGGCCCTTGGCCTGATTAGTTGCCACCAAGTAAAAACAACTTTCTAAAGATAATCCAAATCATCATTACTGTTTTTAAAAAACAAAACAAAACAAAACAAAACCCAGGGTCTTTTGCAGCTCAGGCAACCTCATACTTATTATGTAAAACCACACCTGACCTGAACTGTTGTCCCCATGTCTCAGCCTTTCAAGTTTTGGATAACAGGCATGATACACCAAACCCAACTCAGTTTTGATTTTATTTTTATCTTTTAGTGTGAGAAGTGCTGGCACCCTTTTTGGCTTTCTCCATCCCGTAATACTGAGAGCAGCGGGTGGGTTTCTGGGTAGCCTTGCCCTTTGTGGCAGAAAACACCTTACCATTAAAAAAAAAAAAAATAGATATAACTCTATTGCTACACTGGGGACTGGGTTGCCTCCCCCCAGGTTCCCTATCCGCCTCCTCCTGCCAGGGAGATTTGAGTGGTAGAAAGAACTGTCACTCAGGAATGATGGCAGCAGACTGATTGCATCCGTGTGAAGGTGTATGTTCACACCCCTAGAAGCCAGGCGGGAACCCTGAGCGGCCCATGCTGGAGGGTTGAGAACAGCTCCAGCATATTGAGGATTCTAAGGATCCCTCATGTTTCACTTTGACCTTGCCTGGTTTTTAGCACCGTTTTGAATCAGATCATGAAGAATAGGGGCAAGCAGGAGATAGAAAGGTTGCACTTTTGCCTTATGGATGCAAATTGATCCACAGGCTTCAGAGGAGTGAAACAGTCTAGCTAATTTGAAGCTATAAGAAAAATTCTTGTTTCCTATTCTTTTTGCTTTTTTTTTTTTTAATGTATTAAGGAAAGGGATTTGAACATATTATCTTTCCAAGAATGTTAATTTGCTTCAATAAAGAACAAAGGACCTTCCATGTTACTGGGTGGCTCAGTTTGAACGTAGGTAGAGTTTTAGAGTAGCCCAGTTCCCCAGATGGGAGCTTCTGAGTTCCAGGTTAGCAGTCAGTGTGAGACAGTGACAGGCTGTCATTTAAGTCATATGAGATCTTCAGGCCTTAATTCATGAACTTGAGTGGCATGGATTTCCTGAGTCAGTTCAGGTGGAGGTAATACACACAAAGCAGTGGGCATAGGGTACTGGCAAATGGACAGTAGTAATGAGTGTAATTATTTTTTTGGAGAAATTGAAAGAATGTAGTTGATGAAGAAGGGATAAAAATGAATAAGACAAGCAAACAAAACCCTTCTCACTTTATAGTTAGGTTGGAGCTTCCATGACTGACTTTGTCATTGCCACCAACCATATCTCTCCTCTTCCAGGAAGCCGCTGAGTCAGCGTTCTTGACTGTGTGTGGGTGTGTGCCCATACACGGGTGTCTGTGGGTAACCAACTGAGGACATCCCATCCAACGCAGAACGTTGCTTTGTGTAGTTGTCTTTTGGTTTGGCTGGCCTCAAATTTAAGATCCTCTAGTATGCGGTTGAGAAGGGATTATAGGCGTGTGCTGTGTCCCACCCAGCTGTTGAGTGATATTATGTGGAGGTGAAGGTCACCTGTCCCTGTCACAACAATATTGCCAGGCTTCTTCCCATGATAAAATGAAGGGGGTGGATGCCCAAGCTGCACTGTGATGAAGAACATTGCTGGGGAAATGAAGGAAGGCTGGTGGGCAGGGGGGAAAAGTCCCGCTGTGGGAACCGGTTTTTAATCAACCTCCCGTTCTGTGCCGCTCTGAACAGCGGTTTCCTGTGGGTTTTCCTGTGATGGGGTTGGAAGGATTTCTGACAGCCAAGGGTTTGTCTGACCAGTGATGGCGATCTTTCTTGGTATTGTGTGTTCCTTTCTCATTGTGGTGGGAATTGTTGTAAGTAGTACTGAGGGTCTTGTGGAGCCCTGGAGTAACTGCTGCTGAGACATAGTACCTGCCACAGGTGTTCTGGGAGGAGGAGTGTGGTCACACTGACGTAGTCAGGCCCTTCAATTTGACACTTAGTGACTCTGAAACCACTCTTTTGAAATAAAATCTGAACTGGGTGTCGTAGTTCTGGCCTGTAGTCAAGCATTTGGGATTCTGAAGCAGGAGGATCACCTGGAGTTGGGAAGCTAGTCTGAGCTGCAAAATGAGTTCCAGCCCAGCTGAGATATAATGTAAGCCCATGTCAAGAAAACAATACAAAAGTAGGTGCAGCATGCCTTCAGAATCCCTGAAAATCACTGACTTCCTTGATATGGAATGTGTGGCCATCCCAGTTTCTACAAACATGAACAGTCATAAAACGCCTTAATGAGGATGAGGAAGACGAAGATTCAGATTCCAGTTCAGTCATGAAGCTGGTTACAGATTCCCTGTACGTGTCTGTGTCGTAGTGTGCAGTAATTACTTATTTGCTCAACCCCCACAACACACATACTCGCATGCACACACACCAAGAGAGAAAGGGAGACAGAGAGTCTAAACTCTAAGGTCCTAGAGGCCAGAGATGTGCTCCATTGTTCTTTGTATCTGTGGTGGGAGAAAAGGAAACGTCTGTCTTTGAGATCATGTCTAACTCTGCCTTCATGCTTTGTATTAGTTTTCTATTGCTGGGTCCCATTTAGCAGCTTGAGGCTCCTCTGTACATGACGTCACTGCTCTGTAAGGGGAGGATGGTGAGGAGTCCAGCCCCAGGCCAGTGTCCAGCCTTCGAAAGCCAAATAAGAAGTCTTCTGGGCTATTTAACCTTTTCTGGTAACTTTGAGGGGAAAAATTCATTTCCAAGTATATTTGGGTTGGTGGCCAAATCCAGTTTCTTTGGGTCACTTTAGGGGCAATAGGAGAGATTCCCCTCTGCCCTTTAAAAGCCCCTTAATAAGCTGGGAAAGGTGGAGTAATAGAAAAATCTCAAGAGCGCATTCCCTACACAGATGGTCCCCAGTGGCCAGAGCATCCGGAAGGCACCCTCCGTTTCTGTAGAGGAGGGTGGAAGGTGGGCCTTCGAGGGGTCCTTGCTGATCGTCAGGGCAATGAGAAAAACAGCTGAATGTAAATGATGGGTTTTGGGAATTTAAGTGAAGCTGAAGGGACCAACATCATCTTGCAAAGCAGAGGAAATGGTGTCTTTCATCCGTGGTCACCTTTTCTGAGGTGAGATGGTAAGATCTTAGGTGGGATGGAGGCTGGTGATACCTGTGGCTAATGCAGCTAAGTAAGACCAGGTGAGGGGGCGCTGGCTTCTGAGACTGCTTCTGGGCCTTTTGGTTCATTTCCATCAAATTGTCTCCCCCAAAGCATTGCATTTGGACAATGTCATTCAGGCCTGAGTTTCTGGTTTCTTGCTGGGTGCCGCTGGGGAAGCCTCCCACTTCATCTCCAAGGTCTGCATGAGGTCTTCGCAAACCTCAGGTTAACCAGAGAGAGCCTTTTGCTCTTGGAGGGCTTTTGAGTACTGCTGTATAACATAGTCAAGCATGACACAAAAGGTGAAGCTCACAGGGCCACCTTAAGACCCTTCTAAGGGAGCTGGAGAGATGGCGCAGTGGTTAAGAGCACTGGCTGCTCTTCCAGAGGTCCCGGGTTCAATTCCCAGCACCCAAATGCAACTCACAACTGTCTGTAACTCCAGTTCCAATGGGTCCAGTGTCTTCTTCTTACCTCAGTGGGCACTGCTCATATGGTACACAGACATGCAGGCAGAATATCCATACACATAAAATAAAAAAATTAGTATTTAAAAATCAAAAAACCCTTCTAAGGCACACCTTTCATCTCAGTTTTCTGAGGCTGAGGCAGCTAGATCTTTGTGAGTGAGTTCAAGGCCAGCCTGGTCTTGTAGTGGGACCTTATGTCTCTGTTCAAACAGCACTTTTCCCTTTACCCCTGAGGAGATTGTGTGTGTGTGTGTGTGTGTGTGTGTGTGTGTGTGTGTGTGTGTGTGTGTATCTGTGCCATGGGCAAAGCATAGCATTCATGTAGAAATCAGTGACCACCCTTCTGCAACCTTATGGGATCCAAGAATGAAACTTACCTGGGTGTGGTGGTGCACACCTTTAAGCCCAACACTCAGGAGTCAGAGGCAGAGGGATCTTTGTGAGTTCCAGGCCACCTTAGTCTACAAAGTAAGTTCCAGGACAGCATGTTGTCATGCCTGGCCTTACATTACTCCTACCTGTTGAACCATCTTGCTGGTCCAATAATTGCCTTAAAAATAAGTGTTTTTAATATTGATATTTGTATGGATGATGTGTGCACATGCGTATACTTCAGTGTGTATATACAGGGTCAGAGGGCATGGTAGTGGAATCAGTTTTCTCCTTCTACCTTTATCTGGGTTCCAGGGATTGAACTTGGGTCAGGTTTGCAGGTGAGCTTCACCTTGGGGTGCACCCCCATTTTTCCCAGCAGTGTAGCCTTTGAGGCTTATTTCCCAGATGTAATATGAGCCAGTGATCTGCAAACATACTCAACACTGAGTTACACGCACAGCCCTGCCCCCCCCCCCCCACACACACTCTTTTAGATAATCTTAAGTAACCTAGTCTGGACTCAGACTTCCCATGCAGGCAAGGATGACCTTGAGTGTATGATCCTTCTGCCCCTACCTCCTAAGAGCTGGAATTATAGGCATGTGCCGCCATGCCTGGTTTATGAAGTGCTGGGGCTAGAACCCAGGGCTTTGTGCCTGGCAGGCAAGCATTCTGCCAGCTAAGCTACAAACAGCCTCAAGCCTTCAGGTCTCACTAAGATGTCCTAACTGGCCTTGAATTTGCTTTCTAACCCAGGCGGGCTTTGAATTTAGGTTTCTCCCACTTTAGCCTCCCATGGATTAATAGGCCCATGGCTAACTGACCTACTTTGGCTTAAATACGAGTCGATGGGTGCCTCTTCTGTTGCTGGCAAGGATTCTTTGTGTTGTTACATCCTTGTTAAAGGCAATTTACTTTGAGATCTCTCTTGTACGATTCAGGTACAATCGTGTTGGGAAGGGCTACCAAAGGTGTTATAATTCCCAACTTTTCTAATCCAAAGAATTAAAAGAGATAGAGGCTTTGAGTCCCTATCTAGATCTTTCTGCTGTTTTCTCCCTCTTAACCCGAGCCCAAAGGTGGCACTCCACTTCAGCTGCTGTTTCTGTGATCCTGGGTGTGTGTGAGAGAGAGTGTGTGCCTGTGTCCCTGACAAATGGTGGCTTTTAGAGACTGGAGCAGCTGGCTCCTGCCACTCAGCTGAGAGGCCTGTCCCTCAGAGAGGGCTGAAACTCCCTCACTACCCCCACCCCAGCTTTCTTCCTATCCCTTCTGTGCCCCCAGGAGATTCCCCAAGAGCTAACACTGGATGCCTTGCTGGAGATGGATGAGTCCAAGGCAAAGGATATGCTGCGGCGCTGGGGGGCCAGCGCTGAGGAGTGTAGCCGACTACAACAAGCTCTCACCTGCCTTCGGAAGGTGACTGGCCTGGGTAAGAAAGACTTGCTTCCCTCCCCCAGGCCTCCGTTCCTGCCTGTGCTCCTAAGGCTCCTGGGAGATGGGACTTCTGCTTCAGGGTTTCTGAGGCAACATTGATGTGGCTGTTGAGAAAGTATGCTGGGCCTTGGCCCTGAAGGAGACTTCTCAGAGTCTCCAGGGCCTTGGAGCCCCAGTTGTTCTGGCCAGCCTGACCTAGGGCGCTTCAGCCATTGTTAAGAATCCCTAGTTGGCCTTCAGGATAGGCCCTGTATTCCAGCCTCCCTCTGCTAAACATTTCCACTTTTGTTCCTGCCCTCAGGGACTGCTTTGGCCCTCTGCTTACAAGGCCCCTTTGGTATCAGTATAGCCTGAGCCCAGCATACTTTAGAGAAATCACGCAGCTTCCTATCTGTGAGTAGGCCCAGGGCTGGCCCAGGCCGTGTATAATCCTGCAATTACCACAGTCTCCTTAGGGATCATTCACAGACATCTTATGTCTTCCCTTGGAATCAGTTTCCAACTCTTGACTTAGCATTCCCGCCACTGCCCAGAGAAGGCACAGAAATGAGCCTGATGATTGGAAGCAGGCCTCGTTCTAAGGGTTCAAAAGATCAGAGCTGCCTGATCTCCATCCTCAGGCTGAAAAGGGAGGCACCAAATTTTATATTTTATATATTTTTTTTTAATTAAAAAACATTTTTTAAGGCAGGGTCTCACTGTGTAATGCTGGCTGTGTAGACCAGGCTGGCCTCAAACTCAGAGATCCACCTTTCTGCCTCCCAAGTGCACCACCATGCCCAGCTAATTAAATTTGTCCCCAAAAGGGCGGGGCTTAAGTTCTTCTCTCTCACAGCACCTGATTATGAGTGTGTGGTACTATATGTCTGGGGTCCACCATTCCAGGACATGGTCCTAGGGACACGAATGTCCCCAGGTTTCCTTTGTTATCCATGCCCAGCTGTGATGCTCCTGCATTCCTGTGACAAGTCTATAAGCTTCCTATTGTCTGTCCCACATGACTTCTTCACTGGTCAGCAGGGTTGCAAGCCATCAGAGCATCTTGCTTACCAGGACCTGGTGTGAACTCAGCTACCCTGTGCCTCACTTCCTAATCTGCACAGTAAGGGAATAGCTGGCCCTCTGATAGGATTATTGTGAGGGAGAAATGGACTGTAAGGTCACTAAAGGTCAGGTGTGCTTTTCAGTATTAGGCTGTAGGGAATGGCAAATGCCACCATTTTTCCCCTGTATAGTCTGTGCAGGCTGTGAGCTCACCCTCCTTCAGTGTCAGCTTCCCGAGTGCTGTGATACAGATGTGAGCCACCAAGCCTGGCTTATTCTTGGTTTTTATTTTATGTTTGTTCTGTTAACGTTTTTTGAGACAGGGTCCCTGACAGGCATATACCACCACACCCAGTTGATGATTGAAGATTTTTTCCCCCTTTTTTCCTTTTGGTTTTTGAAACAGGGTTTTTTTTTTTTATAGCCTAGACTGGCCTTGAACTAACCACATAGCCAGGGATGCCCTTGAACTTCTGATCCTTCTGCTTTTACCTCCCTGAATACTGGGATTACTGGTGTGCCACCTGCTATCCCCACCCCAGCTAATGTCCTAAGGTAGAATTGTCCCTCCTCACATAGAACAGCTTTCTACAGGATTGTCACAGCTTCCTTTTCTGACGTCTCACTTTGGGGTGGGTGACCCAGCAATTCCCCCTCGTGTCAACTGAGCACCATGGAAGGCACTGTTGGGCACACAAGAACCCCTGACAAGCCAGGTGGCGCTGGGAGCAGAGCATGCTGCTACTGAAGAACAGTGTTTACCTCAGCCAAAGTGTCATGCTTTTGGAGTGTAGTGGCACCCTGCAGTCCCTTGTGTGTCTGACTGACCCTTGGCCCACAGGAGGGGAGCACAAAGAAGACTCTGGTTGGAGTTCGGCAGATGCACATCGGGAAAGTAGTTCGGGGCCTTCAGTGGACATGCTGGCCCCACTGGGCAGAGTGGGTGCCAGCACTCAGGGCTCTCGTTCCATCTCTGTGTCAGCCCTTCCTGCCTCAGACTCTCCAGTCCCTGGCCTCAGCGAGGGCGTCTCAGATACCTGTATCCCCTTGCACACCAGTGGCCGGCTGACCCCCCGGGCCCTGCACAGCTTCATCACACCCCCTACCACACCCCAGCTACGACGGCACACCAAGCTGAAGCCACCAAGGACACCCCCACCACCAAGCCGCAAGGTCTTCCAGCTGCTGCCCAACTTCCCCACGCTCACACGCAGCAAGTCTCATGAGTCCCAACTGGGAAACCGAATTGACGAAGTCTCCCCAATGAGGTAAGCTTGTCTGTGACTTCTTCTCAGGCTGTCAAAGGGCCAGTAAAGTCAACCCATAGGGAAGCATGGAGAAGCAAAGAGGTGTCCATCCCTCTGATGCTATTGGATCTTTCTGTACATACATAAATATATAAAATGATACCTATGTATCAGTCAGGATAGGCTAGACTAGGCCACAGTAACAGACAGACCTTGTATCTCCAATGTTTAAAATGCCAAAGACTTGATTCTCAGGTCAGCCCTTGCCTGGAACATTAATGGTCACTGACAGTCCAAATAGGGAATTCTAGATGCGGTGAGCAAGTGACTAAATGAGTCCCTTCTCTCTGTTCGTGGGTTGCTGCTGGGGATCCACTACTGGACGACTAAAAGTATTGGAAAAGAACTGGGGATATGGTTTTGTGATGGAACATTTGCTATCTCCAGCACACACAAAGAGAACATTTGAAAAAAAAATGCCATGTGCATGCAGTTTTTCTCTTTTTTATTTAATAATACAGTATCACAACTTTTTAAATGGCATTTACACATGCTCCAAAGTCAGGAATATGGTGGTTCATGTAGGTCTCTGTGGTGATATATTGCATATTTGATAAAGTTTGTCTGGAATATCAGAGGACAGAATCACCCACAGCCAAGCCATAAAGGTCAGGGAGTGGTGGCCCAGGCCTTTAATCCCATCACCGGAGAGAGAGAGAGATCCTCTGGATCTCTGTGAGTTCAAGGCCTCACATCCAGGCAGTGGTAGCTCACACCTTAAATCCTAGCTCTAGGAGAGTTAAACCAGGAAGTACAATGTCTGGGCTGGGTAAGAAATATAAGGCAGGAGAAGGCAGGTATTCAGTCATTCTGTCTGAGCACCAGTCTGGCTGAGGACCCGTGAAGACAGCACTTACCTTTTCTATCTGAGAAGCTGGCTGGGTGAGAAGTGGCTGTGGTCTGTTTCCTCTTTCTGATATTCCAGCTTTTCCCCAATATCTGGCTGCAGGTTTTTATTATAATACTAAATAGGATTCATGCAATAGGTCTCTATAGAGGTACCCCATAAAAAGTGTGCCTGTGTCCTCACACCCACCTGAAGCCAAACAAGACATAAGGTTTCTTAATAGGAATAATAGTCAAAGCAACCTGATTTTAAAAACCTGCCTGTGGCATGCTTTCGTATAACTTAGTCGGTATGCCCCTTCCAGTTGGTGCTTAGATTGTTGTGGGTTTTGCTGTTTTCTTTGGGTTCTTTTTCTTGTTTCCTTGAAGGACGGGGCACCTGGCTCTTTTCTGTGACATGGCACTCCTTTTCTAGAGGGTCCCCAGGGCTTTGGCATCCCTCTTGCTTTCCTGTTTACTTGCCACCTGTCTTAGACCCATCACATGTCAAGCACTGGGTGGCTGAGATGGCTTTGCATTATTGACCATGGAGACGAACCTCAGAAAAATCTCTGCGCTACCCTCCCCATCCAGCCATGCCACCAAGCTCCCTCCTCCCGCCCCCATTACAGCTGTAGAATACAGAATTGCTGCAAGTCTGCGGGTCCATTGGAGAGGACCTCACAGTGTCCAGAAGCTGATGGCCTTGGTTCTCATTTTCTCCTGAGAAGAGCAGTAGGCTTTGTCCCATATTCATGTAGGAAACAGATCCTCAAGCCAGGAACACTGCTGCCTCCAGACCTTTTGATTTTAAGTCCATTCCTCCCAAACCCAGCCACCTGATTCAGCCCTGACAGGTTCCCTGGTCAGCTCCAAGGGCAACAGAAAGTCCTCATTCCTTCAAGCCCCTGCCTCCTTTGGGAGAGAGGAGTTCCAGAGAAGGCAGGCTTGCTCAGAGCACATCCCCTTTCGACCCCTTCCTGGATTACCTTTCAGCTCTGCACGGCTGATTCCCTGCTCTCCTAACCAATTCTCTGCCTAACACACCAACCCACCCCTTGTTCCTGGACCTTGGGCACCCACCCCCATGGGTCGCGAGACTGAGGGGACAGGGTTTCCTGGATGGCTAGTGAGACTGACAGAGCTGGGTGGCTGTTCCTCATCCCCAGCCCTTGGCCTGCTCTATTACCAGGTAGTTTTCCAGGCACACTGAGCCATGTGGTGACATCACCCCCTTGCTCTTCTTTTTGTCTCTCCAGGTTTGGTAAGAGCAGTTCATTTTCATCCCTCTGCCACCAGACGTCATGTTCGAGTCGCTGTCCCTGTCTAGGGTGGATTTCTCGCCCCCACCTTAGCCCTGTTGGCTGGCTGTTCCATAGTCCAGAAGCAGAAGTCCTGGCAACCACTTCGTGAAGTTGCTCTAAGACAGCTGGCCTTACAGGACAGGCTGGCCTTAGCCCAGCCTGGGGGAAGCAGAGACTTTACCTGTCTTCACCTTGTCATCGCTATAGCGACCCCTGTGCCTCTGGGTGGGAGATGTTATCTACCTTGTGCCCTGCTGGTGTCTCAGGACTCCCTTCTCTAGGAGACAGGCATTCCCTGAGGCAGCTTCAGCTTTGTATTTGAGGGTATAAGTCCCTGGAGGAGAAAAAGGAGGCCCAGGCAATCCTGGACACCCCCCCCATCTCCAGCTGTGATCAGGATCTCACACATACTTACAAAATGCAGCGGGGTCACCTGGGCCTTCTGGGTCTGCTTTGGGTGCATTGTCTACAGTTTTCTAAGGGAAACTGATTTGTTTTGCTGTTAGCTGATAACAGTGGCTGGGATAAGGCCCAGGGAGAGAGGGCAGGCAGGCTTGGCAGACAGTGACAGTCCTTGGGGAGCTGCTACAGGGTCCCAGGCACTGGTAAGAAGGGGGAGGGGGGAGGTACCTATGTCTCTCTCTCTTTGAGGCCATTAGCTCAACCCTCACCTCTGATCCTAGGATGCCTCTGACCGTCACTTCATTCTCTGGTGGCTGTGGTGGTGTTGAGACCAACAGCAGTGAGGCTATGGGGTTCTCAGGACTAATAATCCATCCCAGTCCAGATCAGTGCTGCCTGTTACACATGGTTGCATACTTGTGGCCAACATGACAAATCATAGATCGGGCTCTGAGCCTGGTGACTGGCCTCTTGCTCCCCTACTAATTCTCTGTGGCTGGCAGCTCGCACCTCTCATAGTAGTGTGTTTTGATGGCCTTGGTCACTGACTGGAGTGGGGTGGCCCTAAGAGAAAGTTGAGAGTCAACAACCTCATAGGGGATGTGCCAGAGAGCTGTAGGTGATCAGGCTGTGGGTTCCCAGTCTTCAGGAGGGTGGCAGAGGACCTTTGGTCACAATCACAGTTCTAGACAAGTGTGCCAACTGCAGAGTGGGGCAGAGACACATATTAGAGAGCAATCCAGTGTGGGGGTGCTTGATACCTATTGTCCTTGTCCAGCTGGGTCTGGTCCATCACTCTTTGAGGTTAGTTCAATGAAGCATTTCTGTGCTGTGCAGCACAACATCATGCCCCATTTAGCTTGTAATTCTGAGCTAGAAGGTCTCAGGCATGAGGCAGCCTTACAGAACCTCCTCAGTTCTCCCAACCTGGGTTCTTTCCCCACAGATCTCCCTCATGGATCCCCACAGCTGGTACGAAGGGATATCGGGCTCTCAGTGACACACAGGTAGGTTCAGTTGTGCAGAAGTACAGAGATGACCTGGGCTCCACAGGGCGCTGTTAGGTTTGCCCTGGTGGCCTTTTGCCTCTGGCCTACCTGCTTGTCTTGTGGTAACAAAACTCATACCCACCTTGAACTCTTGACTTACTGAAACAGGCACCTTTAGAGTTTTCTGGTCCCTTTCCTGCCTCTCCTTGGGTCTTGTTTTCATCCTGATGAGGGAAAACACCCTTCTACTTTGTCCAGCTCAAGAGAAATGGAACCACAGACATGGGAAGAAGCCACAAGCTTCTTCCACATTTGCCTCCATGTCATGTAGGTCCTGAGGCTGTCACGGTCCTCTGTGGAGCATGTTGAAATTCCATGTTTTCAGACCCTGCCCATATGCTTCTCCACTTGGCCCTTCTGGATTTTTTTTTTTTTTTTTTTTTAAGACAGGATTTCACTCATGGTATAGCCCTTGCTGGCCTGGACTTGCTGTGTAGACCAGTCTGACTTCTGGTCTCACAGATCCTCCTGTCTCTGCCTCACAACTGCTGGGATTAGATGTGTGCTCCGTCTCACCCAGCAATAATCTGGATTTTAACAATTCCAGAGATTGATGTTTGTACATATAAAAGAGAGTCTCTGGACACCTGTGGTAAGGACCATCCAGAGGTCTGGCTCCAGAGTTCTGAATGGATTGCAGGACAGTGCCTTGGGTTGCTCATGCACTGGTTATTCCTGCTAAAGTCTGTTGTAATCACAACAGGGGATATTGTCAGGGGCTCAAGGGCATTGCAATTTTATAGGGCCTGTGGTTTCCATGGAAACTGTGGGCTATTTTCCAGCTGTGCTGGTGCTGGCCTCAAGTTCTAGCTCCCAAGGGTTGACCAGTGTGTCTGAGGTCACTGCCAAGGGGGCAGAGCCTGAGCCCTGATGCACAGGGACCTCTGCTTGGAGTCTTGTCTACACAGCAATCCCACAGCCACTGTCTGGGAAAAGAGGCTCTGGGGCACACAGTTAGGATAGACCATCGCCCACCTCTCCGAGTTGGTTTTCGAGATTCCTAGCCCCACCTAACTCTTGGAGGTGGTTGTAATCCTCAGTGAGCTAATGTTTGTGGGTGTGTGCACGCTTCCCCACAAACACAGTTGCCAGTCATTCTGCTGTTACTATGATGTCCTGTGCTTTCAGTAAATGCATTCCTCCGGAAATGAAAGGCTCTCTGCACTTCCCTGGGCAGACTGGCCATGTGCTTTTGTTTTTGAGGACACCCCTCCCCTTAAATACAATTTCTTCTTCCAGTCTGCCTTCTGGTTTGCTTTTGTTTTTGTTTAGGTAGATTTTTAGACTGAAAATACATGTGATTAAGATTGGAGAGTTTCAGAGGGTAGAGATGAAAGTCTCTCTCACCCTTGCCCCTGGCTTCTCAGTATGCCTGAAAATAGGTCACGCACCCTTCTAGGGGTGATTTATACAGGGAAGTGTGTATACATGTTCTGTTTCTCTTCTCACACAAAACTACATATATTACAGCTTGGTGCGTTGCTCTGCTCCGCTCTTTCAATTCATGTGATTTACATAGAGCAAAACATATGTAGGAGCTTACAGCTATGCTACTCCCCCCCACCCCCCATAGTGCTGATGAAGATAAAGAACTTTCCAGCACCCCGAGAGTCATCTTCGGCTCCTTCTCAGTTGATTCAGGCTGCCACCTGCCATCACTCTCCGAGTCTGTCATCACAGATGGGCTTTTCCTGTGCTTGACCCCTATAGCAGTGACATCATGCCCTGTTCAACTTAATTTGGTCATCTGGTAGTGGGACTTGGAGGTGGCTGCACCTATGTGTGGAAAGAGCTGCATGTGTCCCTCTGCATAGGGATAGCACTGTGGTCACACATATTTCCAGCCTTTGGTAGATGACGCAGCAGCACTGTGACCAGGGTGTTGCACACAGGCACTTTGATTGCTGGGACCTCACTTGGTACCTCTCCAGCTGACAGCAGCTGGGAAATCCAGATGGTACAGAACTCCTGGGATTATGGGGTTGAGCTAAGTCTCCTGGGCTCCTCCAGAGGCCAGGCTCTCACCTCCACATGTTTCTACCCCTGCAGGTTCTCCACAAAGTCATGGTTGTCACAGGTCTGCAACGTGTGCCAGAAGAGTATGATGTTCGGAGTGAAGTGTAAACACTGCAGGTGACGGGCCACGGGGAGGGAGCAGATACTTGGTCTCTATAACATTACTTCATTCTTGGCTTCCTCTCACGTCAGACTTAAGGACTTCATTTAACCAACTGTTCACAAGGCCACTGGGCACTTCAGGTGCTCAGGTTTCCTTAGCAGGGTGGAGTGAGACACTCTTGGAAGAAAGGAGTATTTGAAGTGGGTTTTTGAAGAGTGAAGAGAAGTTTACTAGATAGAGTGAGGGAAAAAATAATTTGAAGGCAAGGAAGAAAGAGAGGACTTTCCTGGGACCTAGAAGGAATTCTAAAGTTGAGAGGCGGTATACAAGGATGGGCGGTGGCAGCCGGCTTGCCTTATGCCCGGCCGAGTGAGGAGAGATGGAGATTTCATGCCATCCCAGCTTTGCTGTGTCATAGCATGGTTTCCAGTTAGAAGGAACATAAGTAGGGAACAGTGAGGGCCAACAGTCTGCCATCTGCTATCTGGTTGCCCACACATCTTATGAGGGGGTGGTTTGTGGAAGGGAATCCAGGGCTGAGGGTGGCAGTGCCCCCCGACACAAGCACAGGGCACTGCCAGCTTACCTTCTTCATCAGGTCCTTGGGAAGGGTTCCAAAATGGGGCTCTGATGCTCTGTCCACTGGTTGTTGATGTCTGAGGGTAGCCTGGAGTCTCAGTTCATAACCACCCTTGTTTTGATGTTGTGTGTCATGGGGTAAGGCACTTGCCCTTTCTGGGCTTCGTGTTTACCATTTGGACATCTGGGGAGCTGATCCACTTAGGTTATCTGACCATGAGTGACAGCTCCTGGGCTGTCATCAGGGCTGAGGCAACAGGGTCTTATACAGGTCAGCTTGATGAATTGTATCCTGATGACTTCCTGACCTCTGAGGAAACTAGACATTTGGCAATAAATGAGATCCTCAGCTCCCATGCAGGTGTAGCCAGCACATGGCCGCTCCTGAGCCACATGCTGCCCTATCCTTATAGCCGTTGGCCAGTCCCACAGCCCATTTTGTTAGCAGGGACACTGAGACCAGGCTAGACCCAATGAGAACCCAGCTCTTTCCATTCCTGGCTGGGTACTGCCCATCAGACTGGTCAGTGCCTAAATGACACCCTTGGAGCCCTGGGGCCCTTGCTGATGCTGGTGGCCTCTCTGGAATGTTTCTTTAAGGTCAGATTTTTCCTGAGCTTTCTAAAGTGGAGGAAGTTCCCCTTTAAAAGCAGGGGAGGGGTTTGTGGGGACATAGACAGTAACTACAGCACGTAGGGTACCCACACACCTTAGAGATAACACGAGAGCTTTAAGAAAACCGAGGCTGTGACAGGGTCATCTGAACAATCCTGGGATGCCCCTTGGGGTACTGACTCTTCCTCCTTTGTAGGTTGAAATGTCACAACAAATGTACAAAGGAAGCCCCGCCATGCAGGATATCCTTCCTCCCACGTAAGTGTCTGCTTTTCCCTCTCCCACTTCCGGGAATCAGGTGCATCTTGGTGGTATCTGTTTCTGTTAATCGGTCCCTCCTAATGGAGTGCCTCCTTTCCAAACAGTAGCCAGGCTTCGGAGGACAGAGTCTGTCCCCTCAGACATCAACAACCCAGTGGACAGAGCATCAGAGCCCCATTTTGGAACCCTTCCCAAGGCCCTGACGAAGAAGGTAAGCTGGCAGTCCCCTGCGCCCTATGCTTGTGTCAGGGGGCACTGCCACCCCCAGCCCTAGATTCCCTTCCACAAACCACCCCCTCATCAGGCTCACTGGGGAAACACTACAGTCCAGGATCTGTGGCATAGACAGGGTAGGGATGCTCCAGGGATCCTAGCTAAGCCACATAGCAGGTATGGTTCTATGTTGGAATTGTATGTGGTGATTCCCATGACCCCCCCCCCCCACCTCTGACATATTCGATCCAGCATTTCCTGAATGCCTCCTTTGTGCCAAAAACCTAGTTCTTAGGAGCACATACATGCTCTATACAAGAGATGCAGAAAGTGAGTCCCAGAACCCCTTCCTCGTGGTCTCTCACTGTTGTCCTCACATAATAGAAGAGCCCAGCAAGTTCCTCCTGGCCTCTTTGATATGAGCATTGACCATGTTTATGAAGCCTCCACCCTCATGGTCTGAGCAACTCCACAGACCTTACCCACTAACACTAACGCCTTGGGAGACTGGGTTCTAACTGGGAACACAGACAGGCAGGGTTCTGACTGTGAGTCCCCATTGTTCCCTTTTGTGCCTCTGTCACTTTAAATGAGTGATTAGATCTCTCCGAGCTTTACTCACGGATTGCTTGGAACAGAAATAACAGTGCTTCATGCACAGGCACTGGGATGGGGCCACTATTGCCTCTGTGTGTGTGTGAGTGAGTGTGTGTGAGTGAGTGTGTTTGTATGTGAGTGTGTGTATGTGTTTGTGAGTGTGTGTGTGAGTTGTGTGAGTTGTGTGTGTGTGTGTGTGTGTGTAATATTGATCCCATTTCTCTCTCAATTCCTTCTTTAACCACCTTCCTCTCCCTTCCCCATTCCCTTTGTCACAGCTGCCCCCAGAGATCCAGGCACCTTGTCCCCTGGCACATGCTAGACAGTCAGAAGCATTTGCATGAGTCACTGAATGAATGAGCAGCCTAGAGTGCAGCCCTTGTGACCTGTCCATGGGTGACACTGAAGCTCAGGCCATGAGTGTCTCAGAGCCAAGCATGTTCAGAAAGAGACTCAGCCTGCTCTTGTGTCCCACATGCTACTACCCCCGCTTAGGCCAGTTCCTGCTTGGGGGGGGGGGGGGCTGCGGCCTTGGGGTAGGGCCAGAAAGAACAAGGGCTGCCATTAGTTGGTGCCATGTCAGGCCAGCTGTCCTGGCTGGCAGGCAAGGCCAACTTCAGCTCTGTACACCCTCAGGTCTTGCAAGAGAGAACCTTGTTATACGTGGCACTAACATGTTTGACCATGTTTTGTCTAAGGAGTTTCTTTCTGCCCTAGGAAATAAAGGTATTGAGCTGGATCTGTCTCCACCTTATTCAAAGTGTTCCTGGACCCCTCTTGGGCCTTTTGGCCTTTGGCCTGGTTAAATTTCAAAGCTGAACCCAAGCACTGTTTGGTCCAAGATAGCAGGTCTACAAAAGATTTGAGCAAACATTAGACACCTACTGTGTACTGCATACCTGGCTTTTGTTTTGCTACAAATCCACCCAGCAATGCACTGGCTTGAAGAAATGGAAGCTCAGAGAGGTCAAGGAAGTCGCCCAGAGTCACCCACTAAGAAGTGGTAGAACCCCAGTGGGAATTGCAGGCAGCCTGCATCATACCTGGTTCTATTGCATGAAGCAAAAAAGAGCTGAGCCTGGGCCTCTCCCCATCCCTGCCACACTGGCCTCCTTTGCAGGCTGCAGCCCCTGATCCTGAGGTTCCCTGGATGGCCAGGCCCTGATCTGCAAGCCATCTATCCTGCTCTGTCCAGGCAAGGCCCAGACACACATTTATTGACCAGAATCTGCTATATAGTCCTCATCAAAACTAGCTCTTATTCATCACCATCATAATTGAAAATCAACTCCCATGGGTAGAAGGTAATTAAGAAACTAAATGTCTCTAGAGCTGAGGAGGCAGCTCAGACCATAAAGTGATTACCATGACCTGGATTCTGATGCCCAAAACCCACATACAAACCCAGGCATGAAAGCCAGAAAGCTTACACCTTTAATCCCAGCACCCAGGATGCAGAGGCGGGAGATCTCTGTGAGTTCATGGACAGCCTGGGCTGCACAGCAAGTTTCAAGCCAGCCAGGACTGTGTAGGGAGGACCCTGCCTTAAAATGAAACATCAGAAAGCAGGGGCAGCAGTGCCCTGCGATCGTAAGTACCAAGGAAGCGGATAGAACAGGAAAGTCCTTGCTGATCACTGAACACGGGTACTCAGTGAGGGACCCTGCCTCAGAAAACAAGGTAGAAAGTGACCTCTGGCCTCCACATGTGTGTTCACGTATGTGCACATACAAACAGCACTCAGAAGTCATTTCATTCTGACTAGAAAACCATGCCTGTCCAAGGCTTGGGCCTGTTACCTGCATTTTGCAAGACAAGGCTGGCCAGGTATTGAAGCTGCTGTGTTGTAATGAAACAGGCATGCCCCTGCAGTTCATTCCTGGAGTCTCTTAGAAGTCCCCCCCCATCTTGTCCCCACCCCCTTAGAGACAAGACTTCTTGTATCCCAGGCTGGTCTCTAGCTCACTTTGTAGCCAAGGCTGATTTTGAACTTCTGATCCTCTTGCCTCTGCCTCATCAGTGCTGGGATTACAGGCCTGTTCCACTATGCCCAGCCTTTGCAGTTCTGGGACCAAATCTAGAGCTTTATGTGTGCTAGGCAAGCATCACACCAGCTGAGCCACATCTCCAGCCTCCAACCCCTAGTGCCCAGCCCCCAGCCCTGGGATTTTTTTAACCCTTCAAGATGGCAGACAACATTGGCCCAAGCTGTTGCCTCTTCTGGAACTTTGTGGGTTCTCTGTGAGAGCCTTGTACTTTCAGGACAAGCGCACAAACCCACAGACTCTGTGCCTCATCATCACCCAGCTTTCTGCACAAGGCCCAGCACATAGCAGAAGCTGCAAAGATGTTGGTCAGAATATGAATTCAGTTCACTAAGAAACTGGGTGCTCAGCTCAGAGCCAGGCGGTGCTGAGGTGGCAGAGATGGTCGGCCGTGAACCAGCCTTGGCTGTCAGTGCTTGTTAAGGTGGAACAGCATACAGTAAGGGTTCAGATGTCTTCTGTGGGAAGTAGGAACTGGAATAGGAAAGATGGCAGGGATCCTTTTGGGGAGCGTCTCTTGTGTCTTTTCACCATATTTTAGTCCCCCAAAAATCTTGGGGCTACCGACTGGGCCCCAAGGATCTCCTGGCCTGGCCCCTACCTGTGGAGGTGGAAGGGGGTGGGGAGAACAGGAGGTCTCCAGCAGGTTGGCAGCTTGCAGCCCTGCCCATCCTGGCATCTCTGGTCCTGCAGGAGCATCCTCCAGCCATGAACCTGGACTCCAGCAGCAACCCATCTTCCACAACGTCCTCAACACCCTCGTCACCGGCGCCCTTCCTGACCTCATCTAACCCCTCCAGTGCCACCACGCCCCCCAACCCCTCACCTGGCCAGCGGGACAGCAGGTTCAGCTTCCCAGGTACCACACCTTTGGGCTTTTTAGGATCCTTAGGGGTGGCCTCAGACCCTCTCCCAGTCTCCCCCGAGAGCTGTGTCTGTGGAGCATTTGTTCAGCATGAGATTGATGCTGTTGCACCGTTCTTACAGATGAGTTTGCTGGGTTTAAGAAAGGAGTAAGGACCCTGCATTATACATTGGCAGAGCTGGGCCAAACTCAAGTCTGTCTAACACAGGACCTGGGTTTTTGCAGTGACCCCAGGCTGCCTCCCTGGGCTTCTGGTGGCTTCTGCCCAGCATCACCTTTTCTCAGGGATGCCTTCAGATGCAGTGCCCTGGAACTTAAGAGGCCAGGATTGCACCCTTGCTTGTCTCCAGGGAGCTCAGCAAAGCCTGCTTACCCTCATGGCACTGAGTTGTTGCCTTGGCAAGAGCAGCTCTGCTGTCGGTCTCAGCCCTGGACTTAGGGGTTGCAATCCTAGGGGATGCATCGCAGCTCAGATGCTCCTGTGTGCTGTAGTCCACAGGGTCCAGATCACTGGTCCCTGGCATTCAAAACCCAGAAAGACCGAGTGTCACTGTGCCTCTCAACCCCTCACCTGACTAATGGGGCCCACACTGATCTTATGCACAGCCAGCAGCTGGTCAGGCAGCCTCTGGGGACTTTGGAAGTTCTTTTGGGGGTGGTAAAGGGCCAAAGGATGGGACTTTCCTGTTACTTGCCCTTGTGCCTTTCTTAATATGCACGTGGCTGGAGTGCTCTTAACAGTGATGTCTGTCCACCCTGCCTTGGTTCTCTGAACCACTTTGGGTTTTTCTAAGGAGGGCTGGTTTGAAAAGACAAGGGACACAGAAAAAGCCCTTTATATGATATTGATCAGACCATATCCAGCATATCTGTATGATGACCCATAAGGGAAACAAGCCCCATTGTCCCCGCACAGAAGCATTACTCTCTCTGTGATCTTAGTGGATTCATGAACAAATCGCTGGGGGCTGAGATGGCCCCACAGGGACCTTGAATCCCTCCTGCCATCTGCCTGCCCTGTGCGGCCCAGGAGCCTTCCAGCTGCCCTTCACAGGAAAGCCTGGGCAAGCTTGTGTATCCCCTGCTTACAGTAAGGCACTGGGGCCAACTGCCTCTCCAGGATCCAAAGCCTTACGGAGGAGAGCCAGGCTACACTCACCGAGAGTCCCAACTACTTGCAGGCCACGGCAGGAGAGCCTATGTGTTTGAGACCAGCCCAGGCAAGATAGCAAGCAGCTCAGAAAGAGAAAACAGGTGCCCTGTGATGTGGCCTGTCTGGAGTCACAGCACTTGGGAGGATCCAGAGCCCAAGCAGTGAAGTCAAGCTGCTTCCGTGTCAGAGTAGACTGAGGGGAAGGAAGCTGTTCCACACACACTGCTGGACATTGTCAAGGCTGCTGTTCTTTCCGCTCTACCTAAGCCTCTCGGCTCATGTGCATTTTCTAGAACAAAACAGACCCTGTGCAGCAGAGCGGCCACTGAGATGGTTGGTGGTCCTTTGCCCATCTCCATCACAGCCCCGTGCGCCCCCCCCCCCCCCCCCCCCCCCGCTTCTGGGCTCACCACACCCCGCTTCCTTTCTAGTTTGGTTCCTTTCTCCTGCATGGCTCCACCTTTTCTCAGCAGAGCCCCTGGGGCAGAGCCACCTAAGCCAGTAACCACCAGCACCTGCCCCCCAAGTCCACGCACCCCTACTCCCGCACTGCCTTTGCACCGTGTGACTCACTTCCTCTTCTGTTTTAAGCTGCCTACTTCATTCATCATAGACAGCAGTTTATCTTTCCAGGTGAGTTTTCTGCATGGGTCCACTAACTGCCCCTGCTGTGACCCTCTGTCCATCCCGCCCGGTACCTTCTCCCCATGAGCTTCAGTCCACTGCAGCCGGGCAAGAAGTTGAGAAGTCCTGGAGGAGTGAACCCTAATGTGGGCAGTGTCTTGCCGTATGGGACCCTAGAGTCCATCCTGTACAGCCTCTTGCATAGACTGCAGAGAAATGTCAGAAGAAGGATGAAAACCCAGAACTCAGCAGCAGAATGAGGGGAAGGGGCTGCTTGATGACAAGGGAAAACCAATTTGGGTAAATGCCTATAAGGCACTGTCATCATCTGTCAGCTGGTTTTGCTTTTCCCTGTCTTGACACGCAGCGCCACCTGCTGCTCACTAGTGGAACCTACCTCATTGCACAAAGCTTAAAGGAAAAACTTTCCATTCAATAAGGCAACCCTTGAATTCCCTTCTCCAAAAACTATTTTGCACACTTTTGTATTTCTCCACACACCTTGCCCTTAAAGGCTGTATAAGATTCTTGTTTTTCTTCTCCCAGTGGGGGTATCCAGCACTATGGGCTTATGTGCTTCAGACAACTCTAATAGACTTTTCTCTGCTTGCCAAGACTGGAAATCCCAGTATTTTGGTTATCCCAGGCTTTTCTATTCTCCAGGTCAAACTCCCTTCAAGAATCCAGTTATAACATTTTGGTAACCATTATTCTTATAATTCTACTCAGGTGTGTGTGCAGGCTGCCAGGGGTTTGGGGGATCTGCCCCTTTTGTGTGGTGCCCTGCCTCCCAAGAGCCTTCCTAGTGATATGTATTACACTAGTGTCCCTTCAACTGGGAACCACAGAACTTCTTCCTGAGTGGCCTTTTTTTGCCATGTACTAATTGAAAGAGGAACACATGAGAACAGAGGGCAGGATACACACTGAGGAGCGAGTGTCAGGCTTCCCAGACATTTTCCCCCACCTCCACACCTCACCCAAGATGTGTAGCTTCTGGAGTGGCCTGAGCTTGTGTAAAAATGCTGGCCAGGCAGTCTGGAGGCGACATGGTGGCAGCTGGAGAGATGGTGGCAGCTACTTCTGAGACCCATGGACCCCACCACTACCCAGAGTGTTGCACACATGTGTGTGTTGCCCCGTAAGAAGGCCCACAGCTCCTGTCGGAGTTGGGTTCTGCTGTGGAAAACACCTTCTAGTAGCAGTGAAGGAGATTAACGGAGGACTGAGGTCTTTGTCCAGGAAAGGGGTTGCTGTGGCTTTGCTGTTGCCACTCCCTGATTCTCTTTGTGGAGAGAGGGGAGCCCTGACTGTTCTCACTACACTTTCTGTAGCTCTTTGGTTCCATTCATGGGAGGGGGGTGTCTTTTTCTGGTATCCTAGAGGTGAGTCCTTGTGCGACAGCCGGACTACCTGGGGTCCAGGGTCAGTCTCAGCTGCCGGGAGCCTGCCGGTGCACAGAGGCTGGATTTCCTCTTCTTACACAGAGCTATGACACCAGCCACCCAATCCCAGAGTCAGGAGTGGGGACCAGCAGCTCCACCAGGTGCCAGTTTTCACAGGTGTTATCAGGTGCTACATAGCTACCACCCTGCTATAGAAAGTGATAGCCAGCCCTGCTTCCTACTAGAAGGGCCCTCTGCAGAGGTGACAGTGTTAGCTTTTGCCATTTGTGGGGTGGTTAGCAACCACGGCAGTGGTGTTAATTGTTGGGGTCTCTCTTAGAGTCCCTCACCCAGAGCGTTTGCCTGGGGCAGCCACATAGACCAAAGGCTGTAGAGACTGATCTTATGTCTGCTCGCAAAGCCTGAGCTGATCCTAGTGGAGGTGGCCTGAGGAGCAGTGGCAGCTCAGGATAGAAGGGGTGGCGTCTCTGGTGTGCTAGTCATCGGGATGTAGGAAAGCATGCTCACACTTTGCTTCTGTTCTCTTTCCTACAGACATTTCAGCCTGTCCTCAGGCAGCCCCCCTCTCCAGCACAGCCGACAGTACACGGTATGAACCCTCTCCAGCCACTTCCAACCCACCTCTACATATCTGACCCTCCGGTTCTGGGCCAGCCTGGTGGGGAGCGGGGCTGTTTCACCCTTGGAGCCTGGGGGTTGATTTACTTCCTATCGGTCGGTACAGTGAGCACTGTGTGGGGCTGTGTATACAACAGCAGCAGGCTTGTGGCTCCGGAGGAAATCTAAGTGAGCTGAGAGAGACCTGCTGGGAACAGCTCCTGTCCCTGGATCCCCCTCTCCATTAGGTTGCCTTGAGCACTTGGCTCCTGGCCCCTCAGTTCTCAGCCAGTGAAGTAGGTCTGTAAGTGCAGTCAGTTAGAGGGGTTAAACTACGCAAATTCACACCTCACGGAGCCGATAGCCAGGGCTCAAAGGCAGGAGTGTGAGGCCCAAGGGCCCAGGTGACAACTGCCCATCCCCTCATCCTCACCCCTACAGTCAGCCGCCTGCCTGTGTCCACAGCTTCCACTGCCTCACTCAGGGCCACCCTGGCCCAGTCCAGCATCTCCTTGACAAAGCCCATTTCACCCTTAGGCACGACGACCAGCCCAAAGCTGATGTGCTAGGTGTTCACGAAGCAGAGGTGAGTGGGAGTGGCATACATGAGATCCAAGGTTCCCCTCTCCTCTCTTCCTAGGGTTCACAGGGTTAGTGGGGGTCATGAGGGTGCAAAACCTGTTGCAGCAGGTGTGGGTAGATGTGCCTAGCAGGGAAGAATGGAAAGTGCTGACTGAAAGAACCTCTTTATTTTCCTGTCCTGATTCCCAACTCTCAGACTCAGGCCCTGGCCCAGGAGCTAATTCAGTCAGCCTGGGATGGGCATGGGCACTTCTGTGCTCTCAGAGTTTGACAGGCAGTTCTGACCGGAGTCATGGATGGTCATCTTCATCTTAACCAGGTGTGGTAGTGCACGCCTGTAATCCCAGCCCGTGAGGATGTGGGGGTAGGAGAATCAGAAGTTAAAAGTCATCCTCAACTACATAGAAAGTTGGAGGCTAGCCTGGGCTACATGAGACCCATCTTGACCTTCAAACAGCAGTGTGAATTGTGTCCCAGCAGTGTTGCTGCTGCTGAGGAGTGGGGCGTAGGAATCAGAAGCTGTGTTCAGACAGGAGACTGCCATAAGGAGACTTGATGGGGCCTGGCCAGCATTCCAGAAAGAGAAGACCCAGATTCACTCCCCTCTCTGTTCAATCTCATTCTTTTTTCAGGCTGAGGAGCCTGAGGCTGGCAAGTCTGAGGCAGAAGACGATGAGGATGAGGTGGATGACCTCCCCAGCTCCCGCCGGCCCTGGCGGGGCCCCATCTCTCGAAAAGCCAGCCAGACTAGTGTATACCTGCAGGAGTGGGACATCCCCTTTGAACAGGTGGAGCTAGGTGAGCCCATTGGGCAGGGCCGCTGGGGCCGGGTGCACCGAGGCCGATGGCATGGCGAGGTGGCCATTCGGCTGCTGGAGATGGACGGCCACAATCAGGACCATCTGAAGCTGTTCAAGAAAGAGGTGATGAACTATAGGCAGACCAGGCATGAGAACGTGGTGCTCTTCATGGGGGCCTGCATGAACCCACCCCACCTGGCCATCATCACCAGGTAAGCCATCCCACCAGGGCCCTGAGCATCACATCTTCCCTGTCCCCACAGGATGCCCTGGAAGATGTAGAAAGATATCAGAGAGAGAAAGAAGAAAGCCAAAGATTAGGAATCACATCCCCTGATGTTAAAACATCAGGGTGTGGCAGCAATGCTAGCACTTGGAGGCTGAGGCAGGGGAATCTGGAATTTAAGATAGCCGGGGCTACATAGCAAGACTTTGTCTCTCCTCAAAAACAGACCCTGAGAGCATAAAAAAACAGTGTTCTAGAAAAGACACAGAGCTGCACTTAGACCACCTTGTCTGAATGCTTCTCCCCACAAAGGAGAGGGTGATTAATCTCAATATTCCTTTCATTAAAATAAAGCAGATTGGGGCCATCAATGGCCAAGCGGGCACTTGTTGCACAGACCTAGCAACCTGATTTTGATACTCAGAACCTATAATGAGAGAGAGTTGACACCCACAGGTTATCCTGTGACCTCTACAGGCATGCCATGGTGTGTGCATGTGCGCGAGAGAGTTGACACCCACAGGTTATCCTGTGACCTCTACAGGCATGCCGTGGTGTGTGTGCACATGCACATGTACAAAAAATAAATAAATAATTTAATTTTAAAATATATAACTAGGATTGTGCTGGTTGACACTTTGCTTCTGTTGGCTGACTGTGGACCTAAGGTCTACTTCAGTGTGCAAGTGCTACCCTGGGGTGAGCCTGTGCATTCAGCAAGTGCTGTGCTGAGCCGAACCCCAGTCTGGGCATTTTGGTGTCTTGGTGTGTATTGCCTGCTTCTACTACAGGAAGCATTCTGTGACCTTGTCCATGGAAAACAACATCCTTCCCCAGAGCAGCAGGCCTAGACACAGAAAGTTTCCCGTGCCACTTAAGAAACTGTTGACTTTAAAATCAGACAAAGAGGTTGGGGAGAAGGCTTGGTGGACAAGAACACCCGTCTAAGCTCGGGGACCTGAGTTCAGATCCCAGAGCTGGGGTTTACAGATGTGTGTGTTGCCAAACGTGCACAGATATGATTTCTCAATAGAGCCTTGGGGTCCAGGCTTGCCTTAAATTCAGATTCACCTGCTCCTGCCTCCTGTGTGCTGAGAATAAAGGTGTACGTCATCACGCCCAGCTTCACACTTCGCTTTTTAAGTGGGTACTAGAACCAAACTCATGACTTTGATTTCATAACCCTCACCAACAGGTGTCCTGTACCTGGACCCTGTGCTTTGGGGAAAGCAAACAAACCACCCCAAACAAACAACTGGTTTTTTGGGGTTTTTTCTGAATAAAATTTACCATTTTTCTAAGGGATAAAGAACTCCTGGACAGTAGATCACTAGAGCCCCTGACTCATTCTATAAAATTCCAGCTCTTAGCAGGACAAGTCATCAGGGAGTCCACTTGTGGATGAACTGCAGCCTCCTCTGCCAGCGGTCCACCCTCCTCTCACCCAAGCCTGGAGAGCTTAGAATTAGTGAAAGGCACACAGAGAGGGACAACCCAGTACTCAGTCAGCAACAGGATGTGATGCCCTGGATCTACATATGATAAAAACGATAATCTTTGTGGTGCACCCAAGAGGCTCCATGTAGCCTGTTGAGAGTCAAGGAGACCGAGTTCTTCCCCATTTGTGGTCTCCTGCTCGGCTCCTGTCCCTGCATGACCCTGTGAAGATGAGCTGCCCAAAAGGCTGGATGTGTGGATAGGCAGGGAGAGCTGCTCCACATCTCCAGAAATGGGTGTGCACCTGTGTGTAAGCATGTCTAGCTGGGCTCCAGTTGGAGTCTTGGTTAAAGAACACATGTCCATGGTTTGTGTTGGTTGGGATGGAGAATCTTTCAGAAGCAGGTGCGCCTAGTTCCCCTCACAGGTTCCGTGGGGGTGGGGTTAGGGTATAGCAGCTCCAGGCCTCTTTCTAACCCCTACTACCCTCAACAGTTTCTGCAAGGGGCGGACATTGCACTCATTCGTGAGGGACCCCAAGACATCTCTGGACATCAACAAGACAAGGCAGATTGCCCAGGAGATCGTCAAGGTAAAGGGGGGCTGCGGTGGGGGTTCCAGCTGCCTCTAGAGATCTCGATCTTTCCCCAAACCATCTTGCCTGTGCCAGGGGGTGTGTGGCTCCTCTGTCTCCTAGCTGGGACACCTCAACCTGATCCTCTGTTTTATTCAATCAAACCCAGAGCTTACCACTCAGTTGGCATTAATAGAACTGAATTACCTGTGAAGAAACTGCATATCCTAAAGACAGTGTCACTCCAACTGTGTGACCTCGCGGAGCTTGGTTAGCCTCTCCGAGGCTTAGCTTTCTCCCTGTAAATGCCAGCACAGCTTCCTTGATGAGGTCAGAGCGGAGACAGAAGGAAGTCATCTGTGCAGGGAACAGTTGGCACAGAGCACTACTGCGTTTTGAGGGTTTCTTAGCGTTATTGGTGGGGAACAGAGTGTTTCACTTCAGGGCATCAAAAGGCCCACGCTTGGGTTGGGGAGATGGCGCGACAGTTAAGAGCACTGGCTGCTCTTCTAAAGGACCCAGCCTCAATTCCCAGCACCCACAGGGCAGCTCACAACCCTCACACAGACACACACACAGGTAAAACACCAATGCATATAACATAAAAATAAATCATTTAAAGAGACCCACGCTTTTTGCAAATCTGCAGTTATCCAAATCTAGGATTCCTGGGAGCAGGCCCTTTTGTTCAGTACAGACAGCTCTTTTCTATTTTCTATTCATTTAAAAGAGTAATTAAAGTGAGCCTCTCACTCACTGCTTATACACACCATTAGGAGGCCTGGAAGGGTGGCTCAGTGGTTAAGAGCACTTGTTCATGCAGATGACCTGGGTGTGATTCCCAACATCCACATAATGGTTCCTAAACCTCCTTAACTACCGTTCGAGGGGATCCAGCACCCTCCTCTTCCGATCTGCATGGGCACCAAGCACACACATGATACACATACATACATGCAGGAAAAGCACACATAAAATAAATAAGTTAGTTTAAAAAAAAATCCAGAAAACCTAGAATGCTGAATAAGACTCTGTCTGTCTGTCTGTCTGTCTGTCTGTCTCTCTCTCTCTCTCTCTTTCTCTCTCTCTCTCTCTCTCCCAAAAAAAAACAAAGAACTGTGTTTAAGAACTGCAGCCTACTGGGTGGGGATGTAGCTCAGTGTGCTTGTCTAGTGTACACCCAGGCCCAGTGACACATGCCTGTAATCCCAGTCCTTAGGAGATGGAGACAGGAGAGTCACAAGTTCAATGTCATCCAAGGCTAGCCTGGGCTACATGAAACCCTGCCTCCGAAAAGAGAAGAGCTGCCCCCTGCAGCTCTGCCTTACTGGCCTTCCCTTCAGACCTCTCCCCTCCTCCATCTTCCTTCTCCTTCCCTCTTCTCTCTGGCCGTTTTGTGTATGACAGCGGCATTTGGGGACAAACCAGGATTTGTTTTCTCATGGCCGCACTTAGAAATTAAACCCCCAAGACCAAAACCCCAAGGTGTCACCTCTGCCTCAGGCATGGCCCTTCTGCTCCACCCCCACCCTCAGCCCCCCACCCCGAGTCCTGCCCCTCCCCACTTCTCTCCTCCCTCAGAACTGGGAGCTGCCCTCTGCCCAGGAGGAAAGTGACTCAAAGGCTCTGGAGACCTCTTTCTCCTTCTGTTTTCTTCCTGCTGAAAAGCCTCCTCTCGCCCCTGGGGGCCCTGGCTCAGTCTCCCCCTTCACCTCACCACCCCCACTGCTCCGCCCCCAACCCCCCTCCCCCGCCAGCACGCCTTTCTGGAGTGATCTGAGATGTGCTGAGAGTCAAGCAGAGCAAAGGGACCTGACCTTCAGTGAGAGGGTTTGCACCTTTGAGGGTTGCCATAGAAACCCCTGGAAATCCTGGGGAAAGACTAAGGGTCCAGGCTCAGCTCTAGGGCTTGTCCCTTTCGCCTGACCCTTTCCAGCTGTCCCACCTGGGTTTCTGTACCTGTACTTGGGTGATTTTATTTTGTTTTGTTACAGGGACTCATGTAGCCTAAGATACCCTCAAATTCACCATGTAGCTGAGGATGACCTTAATTAAGGCCCTGCTTCCACCTCTCAGGTGCTGGGATTACAATTGTCACCCACCAAAGCCCACACAGTGCCTCAGGGAGGGACAGCTACTTGTCTTTAGCCCATAGAGGAACCTGTCACTCCGGCACCTGGGCCGTGGGCTCTGACCTTCAATAGTCAGGCCAGAGCACTCACTGGTGAGAATCACCCACCACATTTCACCTGATGGATAAGGAGGCAACATCTCATAGGGCCCACCATTGAGCCCAAGGCCACATGGTGCTAGCTGAATGGAGACTTCAGGCTTTATCTGGGGCCCCTGCTACCATGGTGATATGTTGGAAATGGCTGAACTGTAGATTGCATTCTAGGAATGTCTATTTTACTTGCCCTGAGTGTCGCCCTGCCCAATTAGGGAACTCCTGAGATCCTGCTCATTTGGGCCCCTTTGCCCTAGGCCAGATGGTATTGATCAAATCTCTCTCTCTCTCTCTCTCTCTCTCTCTCTCTCTCTCTCTCTCTCTCTCTCTCTCTCTCTCTCTCTCTTTCTCTCTCTCTTTCTCTCTCTCTCTTTCTCTCTCTCTCTTTCTCTCTCTCTCTCTCTCTCTCTCTCTCTCTCTCTCTCTCTCTCTCTCTCTGTGTGTGTGTGTGTGAGAGAGAGAGAGAGAGAGAGAGAGAGTGAGAGTGAGAGAGAGAGACCATATATGCAAGTGTGTGCCTGATGCCCAAAAATGGACACTGGATTCCTTGGAACTAGCATTACAGATGGCTGTGAGCCACCCTATGTGGGTGCTGGAAATGGAACTCTGGTCCTTTGCAAGAGAAGGAAGGGCTCCTAACCACTGAGCCATCCCTCCAGTCCTGATTATTTAAAATTGGTAATGCTGAGTATGGGCATGGGACTGTGTGCCTGCCAAGCACATGCTTTACTACTGAGCTACATCTCCAGCCCATAACACTGATCCTTACACTCCTTGACCTCTGCTCACTACCAGTCACTGTGTCCATGCCTCACACTTCCCTCAAGTCTGAGGTGACTGTTTGGTAACAGAGAGGAATTAGAAAGAGCGTGAATCTGTGGTCAGATCTGGGCTCCATGTTTAACTGCTGTGCGGCTTGGGGCAAGCCTCAGGACAGTGTCCTTCTGTCTGCTGTCTATATGAAGATTGAATGGGGACTGTAATATCAGCTTCCATCTCTTATCATGCCCCACCCCTGATACAAGATTGGCTGTCTTACAGGGGATGGGTTATCTTCATGCCAAGGGCATCGTGCATAAAGATCTCAAGTCCAAGAATGTCTTTTATGACAATGGCAAAGTGGTCATCACAGACTTCGGACTGTTTGGGATCTCAGGCGTGGTCCGGGAGGAACGGTGAGTTGGCCATGGGTGTCTGCATGGGTCAGGGGAAGCTGCTGCTCTGCACGGGTATGGAATACCCCTTACTGTTTTGTTGGCGAGAGCCTTCTCTGCACAGGCCAGATTGCCTCAGTTCCTGCTTCTGCCCATGTGGTCTCAGTCCAGAGTTTGGACTCAGTGATATTTAGGTCCTTTGTGGTATTTGATTGCCAGGTGGGTACCCATAGAGGCTGAGTCCCCTGGCACATTAAACTTGGCTACTCAGTGATGAGTGAGGGACCTGCCTTATATCCCCTTGATGAGAAAGAGCATTTTACTTTCCTGTGCTTGTAAGAGGTTGAGTGGCAAGAAAAGTCCCTCTATAAGAAATGGGGGGGTGTCCTCAAGGAACATTGACAGGCCAGAGTCAGCATTCAAGTTCAACATCTGTAGCCAGGACTGAGTTCCTAGACAGACCACTCTCTCAGTACAGGGAATCAAACACGGTCACCAGTAGCTCCCTACTGTGGGCTCCCTTTCTAGAAGTGCCTAGTCTGTTCAAGGGCAAGGAAGACCTCCATGTTTCTTTCTGGGCTTTCTCTACCATATATGAGTGGGTGCAGATGTGTCTAGTCAGGCTGCCCACTGAGGGGCCTATGTCCTTGTCCTGGCCTCCAGGCGTGAGAACCAACTGAAGCTGTCCCATGACTGGCTGTGCTACCTGGCCCCTGAGATTGTACGGGAAATGACACCCGGGAGGGATGAGGACCAGCTGCCCTTCTCCAAAGCTGCTGATGTCTATGCATTCGGGTGAGTAGGCCACCAGCACTCAAGTCCAGTGGTGGCCATTGGGCTGGGCAGTGTGCCTCGGAGAGTCATGGCTGTGCTCCTTGTTGGCAGGGTGACCATGTCTTTGACCTTTTGTCTCTGGCTCCTAATGTGAGAAACTCCAGGACCTGCTGTGGGGTTTTGTGACACTCCACTGTCTCACACTGTGGTGTGGTCTCCATAGGACGGTGTGGTATGAACTACAGGCAAGAGATTGGCCCTTTAAACACCAGCCTGCAGAGGCCTTGATCTGGCAGATTGGAAGTGGGGAAGGAGTAAGGCGTGTCCTGGCATCCGTCAGCCTCGGGAAGGAAGTTGGCGTGAGTAGAGGGAAGCAGGGCCCAAGGGTGGGCTGGGCATGTGACATGACTGCCCTCCACTCACCCACCTGGGAAGGACCACAGAGAGGGTCTCTGTCTTTCCTAAAGCACAGGGGTCATTGTAGTTAAGAGTAAAAGCCTGTGTTGTCTAGCCTGAGGTGGGTATCTTGTGATGGCCACATGTACAGCCCACCCTCCTGGGTGTCAGTGCTGCAGAGGGTGCTGTGGGGCTGGATGGACCCTGTGAGAAAGCCTGCCTTCCGTCATGGCAGCGGTTCTGCAGATTATCAGCTGCTGCTCCTGTATTTAATTCTTGTCCAGCCAGTCTCTGCCCTGGTAGCACTAAAATGCGCCCCCTCCCTTTTGTGGCAGCCCTGCACTATATACATTCCCAAAGCCTCACAATTACCTACGGACACTTCCATGTTTGTAGGATGTACCTACCATTTTGCAAAGGCCACTTGCCTTTATTGCCCCCCACCTATTTCCATTCTGCTTGATTTGGTCACTGACACCTGGGAAGGACGAGCTGAGAAGGAAGGAGAACAGGCAAGTTCCTTTTGACTTGGAAGGTTGGCGACTCATTTAGAACACTTTACTTCCCAGGGTTCTGCATCTATAGTGGTGCGGGGCACTTGGGAACTTCACAAGGACCCTTCTGAAGTGTCCTGTTCATGCGCCTCATTCCCCCGCAGCTGCCCACACACCACTGACCACAGCACTTTTTGCAGGAGATCCTGTCTGCCTGCTGGGCTTTTGACCTGCAGGAGAGACCCAGCTTCAGCTTACTGATGGACATGCTGGAGAAGCTGCCCAAGCTGAACCGGAGGCTCTCCCATCCCGGGCACTTTTGGAAGTCAGCTGAGTAAGTACCCCCCCCCCCCCCCCATAAGCCAGACCTGACATCAACCCCAGAGAGCACCCTCTGCTGGACCTGCAGCAGATTGTGATCTGGGGCTTCCACAGAACAGAGGGATTGAAGGATTCTCATCTACCCTGTTGGTGCCAGAGGCACCTTTAACAGGCAGACACCTCCAGTTTCCACCTGTAGGAATCTACATGTCACTGTATTAGATCATCATTGATTCCAAAGCCCAGGCTAGACCAGGGTGAGAAAGTGATGCCTGAGAGGAGAAAGGGTCAGAGGTCAGCACCATGTGGGTATCAAAACAGCCCCTAACAAGCCACATCAGTATTGCTTAAGCTAGTATCCACTTAGTCGCTGAGCTGTTGAGCATTGAAATGTTGCTGTCCCTTAATGGGACATATCACTCAGCTATGTAGCGCTTGTGTCAGAAGCTCCCGCGCCCTCCATGGTCCTTTGTGCCCTGAAGCATAGAGCATCAGTGGCCGCGTCATCTCCCCTGTATCTTGTCCTGTTCTATTTCCACTCTGGCTCTCTGGCTTCCTTCCCCTAAGACCCCTGTCCATCCACAACCCGTAGGATATGAGGCCTTGACACTTACGTCAGTTTCCATAGTAGGGCCTAGGTAAGAAGCAGGTGAGGTGCTGGAGTGGGGAAGGGGCGATGAGACCTGGAGGCTGAGCCTGGGCTGCTGTAGATCTACCAAACTGTGCTTGCACCACGTGGTCACTGGCATTCAAAGATAACTCCTGTTCTTGGGAGCCAGGCAGCCCCACCTCATCATCTCACGGATGGGAAACTGAGTCCAGGAGTAGGAGCTGCCACCAGCCTCAGCCACCAGCTCCCGGGCTTCCATGACAACCAGGATGAGATCTCTGTGCCTGGTCTCTGCTTCTCCAACACGGGGTTTCTAACTCTCACTCTCTCTTTTCTTTCCCGTCGGCTTTGTCACTTGTCATTTTCGGGGGGTGGCGGATGCACCTGTCTTGTCATCTCCCCTGTCCCGTCACCTGGCTGCCATCACCTGCCGGACGGCTCTCTTCAACTGCTGGTGAAATGGTCTCGGGCACCCCCCAGCCGCTGGCGGAGCCGCTACTACGGGAAGGGACGCTTTGGTCACCCCGACTTTAAGAGCTCCTGTCCGGTTCTGGAGGAATAGTGTGTTCCTGTCACTTCTCATTCCCTGCCTGTGTGTGGCTGTCTGCATGCATGCCCACCTTTCCCATTCTGTCTCTGCATACTAGCTCCTCATATCTATGCTTTCATTCCCATAATCCATGGCTGATGTGGCCACCAGCAGGGCCACAGAGGGATGTGGCAGGCAGGGATCCTCTCCACACCATAGGAGCTAGCATGTGGCTGAGGGAAAATGAGATCCTTGAGCTGAGTCTCCCAAATCTCACTTCTGGCTGAAGCTCAAAGAAAGAGAATCCACCGAACCAATTGTTGTGTCAAGTGCCTATTATCCCAGCATCCAGGAGACTGAGGCAGGGGGATTTTTAAGTTTGGGTCCAGCCTGGGATACACAGTGAAATCTCAGAAATGGCAGCTGGGCATGGCGATGTGCACACACCTTTAATCCCTGTTTCAGAGGGAGAGGTGTTCAAGACAGCCTGGTCTTTGTAGTGAGTGCCAGGAGAGACCCAATGAGTTGCCAAAGATGACACTCAGTGCTTGGCATATATAAGGCTGAGGTTTGGGCCCCGGCACTACAAATATTAGTAATAGCAATAATAAATAAAGAGGGAGGGGGAGAATCAAGTGAGCAGAAGTGATCATCTCTCGGAAGCCAATTTGATCATCACGATTTGCTGTGGGCTTAAGAAGGTGAGGAGTACCTGTAACTGCCCTGTATGAACTTGGAAAAGCTTCCTTGTGCCCACACCACCTGTCAAACTTGCCCTGTTGCCATTCTGAGGGGTGGAGTTGGGGGTCCTATTCTCTCCAGACAGGACAGGTGCTGTGCCCTGGCTCCTTCAGGCCCGAGTTCTGACACTGCTCTCTCTGTCTGTAGGTTGTAGGCCTGGCTGTCTTGCATGCCCCAGGGCTTCCTTCCTCCTAATCGCCAGCTCCATGACTACTGCTAAGACTCCAAACGCCAGCAGGCACTAACCCAGGGGATGCCGCCTCTGCTGCTCCAGTCTTCTCCCTCCAGACTCCTCCTTCTTGTGCTCTGTTTTTAACAACGGCCCCTCCCCTCCACGTGGCCTGTGGGTACCGACTTGAGTCACTGCCAGGGGAGGATGGCACTAATGGGGTGACTGTCTAAGGCAGAAGAACAGCTGTCAGCTGCCTTCATGGACGAGACAATCTTTTCTCCCTTGATCTCCCAAGAGTGGCTGTTGCTTGTGTTCCACTGATCCCTAGCCCCTACTAACACCTTCACGAGTCCCTACTGAGCATGCTCAGAGGATGGAGAGGGGCTTGGCAACCCTGGGACATTGTCCTGCAAGGGGTGTAGTGGTTCAGAGCTGCCTAGAGCTAGCACTGAGGTCATGGGCGCTGTCTGGAGTCCTGTGTCTGTCTCATGAAGACAGAGGACAGTAGGCATGCAAACACACACACACACACACACACACACACACACACACACACACACACATTGTAGTGAAAGACATCAGTTCAGAAGGGCTGGGTCCTTAGGAGTCACACTTAGAATATTGTCCTAAACAAAGTGATACCTGTCACTCAATAATGGAGGCAGAGCTGCTGTCACATCTGCTGAGATTCCATAGTGACCCCAGCGGATCCCACATGAGCACCATTTCTAAAAGGAGTATGTGACATCAGTCCTGATTCAGGTCTCTCATCAGTTCCGCATCCACATGGAACAGCCAGTAAGGAAACAGCCTCCATGAGCCCACAATAGCTACTGCCATGCTGGGTGCTAGCGAGTCAGGTGAACAAGCATGTCACTTTCCCTTATCCCCACCGGGTAGGGAATGTGGCCGAGGCCCAGGATTTAGGGTGGCCAAGAGCAGCTCTACCAAGGTTGAGAACTGAGCAATTGTCCTTACTCAGATCCTCTGCTAAGCATAGCCAGCGACACTTTACTCTGGTCGAAACCAGCAGAGCCATAACCCATGTCTCTGCTCCTCTTCACAGCATTAACAGCAGCAAAGTCATGCCCCGCTTTGAAAGGTTTGGCCTGGGGACCCTGGAGTCCAGTAATCCAAAGATGTAGCTGGTCATGCACATCTGTGCAGAGAGTGTCTTCCTTTCTGAAACATGATTATGAAACATGAAAAACACCACCACAAGGAATCAGAGGAGCATTGCATGCCAAGCTACCAACCAGAAGTACGCCTCCTCCATGAAGAATGTGCATTACAGAGGTGTGTGGGGCTCAGGATCAAAGCCATACATGCCACTCCACTCCAGACGGCACTGCCGTGGCCAGTGTTTACACAGAGGCTTCTGCCCCGAAAGCTTGATGTTTTACAGTAGTTAATAATAATTCTGAAGAAGGGTGCTGGCACTTTGGAGCAACAGAAACGTCTCCCACCCCCTTCCCTAAGACCCTGCAGCAGTGAGGGGTCCAGGGTTGAGCAATAAGGAAGAAAAGCAGCGTGTGAATGTGGCTGTTGTGGGAAAAGAGGAAGGGCAGGAGGCTTGTCCTGGCCTATGCTTTGGCCCTGACCCTCATTGGTCCCTCTGTCTGTCCTGTAAGGAACACCAACCCTTTTTTAGCTTGCAGAGGAAACCCTGGCTAGGAACCCATCTGGATTACAGGGTTGGGAGTTCCTGAAGGGTTTGGATTTAGTGTCTGCTCTGATCTGGGCTTGTTGTGCTAAAAAGTACAAACAAAATCCAAGTGGTTTCTAGACGGATCTGGTGGATCTTAGCCCAGCTTCTAACACTGGGGGAAAATAGTCACATCTGTGGCAACATCTGCTGCTTCTCCCTGAGGCCTCCAGCAGGCATGAAAGCTGTGGAATCCAGCCACTATCATTACCCACACACCCCTAGTGCCTCACCTTCACCCCCAGAGCCAAGAGCTATGTGCACAGTGTGCCCATCTGCTGTGGTACAGTGAGGCCTTGGTTGATGAGACCAGGGATGGCAGCAAAGACAGCCTGTGGTGACCTTAGCACTTTAAAACCACATCTGTCATGCCAGAAGGTTCTAGATCTACCACCACTTCTGCTTCCCCGTCTCATTGAAGCCTGTTAGCCCATCGTGACTCCTGAGTGTGCTTTGAGCTCAGACGGGGGCATGAGGCTAGTAAGTCCCTATCTGTGAGCCTCAAGACTTCTGTTTGTGTTCATTCCAATGAACAGGAGGGGCTGGATTGGGGTAAGTCAGACGTGTGTGTCCACAGAAACTGTCACCCACAGAGCAGAGCAGAGCAGTCTTTGAGCAGAGGTTGGGCAGCATCAGGCACAACCAGAAAGGAGAAGAAATGGGGACAAGGTGGGGGTGGGTTGGAGAAGTGATTAGATCCAGGCTCACAGCTTTACAATCCTGCTGTGGTGTGACCCTGTGGCTCTCAGTAAATAAAGCCTCAGCTCTTGGAGCCTGCCCTAGGTGTCTGGTGAAACAGGCCCTCTCTGAGAAGTAGTGGGACTCTCCTCACATACCCCCACCCCCAACACAGTTGTTCATGTCATGGAGACTGGAACAGTAGCGTATTGCCCCCACCCCAGTGTGAGGTGGAAGAGCTGAGTCAGTGTTCCGTTCTGCATGGGTCATATATCCTCTGAAATGGGACTCATGACACTTCTTCATCCCTTTGGCTTTCCATCCTAGCCCTTGGTGTGACCTTCCT
The DNA here is from genome assembly GCA_033318265.1 of Phyllotis vaccarum. NCBI lineage: Eukaryota > Metazoa > Chordata > Mammalia > Rodentia > Cricetidae > Phyllotis > Phyllotis vaccarum. The sequence continues at coordinate 3,990,377 of JARWLC010000003.1, forward strand.
ACTCCAAAACCACACCATGTACAACCTCTGTGGCAGTCTCATGGCTGTACCTTCCCAGAGGCTACAATGTCCGAGCCTCTGGCCATTCTTTCACTTTGTGGATAATATGACACTGGTCTCTCCTCACAAGTAGACATGAGTTCCCCCTCAGCACCAAACCACAGAGGGCATCACACAGCCCACTGAGAGCCAGCCTGGATCTCATTGTATACTGTGAACATCTCTCTTCAGAAAGTTTTGAGCCCTACAGTGAATGTGGGCTTGTGCATGTGCTGGGGACCAGATAGGAGTAGTCATGGTCCCTGTCTTAAGGAGCTGACCATGTGCTGCAGGCCAGTGTGCAGGGTGTCTGACATCTGCCTGGAACCCTGGGGCCACTTGGCTCCAGGCTGGAGCTATAGTGCTGGAACCTTCTCCATTTCCTCTCTAAGAGGAAATGAACTCCCTTCATTTAAGAGAGTTCCCATCATGGTCCTTGCTTCCCTTTCTACTTAAGTGACTGTGAATTGAGGTTAGGAAAGTTTGCTGCCTCCTCTGTCCTTGTCTCCTGGGAAACACATGAAGGATGACAGATACTGTGAATTCAACCCCTATAGCCACTGTGAAGGCAATGGGAAAAGGTGAACTTCAGAGGGCCTGCTCACCTAAGGTCTGGGTCCAGCAAAAACTCGGGCTCTTTCCCAGGTTCCCTGAGTTCCCAGCCTCACCTCCAAGGAGGCCTTTCCCCGTCAGAGTAGCAGCAAAGTCCTGAATCCTAGCTAGTGCTGGTCTGGCTGCCCCATGCACCAAATCAAAGGCCTTGGCCCTTGTCTCTTGTGGCCCAGGCAGGGAGTGGCAAGCCTGTGTTGCTCTGTAGTGACAGGGTGGGGTGGACTGGCCGTGTTACACTGCAGCGCAGCCAGGATGTCATCTGTGTATGCTCCCAGTGTCTTCTGTGGCCACAAGGCACACTAGTTTAGTTGCTTATTTTGAATGTGATGTAAAATTTGTACAATAAAAGTTTTTATATTTTCTATCAATTGCGTGTCTTCCAGAAATGCTTTAATTTAAATTAAAATGGTTAGTCTTGATGAATGTGTTATATTGGGGTTTTTGCCACTGCTAAGAATGTACCCTCTGGCTGAGCCAGGCCTAGGGGTCTAGAGTTTGTGAATAAAGTTTTACCAAGGTCTCCTGGGGCTCGTGTTTGTGTTGTTGACTGGTCTAGATGACTGTTGGGACCATGTAGGTAGATGGCATGGGAGAACAGGAATGGAGGCTCAGGAGTGTGAACCCCTTCCAGGAATTAAGGAGCACCTTCCTAAAGAAGATGCTATGGAGCCAGGACTAGAGGATCAAGAGTCCAGGCCTGTCATCAGCTAGATAGCAAGTTCCAGGCCAGCAGGGGCTGCAGAGACCCTGACCTGAGAGATTTTGATTATGCCTAGACCTCAGAATAGGTGTCTCAGGACAGAGATGGCTCTGAGGACCAGAGTTCAGTTCTCAGCACCCATATCAGTAACTCCAGCTCCCTGGGATCTGATGCTGGCCTCCACAGGCACAGAGTTCATGTGTGCATGCACATGTACGTACATTCACACAATTAAAAAAAATTTAAGTATCATTAAATCAAAGGAGACAGGAGGAGGTGACAAGGCTGTGGCCCACAGGAAAAGAATCCTGTGATGTCCCCAGCAGTAACAAAGCATGTGGTGCAGATCCAACTAGTCCCCCTATTAGCTAAGGTGCCTTTCACCTAATAGAAGTCTGAAGGATCACTGACCTCTGGAAGCCGCTTATTGCCAATTCACAGGCATCTATCTGTTCAGAAGTTAGCAGAAGCAGAGCCAACAGGGGAGCGGTTTATGGACTTCTGCTCTGAACATCTCTCCTTAATCTAATTCAGCTGACAAAGCAGGTCAAGAGGTCCAGGATTGCAGCTGTGGGGTACCCAGGTGATAGCTCAAATCTGACCCTGACTTTTCACCAGAAGCCAAAGATTTTAAACACTCAGTTACTGAGCTTCTGCTATGTTCAGAAGATAATGCTGAGACTGGGGGATAGCTCAGTGGCTAAGAGCACTTCCTGTACTGTCACGGGGAGCCAGAGTTTGGATTCCAGTACTCATGTTAACAAGCCACAGGTCACACAAATGCCTGTAACTTTAGCTCCAAGGGAAGGTAGAATCAAGTGACTCGAGCTTCCTGGCTTCCAGTCTGGCCAAGAAAACACATGCCCCAGGTTCAAGGAGAGATTCTGACTCCAAGGAACGGGTGTGATGTGACATCCTTTTCTGGCCTCCACATCTAAGTATACATTATTATACATAAATGGAGACTGCAAAGTGACTCTGCACTGGCTGCTCTTCCATAGGACCAGGGTTCAGCTTCCAGCACCCACATGGCAGCTCACAACTGTAACTCCAGGGGATCAGACACACAAACATTGCATAGATATATATGCAGGCAAAACATCCATTCACATAAATCTTTAAAAAGAAAAAAAAATAGTTCAAGAAGTTAACCAGGTACTTTCTAAGATAGTGTTGAACCAAATGTATATTCTTGCTGTCTGAGCTCTCTTGAGAGCTAGAATTGAGAAGTTCAGTAGTTCAAGGTCAACATAAACCAGATGAGACCCTGCCTCACCTCTGCCCACTGGGGGAAAAAAAATCACAAATTTTGGAAATTAAACATACACACTTAAAATTAGGTTGTATGATGCAGTGTGGGTGTGTGGAGGTCAGAGGACAGCTCTCGAGAGTTGGTCCTTCCACCAAGGGTTCCAGAGTGAACTCCGCCAGGCCAGCAGCATATTCCTCACCATGGGTCAGAGAAAAACCACTGAGGAAATTTGGAAATGCTTAAATGCACAAGGCCACACTTTACAAACTCCTTTTTAAGAAGTCTGCTTGCATGTGCTCTGCTGTTATTTTAAATCCTTGTGACCCCAAACCCTGCCTCATGAAACAGTAGCAACAAAACCAAATAGCCAACAATAATAACAAAAAGCTGATGGGGATGAGCTGCTGTCAAAATAAATAAATAAAACCAAACTGCTTAGTGTGGGCTCTGTTGCAATAGATGAGCACGAGAGAAAACAGGATTAGAGCAGCAATGGGTGCGGACTGCTAAAATTGACAGGATTTAACCAGACTGGCAAACCTGTAAATGGGCTAAGAAGACTGAAATTACCACAATCAAGAATGAATATGGAGGCAGTAATGAAAAAAAAAGGGATCGGAAGACAGAATGAACGTGTACAACAAATGAGGTAAACTGGATGAGCCACACACAATGCCGGTCAAGACTACATTAAAAAAAAAAAAAAAAAGTGCAAACACACCAACCAACTAGCAATGAGATTAAATTGGTCACCTGACTCTCCAGGCTTAACGAGAGAAATCTACCTAAACATTTAAAGAGCCAATGCTAGTATTTCTTAATCTTTTATGAAGAGTAGAGACAGCGCTAACTCACAAACAAACATGGTATCACACTGATACAAAGCCCAAATTAAAACAGCAAGCCCGGAAGAATATGTCATGCTAAACACTGATGTAAAAAAAATAATCTTCAAAATCTGATGGCTCAGCAGATAAAGGTGTAATCCTGGTGACCGGAGTTTGATAATCAGAACTCACATAGAAAGAAGTAGAAACAGAGAACCAACTCCACAGAATTTTCTGGCCTCCACACACACACCCTTTCCATGTGATGATGAATTCCCAACAAGATACCAACTAAAATGGGATTTATGGTATTTGCCAATCCCAGATGGAATTTGTTCCTGGAATGCAAGGGTGGCTTGATGTAGGAACTTGGTCCTGAGATTATAGGTATGTGCCACCATGCCTGGCTATAGCTCCTGAATTTTTTTTTTCTCCCTCTCTGTGTGTATGTGTAAGTGTATGTGCATTTCCATATTATGCAGGTACACATGTGGGAGCTTGCAGACAGAATTGGACCTCAGGTGTCCTTATGAGACATCCATTTTTTGGGACAAGATCTCTCATTTGGAACATGGGCTTGCCAATTGCAGAAGCTGAGTTCTGACCCACCCACCTCCAAGGTGATGCGCCACTCTGATGCTGAGTAGAGCAGAGACCCAATGCCTGTCCAGACTCCTACTGTCAGGATAGCACACCCAGCTGTGGATGAATGACCTCTGGAGGAGTGGCTGGGTAGCCAGTGACACAGCAGCCACAGACTTAGGCATCAGGCTGCCCCATCTGTTTCCTGATTCTGCTGCTCAGCACCTGCCTGGGGATGCTCTGATTCGTGGACTTGTCAATTATTTAACTCTACAGGGCTGCTTCGGGCTTTACTTGAATTGTAAAAATCTCAAGTGGAAAAATCGGTGCTCAGTACTGCTCAGAATGCAACATATCAACACTGACTCCTTTCCTGAGGACAGCTACAGAACATGGGGAGTGGGGGGGGGCGCGACACTGCCTCCCATGAACCTGGGTAGAAGAAAGGCAGAACAGGATGGAAAGACAAACAGAAGACATCAGCAGTGTGGGCCAGTGATGTGGAGGGAACAGTTTTGGTGGGGGCTTTGAGCAGGGTAGGTGTGACTTCTGTGTAAAGAGCAGAGATATGAGCTCCGCGGGTGAGAAAAGGCTTAGTAAGCCCTCCCCAGTGGGCAGCATGGCCCCTGTTCACAGGATTAGGGTTTGCAAATGTTTTACAGCTGAAGCTGGGGCTCAGTTGGTAGAGTGCTTGCCTATCATGCATGTGCTAAATACACAGGTGCATGTGGTAGTGCATGTGTGTGTGTTATATGTGTATGTATTTATGTATATATGTGTGTGCATAGATATGTATGTGTATGTATGTGTGCATATGTGTGTGTGCATATGTGTATGTGCATATGTATGTGTGTATGTATGCATGTGTGTATGTGCATATATATATGTATAAGTATGTGTGTATGTATGTGTGTATATGTGTATGTATGTGTGTGTATATGTGTATGTATGTGTGTGTATGTATGTGTATTGTGCATATGTATGGGTGTTAATCCCACTGGACAAGAATAAGACCACTATCACAATTTTTGAGCCAAATTTGAAGCAAACTTTATTGAATACTGGCCATGACAATGGACACTGACCAGATTCATACCTGGGATTCCCAGGAGATGGCCACAAATTACATTAGACTGGGGCTTATAAAGGCAAAACCCACAAAGCTATATATCTCCTGCCTTTGTCCAATCAGGGGGAAGCATACGTCCTGACATACTTTCTGCCTGCCCTGTGCCTCCCATCTCCGTGTGATCAGGCACATCCAGTGTAGATTGGGCAACTGAGCTTGTTTACAGAAGTGAAAATACATGGCTCATTCTCTCACATGAACAACAGCCCCCAGCATTCCAGGAAGCTATTTGTCCTTGGGTTAAGTGCGGCTTACAGGCTAGAGGTGTTTTTGCTTTATAGATCAGTAATTAAAACTTAAAACATAACTTTGGCCCTCCTCACATTTCCTCCATGAGTTGTATCCTGAGTCAAATCCTTGACTGGGGAAGAGAAGTACCTGTTTTTTATTAAGACCTAATAACCATCAGCTTAATGACACACAGACAATAATTTATGTATCTAGTTAAGGCATTAACCATTTTGTTCCCTATGCCAGGGGAGTTTCCTTTTGACCTAACATTCCAGCCTGTTGAGGATATTTTCTTCAGTAAGTGCTGAAACCAGGACATTGTTGTTAGGGTCTAGGAAAGCTTAAATGCTAATCAAAGGCTGGGTGGAGATTCAGACAATGGAGCATTCATCAGAAGCATCTGGTTCACTGACCAGCTAAAGAGACAAGGAGCAGTCATGCTTTTAGCAAGCCATGGCTCACAGTCATCTGGAGCAGTTTATAGTCAGTGGCTATTTCTCAGATGTTGTCTGTCAGCCTAGTGGAAATTTGCTGAGACAGATATAGATTATGGACAGAAGTTAAAGATTAGGAACTTAAAGCAAAAATTACATTTGGAACTTACAGGCACCATTATCTTGGTAGTTGGGGAGTAGAGGAGTCCCAAGACCAGGACAAAGAAGGAGAGAGAGAGAGGGAAAGAGAGAGGAGAGAGAGAGAAAGAAAGAGAAAGAATAGGCAATAGGCAGGTGGGAAGACTGACTGCTGAGATTCTCTGAAGCTCACATGAATTTTATAAAAAGAGATTTAAAAAATATCAGCAGTATTAGTATTATCACTGTTTTTAACCTGTACTAAAATTCATATTGTAGAAAAAGCAACTAGCAGGTATCTATAAAACAGCTGGAGCAGACTCACTTCTTCAACTGATAGCAAAAGTTATGGCTTTGGGTTTAAAAGTATGAATATTCCTTTTCTTGTCCAGAGGGCAGGATATATATAGACCAGAGATGTTTTTAGCCTGATGAGAAACACTGTTAAGTCTATATTTAGGTTACAATGAAAGAAAATTTTAAGTCTTAAGCTTGTGACTGATGGGAATAGTCAGTGCTATCAGAACTCCATTGATCAATGTTAAAACTCTGAATTTTTGAAATTTTAGTGTGCAATAGCATAGAGGGTAAAAGAAAATGAAACATTTTTTGTTGCACGAATTCTGGTTGTAATAAAGGAAACTCAGACCCTTACATTAGGGAAAGGCTGAAATATTAAAGAAAGGAGACACCACAGTCAGATCTCACCCAGCTGCCTTCCAGCTTCCTCAGCCTCACTCCTCATGGCTTCTACTGTATGAATCTGTCTTTCTACACCTGCCTTAAACACCTTCTTCGCCCAGGTGCTTCACATCCAGGTTAAGATTAAAGGCATGGGCTGCTACTGTTTGGTAGTTAGCCTTGAACCCACAGAAACACAGAAAGATCTCTGTCCCTGGAGTTATGGGATTAAAGGCGTAGGTCACCACGCCTGCCTGGGAGCCTGGAACTCCCTCTGTAAACCAAGCTGATCTCAAACTCAGATCTGCTGGGATTAAAGGCGTGAGTTACCACTCTCTGATCCTCCTGATTGACTGTGGATAGATCCCTTCCCTGATATTCCAGACTGGTTTTATTAAATATATAACATATCACACAATTTTTATTACTCTGAATCACTTTCTTACACCTTTACAACTTGCATTTATATATCTTAAAACATTTTCTTAGATCCCTGACACTTATATAAACTTAAAGCCTTTTTCTTTCCATCTAAATCATTTACCAAAGACATGAGTAGTAATTACTGAGATCAGTCATTGCAAAGCAAGTTCTTTTTAAATAAAGGAACAGTAAAAAGTATATCTGTTCATTCTTTTAAAACATTAACTGAAAGTTTATCCTTTAAAGCCTATTAGCAAGGCAAGCCTGTCGTCTATCCTCAGTAGGAGCTACTAACTCTAAAAAAAGTAAGGCCTGATTTTTTAAAAATTTTATTTTTAATTTACAAGAATTGCTGTTTTGTCTGCATACGTTTCTATGAGGGTGTTGGATCCTCTGAAACTGGAGTTACAGACATGTGTAAGCTGCCATGTGGCTGCTGGGAGTTGAACCCTGGTCCTCTGGAAAGTCAGCCAGAGCTCCTAACCACTCATCTCTCCAGCCCACAAGGCCTGATTTTTACTTATGAAATGAAATAACAGGATAGTTGCAGCCTTGGAGGAGAAGTTGCTTTCCCAACGTTGTTCAACAACAAAGCTAAGTCAGTGCTACCTGAGATCTGAGAAGGATACATTTTAGTAAGAACTATAATCAATTGCCTACATACCAATTAAATAACGGTTTCTCTAGGCTTTTGTGGTCTTGTGGCTTCACTGGGGGCAGTGGTCAGTCTTTGACTGCCATATAGGACAGCATTTAATCACAGCAGCATCAGCCTCCCACTGCCAGACCCAGGTCTGAGAGATTTTCTTGTAGAGGAGGAACTGGGGGGGGGGTGATCTTACTGTGACCAAGCATGGTAGAGCAGTCACCCCAACAGTATCCACAGCTTGGGCAGAGCCTTGGTGGCAGGCAAGGCATGGGGGCAGTTTTTTCCAGTGGTTAGTGTTACCACAATCCATGTGGAGTAGGTGATGTCCCATTATCTTTTTTTTGGCGGGGGAGACTTTACGGTTACCTTTAGGAGCTGGCATTTCTCTGTATCATGGGAAACATTCTAAATGCCATATTCAGCCAATCTCTGAAGAGTTTGAGGAACATAATCTATTAGATATATCTGATTCTGAACAAACTTTGTTTTTAGTTACTTGTTTTAGGCTTAACCTTGAAAACACATACAGTGGGGTAGATGAAGCTTATTATAAATCAATTACATTTCAACTTAGCATGGCTACAAGCAGAGTTCTGAGAACATTAAAGAATTTCATCATTTATAAGGAAACCAACCACTATCTTGCATGTCTTAATTATCTTTAATAGTTTACAATAAGTTAGTAGCTTTTATAAGATTAAGATTTTCAGCTTCATCTCTATTAACTCTGAGCCTTAAAAAATAACAATTTCTAACCTGAAGCTCTTATAGCATCAAAGTAAAATGTTAGATAATAAATACAGTCTATGGGAGGATTGGAAACTATTTTCCTGGTAAAGGAAAATGTCAAAGTTTCTTTCATGATTCAGTTAATCAAAATAGCTAAAGTTGGCAAAGACAAAGAGCTTAGACATTGTGGGGGTCTGAATGAAAATGACCCCCGTAAACAGTGGCACTGTGAGGAGGTGTGGCCTTGTTGGAGGAAGCGTGTCACTGGGAGCAGGCTTTGAGGTTGTCAGATACTCAAGCCAGGCCCATTGTCACTCTCTGCTGCCTTCAGAGCCAGACGTGGAACACTCAGCTCCTCTCCAGCACTGCGTCCGCCTGCATGCCGCCATGCTTCTCACCACTTTGACAATGGACTAGACCTCTGAGCTATAAACTAGCCCCATATAAATGTTTTCCTTTATAAGAGTTGGTGTGGTCATGGTGTCTCTTCACAGAAATAGAACTCTAAGACAGATACACATTCTCAAGTCAGTTTCTATTAGCCTGAATAGACCTTAGGTAAAGAGGGCTCTTTGCCGGACTGGTTAGGTCATTGTCCTGCTGTATCATAAGATAGGAATATCCCAGTTTCTGGTTCTTAGTGTTTGGTGCTCATAGCTGTGCCCTGTTTAGATTTTTTTTTAATTTTTAAGATTACATATTAATCATAATATAAAATAACAATATAAAAATGTTTATAAACGTAAAATGTCCCATAGCCTTATAAATTTAAATGTTTAAAGAAAATATCCATTTTTAATTTAAAATTTCTATAAAACTCCAAATTTTCCTTTTAAAAAATGTAAAAAAATCTCTCAACTGTGTGCTTCTGAATTATCAAAAAATAAAGTATGTTTTTTACTTCAAGAGGGAAGAAAAGGTACAACCATAACCTGGACCACACAAAACCAGCAGTGCAGTGCAAGCAGCTTCATGTTCAACATGTGGGACTGACTCATGATGCTCTGGGCTTCCTCAAGGGGCTCCAGTCACCTCTCCAGCTATACCTCAGCAGCATGGACAGCCTGTCTTCCTGCTCACCTAAGCAGCTATACCTCAGCAGCATGGACAGCCTGTCTTCCTGCTCACCTAAGCAGCTATACCTCAGCAGCATGGACAGCCTGTCTCCCTGCTCACCTCTCCAGCTATACCTCAGCAGCATGGACAGCCTGTCTTCCTGCTCACCTAAGCAGCTATACCTCAGGAGCATGGACAGCCTGTCTTCCTGGAAACCTGTCCAGCTACACTCCCAGCAGCATGGACAGCCTGTAGTGAAGGTCTGTCTTTAGAATTTAAGTGGGTGGTCTGATTTTACTGGGAAATGTTAATCCAACCAGGTGAGAATAAGATCACTACCAAAATTTCTAATCTGAAGCAAGAGTTATTAAATATTGACCACGACTATGGACACTGTCTATATCCATACTTGGAATTATTTTAGTCTGGTGCTTAAAAGACAAAACCCACAAAGCTATGTCCTTCCTATCATCATCCAATCGGGGGCAAGCATATATCCTGACATACTTCCTGCCGATATAATTCCTACCTACATGTGATCAAGCACATCCTGTGCAGTTAGGGCAACCAAACTTGTTTATAGAAGTAAACACACATGGCTTGTTATCTTATGTGAACAATAGCCCCTAGCATTCCAGGAAGCTATCTGTCTTTATGTACATGGGGCTTACAGAACAGAGGCATTTTTGTTTTATAGATCTCTTAAGCATGGCAATTAAAACTTAAAATGTATAACGTTAGCCTTCACAGTGTATGTATATGTATGTTTGTGGTGTGTGTATGTATGAGTGTATATATCTAGATTGTGTATGTATGTATGTATAAATATGTATGTGTGTAGATGTATGCATGTGTATATGGATGCATATGTATTGTGTGTGTGTGTGTGTATTGTATGTATGTGTGTCTGTGTGCATATAAGCTCAAGTATCAGTGCTCACCTTCCACCTTTTGGGCACAGGATCTCTTTATTGGTTTTCTGCTTCACACAGCAGGACAGCTAGTCTCTGAGCTCCTGGGAACTCTCTTGTCTTCACTTTGCAACTGCTCATAGGACTGTTGGCACTACAGGTGCTCATGATACAGTTCTGGCTTCAACCTTGGTTCTTGGGATTCAGGCTCAGATTCTTGTGATGAAATGGACTTTTGAGCTATCTCTCCAGACTGCCTCTGTTCCTTAAAAGGAAAAATATTGCCTGGGAACAGTAGTGCACACCTATAATTCTAGAACTTGGGATTAGGTTTGGAAGATCATCATTGGGAGTTTGAAGATAGCCTGGGCTATACTACAAGTTCCATACTGGTCATGGTTACATTGTGAGACCCCCAAATCAAAACAAAACAACACAAAACAAATTCACTAAAAGGAAGATAGTGCATACTTGCTTGGGTCTATATTGGGAACATTTCTGTTGGCTACCTCAGGGTCAAACATATCCATATGGAACAGGTCCATAATAATCAATAGAATGTGCTTAGAGACAGAACTCTGGGTCCACACGTTGCCAGGCAGACTGGATCTGCCAGGATCCAGTTTTATATCACATGTGACATCTCCATGCAGTTAATATTATACCACAACCTTGTCCCCTGCAGTAGTGCTTTCTATGCTCTGTAAACAGTGCCTTTTCCTAACACAGACACCACCTCTGTGTCCAGGACTGCCTAGGGCACAGCTCAGTGCATAGTCTCCATCTCTCCAGCCTCCTCTAGCTTGTCCCACCTATTCAATCCCTTCTCTTTGTCACCCGGAGAATCTCTCTGAAGTAAATATACCTCTTCTTTCTTTGCTGACTGTGACTCCTCAAAGATTCTTAGCCTGGACCCTGGGGCTGATAGACTGGCCCTGGATCTTCTCCAGTGTTGTACAGGGTTTCTGGCCCAGACTTTCTGGTCTAGCCTCATGGCCTGGACCCACAGACCCACAGTCCCACAGAGACACACAGACACTTGTATTAATTGTACACTGATTGACTTGGGCCCAGGCATATAACTTGCTAGCTCTTGCTCTTAAACTAACCCATGATTCTTATCCTGTTGAGCCATGGGGCTCGGTACCTTTTCTCAGAGGAGCATTTCAATTTCTTGTCCTCTGCATCTGCTTCTCTGGTGTGTCTGTGGCATTTCTGCTCTGTTCTTCCTGTTCCCAGAGTTTTCTTAGTCTGGTAGCCTCACCCACACTTCCTTTCTGCCTTTGGCCAATTAGCGCTTTTTTTTAAAACTCGTGGGCAGGACAATTATTTACAGTGTAACATCATAAATCCACTACACTCCAGTTTATCTGGCTACTCACTTTGTTTTCCATACAGTCCCTGGGAGCTGCTCTGCTGCCTGGGGACATACATGTGTGTACACATGTGAACAGACAGACCCCCTCTGCTCATTATCATCTTACTGTGCTGTCCATTGACAGGCACTATCTATGCTCAGTCAGACCCGCCCCCTCTCAGAAGTCCACCCTTGCCCAACAACCATGGCAAGATGAGGAAAAACAAGATAATATGCAGCATGTTCTCTCTGCCAGCCTGAGCCCTGGCAACCATCAGTTCATCAACCCTCAGTCCCCTTATGAAGTAGACCTGCCACCATTTTACAGTGTGGAAACGGAGGCACTGAAAGTGGACCTCTCTGGCCTGGTTTCACCTAGCTGCTATGACCAACACACAGACAGACCTTCCTCACACCCGGATGAGTTGAATTCACTTTCTTCACAGCAGGTTTACAGGTAGCCACTTAGACCACCAACGCTAAAGACGCTAATCCTTTATGATAAGTATTTGACATCCCCAGGAATGAGTTTCTGATGCAATAAGCCAAATCAAACCAAATTAATAAAATCTGAGCAAAGCATTCCCACGTGATCTCAGAAAAAGAGGAGAAACCATGTGGCAGGTCTATGGACTGGAGCTTAAATACCCTGTTGGTCTTGAGGAGCTCTGAGAGAGGAGCCGATGTTTGGCAGGCTTTCTGAGGGACAGGATTTGGAGAGGGAGAAGGGGCTGGGATGGAGCTTCCAGAATAACAGTTTTAATACCCTTTGGAAGCAAAGGTTAGGTAGCATGGTCCCTTTAATCTAACGTTGGCAGAACTATGCTTCTCTCCTGGCATGCACACAGGTGCCATAAGACTCATCGGGCTTCCTTGGGGGAGTTTCTCTTGAGACTCCTCAGGGTCAAATAGACTCCTGGAGGACTTGCTAGGCTCAGGAGTTGGCCTTCTCCCTAATTGGGCCCCAAGGGGGACTTGGAACCCTATGCCTATGGTTATCTATGCTGGTAAAGCAAGACATTCTTTTTCTTAAAGATGCATTCTAAATGTGTAACCTTAGTGTACAATGGTTGAAAAATGCCAGTCTTCAGCCACACCTTCTAAGCGCACAGTCCTGTTGAAACTGCTGGCTCACTCTTTGGAACTTCATAATGGGAACTGCCCCTCCCTTGATGTGGGAATGTCTTTCTATATGTTGTGAATAAAGGACTGTTTTGGCCATGGCAGACACGGTAGAGGTAGGCAGAAGAATCGAAGCATAGGTAGCAGAAGAGTGGAGTCAGAGACAGATGAGCCAGCCACCCAAGAAGAAACATGTAAAGAACACAGGTAAGCCACAGGTCATGTGGCAGGACAGATTAATGAGAATGGGTTAAGATGAAGGAGCTATGCCTGAGCCATCGGTCAAACAGCATGAACTTAATATAAGTATCTGAGTCATTTTTTAGGGCCTAAGCAGCGGCGGGCAGCTAAAGGGTCTGGGACCACAGGTCTGTGGGTCTAGACCTCTGGCCGCCAGGGGCCAAGAAACCCTATTATAACACTCCCTAGCCACTGCTAATTTATTTGCTTAAGGCTTATGAGATCCTGAAGGTGGAGAGGGCTGGTGCCGATATTTGCTCCCTACACCCATACTTTGTTTCTGGAAACCATCTGTTGCCATGAAGAGGTTCTCAGTAGCATCAGGCTCTCCCTCTGAGCCTGTCCCTGTAGGAGGGATCTAAGGGCAGACTGGGACATCTCAAGCCCTTGTCCCTATTTTGCCTCAAAAGAAGGATCCTGGATCCCTTTTCCATACCCCTTCTGATGTGTGCTTCCTACCTGATCAGTTTCAATTTCCCTAGGTAAGAAGTATGACTCAGCAGCTGCCCAGAGCATCAAGGGTGGGTCTGTGGTACAGGTGTTTCAGGCTCTTTGTGTCCTGGAATACCACCCAGAAAAATGTTGCTACACTACTGTTTGATTTCCCTGTGCATGACCTCAGTGTGAGATTTCTGCCCTGTGATTACAACGCACAAATGTAAACACCAGAGAGGAGCAGCTGAGAGGTGGAGGCAGAAGGATCTCTGTGTGAGGCCAGCCTGGGCTACAGTCTTAGATACCCTGTCCCTGCAAAATCAAACCAAAAGCTAGAAGAGGAGATTCTGTGTGACAGTGGAAAGGAGTGTGTCCTGTCCTAGTGATGCAGTTAACCTGTAGTGGGATTATGCTGTTGCATTGTAAATAATTGTCCTGCCTACTGGTTTAATAAAAATTCTGATTGGCCAAAAGCAGACAGGAAGTGTGGGCAGGGATACCAGACTAAGAAAACTCTGGGACCAGGAAGAACAGGGCAGAGATGCCACAGAGAAGGCAGAAGATACAGAAGACAACTATGCTGCTCTGAGAAAAGGTACTGACTTAACATAAGTCCTGCTATGACTTAACAGAATAAGAATCATGGTTAGTTTAAGGGTGAAGAGTTAGCAAATTATATGCCTCGGCCCCAGGTCAAACAGCATAAAATTAATGTAAGTGTCTGTGTGTCTCTGTGGGACTGTGGGTCTGCGGGTCTGCAGGTCTGCACATAGAGGCTAAGCTGGAAAGTCTGGGCCAGAAACATAATACAACATTAACCCAATGACTCCATTAACTTCCCTGGACCCTCTTTACCGTTTCTGTCAGCCTGCCAAGGAGCTGGACTAGTCCCTCATTAGGATGCTCTCTGGGGACAATGCTCACTCTCTTACCTAATGATCCCAAGGAGGGGCCCATCTGAGATGAAGTGTGACACTGAGGATATGACAGCTCTAGGTCTGTGAGAGCCAAAGTTATGTTTTAAGATTTGATGACTGTGCCTAAGAGATCCATAACATAAAAAAATGCCTCTAACTTGTAAGCCCTTCCCCAAGGACTGGAACTTCTTAAAATGCTAGAGATGGGTGTTCATCTTTTCACTTCCCTGAACAAGTTTGGTTGTCCCAACAGTTGGTCTTGATATGGTCTCTCAAACCCACCCACCAGGCTACATGACCAAAGGCACACAACCTCATAAAATGGCACATGACTACTTGATGAGAAGCCTGCTATCTCATCTCCTTTGTTCTCCTCCTAGCCAATCAGAGACAGCCACTACAACTCTCTCCAGGAAGGAACACCCCCTTTATCCTTTCTCATGCTAGAGCCCTTAAAATGGCCATGTGCAAGTCAGCCATTGCTGTCTCTGCTTGATCCAGAGACAGCCCACCCTCTGAATAATGAAATCTCCTTTGTGCTGAGAATTTGGTATCTGGGTGTGTTGTGCCAACTCTGAGGCCCCTTCACCAACTACACCAGATGTGCTTGATCACACGTAGATGAGAGCCACGGATACTAGAAGTGTGTCAGAATGTAGGCTTGTCTCTTATTGAATGAAGTCAAGAAGTATATAGCCTTGTAGACTTGCCTTTATTAGCACCTAGCCAATGTAGCTTGTGGCTATTTCCTAGGAACCCTGGAATGGACCTGGCCAGAGTTCATCATCTTAGTACTTAAAGCTTGCTCCAAATTTGACTCAAAATTGTGGAAGTGGTCTTATTTTCACCCATAGGATAACATTTTCTGGAGGCCCCAGCAAGATTCAGACTATCCACTCAAATTTGAAAGCCAGACCTTCACTCCAAAATTCTAGGAATGAGGGGATGCCTCAGGAGGTACCTGTCTTGAGATATTCCAAGGTTCTAAGCCTTTGGTTTTGTGGACTGCCATGATGAGAAAAGCAGTAAGCATCCGCCAAGGCCTGTGATAAGTCACAGTCTGTTTCTGTTCTGTTGGATACTGATATGGGATATGGATGAGGGCCCCAAATACTCTCCCACTCAGAACAAGAAGTGAATGTCAATTGTCCACCTTGTTCTGTCTGTTTAAAAGTTTTGTCTGTTTTGTGTGTGTGTCTGGGTCTCTGTTTTCTGGTGTGTCAGTAAGCTTTGTTGCAAACATGGAGCCAAGACAGAAATGGGTCAGGCTCAGCTGAATGTATGAGTGATGTTGTTTCTAACTGGTCTCCTCTGGATGTGTGAGCTTTCTGTGTTCTGTGTTTATTGGGTGAGTTTGTTTTTGATATCTTTGCCCCTTCCAGCTTCTAGCCACCACCCCTAATGCCATTTGCCATGGCAGCGTTGATGGCCAGGGCTCAGAATTTATTTCTGATCTTTCCAGTCACTGGATTTAGTTTATAGGAATTCAAATGTCTTTTGGGTGTGGAAAATATTAAAATTGTTTTATGTTGTTCTACTTTATTGAAAAGCCGGCTCTGGAATTGATCTATACTCCCTTTTCTAGACCCAGGAATTCTTTTAAAGTCTTCTCTAAGTTCTGTGTCAGGCAAGACACCTGACTGATAATCACAGGAGAACAAAGCAGAACAACCATAAAAATTTAGAATATTGGTTTATATAAACTTTCTGTACCTCAAGATTTGTAAATTTATTGGTACACTATAAAAGGGCCAGGAAGGTAAAGTTGTCAGTCCCCCTATGGACTGTATTTATAACTAAAAGTTTTATTTTGATACTAAAAGAGCTTCAATTCAGAAATTGTTATTTTTTAAGGCTGAACCTAATGGGGGTAAAGCTACAAAATCCTAATCTTATAAAAGCTACTAACTTACTGTAAAATGTTAAAGATGATTAAGATATGCAAATTAATTATCGGTCACACATTAAAAGTTGTCAAGTTCTTTAATGTGTTCAGAACTATATTTGTATTTATTCTAAGTACTAATGTTAATTAATTACATGAAAAAGCTTTATATAGATTCTTGTATGTATTTTCAAGGGTAAGCCTAAAATAAGTAACCAAAAACATGCAAAATTTGTTTAGCTCAGATTTACTGAACAAAATATGGTCCTCAAACTCTTTAGGAATCTACTGAATATGAAATTTAAAATGTTTAATAAAAAAAGCTTCTTGTGATAAGACAGAAATGCCCCTTCTAGAGGGAACTCTAAGGTCTCTACAGAAGACAGATAGGGTACCCATGAGTCACAACTGGATGTGATACTGCTAACCACTAGGGTGGCCCAAACTGTGGGTCTAGTCAGGCCGGAAACCACACTGTTACATACCCCAACTTCAGGTATCTCCTTACTTCCTGACAAGTCTGGATAGCTGTCCCTCCGGGCTGAGCTGTCCCATTGTAGCTTCAGCTACCAGAGCTGTCCTAACAGCCACAGGTATAACCTGACTTCCTGAACATTCCGGATGCTTCTTACCCCCTCCCAGAGTTGTGAAAGTCACAGGTTTCAGGCAGAACTTTTTACTGTTCCTTTATGTAAAAGGATTGCTTTGCAATGACGGCTCTCAGTAATCAGCCACCTGTGTCTTATGGGAAATGAATAAATAGAAAGGGGCTTCAAGTCTATGCAAGTTTGGAGGGCCTAGGAAAGTATTCTGAGATCTATAAAGCTCTGAGGATTGTTGTTGAATATTTCTTTATACTGTGTGAAGAAAGGTCATTGTGGTTGGTTTAATAAAAAAATTAAATGGACAATAATAGCTAGGCGGGATTTTCAGGGCAGAGAGGACAATGGGAAGAAGGCAGAGTCACCAGCCAGACACTGAAGAAGCAGGAAAGCAGCATGAACAGTGCAGAGCAAAGATACCAAAGCCATGAGGCAGAAAGTAAATTAATCATGTGGGCTGCGGTACAGAGACATGTCTCCCTGTTGCAGCCTGTGGGCTGAAGCCACCAACATGCCATGAGATAAGCTATATATGAATTTAGTATGAAGTTTGAGTTTCACTCATAAAGATAGAAAAAAATTACAGATATTTATTGCGGTAAAACAAGCTCAAATGGAAAAACCCTCTAAACAGGTTGCAGTGTGTTTAACGATGCGTGCAGGCTTAAGAAAAAGAAAAGGAAAAGAGATATCAATAGTCACAAAAAAATAAACGATTTAAAAATAATTAAGTCTTTAAAGAAAGAGTAAATAAATAAATAATATGTCACATAGAGATGGGAAATACACAGGGAGTCTGGATCCTGTATGTTGTTGTATTGTATTTGAATTTTTGATTGCTGCTAAGAAAATGACAGCTTCTGGGAGACATGGGATCGTGAAAGGGACTGCTGAAATAAACCAGCCTAGAAACTTTAAGAATGCCTTAAATTTAAAATGAAACTCAAAAAAATATGTTACACTGGAGAAAAGGTTATGGCTCTTGTTTACACAGAAAACAAAAGGCTGTGGATTTATTCAAGCTTTATAGAGGTTATGAAAACCAAAGTCCCTCTACTTTGAGGCCTGAAGCTATTTTGGGAGCTAAGAAGTTTCTAAACCCCCAAGACCAAGCACCCAGCCCAAGTGCCCAAGGTCCTGGGTAACCAAAGAGCATTCCAGTTGGCCCAAGGTCCTGGGTAAACAAAAGAACATTCTAGCCCAGCCATAAAGTAATTTCTCTCACTGAGATAATCACTCAGCCAGCAGCTGCACCTAACAGCTAGTGAAGTAAAGAAGCTTTCCCTGGGCTCCTTGCCTCCCAGTCTGATAACAGCATTTTTCTTTAAAAGTCTACCTCAGAGAAGGAGGGCACTCACTCTTTCATTGACAGACAGGAGCTGAGTCCAGCTGTACAACTGCAATAAACCTTGTCTTGCATTTGCATTCGGAGAGTGTGTTATTCTGGGGACCTTTCTAGGGGGGTCACTGAGACTGGACACAACAGAGATCAGATTTGAGGAGAAGACCCCTCTGAAAAATCCTGGCTACAGACATAAAGAAATAAAACCAGAAAACCTACAAGACAGGTGATATATATTTTACCCACTCAAAAATAAAACAAAAAATTGTCTTTGGCTGGATTACGTACAAGTATGCACAATCCATATGTGTGTTAATGCAGATATGTATGTTACCTTTTAAAGCTTATGTGTTTTCACAGTAAGAGGACCAGACCCCAATGAAAATAGGTGACCCAGATGATCCAGCTTCTCAGAGTGCCTCAGAGCTCTGCATCCATAACAGCTTCAAGAATGCTGGCTGAGATGGTCCAGCCTCACAGACTATTCCAACCAGGATTTGAGCATTATCCTAATTTTTTCAGGGTCCTCCAAAGATGAAAGTACCCCCAGACAACAAGATCAGT
Organism: Phyllotis vaccarum; assembly: GCA_033318265.1. Lineage (NCBI taxonomy): Eukaryota > Metazoa > Chordata > Mammalia > Rodentia > Cricetidae > Phyllotis > Phyllotis vaccarum. The sequence continues at coordinate 4,009,234 of JARWLC010000003.1, forward strand.
CTAGAGAACACAACATCTACATTCTCAAAAGATGGGGAGGGTGATTTTTGTTCACTCAGTAGGTTATGAGTATTTGTCATTATTTGGGGGGAAGGTAAAATTGTTATTGGTCATGGTCAGAAAAGCTAAACAAATGAGATTATGTTCAGGGATCTCTTTATGAAAATAAAAATAGAGAAAACAGTACAGAAATGATGGGATAAAAAGGTAAGTTGTTGAGTCTACTTTTGAACAACCAATAGTCTCAAATATTTTATATTAGTATGGAATTTTGTATTTTGATACAAATTTAAGGTTATTTTTGTTAGAATATATTTTACATATGTTCCTACTATTGTTTAAGGTATTGTACCTATGCAACTAATTTAACAATGTAATGTAAATTTCTACTCCTTGAAAATTATTATTACAAACTATTTAGGATAAAGAAGAAATATAGGTTAGTATCTAGTCACCTATAACAATCAAACTTGTAGTCACATAGTATGAGTATGAAAACATGTACTATATTTACAAGGTCAAACACATATACTTAGATACACAGATGGTCTTCAAACACTTCAAAGACATGCAGAATATGGCATTTAAAACGTTTTGTTAACATAGGGCTTTTTATGACAGACATGTCTGCTCCTGGAAGCACTAATTTACTTCAGAGAAGATGATAGGAATTGAAGAAACTCCATATGGAGTTTGTTTTCAATGTGATGAAACTAGACACTTTGGTAAGAATCTGCTCTTATCTTCGTGCTAACAGTACGCTATACAAACCAGACAAGTGGGACACAAAGTAAAAAGACTGTCAAACTTTGCCAAGATAAAGTGGTGCAGTCCTTCTAAATTCCTGCTCATAGAAAAGTTTGCCAGACATTCTGCTGGACACACAGGAAAGCAACTGCTGAACTTTGTCAAGGCTAGGTGGGACAGTTCTTCAAAAATTCCTGCTGTACAGGAAAGTCTGTTGTATATTCTAGGCCCATGGGCTGAAACTGGATGCTGAGTGTTGCAGAGGAAACCGGGGGTGAGTTTCCAGACAGCCAGATGTCTCTGTCACTTCATAGTTTTAGAAGTTGCTCGGTTGTTTGCTCTGCACTTCCTGTTTACTAAGGTAATATCATTCCCCTCTTGGGTCTCTGATGGAGTTGAAGACTAGATAGTTAGAGTTTTCGTTTACCTTAGTTATGTTAGAAGGTAAATTAGGTGCAAAGCTTTTAACTCAACAAAATAGAATAAATAACAGAGTATTTTCTCCAACTATGCCAAATACAAATGGACTGGACATTGTAAGTGTAATTCTTACCTGTAATTGTTCTTATTATTTATAGTTTTATTATATTAGAGTTAAAAACCTCTCTTTTTATTTAGAAGAAAGGAGAAATGTGACATTTTTCTTTACACTATGTGACGATATGTCACTGTGATTGGTTTACTAAAAATCTAAATAGTAGCTAGGCAGGATTTTCAGGGCAGAGAGAATGCTGGGAAAAAGAAGGCAGAGTCACCAACTAGACATGGAGGAAGCAGTTCAGAGTAAAGGTAATAAAGCCAAGAGGAACAAAGTAAACTAATAGGTGTGGACTAAGTTATAAGAACTAGTTAAAAACAAGCCTAAGCTATTGGCCAAGCTTTCATAATTAATAAGAATTCTCCATGTCATTTCAAAGCTGGCTGGTGGGACAGAAAAATTCGTCTACACAGAACATGAAAGCTTAAGGAAGTTCTAAGGGTCTCAGAAAATGAGATGATTTAAGATATGTACGCACAAGTTAAAAAGGTATAAGAAGGTGACTTAAGTTATGTGAAAAATGGGAAATGTTTCAGATTTCATTCTTCCCTCTGTGCTGTTTTTATACTAAGATTTCAAAAGTTCAGAGTTTTATCATTCATCAGTGGAGTTCTGTTAAGCTGGTAGAGCATTGACTACTTACTAGTTAGTCATATGCTCAAGATTTAAAATTTCCTCTAGTTGTCTTCTAAGTATAGACTTAAAGATGCTTCTCATTGGACTAAGAACATATATATATCTACCTCTCCAGACAGAGGGAAAAATTTTTACATGCATTTGAAGCCAAAGCCATAGCTTTTGCTGTGACCTGAAGAAGTGAATCTCCTCCACCTGTTAACAGACATCCGTTAGCTACTTTTTCTACAATATGGATTTCAATACAGGCTACAAACAATGGTAATGCAATAAATGTAAAGTTTTTATCTCTTTTTGTAAACTACAAATTCATATAAGTTTCAGAGAATCTTGGGTGTCATAAGACTTGGATCCACCTCTCACAGGTCCAATGGACTCCAGATAAGTACAGCCTAAATCTCTCCACCTGCCTATTCCTGAGGATAGAGTCTCGGTCTCTCTCTCTCTCTCCTCTCTCTCTCTCTCTCCTCTCTCTCTCTCTCTCTCTCTCTCTCTCTCTCTCTCTCTCTCTCTCTCTCTCTCTCTCTCTCTCTCTCTCTCTCTCTCTCTCTCTCTCTCTCTCCCCCCCCCATCTCTGCCCTGGTCTTGGGACTCCTCCACTCCCCAACTACCAGGATAATGGGCCTGAAGTTTCCAAATTTCCTTAAGTTCCTAATCTTTAACTTCTGTCCCTAATCTATATCTGTCTCAGCAGATTTCCACTAGGCTGACAGACAACATCCAGGAAATAGCTACTGATTACAAACTGTTCAGATGGCTGTGAGTCATGGCTTGCTAATGGCTGATGTGAACCAGTCCAACCTATATGACTGTTCCCTGTCTCAGCTGAGTCATTAAACCAGATGTTTCTGATGAATGTCCCATTGCCTGAATCCCTCCCCCTCCCACCCAGCCTTTGACTAGCATTTCAGCTTTCCTGATCCCTGACAACAATGTCCTGGTTTCAGTAGGAAATAGTTACTGAAGAGAATATATCACCCCTTATCTTAACAGATAGGTAGGTCAAGAAGAGACTCCCTGGCACAGGTGTGGAAGTCGGCCTGCAGCCCCCAAGGCTTAGCACTATTTAATGGTCTGCGGTGTTTACCAGAGCCAAATGATCCATTTCCATTATCAGAACATTGCCCAAGCAGGTGCTGCAATTAGGGAATCAGGAAGTTATCAGAGAATAAAGATGTTGACCCAGATCGGGTGTTATTTGTGAGCTGCTAAGGTTACTCAAGGTAAATTAGTCAACCATGGTATATAAGGCTTCCCCTTATCTCCAATAAATGGCATTCTTCATTCAAGAGTGACCCATGTCTCCGTGTCTCTTAATCTCCAGGCCCTTGCTTGATATGAGGCTTTCTCAGGTGATGCAGGCATCACAATAGGGAAAAAAAAAGGCTAATTATAGTGCCTACTGGTACAAAGGAAAGGTATCTATTAAAACCAAATAGGCCCAGATCTATTAACAGGTAGATTCATTAGCTGCAGGACACCAGGATACTCAACTTACCCTATGTAGAACAAGGAGGTGGTATATGGTTTAAGAGAAAATTGTTGTTTCTATACAAACCGTTTGGAACTCATTAAAAATGATATATCTAATTTTTTTTAAAAAAAACCTGTGGAAAAGGGGACCTGAAATGAAATAAGTGACTGGTCCCCATTTTCATTTCCAGGCTCTTCCTAGATACTAACTCTGATATCAGCTATTACAGAGCCTTTGGCCCTTCTGTTTCTGCTAATTACTGTTGGTCCTTAAATCATTAATGCCTTAACTAAATGATAATTCCTGCCTGGGTACTGTTAAGCTGATCGTTATTAGATCTCTATCTAAGCAGGTACCCACCCCAAAGTCAAAGATTTGACTCAGAATACAACTTGAGAGCCAGAGTCAAGTTTTGATAATTGTGACTATAGAACAAAAATGTCTCTAACCTGTAAGCCCCTTGCCCAACACAGACACTTCCGGAAATGTGGGAGGCTCTTATTTATGGGAGATAACAAGCCGGGTGTTTTCACTTCCCTAAACAAGCTTGGTCGCCGAACTGCACTGGATGTAGACAGGAAGTACGTCAGGTCGTATGCTCGCCCCAATTGGACAAAGGCAGGAAGTATATAGCCTTATGGGTTTGCCTTTATAAGAACCTGGCCAATGGGGCTTGTGGCCATTTTCTGGGAAGCCTAGAATGGATCTGGCCAGAGTCCCTCATTCTAACCAGTATTTAATTAATGTTTGCTTCAAATTTGGCGCAAAATTGTGGTGGTGCTCTCATTCTCATACAGTGGGGTTGACAGTTCCTTGCTGATCCTGCTCATATACAGAAAGGCATGAGTTTTGCCTTTTTGTGTTGATGGTGGATGAGGCAAGCTCTTTAATACACACACACACACACACACACACACACACACACACACACACACACACACACTAGAGCTGGACAGATGGTTCAGCAGCTAAAAGAACTTAATGCTATTGCAGAGGGCCTGGAATACATCTTTTAAAGTTTAAAATAAGCAGCAATTGAATGCTCCTTGTTTAAAAACCTTGTTGCACTTGTATGAAAAACACAAACTCAGCTGTTGTGGTGACTCACACCTGTAATCACAAGTCAGAATATTTGGGAATTTAAGGCTACGTAGTGAGCTCCTAGATGACACGAGACCCTGTCTTCAAAACAAAACAGAGACAAGAAATAAATAAAAGCACAAAACTGAAGCTATGGCTTTTGTTTGCATATTTTGGTAGGGCTTAGATCGGCCTGGGACTACCTCTCACTAGGCCACATCCTTAGCCTGAGAGCATATTTAGGGTGAGTTTTGGGGGTGTATGTGTCTACTGTGCCTTTCTCAGTATTGAGAATCATCAGCCCGCAAGGGTCCCTATGCCACTTCTCAGACAGCTTTCTTTCTTCCTGGCTGTCCCCAATGCTCAATGTCTCTCCTGGCAGGACTCAGAAGGGCCCATAGCACAGGACAGTGGGATAGCTCAGTGGGTAAAGATGCTTGCATCCCTGAGTTCTATCCCTGGGACCCACATAGTGGAAGGAAAGAACAGACTCCCACATGCATGCTGTGGCTTGAGTATGCCACCATGCATAAAATAAACAAATTAATCATTTTTTTTAAATCCACAATATACTTTATTCTAGTAGCTGAAAAACTGTTAATTTAAAAAATTATTTATTTGGGGCTGGAGAGATGGCTCAGAGGGTAAGAGCACTGACTGCTCTTCCAGCAGGTAATGAGTTCAATTCCCAGCAACCACATGATGGCTCACAACTGTCTGTAATGAAATCTGGCGCCCTCTTCTGACCTACAGGCATACATGCAGACAGAACATTGTATGCATAATAAATCTTTTCAAAAAGAAAAATATAAAAATTTATTTATTTATTATGTGTATAGTGTTCTGCCTGCAGGCCAGAAGAGGGCACCAGATCTCATTACAGATGGTTGTGAGCCACATGTGGTTGCTGGGAATTGAATTCAGGACCTCTGAAAGAGCAGCCAGTGCTCTTAACCTCTGAGCCATCTCCCCAGCCTCATTGACAAACTCTTGAAGTAAAATCTTTCTTTATCAAATAGTAAACCATTGTGTCTCTACTTTTCAAGCTGAAGCTGAGACAACTTACAAGATTTCTGCAACTAAATGGAACTATAAGTTGAGAACAAATATTATTACAAAATCTGGATTGAGAGAAGTTTGACATGATAAACCTACTCACTGCTTAAAGACGGAGGCTCTTAAATACTGTGTGGAGAAGGCTCCATTTTAGTTCCTGTAGTTGTTAAAAATGAAAAATTAGGGCTGACAAGCTCAGTGTGGAAAAGTGCTTTCATTGTGAGACTGATGACCTGGGTTCTATTCCTGAAACCCACATTGGAAGGAAAGTACTTGTATAAACTGACAACATGACCGCTCCAAGGTATGGGGGTGGGGTATTGTAGATCTGAGAGAAAAAACAGGCAGAGGCATCTGGAACAGCACAGACCAGAGAATAGATTGGATATGACCTGCAGACTGGGCGTGGCCAGGACTGTGTGAAGGAGGGGAATAGAGAGAACATGGAGGGGGGGCCCGGAAGAGAGAAAGAGAGGGAGAGAGAGAGAAAAGGAGAGAGAGAGGAGAGAGAGAATAGAGAGAACATGGAGAGAGGGGGCGGGAAGAGAGAGAGGAGGAGAGAGGGAGAGAGAGAAAGAAGAGAGAGGAGAGAGAGAGAATACAGATTATAAGAATGAATAGCAAGGGGAGGGAGGCCTGTAAGTTTAGGGCTGGTGAGAAGGGCAGGACGCTAATGTAAACTTTGAAATGTGTAACAGGTACCGATACTGAGAAAGCCTCGAGGCCAGCTTGGACTTTGACATGTTGATTAGGGACCTCTGGCCTATGCCAGGGATAAGGGAAATGGCTCCTTTTGGTAAACGGGAACCAAATTCACAAGTTCCTGGGGAGGAATGCTGGCTTTTATCTAACTGACAAAAACCCACTCTAGTCCAGCTTGAGCTCCTTTCTGGACGTTTGGATTGCCTTTTGGAGTTTGGGGAACTGGAGCTTTCTTTTGGTCCTCTGAGTACCGACTCCCCCAAATTGTCCTCTGTCTTCCCCATGCACTCTGTGGTACCAGAGTACCCCCCAAAATATTTAAATGAACATATTCAATTTAATTAGTTCTAACAAAGATTAAAGTTTTCAAATAATATATCTGTTGAAGTATAAGCTGGGGAAATGAGAAATCCACATTATCTTTTGACTATCATGAAATTTTAATTTTATATACATGACGTTTTTATTAGGCATATTTTTCTTATCATATGTGTATGGTGTTAGGGTTCTGTTCTATATCTGTTGAAGCCATATCTGGCCAATGGCGATTAGCCTGGCCCCGCCCTGAGTTCTCCATTTAAGAAGGATTCTCACTGCTGATCCTTTCTCTTTCCTTTCCCTCAACCTGCCAGAGGGCCCAAGCGCCCAACCCCCTCCACCTCCCCTCTCCCCCTTCTTCTCTTCCTCTCTCTCACCCTCTCTCATCTCTCTTTATAATAATAAAGTCTTTCCACATAGACCCAGGTGTCCCCTGCCATGCCACCCAGTGCTCGTGCATGGGACATGAGGTCTCTCTCCATCCATTGCCATCCGCCAGCCACACGGGGTAAATGCAGCATCATAACACAACATTGATGCCTGCCGGGCTTGGCAGGGATTCTCCTAGAAGACTGCTTGTGTGGTCATTCCGCCAGCCCACGCTTTTCTCCATGAGACATCAGAGAGATTAAGGTGTTTTGGGCCATTCCAAGTCCTCATGTGGATTTGCCACTTCACCTCGCTTGCATTTGGCCCCACCCAAAACTCTGCATATGGGACCACTTTCCCAACCACACCCTTCACTGTGCTTCTGGCACTGACTGCCATATCTCGATTCTTTACTGATTTTTAAATGCTCCAGATTATGTTTGTTTACCACACCCTCCCCCAATTGTGGGTCACGTGATCTGGCACCTGGCAACGGTCAGGTGATCAGACTGGCTCTTTGGATCAGACCTAAAGCTCTACTATGGTCAGTCATATTCTAGTATGATTTTTACCTCAGGAAATGTTCGTTCAGCTGGAAGACCCACCAAAGCCGTTTCTACAACCTGCTTTAGATTGCCTAAGTTCCCCCGCCTTTGACTAGCCTTTCAGATGAGGATGACTCGTTTTAACTATAGAAATGTATACATCACCCCTTGCCTCTGAGGCAAGTTAAAAAACCCAGAGCTGTAGCTTCCTAGGACACACACACCACAGTGTAAATCTGTTCCAGCTGTTTTCCAGATACATGTAAACTTGTTCTAGCTGCCCTTAGATCTTTTGCAGGTTCTGCGGCAACCTGCCTTCTCCCCTCCAAGAGAAGGTTGCCTGCGGTCTCTGAGCCTTCTCAGCTCCTCCAAGAGACAGATGCCAGCCTGAGGATCTCCAAAATGACAGCTAGCTGGATGCCTCTTCACTCACATCTCCTGCCATGATTCTATCCCCCTACTCCATCCCAAATCCACATAAACACAGTATAAAGAACAGAGAATTTTATGTCCTCATACCTCCCATACTTGCCATCAATAGCTCACCTTTTTTATAAAATCAAAAAGTGAGAAATGTTAGGATTCTGTCCTAACCCCTGAAGCCACACCTGGCCCTGCCCTGAGTTCTGACACCAAGCTCCTTTTAAGAAGGATTCTTACCTTTGACCTTTTACTTCTCTCCTCCCCCACCCTGCCAGAGGGCATGCTCCCTAACCCCTCCCCCCTCCTCCCCCTCTCCCTATCTTCTCTCTCTTCATAATAATTAACTCTTTCCACATAGACCCAGTCTAAGTGTCCCCTACCTCAACGACTCCTTCCATTTCATAGACACAGGGCAATGAAGTCTCTCTCCGTCCATCAGCATCACCAGCCACATGGGGTAAACGTGATATCATAATACAGCTTATGATGTTTATCTGAACATATGCATGTGTACTACAAGCATGCCTGGTTCCCTCGGAGGTGAGAAGAGGGCATCAGATCCCTGGAGCTAGGGTTTCTGAAGGTTGTGACTGTCACGTGGGCTCTAGGAACTGAACCTGAGCCTTCTGCAAGAGCAGTAAATGCCTGAATCTTCTCTCCAGCCCCCACAACTTTTCTTGAGTTGAAAAAAAAGGGGGGAGCCATGCATGGTGACACACACTTTGAATCCCAGAACTCCATAGGCAGAGGCAGGTAGATCTCTGAATCTGAGGCTAGCCTGGTCTCCATAAGTGCCAGGTCAGCCAGAGATACACAGAGAATCTGTTGTGCCCAGACTCCAGATCTTGGAAAAGATCACCGAGAGACCAGGTCTGATACAATAGCAAAGAATCTTTTTATTGACAAGCTACTTTGGGTCACTCCATCCGTCCATCCACATAGTGGTGGAGTTGGAGCGACCCTGAGCGGCACAAGGCAAGGGTTTTTATTGAGGGGAGGGCTCTAGGGGCTTCAGAGCTTTAGGACTACAGTCCTGGGATTGGTCCAGGCTCGGACTAGGGGGTACCTTTATGAATACATTGGCTGCTTTCAATTCTAGGGATGTTTCAACATTTAGCAACAGTTGTTAAAGTTTACCTGTATCAGTAGATCTGCAGGTGTACCTGGAGACTATCTGCTAATGCCCCTTTCTCAGGAAGGGAATGTTTGGAATACCAGGTATTTCCCCTTAGGTGCTGGCTCCTCTATGGGTGGTGTCTGCTCAAAGGCCCTTCCTGGAACCACCAGGTACCCAGCAAGGGCCTGCTGTTTGTCTGTCTTTTACTAAGCCTATCATGGCTGTTATGTGGTCAAGCTGTTCTGGGCCCTACAGAAACCCTGTCTCAAAAAACAAAAGAAAACCATGTGTTTGAGCTGAGGTACTGGGGACTTCCCATCAGAAAGTATTGCATGCATGAGTTCTAGACCAGCCAGGGACTATATAATGAAGCCCTGTCTCGAAAGTAAATAAATATATGTCATAATACCCAGCTTCAAAGCAGTCTTGAAAAAGAACAAAGGTACATCTTTCACACCATGATGGTTTTATGACTTACTCTGATGCTGGCATAATCAGGACATCAGGGTAGACAAAGGCATCAGTGCAACAGAATGTAAAATGGAGAAATCACCTACAGTCAGTGCCCTATGGTCGTGCAATATTTACCCACGAGAAGATGTGTTACATTTGTTTATGATGCAAAACATTACTTCAACTATGTAAGGGTGTGTTTATACTGTATTTGTTTAATGATGTAAGGATGTGTGTTTAATTATGTAAAGATGTGCTGCTGTTTCTCCTTGCCTGCCTAAGGCACCTGATTTGTCTAATAAAAAGCTGAACATCCAATAGCTAGGCAGGAGAGGGATAGGTGGGGCTGATGGGGAGAGGGAATAAGTAAGATAGAAGGGACAAAGAAGAGAAGGGAGGAGGGAGAAAGAAGGAGATGTCAAGGGTCAGCCAGCCAGACAGTCACCAGACAGACAGACAGTCACCAGCCAGGCAGTCACCAGACAGACAGTCACCAGACAGACAGACAGTCACCAGCCAGGCAGTCACCAGACAGAGAGACAGTCACCAGACAGGCAGTCACCAGACAGACAGTCACCAGACAGACAGACAGACAGTCACCAGCCAGGCAGTCACCAGACAGACAGACAGACAGACAGTCACCAGCCAGGCAGTCACCAGACAGACAGACAGTCACCAAGTAGCCAGTCACCCAGGCAATCGCCAGCCAGACAGGGAAGAATCAGGAAAAGAAGGGTGAACAGACAGAAAAGGGGAAAAACCCTGAAGTAAAATGTAGATAAAGAGAAACAGGATAATTTAAGTCATAAGAGTCAGTAGGATAAGCATAAACTAAGGCCGAGCTTTCATAACTAATAATGTGTCTCCATGTCATGATTTATGAGCTGATTGGTGGCCCCAAAAGAAAAAGCTGGCTACATAACAATGTGAAAAGGGAAGAAATATTAGTAGGTTAGACTGGCCTTGAGCTCACTGTGTAGCCCTGGCTGGCCTCTAAATTGTGACTCTCCTGCCTCAGGTTCCAGAGTGCTGGGATTATAAACAAGAGCCACAACACCTAGAAAGAAAATTCTTCCTAAAAACAGCATTTTTTGGGGAAAAAAAAATGTATAGTGGACTTCACGCCACATATCAAAACAAAACAAAAAACCCAGAAATGATTTTAAATCTCCCTATATAAACTAAAATTTTAAAGCTTTTAGACATGGAACATAGGAGGATCCCTGTCTCCCATAGTTAGGCATAGTCTTCTTAGCATCCCAAGGTACCAACCCAGAGGCTCCTGGTACAATCTTCAACACTTTCTGTTTTCAGTCTGCTAAAATAGCTAAAAGCAGAGACGGGCAACACTCAGTATTGACTAGGCAACAACGGGTCCCTCCACCCATTGCTGTTGAGATGATGTTACTGCCCCCCACCCTCGTTGAGAAACTATCTCAGTAATTACTCATTCATTCACTTTCCTTATGACCTAGAAATTCTACTCCTAGGTATTACTCAAAGCAAATAACAGCCTATGCTCAGAGGCTGGGTAATCATTCAGTTGAGAGTGCTTGCTTATGATGCACAAGGCCCTGGCTTTGATTCCATGAAACACACAAAACCCTGAGAACTCAGAGGGAGAGGCAGTTATCCATCCTTAGGTCATTGAGAGTTCAAGGCCAGCCTGGGCAACATGAGGATCTGTGCTGATGGCTGTGTCAGAGGAGCAGCAGGTGGCGACTGAAGTTCAAGGTGTCAGCCCACCAGAAGGCAAATCCCTGATGGGTAAATCTCAGCTAGACAAGGCCCTGAGACCCCAGAATGCCTTTCCTACGGCTGTGCCTTTCTTTACATGTCTGCTGTTGCCATCTTTCTCCGGTATCTGGCACAATGTGAATGGGTGTGGAGAGATCCCCACTGCCTGCAATGTAGTGTGTTTATCTCATGGAAACATCCCATCCTACCGGGTATTTTTACCTGTGGATCATTATGAAGATGATTTTTCCTAAGATCTACTGTCTAATTGATAATAACCATGTTAGTTAAAAGGCTTCTGTTTGCTTGTTGTTTTTCAAGACAAGGTTTCTATGTGTAACAGTCCTGGCTGTCCTGGAGCACACTTTGTAGACCAGGCTGCCCTCAAACTCACTGAGAACTGCCTGCCTCTGCCTCTCAAGTGTTGAGATAAAAAGCAAGCGTGTGCCACCACCACGGCCAAAATCAACAAAGAAGCGTCAAACGGCTAGACCACATGAGTTCCTACTGAGGAGCTGTGGTGTAGGTTAACGATTAAGACCATCTAGTTTAAATTTTTTTAATCTTAATGTTGGGAGATTATTCACAGGTTTCAGAGTGAATCAGGGCTGAAACAAAACTTTGAAAATAACTTGAGGTTAAGATGTTTTTGTTAAATAGCTTTGAAGTAAAACCCAAGAAGACAATCTAAAATCTTAGAAAGGCACATAGTTGAGGGAAGAGTTCTTTAAGGTCGGGGAAGAAGAATAAAGCAGCCCAGTTATGATCGTGAAGTGACTTTCTTGCTAGAACAGATTGATGACCAAAGTTAATGATTAATTCTGTATATCCATTTCTGCCCTCAATATCTTGATTTAAAAAAAAAAAAAAGAGCTATTGATGAGTGGGTATGGACTCTAAAGATTTAAGGTAGAGCTGACTGATGGTTTTTCATGAATAAAAGTTAATAATCTGTGGTTCCTTTACGATTCCTCATAAGATTACCTTTCAAGATAAGTAATAAAAGTGATTTTTTTTTTCCTTTGTGACTACAAAACGCAGCCTGCCAGTCAAAGAACATCTTGCTTCCTTACAGTGGAAAACATCCTGTGTTTGTATTCATTGTAATCAATCACTTGAAAGTATAATGAAGCCACGTCATCATTTTTACATTGTTTGAAAGATTTTGCTGGGGTATCTAAGACGTAAAGGAGAGAATGAAGGAGGATTTAAAAGGAATTAGAAGAAAAACATTAAAAATAAAGCTATAAGGAGGGAGAAGTACGTCAAGAAGGACAGAATTAAAACATCAAGAGAAACAGGAGAGACATGACTGGACAGAGAGAAAAACATAGACGGCAGAATACAGAAGAAGAATAAAGAAACGGTCTGGAGCATCGAGAGAGTGTGCCTTTGCCCTTTACCTCCTCAGATGAAAAAGTCTTAGTATACCGACTCCCTGGATCCTCTTTGAGCCCTGGGCTTCTGGAGGCTGGACCCCAGGCATTGAAAAATCTGTTATTGTTTTTTAAATCCTAGGTCCACACAAAGATATGTACAATAAATTAAGAAATTTGTTAGACATGAGGCACACAGTAGAATCCTAGCACTTAGGAAGCAGAGGTAAGGGGATCTCAATGAGTTCAAGGCCAGCCTGGTCTACAAAGAGAGTTCCAGGACAGCTGGGGATAGACAGTGAAAGCATGTCCTAAAAAGAAAAGAAAGAAAAAAAGAAAGAACAAAGAAATTCAAAACAGTTTTAAACATAACAGACCCAAATGGAGTAAGCCCCAGTGCCCATTAAAATGTAAACAGGGCTCAGCCAGTGAAGGCAGTGAAGGCACTTACCTCCAGGCCTCATAACATAGGTTCAAATCCCCAGACACACGGTAGAAAGAAAGAATCAGCTCTTACCAGCTGTCCTCTGACACACACACACACACACACACACACACACACACACACACACACACCCTGATACCCCCACACAGTACAAAAAGTTTTAAGCAAATGGATGAATGCACAGTAGCAGAGCAATGTGCTAGGGCGCTAGTCAATTATAAAAGGAATCAGGTACACAACAGAACAAACCTCAAAAGATGTCGAGAGAAAATACAAAAGGGCCTGTACTCCTGGCTTCTGTTTCCACTTCTTGACCAGATAGGGTCGAGGAGACCCCAAGACTCAGTCTCCTTTCTCAGGTGACTGGTAGTCTCTGAACTGGAAGGATTTTTTTCCTACCATGATGCTCAAATTATTTTATTATGTGTCCAAGAAATAAATTTAAAACTTAAAAATACCATGGTAACTAATAATAATGTAAAATCTTTCTTTTTATCCCATCGTCTTTACATAATTATCTATGCTTCCCCCCGCTTTATAAAGCAGGCAGCTTTTTAACATAATGAAACAGCTTTCTTATTCATCAAAAAGCAAGCAGGCCCTCCATCTTTTCGTGAGTGGCCTGGGATGACATTCATGAAAACAGTTTGCTACTTGATTGGCCTAGAAAATCATGCAATCGAGAGATCCACATCTCTGTATTCCCTTTGGGACACAGATCATGAAGCATCTGAGGGATGTCACTTTACAGAAACATTGTACTCCATTCCCGGAGCACCATGGTGACAAGACCAGGCTAAACAGTAGAACTGGACACTGACTCTACAGTCTAAAATTTTAGTGCTGAATTTTTGCTGCCCCCAAATGCTCTAAAATGCAGAGTGATACTTTAGATATAGGCCTGGGAACATATCTTGGTGTTAGAATTCTCACTTTGCACAAGTTTCAACACTCAGTCTCAGCACCACCATGCACAAAAATATCTTGTTTTGATATAGATTATCTGGTCATGAAGTGTTACATGAATAAAGGAAACTCAGGGCCAGATCTCTGGGAAAGACCACAGTCAGATCTCACCCAGCTGTCTTCCAGCTTCCTCAGCCTCGCTCCTCCTGGCTTCTTCTTCCTGCTCTGTCTTTCTATATCTGCCTTAAATACTTTCTTCTCTCAGTTAAGGTGTGGCACCACCACTGCCTGCCTGGGAGCCTGGAACTCCTTCTGTAAACTAAAATGACCTCAAACTCAGATTGGATTAAGGGCGTAGGTCACCACTCCCAGGATATTCCCTGTGCTGGGATTAAAGGTGTGAGTTACCACTGTCTGATCCTCCTAGACTGACTGTGGGTAGATCCCTCTGATAACTCTGACCCTTTTTATTATATTTGAAAATATTTTGTGTCCATTTTAAAAAAAGGTTATAGCTAACATAAGAAAAACCATATACAATAGGTACAATAATTATGTACAATATTTACAAACAATAAATGAGTACTGTCCAGTCCATTAACAATTGACAATTAAAAGAAAATATTTTATTAATTATCCTATTTTGATGAATGCAAAGGATTATACCTAATTCACTTTCTTTCTAACTTGGATTACTAACTGAAAACTATTATTTTGATGTCTCTTAAACTTTAACTTCAAAGTTTCTCTTCTAAAACTGTCACTAGAAAACTGTAACTATAACTATCTCATCTTCAACTACCTCAGAGATCCAAGAAGGAAATAATATTTATCCAAGTAAACAGGAAGTGCAAGCAACTTCCAAAAACTAGAAATGACAGAGATGACACCTATCTGCCTGGACAGTCACCCAAAGTTCCTTTATAAAGTTGGGGCATCCATCTTCAGCCTACAGGCCCAGAGTCTCTTTTCATTTCAGTGAAGCAGGAAATCTGCTCTGCCCATTCTGGTATAGTTCATCAGTCACTTCTCCTTGTGTCCTGAAGAATATTTGACAGTTTTCTCTGATAAGCAGGAAATTGAAGGACCATCTGAGCTTGTTCTGTCAAAGTTCAGAGGTCACTTTCTTAGGGAATCTGCATGTCCAGTTCAAGCAGCATACTGTCAAGCAGTCAATACAAGAACAGGTTCATATCCAGTGGCTAATCATTGCCACAAAGAAAGTAGACACCATATGGAATTTCTTTGATGCCCATTTTTCTCTTGAAGTAGATTGGTGCTGCCAGGAGTAGATCTGTCTTACTATCCAGAAAAGTCTAAGTTCTTAAAATATTTTAAATGCCATACTCTATAGATCTCTGAAGTGTTTGAAGAAGACCTGTTCATCTAAAATATATTTGTTTGATCTTGAAAACATATCTAATATGACTATGTTTGAATGTAATGTCTAACTACTAACTTGCATTACTTTATATTCTAATTAGTTGGTAAAATCTTTCATGGACTAGCAACTTGTATTACATTGTTAGATGAATTGAATAAGTATAATACCTTGAACAAGCATAGAGATATTTGTACAGTGACACAATTAATCTCAATATACACAATTTGTATACAATATACAAAAATCCAATCCAATGTAAAATATTTAAAGCTAGTAAATCCTTTTAAAAGAAGATTCAATAATCTATTCTCATATCCTATGTATCTGTATCCCCTTTTCCTTTCTATTTTTTTAAAACACAAATCTTGAATCTAATCATTCTTGTTTAACTTTTTTCTAACCATAACCATTAACAATTTTTAGCCAATTAACCTAAACAATGACAATCATCCATAACCCATTGAAAGACCAAAAACCACCCACCATCTCTTGAGAATGTGGGTGCCGTGTTCTTAAATTTACTTCCTGCTGACTGGGGGCGATGGCATCTTTAGGGGATCCTGAAAAGAAAAGTTTTGTTAATTGTCAAGTCCTGAAATAAGTAGCTGTGCCATTTGTTGTCCAGTCTCTGCATAACAGGAAAGTGCACGGCTTGTCTCAAGTCCTGGCTATAGTAGTCTGTGAAGCTGGTTCATCTCAGTGAGCTGCCTTGAAATTGTCCTGAGCAGTTTGTAGTCCAAATCTGATCTTTGGTTGGTGTTTGTCAGCCTAGTGGCTTTGTCAGAGTCCATGTGAAATCATTGTTGTGGGGCCCCATCTTCCTTTTGGATACTTCAAGTTCACAATTAGGCATTGTCCTGGATCACTACAGTAAAATGATAAGAGACTAAAACCCAACACAATGAACAAGAAGCTAAATATTTATTTATTCAGCATAGGGTTAGTAACAATAGAATAGTCCCTCATTTTTGTTATTCTTCTGTCCCATATCAGGTGGCTCTTCTGATGTGATACAGAGAATTTGAGCATCTTTGTGCTCTTGGACTTTTTTAAAGACCTTTTTCTTTGGACTTATATTAATTGACTTTTTAAATGGTAAAATAGAAATCAAATAAAAAATATTCATAATAGACAGTATGATAGACATTATGATAGTCCCATCTACCTTATTTATGTTTTCCTTCACTGGTTTTAATACCAAATTGTCTAGATTTGTATCTAGATCTCAGAAGGACCAAAAACCCTCCATTGCTTTAAACAAATTCTCTTTTAAAAAATGGATCTACTCACCAATGTGTTGTCTGTTGATGATTCAATTGATTGTGAAGTGGGGCAGCTACCTAGTGTGAGAGTAGCCCAAGGAGGGGTCCGAAAAGAAAAAAGAAAACAACCCACCAAGAGAAAGAGCCCACTGTCTGAAAGACTTACCCAGATGAAAATGAAATGGGAATATGTGTGGCCAGTCTGCCTAAGATTGGAGGCTAACTCAGAACAGAAAGCCTAGCCTGCCAGTAATTACTCCTCTGGCCACTTGTTGCTCTGGCCTGCAAGTGCGGTTTTTTTGGGTAAGAAGGGGAGGAATTCATTCCCCAAAGTTAGACACCAAGTATTCCACAAATAAAGGTAACTCAGGGCCAGATCTCTGGGAAAGGCGTGTTATCAGCCAAAACAAAGAAGACCCCAGACCCAGATTTCTTGCAAGATTAAAAAAAAAAATTATTACATTCGTGAATGGGCTCAAGGCAAGAAGATAGCCAAGAGCCCCGAATGTTCTCAGGGCAGAACTTTTATACAGCACTTTAGGTAGAGGAGGGGGATATAGCACTCTAGTAAGGGGAGGGGGTAGTTGTGAGGGTGTTCATGGTTACTCAGGGTGGTCTCAAGCACAAATCAAGCTGACCGGGCAGTGTGTCCCAGAAATGTAAGAAGCAAGCTTTGTTTAGGCTGCACATCCTGCATGTGTCTGGGAAAATTCTGTAAATAAAACTTCTTCCAAGGATCTGCATCCTTGAGCAAGCGGTTACTGTGACTCTGCCAAACTCAGTTAGCTTCAGGTACCTTGGGGAGAGGCGAGGAAAGGGGGGGGGGTACAGCTTGGTGGGCAATTGGCTACAGTAACACTGGAAAGCTAAGTGAAGCAGGATTTTTCTATTATTTCAGTGAGAGTCAAACAGAATTTTCTTATGATTTCATTCTTTCATTCCCCCCTTTTTCTTTTGCATATCTCTAATCTTAGAGATCTGAATTTCTTTGTATTGTTTCATAGTGTTGTCTCATTATCATAAGCTTTACAACACCTATCGGTCCCTGGAGGAAGGTGGTGAGTCTGTTAAGAACACAGGGCCCTGTAGTCAGAATTAGCAGTAGGACAATGAGAGGTTCCATAAGGGTGGAAATGAGCGTGGTCATCCAGGGAGACTTAGTAAACCATCCTTCAAACCACCCCTGTTGGTCTTGTAACTTCTTTTCTCTAGCCTTAAGTCTTTCCTTCAGCTTGGCCATGGAGTCCCTAACGACCCCGGTATTGTCAGCGTAGAAACAACATTCTTCCTTGAGAGCAGCACATAGTCCATCCTCTTTTAAGAGAAGTAAATCTAGGCCCTGCCTGTTCTGTAGTACAACTTCAGAGAGGGAGGTGAGAGACTTTTCTAGGGCTTCAATAGACTGTTCTATTGCTTGTAAGTCTTTAGTGATAGCAGACTCTAGTGAAGCCATTTGTTTTGACCCTTCTACTAGTGCAGCCGCACCGGTGCCCATCCCAGCTGCTACTCCTGCCCCCAAGAGTACTGCCAGAGTTAGAGTAACAGGTTCTCTCTTGAATTGCATCCGTTTTTCTATTGCCTCTTCAAAGTCTTCTGCTCTATGGTATGTTAGACGAGGAAAAATTCTGACCATTACACAAAAATCTCTAGAGTTGTTAAAAATCTGAGTGGAGACAGGGAGTTATTCCAGTATTGCATGCCCATCTTGCTCCTGCTTCTGGGATCAGATAAGAATTGTTATTAGATACTGTCTGAATTTGGGAGCATAAGGCACGGGCAGAGGCAGAAGGGGTTCCTAGACATAATCCTTGTCCAGTTACTTCAGGGAGAGTAAGTGAATGGCGTCTATTCCAGTCACACTGCATATGATCTACATCTTTGTAAGTCCCTCTAACTGCGATCCCTTCATAATAGGGGGGGGGCAGCATTCAGGCATAGCCAACAAGACCTTGTCATATCTGGCCAGGTATTATTTAAGGCTTCATATCCTCCTTTTATTAGATTTAATAGACGCTGCTCTGTGTCAACCACCACTGTGGGGGTTGATGCAGGTAGGAGTGTAATGAAAGTTTCAGAACTGACCCTTGGTGGAGGCGTGGTTTCAGTGGGCAGAATGGGGTTTGTCTTTGGTGGGAGCGTAACTCTAACCCCCTGGATAGTGGGTAATCTTAGGGTCTTGAGTATTTTGTTTGGTCCTATTACTACACTCTGAGTTAGTCCCACCTGGAGCTTAATTTTGAACAATAGTCCCCGATCATTTCCAGTCTGATGAATACGAAGCCCCCATTGCCTTCCTGTTATCCATTCTCTATATTCTCATCCCTTAGCTGAGAAGGAAATGTTTAAGGGGTTATAGGTGAGATTCAGACAAGGCCCTGACCCATACCATCTTGGCGGGGTGGAGACCCAAGTGTGGGCCCCTCTCACACAAGTGGAGGTTTGTAGTTCTCCTAAGCCTGACACTCTCTTGACTGTTATCAGATCCCAACTTGAGGAGGGTTTCCAATATGCATCACCGGTTGTTTCACAACCCCAGGCTTTGCAATAATAGGACTCACTGCCCCCACACCGGGCCACTAAGGAACGGTCTCTGCCATCTCGGGGACAAACATAGAACTCATGATCCTGGAGGGAAGCCCTCTATTGGGGGTGGCTACAACCAGGCGATGGGGTAGGGTAACAACCACAGTCTTCTTTTCTTCTGCATTGCTTAAGAGTCCTTGGGTTATTTAAGTCTATATCTACTATATCCCAACCATCTATGCCTGCTGCCAGTTGGCATAGATCTGGAAATAGGGAGGGCCACCAGGTCCAAAGTGGGTACTCAGAGGAGGTTATTTTCCACACTACATCATTGGTCCCTGATATTACTTGCCACATCTGAGTGACTGGTTGATGAGGACTGTTCTGTCCTCCGGTGACGAACCCGGATCTTGAGGGGGTTGTCAGTCTTTTCCACTGTCCATTGGTCATCAGGAGTAGATGCAGGCTTAAGATGCGAAGCATGAACCCAGGAAGCAATGCCATCTACTTTGACTGTCGTTGGTGTGGTCAGGAGGATCTGGTAGAGCCCTTTCCAACGAGGTTCAAGGGTCTGGTGTTGGTGTCTTCGGACATAAACGAAATCTCCCACTTGATAGCTGTGTGGAGTTCCGTCTCCCTCCGGTTGGTATAGGTCTGACAACTGTTTCCACAGGCTATGTTGCACCTTTGCCAATGCCTGTAATCTAATAGACAGGGGGGTATTTGGCACATTTAAATCAGAATTAGTTAAATCTCATATAGGAGGATGAGTTCCAAAAAGAATTTCAAAAGGAGTTAAGCCAGTTTGAGCTGAGGGAGTGTTTCTGGCTCGAAAGAGGGCATATGGTAGAAGCATCACCCAATCTCTATGGCCAGTCTCCAAGGTTAATTTTGTTAGGGTCTCTTTAATGGTTCTATTCATTCTTTCTACCTGTCCTGAGCTTTGGGGTCGATAAGCACAATGAAGTTTCCAATCAATCCCCAATATCTTGGCTACTCCCTTACTTACCTGGCCCATGAATGCTGGTCCATTATCGGACCCTATTGCCTTGGGAAGTCCGAATCGAGGAAAAATTTCTTCCATGATCTTCTTTACTACGATGGCCGCGGTCTCATGTTTGGTGGGGAAGGCTTCCACCCATCCTGAAAAGGTATCTACAAAAACTAAGAGATATTTTAGTCCATATTTGACTGGTTTTACCTCAGTGAAGTCGACTTCCCAAAATTGACCAGTCCTGTTACCTCGAAGCCGGATGCCACCTGTTCCCCTGTACGGGTAGGCATTTACCAACTGGCAAGCTTTACATGTGCCAACTACAGCTTTTACCAAGGTTTTCTTCTCCCGAGTAGTTAAGTCTCGATTGTCTTTTAGCAGCTGCATCAGTTTGTCAGTCCCTAGGTGAGTGAGTTGGTGCACCATCTGGATGTAGGCCTGCACTTCTTCCGGTGGGGGCAAGGGAGAGGATGCTGGCTCGACTTCTGCTGTCAGGATGTCAGCAGTGGGCTCCATTGCCACTGCCCGAGCCTCCTCATCTGCCCTTCTGTTGCCCCTGGCTACTGGGTCTTGGCCTTTCTGATGCCCAGGGCAATGTACTATTGCTAATTCACGAGGAAGCAGAACTGCATCTAGAAGAGCCAATATTTCCTTTTTGTGTTTAATTTCTTTACCAGCAGAAGTCAGCAGACCTCTTTCTTTGTAGATTGCACCATGTACATGCGCAGTAGCAAAGGCGTATCTGCTATCTGTGTAGATAGTAGCTCTCTTTTCCTTGGCCAATTCTAGAGCTTTTGTTAGGGCCACCAGTTCAGCTTTCTGTGCAGAGGTCCCTTCCGGGAGCCTCTGGGACCAAATGACCTTTTCTTTGTCTACTACCGCAGCTCCTGCCCTACGACTTCCTTCATGTAGGAAGCTGCTCCCGTCTGTATACCAAATCAAATCTGAGTGAGGTAAGGGGGTGTCTTTCAAGTCTCTCCGAATGCCAACTTCCTCTGCCAGAATTTCCTGGCACTGATGTAAGACTGATTCCCCTTCCTTTCTTGGTAGCAAGGTGGCTGGGTTCAGGATAGCTGGGGAGCCAAAAGTAATTCTATCTTTGTCCAGCAGGAGACTTTGGTAATGAGTAATGCGAGCGTTAGTCAGCCATCGATCTGGTGGCTGCCTAATGATGCTTTCTAAGGCATGTGGGGCAACTACAGTTAATTTCTGGCCCAAAGTCAGTTTGTCTGCATCCTTTACTAGAGAGGCTACAGCTGCGATGGCCCGTAGGCATCCTGGCCAGCCCCAAGCAACTGCATCCAGCCGCTTGGAGAAATATGCTACTGGTCTTTTCCAGGGACCCAGAGGCTGGGTCAAAACTCCTCGGGCCACTCCCTCACTCTCGTGAACATAGAGCGTGAATGGCTTCTCTACTTCGGGTAAGGCCAAGGCCAGGGCAGAAAGCAATGCCTTTTTAATTTGGTCGAAACTCTCTTGTTGCTCTTTGCCCCATATATATTCAGTTGCATCTTTTAACAGAGGGTACAAGGGGGCTGCCAAGGCAGCAAAGCCAGGTACCCATAGTCTGCAAAATCCTGCCGTCCCCAAAAATTCTCTAAGGCTTTTTCGGTTCTCCGGGGGAGGGATCTGGGTTACAGTTCTCTTTCTAGCTTCTGTCAGCCATCTCTTACCATCCTGAAGGGTATAGCCCAGGAATGTGACCTCAGGTTGGCATATCTGGGCCTTCTTAGCAGAGGCCCAATATCCTAGCTTTGCCAACTCAGCCAGTAGCCTTTCAGTTCCTCTTTGGCACTGTTCCATGGAGGCAGCTGCAAGCAACAGGTCATCTACATACTGTAATAGAGTAACCTCAGGCATAGAGGCCCGGAAGGCCCCCAAGTCTTGATGCAAGGCCTCATCAAAAATAGTAGGAGAGTTCTTAAATCCCTGGGGTAACCGAGTCCAGGTGAGCTGCCCTGAAAGCCCTCTCTCAGGGTCAGTCCACTCAAAAGCAGACAGCTCCTGACTGGATTCATGGAGGCGCAGACAGAAGAAGGCATCTTTCAAGTCTAGTACTGTATACCACTTCCTGTCAGGATTAAGGGTGCTAAGGAGATTGTAGGGGTTAGGAACTGTAGGATGAATATCTATTACCCGACTGTTGACTTCTCTTAAATCTTGGACTGGCCTATAATTTCCCATCCCAGGTTTCTTGACAGGCAGCAGGGGGATGTTCCACTCCGATTGACAGGGTCTCAGGATCCCTTGTTTTAATAGCCTCTGAATATGGGGTTTGATCCCTTCTCTGGCTTCTTTGCACATATAGTATTGTTGGACCCATATGGGGGTGGCTGAGGGTTTCAGGCACACTACCACAGGAGGCCTCTGTATTGCCAGCCCTGGTCCAGCTATTTCTGCTCATGCTTCAGGAAAGGCCTGGAGCCAATTGCCTTTTAGTCCTTGAGGGCCCAGGGGAGTCTCATAAATTTTATACTCATCTTCAGCTGTCATAGTCAACATGGTTACAGCAGGTTGACTGACTAATGGATTGGTAAACTCTACTTCTGGGCCCTGGGGGTTGAAAGTAATTCTGGCTCCAAGTTTAGTAAGCAGGTCTCTTCCTAGCAATGGGGCTGGGCATTCAGGGATCACCAGGAAGGAATGTTGTATTTTTTTACCCTTCCCTAGGTCCATTGTTCTCTTGGTGGTCCAGGCTCTGTGTCAAAATCCGTTGGCTCCTTGGACCAGAGATCTCTTGTTTGAAAGGGGGCCCAGAGGTGCCTGAAGGGCTGAATAGACTGCCCCAGTGTCTACCTCGAAATTAATCGGGGTCCCCTCCACATTAAAAGTTACCCTGAGATCGGGGAGGGGATCCGAACCCTGACACCCCTAATCCTCCAGGGGCAGAAGACTGAGTTTCTTTTTCTTCTTGGGGCAGGCTCTAACCCAATGTCCTTCTTCTTTGCAGTAAGCACACTGGTTGTCTCCAAGTTTCTGGCGTGGGCCCAGGTATCTACCTCTCCCTGGCCTTTCTTTCTCACTGCAGTAGCCAAGATTTTTGTTAACTCTTTGTTCCTCTGTCTGTCTCTTTCTCTCTCTCTCTCATCTCGCTCTTCTTCTTTCCTTTTTTCTTTCTCATCTCGCTCTCTCTCTCTAACCTCTGTTCTTTTTCTTCAGCTGTCTCTCTTTTATAAAATACTCTCTCTGCCTCTCTAACTAGATCCCTCAGGGCCATGTCCTGTAAACCATCCAGCCTCTGAAGTTTTCTACAGATATCAGTAGCTGATTGCCCTATAAAGGCCATGGCCAGAGCCCCCCGTTGCTCCTCTGACTCAGGATCAAAAGGAGTATATCTCCTATAGGCTTTCATCAACCTTTCTAAGAACATAGAGGGGGACTCTTCTGGCCCTTGGACTAATTCTCTTACCTTGGCCAAATTGGTGGGGTGTCTCGCCACCGCTCGGAGACCCCCCATTAGAGTCTGGCGATAGAGTAGAAGGTGTTGCCTACCGTCTGGGGTATTCGGGTCCCAATTAGGTCGCCTTAAGGGAAAGGCATCGTCAATCAGATTGGGTAGCTGAGTAGGACGACCATCAGGGCCAGGAACCACTTTTCTGGTCTCTGGCAGGATCCAATCTCTCTCTTTAGAAGTGAAAAGGGTTCCTAAGAGCTGTTGGCAGTCATCCCAGGTAGGCTGATGAGAGAACATTAGAGACTCAAGGAGCCCAGTAAGCCTCACTGGGTCCTCAGAGAAAGGGGGGGGTTATTATTTTTCCAGTTGTAAAGGTCTGACGAACTGAAAGGCCAGTACTGTAAAGCAGGGATCTCTCTCCCTTGTCCATCATCTATAGCTGGTCCAAAGGGCCTCAGGGGCAACGCAACTGCTACTTCATCAGTGGACTGAGCCCTTTGGCTGCGTGTACCCTGTGCAGGGCCCTCCACTGGCCTATCAGAGCCTCGTCTCTCAGGAGGGGCCTGGGCCCCCTCGGCAGGATTGCTTGGTGAATACGGGGGAGGAAGACTGGAATCAAACAGTATCAGGTCAGACTGAGACTCAGGCAAGACAGGAGGAGGAAGAGAGGGATACAGAGTTGGAACGGGAGTAGTGGATGAGGGTTCTGATGATTTTAAAGGCAGCATCGGACAGGGAGGAGGTTGAGGGGGAGCCAGAGGAAGGGGAGCCATAGACAGGCTGAGAGAAGGGGGTTGAGAAGGAGGGAGGAATGGCTGAACCCAGCTGGGAGGGTCCTCTGCCAAGTTCTCCCAAACCCAGATGTAGGGCTGTTGATCAGGATGGCCATGTGGTCCAGGGCTAAAAACGACAGCCTTAACAGCTTGGATGGTGTCCTTATGGAAGGTCCCCGTAGCTGGCCATCCTACACCAAAGGTCGGCCATTCAGAAGTGCAGAAAGTCTGCCATTTACCTTTCTTAATGATAAGAGACAAGTTATTAGCTCGGTCTGAGACTTCAGACCAGTGGGAGAGGGTTAGTGAAAGTGGGGTTGAGGGTTTCTGACCCATTTCAACAACAAGGAGACAGAGTCCAACAAAACAGAGACACACAGACAAAGCCGGCAACAGACAGACACACAGAAAAGCCAGCAACAGACAGACACACAGAAAAGCCAGCAACAGACAGACACACAGACAAAGCCGGCAGCGCTGCAAATGGCAAAATGAAAGTAAAAAAATATTTCTAAAGGTCCGGACTGGCTAGAACGTTCAGAAACTGGCACAGATATATTACAGATTCTGTCCAAGACAGCGGATGGGCTTCCAGCCCTGACTACAGATTCTGTCTGAGACAGCGGATGGGCTTCCAGCCCTGACTACAGATTCTGTCCAAGACAGCGGATGGGCTTCCAGCCCTAACTACAGATTCTGTCCAAGACAGCGGATGGGCTTCCAGCCCTGACTACAGATTCTGTCCAAGACAGCGGATGGGCTTCCAGCCCTGACTACAGATTCTGTCCAAGACAGCGGATGGGCTTCCAGCCCTGACTACAGATTCTGTCCAAGACAGCGGATGGGCTTCCAGCCCTGACTACAGATTCTGTCCAAGACAGCGGATGGGCTTCCAGCCCTGACTACAGATTCTGTCCAAGACAGCGGATAGGCTTTCAAGCGTCCTTGATTACCCTGATGACGCCCCAACATCTCAGGGGTCCTAGTCCGCGGCTCCCCGACACGTCTGTCAGCCGCAGCCCGAGAGGGCTCATGCCCTCCTCTCAGCAAAGCTACTTCCAGATTGCCAGTTCTACTCACCAACAGAGTGGTCCACGGGGGTCTTTATACTCTCAGTGGAACCTCCAAAAATGTTATCAGCCAAAACAAAGAAGACCCCAGACCCAGATTTCTTGCAAGATTAAAAAAAATTTATTACATTCGTGAATGGGCTCAAGGCAAGAAGATAGCCAAGAGCCCCGAATGTTCTCAGGGCAGAACTTTTATACAGCACTTTAGGTAGAGGAGGGGGATATAGCACTCTGGTAAGGGGAGGGGGTAGTTGTGAGGGTGTTCATGGTTACTCAGGGTGGTCTCAAGCACAAATCAAGCTGACCGGGAAGTGTGTCCCAGAAATGTAAGAAGCAAGCTTTGTTTAGGCTGCACATCCTGCATGTGTCTGGGAAAATTCTGTAAATAAAACTTCTTCCAAGGATCTGCATCCTTGAGCAAGCGGTTACTGTGACTCTGCCAAACTCAGTTAGCTTCAGGGACCTTGGGGAGAGGCGAGGAAGGGGGGGACAGCTTGGTGGGCAATTGGCTACAGTAACACTGGAAAGCTAAGTGAAGCAGGATTTTTCTATTATTTCAGTGAGAGTCAAACAGAATTTTATTATGATTTTATTCTTTCAGGCGGAGATATCAGAGAAGAAAAACCACAGTCTGATCTCACCCAGTTGTCTTTCAGCTTCCTCAGCCTCACTCCTGGCTTCTTCTGCCTGCTCTGTCTTTCTATATCTGCCTTAAATACTCTCTTTGCTCAGTTAAGGCATGGCCCTACCACTGCCTGCCTGGGAGCCTGGAACTCCTTCTGTAAACTAAAATGACCTCAGACTCAGGTTGGATTAAGGACATAGGTCACCACTCCCAGGATATTCCCGGTGCTGGGATTAAAGGTGTGAGTTATCACTCTCTGATCCTCCTAGACTGACTGTGGGTAGATCCCTCTGACATCTCGAATGTTTTTATTATATTTGCAAATATCCCCACAATGAGGCACTTCCAAATGAACAAAGCCCCAAGATACACTTGGTTGATAATTTAAAATGCTATATATGTAGACTGGGTGTGATGATATATATGTAGACAGATTTTCCTTTCCATTGCCAGCTCCAAATATTGATGGAGAGACTTCTTATTAATTATGAAAGCTCAGCCCATAGCTTAGGCTTGTTCCAGCTGGCTCTTATGACATACACTACCCATTTATATTAATCTGCTTTCCATCGTGTGATGTTGTGTCTCCTGGCCTTCCTCTCATCCCTTTTCCTTTTACTCCCAGAAAATCCTGCCTATACCTCTTGTCTAGCTATTGGCCATTCAACTTTTTATTACGCCAACCATAGCAATACATTTTCACACAGTGTATAAATATCCCACAACATGCATACCTGTAGCTCTAGCACTTGACAAGGAAAAGTAAAATAATAATAATAATAATAATAATAAATAAAAAAGATCAGCCTAGTCTATATGGTGAGTTCCAGGCTATCTAGGACATCACAAGGAGATCCTCTCTCAAAAATTCAGAAAAGTAGGAACCGGAGAGATGGCTCAGCTGTTAAAGGCACTTGCTGCTAGGTTCAGAGGATGAGAGCTCAGTTCCCAGCACCCATGTAGGGCAGCTCACAACCACCTGTAACTCCAGCTCCAGGGGATCCAACAACCTCTTCTGGCCTCAGGTACCCGAATGTTCATAAACATACCCTGTTCCCTCACCCATATTCATACAAATAAAATAATAAAATACATCTCATTTGGCTTACTTTTCAAGTCAGAAGAGTATCTGGAGAGATGTCTCAGCCAGCGTTCAAGAATAAGAACCTGAGTTCAGATCCCAGCACCTATGTCAAAAGCCAGCACACATCTGTGCACCCAGAGCTGGAGAGGAAGAGAGAGGGGTGGGTTTTGTGATATGATATTGTGTTTACCAGGTGTAGCTGGCAGATGGCAAGGGATGAGGAGAGGCCTCATACCTCATATGTACACAGTGGATGACAGTGGCTCAGCGGAGACACTTAGAGAGACTTTAAGAAAGAGAGGGAGAGAGGAGAAGAAGAGAGAGGGGAGTGGGAGGGGTTGGGAGCTCGTGCTCTGGCAGGGTAAGTGAAAGGAACGACTAAAGAGAGAGAGAGAGTCTAGGTGGGAATTCTTCTAAAATGGAGCTTAATGTCAGTGGCTAGGTGTGGCGTCAGAGGCTAGAATAGCACCCTCACAGGGCGGGGTGGGAGGTGCAGAGATCCCTGGAGCTTAATCGCCTGGGTATCTAGCCAAATCAGTGAGCTCCAGGTTCCATGTGTTAGGATTCTGTCTTAGCCCCCGAAGCTACACCTGTCCAATGACAATTAGCCTGGGCTCACCCTGTGCTTGGGGCAGGTGACTGCCCACTGGCTGCAGGAGCCCGGAACTCTTCCTCACTCAGAGGCCCAGGGCTTGGTGCTGAGCTGCGTAACCACCTCTGGGTCCCCTGCTTTCGACGGCTTTCCTGTATATCTCGGTTCTCTACTGGTTTCAAATGCTTTTGATTGCATGTTTGTTTGCAGTGCAAAAACAAAATTTTTTAAATGCAGGTCACGTGATCAGATTCTTGCTTTGCCGATCTGACCTCCCTCTCCCCAACGCTCTGCCAGGGTCTAAGTCTTCATATTCTAACTTCAGTAGGTGTTCATTCAGCTAGCAGACCCACCAAAGCCGCTTCTGAAGCCTGCTTCAGACCATCCCCCCTGCCTTTGACTAACCTTTCGTCTTTTTAAAGCCCTGATTATGACAACCCATTTCAGCTTGAAGAAGCTGTAGAAAAAAACACACCGCTTTTTGACCCCGAGACAAGTTGAAGGGCTAGGTCAAAGAAATCTCCCTGGGCCCAAAGTTGCCAATTAATAGACTTACAAATATAAAAGTCTCCCTCTTCTTCCTTTTCTTATTCAGCCAATCCCATTCAATAACTTTTTTGTTTTTGATTGCAGATTTAAAGATGCGTTTCATTGGGCTGAGACGAGGCCCTA
Organism: Phyllotis vaccarum; assembly: GCA_033318265.1. Classification (NCBI taxonomy): domain Eukaryota; kingdom Metazoa; phylum Chordata; class Mammalia; order Rodentia; family Cricetidae; genus Phyllotis; species Phyllotis vaccarum. The sequence continues at coordinate 4,037,529 of JARWLC010000003.1, forward strand.
GAAAAATGTCCCTATCTTCTAAGCCAGAGCCATAGCTTGCTAGGACACACCAAAATGTAAATCTGTGCCAGCTGTTTATTTAGATATTTTCAGGTTCCTGCACAGGCCCGACCTCCCTGCCAGATAACAAAATTCCTAGAACACAGCATCTGCCACCCTGACAAGTTCCTGAGACTTCACTGCTGGTGCCACCAGTTCAGACTCAAGCAGGCGCCTGCCCAGCAAGTGAAACGGTTTCCCAAGATGTCCCAATAAAAGGCACATCTGCTCTTATGCCTCTTGCTTTCACCCTCACCTCCTCTGTACAGTCGGGGCACTTTATCATCCATTCCATTCTTTCCGGCAGTTATCCCTCTTTCCGAGGCTAGCCCTGTTCATAGGGCCAAAGTTAACAACTAAATTTTTCTCTGGCAACCTGCCTCCTCAGCTCCTCCAAGGTGACAGCTAATTGGATGTCTCTTCTCTCACGCCTCCCGCAGTGATCCAATCCCCCTACTTAGTCCCAGATTCTGCACGAAGCAGTCTAAAGAACAAAACATTCTGCATCCTTACTCTCCCCATATACTTGCCATCGATAACTTGCCTTTTTATAAAATCAAAAAGTGAGAGATGTTAGGATTCTGTCCTAACCCCTGAAGCCACACCCGGCCCTGAGTTCTGACGCCAAGCTCCTTTTAAGGGGGACGCCTACCACTTTTTCTTCTCTCTTCCCTACTCTGCCAGAGGGCATGCCCTAAACCCCTTCTCTCCCCTCTCCCCTCCCCCTCCTCATTCATTTCGTTTATCTCGTCTCTCTCTCCATATTAATAAAATCTCTCCACATGGCCCAATCTAAATGTCTCTTGCTGTGTGCCACACGGAGCATGAGTCCCCATCAATCGCCATCTGCTGCCACATGGGTATACGCCTTATCATAACATAACACTGTGAACTTTCCGAACTGTCTCAAAAAATAAGGTGAGGGAGCAGCTGAAGAGACCACCTTTTGTCAACTTCTGGCCTCCACATAGGTGTACACGTGTACGAGCATTCACAGATAGGTACAAACATACTAAGCACCTCCCCCCGAAAAACCCCAAAAATGTTATTTACATTTGCATATGACATATTGTAAATAATGCATCTGGTTTGGGGGGGAGTCAGTTATCCCCTTTAACCTCTCTCTCTCTCTTTTTATTTTTCCTATACAGGGTCTTTTTGTGCAGGCCTAGCTATCCTGGAACTCACTCTGTAGAGCAGGCTGGCCTTGAACTCACAGAGATGCATCTGCCTCTGCCTCCTGAGGGCTGGGACTAAAGAGATTCGCCACAGCTCTGCTCCTCCTCCATCACCTTCCATTGTGAGGGTGAAACTCAGGTCATCGCGCTCTCCATGGCAAATGCTCTTACCCACTGAACTATCTTACCAGCTCACAAAAGGTAGCTTTCTATGCGTTAAAAAAATCAGAATTCTCTGTCAACTGGCACAGGGCTTTGAATATATTCCCCTGCTGCAATGATTATGCTAAAAAAAAATTAATAATAATACATTAGCCTATGGGGTTGCCAGTGGGCCCTCCCAATGGAGCAGAGGGCCCTGGGTCCCTCCTTTGGGGACTGATAGATTAATGGGACACCTCCTGGTCAAACACCACCCCAAGAGACTTGTTTTCCTGAGCTCACCGGGGCCTGTGTCCTCCAGGGCTCTAGGAGATTTTTTCTTTTATCTGTGGTTTATTGAGAGAAACATATGAATGCTGTTTTAACAGAAGAATTGTATGTATTTAGCAGGAACCACCTCCCAGACCATAGAACTGCCACAGTGCTGGCTTGTCTGGGTGGGCTCTTTGCCATATCTCTCATTCCCTAGTTCCTCCATGGAGGTAGGTGCTCTGCAAATGCATGACTACCCTGATGTCTCTCTCATCTGCCATGTGCTTTGCTTCCAGTTTGGAGCTGTGATGCATGGAGCTGTTCTGAACAGCCATCCATGGCTTTCCCTCGGGAAAACACTTAGCCTTGGAATGGCTGGGGCATAGGAGAATCAGGGGTCCGAAGCAGCAGTCCTGTGTTGGATTCTTTTATATCCCAACTTTCAGAGAAGGGGGGATCCAGTTGCCCCAAATACCTATCTGTGGTAGATGCCTAACATAATGAAAGTGTCCTGGGTGTCTATGACATCCAGAGGACTGTGAAGAATTTCTCTCCAGCTTTGCTCAGACAGGATAGTTAGGCTGTTCTTTAAATCCAGTAGGTTCTGACTGAGTTTAAATAGGATGAGGTACAAGGCACAGGGCCTTGAAGGAAGCATGGCCAAGAATGAGTTTTTGCAAATGCTGGTGTGTCTAAGCTGAGCACATAGATAAGTACCTGCCTATCAGATATCCAGATTCCCCTCTGGTACCTGGAGGGCCATTTCATCACATAACAGAATGTTGCAGGCTATAATTAAAAGGCTTGTTTCCTTCTCTCTATCCTGGAGGCTGAAAGGCACAAACCAAGATCCCATCTGATACGGGCCTTCCAACTGCATCGCCCCATGGTTGGAGGCAGAAGGCAGAAATACAGGCATAAGATCAAATCTGCAGCTACATGTCTTGCTAAGTCAGATCAATCCTTGTAAGAGGACCAGTCCCCAAAGCACATCCGCTCCCTTGGAGGGAGGGATGTGTGCGCTTACCAGCACTGATACAGCGGGAGTACATTTGCAGCCCATGCTTTTCTGGGAATAATGACTTAACTGCTCACGACAAGCTTGTTTCCAGGCAACCACCTAGTTATCAGTAGTGCAATGGCAGGGACACCGGGTAAGCCTATTGTCCTAGCTCCCCTCCCCCAACAAATCTACCCTGCAGTTTTTTGCTTCATCCAATTATTTCCCCTGATTCATAAACATCAAGAGCAGGTTTTTGTTTGCTTGCCTGATTGATTTCAGGTTTGGTATAGGAAGACTGGTCACTTAACTCAGTTGGAGTGATTGCCTAGCATGTAGGAAGCCCTAGGTCTGATCCCAGGTTATGGTGATATATTGTATATTTAATAAAGTTTGCCCAGCAATCAGAAGACAGAGTCAAACCACATTTAGCCACAAAGGTTCAGGGAGTGGTGACCCACACCTTTAATCTCAGCTCTTGGGAGGCAGAGATCCTCTGGATCTCTGCGAGTTCAAGGCAGTGATGGCACCCACCTTTAATGCTAACACTAGGAAAGTTGAGCCAGGGAGTGAGATATCTGAAGAGAGAAAGAAAGATAAGGCCGGTGTTCAGCCCTTGCCTGGGACTGCGTTCCCTTTGGGCCGAGGACAGAGAGGCTCGGAGTGTGAGGATTCCAAGGGTAGCTAGGTGAGAAGTGTCTGTGGCGTGTTTCTCTGTCTCTCTGATATTTCACCTTTCCCCCAACATCTGGCTCTGGGATTTTTATTATAATACTAAATAGAATCTGTGCAATACCCAGCACCATCCCACGCAGCTGGCCCATACCTATAATCCAGGCTTGGAGGTAGAGACAGGAAAATCAGAAGTTCAAGGTCATCTTTGGCTACATACTGAGTTCAGAGTCAGCCTGGCTTATATGACAGGGTTGGAAGAAGAGAAAAAAGAGGAAAGGAAAGGGTGGAGGGGAGGAGGTATGTACGCATTAGGCAAGGCATGCTTGGGATTACACAATGTGCCACCAAACCTAGTTTGAAAACTATGTCAGATATTCCCTTGGGTCTCCTTCCTTGTCACTTGGGATATTCTACAGTATTGATTACTTTTCCTCTTCTTACCCCAAAGCAGGGGAAAGGAGAGAAGAGAGCAGATAACATTCACAGGCAGATGGAAATGAGGTTCCCAGGGCACACACTCTATATTAACAATCTCAGTGGTGGTGTTTTTCTTGCAAAATATTTCTTTCTATGTTGTTAAGCTTTCACACAAAGGAGTAATACTTCTTGGAAACTCCGAATCTTCGTAGACTTCAGACTGCCGGTAAAGAGCTGTGCAAGGCTTGCTCCTGCCCCTTAGACTTTATGAGCATCACTTTTCCTGCACGTACAATGGACTGAAGCAGGACTCCCCCACGGCTTCCCACACACAGGGAAAGCGAAGCCTGAGCTTTGCGCGATGAGGTACTCAGAACAGCCACATCCTCTGGCCAACGCTATGGAGAAACTCTTGGAGGCTAAGTTACTTTTAAGTTTCAAAATCCAGACGTGACTGGTTCTCTTGGCAGAGCACGGGAGGAGGAGGCAAAATCTCAGAGCAGGGAACACCCATGGTCCTCCCTCGGAGTCCCACCTCAGCTCTCCACTCTGACATTACCTCGTTTTTCTCCAGATGCTTCCTTCAGCCACTGATTCCTGGCTCCTCCCTCCCACTGACTCCTGGCTCCTCCCCCTCATCGACTCCCGGGCTCTGGTTTCTATTTCCTCCCTGAGACCCGCCGGGTGCAGAGGTCTGTCAGCGAGCCGTGCTTCCCGACAGGAGAGATGGCTTTCTTTGGTACCCAAGCTCCTTACATGAGCCCGGTGAGTTGTGGGGTGCAGTTGTGGTGAGATTAGGGGAAAGCTAACTGCCAGAGCCAGAGGAAGTTTCTCTGGGTCTCTGTGGAAACAATTTTGTGGCCAGGGTAGTGGTGATGTGTCCCTGCGGACATACTAGGCAGGGTGGTCCTGATGTAGCTCTTGTTCCGTGTTAAGCTCACTGTGCCTCTTGGATTCCAAGGGTTCCACTCACCATAATTCATATGGTAGACTAATAAAAATGCTGTTCCATGCTGCCTAAAAGCATCTAGAAAGAAGATAGTTTATATGGAGATGTAGATGGGCTTCTCCGGGTGGGTAACAGCCAACCACATGACAAGGTACTTACTTTAGAGAAGACCTCCATACAGTCATCTACAAATTAGGAGACTTCACACATGCCACTTTCCCCTCTCTGGGAAAGTTACCGCATCTGTATATTGGGAATAATACTTGAGTTCCCCTCCTGAGGCTGGGGTAAGGAGAAAGCAGATAGTACATGTGGGCGTTTAAACAGCACATGGAACATGGTAGGTGTTTCAGGAGTGGTCTGGGGGCAGCGCCTGGGAAGTCCTGCCAAAGAGGTGTCTGTCCTCTGAGGGACCTTGTAAGAATTTACCCAGGAACACTTCCAGAATGTGTACAGAAGGGCAAGGAAGGAGAGGACAGTCCTCAGTGTGCTGTGCAAAGGGCCGTCTCTTGCTCCTATTTTGGGGTATCTATACGTAGCCTTGTTTCCACAGCAGAAAGTCCAGTAGCCCCACTGTGTGTGGAGGAACTGAGGCTTTGATAGGTTGAAGTCTTGCCACATGTCCTTAGATGGTGGCAGGTGAATGAAAGTGCTTTGGTTTGTTCCCAGAAGAGGGAATCTTAGGGAGATGGCAGTGAAAACAGAAGTGTGTCCCCAGTGCCTGCTGCAATGTGCCCACTGTGTGCTTGGCAGGAGACGGGGCTCTGTGGGTGAGCTGGCTGCCAGAGCCTGGATTCAGAGCTCACTCTAATACAGGCTCTGGGCTTTGCCTGGTGCTCCTGGAAGTCATCAATGTCCCCAGCCACACTCCTGAGGCTTCTGACTTGGGATCTGCATGGAAGGCGCCTAGGAAAGGCTGGAAGGGGCTGTCCAGAGCCTCTGTGAGGCCTTCAAGAGCAGAGTGAGAAAGAGCCTGGTACTCCCACTCTGGTTTCCCATCAGACAGGGCTAACTAACATTTTCAAACCAGGCAACTGTGTTTTAGGTGGGTAACTTTTCAACACTTGGAAGGCTGGGGTTTAGGCCTACCTGCCTGAATTGCATAACGAGTTTAAGGTTAGCCTGGGCTACATGATGAAACCTTATCTTTAAAACAATCAAACAGAGGAGATGAAGGAGGAAACAGTTTTTTGCAAATATGGAGGGAAATACTCCCACAGAGAAGGAAGAGTTCAAGTCTGTCCTGGTGGCAGGTATGGAGGCCATGTGCAGTCGCCTGTCCCTTAGCCACTTTCTTCCAGCCTTGGGGATCACACTTCCTTCCACCTGGCTCCTCTCAGTCACTCTAACCCATTGACTTCTGCCTGCCACTGTGGCCACACATCTACTGAAATGCTGATGAGGAACAAAGGCTACGTGACTTGTGTCCTGCTAAGAAACGGCACTATCATGACCCGAGGGCCAGCTTTGTTTGCTCATTCCCATGTCTAATGAGATTCCTCAGGGTGGCCTGCTTTGTATGACCCTGGTGAGCCAGGAGCCGAGGACATTTATATGCTTCTTCACAAGAGAAGCCTATGTTACCTACAGCTGGGATTCTAGTGTTCGAATCCCAGGCTTGTTAACCAGCTGTGTAGTTTGGGACAAGTTTCTCAAGTTTCTACATATCCGTTTCCTCAACCTCAAAAACACCAAAACCAAGGCTATTGGGATGCTTAGGGAAGTGACACTGGCTACGTAATGAGGCCACTGGTCGGGTCTTTGAACTTCTGAAAGAGCTGGGCCTTTTGGCTTGAGAGCATACCAGACTGGTGTCCCCACTGCTGGTTCCTGGACTGTGTGCCTGGCAGACCACTGAGCTGTCCACCCTCTGGCAGTGAGCTCTGCTTCTTCTCATCCCAGCAGAGAACTCAAACCAAAGACCCTAGTCTGAGTAGAAGACAGTCTGCTCAGGGAGGCGGGTACATTCTTAGGATAAACATTTACAGTCAGGGCCCCTCTGGACCAGGCATCTTGCCTCATCTCCTGAGGAATGCTTCAGGCTCCATCTGTCACTAATCCCAGAAGGATCTAGGGTATACACAGATGGGTGACTTGCCCAGGGTCAGGACCAGCACAGGAAGATGGGAGCCAGTGCTATGGGGCCATAAATCCTGGGAAAAAGAGCAACACTGATAATTTCTAGCCACTCTCCCAGCAGCAGGGATTAAATGGGGGGTCTCATTATTTCCTGATAAGATTCCTCACGGACTCACTGAAGTTCTGAATTCCACAGTAGCCTGGGTCCCCAGATTAAACTCAACCTCGTGTTCTATCACTGTTCAGGGAGGCAGAAGTCTCAAAACCGAAAGTTTATGTTCTGGAGTTGTGATTTGGTCTTGCCTGCCCTTGGTTTAATGCTCTCCTCTCCCACCCCACGCATGCTCCAGCAGCAACTCACACTTCTTTAAAAAACATTACTCATTTGTTTGTTTATTTGTGTGTATGTGTCAGACACCCGAGGACAACCTTGGGGAGTTGGTCTTTTTCATTCAGTGTACCGGGTCCTGAGGCCCTAACGTGAGTCATCCATCAGACTTGGGTAGCCAGTGCCTTCACCCACTGATCCACCTCACCAGATCAGTTCCTTCTTTTGTTAATTCTATTGCAGAGCCTGACCCCTGACTTCTCTCTTATAAGGACACACTTGTCTTTAATGCCTGCCTGGGTAATTCAGCAGTCTCCCCATCTCAGAAGACTTCAGCACATCTACAGAGTCCTTTTGGACACTTAGGTCAACATATTCCCACGTTCTGGGCCATTTCTGAGGGTGAGAGTGAGTGAGTGAGATCATGCCACTCAGACCTTCCCTGCAGCCTCCCCTGACGTCGGAATCTTGGGGATTTTCTCCAGAGAGTTTATCTACAAATTAGTAACTGAGTACAGATAGCTGCCACTCCCACTTTCTATACAAATGACTTCATTCTGGCCCAGTTGGCGAGGGCTCTTGGTGACTTTAGTTTGGTCAAAGGAGTTGACCTTGAGGTGAAAGGAGAGAATAGACTCCTTCGGGTTCTGACCCCCACAACCACACAAGATGGATAAATAAATACAGGTGGTTGTCACTCCACGTCCTTGCTCGGAGTTCACACCTTCATCCTTTCTACACTGACTGCATCATATGCAAACAGCGTATTGTGCATTTGATTTTTCTTTTGAGTGGACTCTTAGGTACTTTTCAGTCTTGCAAGCTATGCTGAACTATGAACAAACAGCCTTGCTTATAAGATCCACTCATGTTAAAATAATGTTTCAGAATTTGGGGGCACCATTTAACATACTAAAACCTAAGCTGGGGACAGTGGTACACACCACCTATCCCAACACATTGAGAGGTTAAGGTAGGAGATTCAAGGTCACCCTCAGCTACAGTCAGCCTGGGCTACATGACATTGTCTCAAAGACACTGAACTCTCACAAAGTTTTTTTTTGCGGGGGGGGGGAATTGATACTGCAGAGAGCAACCTGCACTGCTCTGCCCCCCCCACCTGTGTCCGTTCTTCCTCTGCCTCTGCCTTTCTGTGCACAAGACCCACAGCCATTTCACCTACTTTCTGATCTTCACATCTTATGGCTTCCCAGTAATGCAGACAGGTTAAGTATCAAGTCTCTCTCTTTCTCTCTCTCTCTCTCTCTCTCTCTCTCTCTCTCTCTCTCTCTCTGTGTGTGTGTGTGTGTGTGTGTGTGTGTGTGTCTGCGTGTTTGTGTGACTCTGTGAGCATATGCCACATGTGTTAGGTACCCAAGGAGGCCAGAGGAGGGCATCATATCCTCTGGCACTGGAGTTACAGGTAGTTGTGAGTTGCCTCATGTGGATTCTGGGATCTGCACTTAGGCCCTCTAGAAGAGCAGGCTGTGTTCTTACTTCCCATCCCCAGGAGTAAAGATCCTTCCGGTCATCTCAGGCTGTGAATACAACAAAGTATGCTCGTCTAGCAAATTTGAGACCCTCAGGTTGATCCCTAACATCTTAGAATCGAAATAACAGCAAACATTTGCCCTGTCAGTACCCAGTTCCCTTAGGATGACTGGACTCTCACAGTGGGGACGAGGGTGTGAACAAAGGATCAGACATCGGCAAGCTGTGATTTATTTCAGATACTTAAACACTCAGTGAGAGAGCCAGCATGAGATGTGAGGAGACATTTCCCGAAATGATGACAGTGGTGTTGGTCTGAACAAGACTCCACATCTTGGAGGCCATCACAGGCTTCCATAGCTTCTGGGTGACCAGACAACTCAAGGATGCAGGCCAGAAAGCAGCATCAGTTAGGTAAGGAAGAAAAGCCTGGCTGCAGTGTTGGTTAGCTATAGATAGGAGCCGACTCACATTTCTGACATCAAATTCCTTAGTAATTCCAGCCATTGACAGCAGGAGAAGCTGGACCACTGGGCCCTGACACACAGTAGGTACTCAGCATGGGCTCTGACACATAAATAGGTGTTAGGATTCTGCCCTAGACCCTGAAGCCCTGGATTGTGGCAGTAAGTCAGAGCCGTTCTGTGGAGATCCAATAGCAACACAGAACAAAAAACAGCAAGCCACAGGACAATGGATATTCCTTAAGTCTGTAGACTTTAGGGGGGGAGGGGTGGCTGATCATAGGAGGTTGAACTCATCAGGGAGCCCTTGGATTTAGAGGGAGGGGTCTAAATTTAGAGCAAAGAGGTCTCTGAGCTTATTACTGAGGGAGCCTTTTGCTCAGGAGGAGGAATCACTGAGTTTAGCAGATTGAAGATGCTCAAAAGGTCATAAAAGCTGTCTAGGAAGCCGGCCCTGTCACCCCGTCCATTTGCCTTGAGAACTGACACATGCTAAAAGCTTAGCATCCCAGGGAAGGTCATATATAGGATGTAAGTCTTAGCGGATCCCTCTACTGGACAGTATTTGTGGTCCAACAGCCAGTGGGTTGAATTTGGTGGGTGGGTATTTTCTGTCAGGTAATAACTTAATTGAGTCTGCAGAGGAGTGCCATAAATGGCCATCCCAGAACTTGTCTTGCTTTCTTTCTTATACCTTCACTTTCTTTCCTTTCCAATCTCAGGTTATTTCAAAACAATGCCAGTCATATGTCACTGAAAAATTCTCTCATACATCTCTACAACACAGGATATATTTTTAACTAATTTTGAACTCAGATCCCCCTGCATCCACTTTCCAAGTGCTGAGAATATAGGTGTGCAGAACCTTTGCCAGGAGTCTCCAGCATCCCAGAATCAGAACATAAAATCATCCTCATTGCCCAGATTTCTGTGTTCTTGTGAAAGTTTGGCAGCTCCGCTACATGTGGTTTGTGTTTCTGGGTTTTAGGCACCTTATCTAAAGAATTCCAAACAAGGGGCTCACAGGGATTTGCAAAGAAGGCCACATATCTTTGTCTTAAGTGACAAATGGATGCAGGCCAAGCTGTGCGGGAGTGCTCAAGGGCCTAGCTGTAGGCAACACTTCCTTTAACAAGCAAGGATCAAGAGAAGGGGCTGGGGAGTGGTCTAAGCGGCTCTCTGCTTTGATGGATAGTTTGGTTCGTAAATTCATTAATTTTACTGTGCATGTCCCTTCCCTCATGCAGAGGCACGAGATAGCAAATTTATGTCCCTCTATTTTATTGTTTTATCTTGCTGCACATGTACCCTAAACCAGTTCAGGCTGGACGAACCTTTCTCTTCTTCCTACCTGAATGTGTTGGTGATTCATTTGAATAGGAACTGTCTAAATGTGATTGTTACCAGGGAAACTGACCATCAGATGCAGCCTTCAGAGACTCCTGGGGTTTCTAGCTGCATTGTTGGAGGGGTGCACATGCATAGCACAATTGGATGTAGGAACTAGGCTGCCAAGTGAACTGTTAAAAGGGATAAGGTGTAAATAACCCCAACCAAAAAGGATCCCAGGGTACTAAAATTGTCTCCTGTGTTTGCCTACTCCATTTCCACTGGGCATGGATGATAACCATTTATTAGAGCTGAGTGGACAGTGCCCTGCTAAATAAACAGTGTGAGGCCAACTCTGACCCAATTTATGTCACTTCCTATTGTGCCCTATGTGGCTACTTCATTCAACTCTACCACCTTCCTGGCTCATGGAGTATTTGATTTATATAGAATATTGAACCAAGGGAGGTGTTAGAAAGGCCATTAAACACCCCGGAGTGATGTGAGAATCAGCTAGCAGACAGACCCTGCAGGTGGCAGAGCCACACTTGGTGTACAAGGCATTCTGGATGTTAGTAAGTCATCAATTTGGAAATCTGGCTCTGAGAGCAGGATTGCAAGGCAGCTGGCACAGGGTACCAGCCTTGTGAAGAAGCAAGCAGGGGAATTAGTTTATCCTTGTTTACAGATAAAGAAACGGAGGCAAAGAGAGGCTAAGTTTTGGAAGGCCACACGGATACTGAGCATTGACAAGGGTTCGATCCTGGAATCCTCCTGACTCTATCTAACAGCGTAATGCTCAGTGGGACCCAGTGCTCATTTAGGACACTTCAGGGAGATCAGGAAGAGACACAGTGGATGGACTGCTGGCCGAGTCTGGGAACACTGGGGGTCACAGGCTTCTGGAGCAAGCATGAACAGGAGCTGTGAGCTTTAGGAATGAGGCTGCCTCCACCAACCTACAGAGCTGGCCTCGAGGGTGAGGTCCTGGCTACCATAGTTTGGTGGTGGTAGGAGAGGAGGCCTTCCTCTCTGCTCTCAGGAGGAAATGGTTTGTAGTCCAAAACAGAATGGTAGGTCCCTTTGGTCTTCTGGCCTCTGGAGTCTCTAGTCAGGACCCTGAGGTCTTTCCAACTCGGTTTGGGAGCAGCAACCCCCCCATCATCATCTAGTCCCTTATCTTCTAGGCTATTTGCATGCTGTTTCCTTCTGGTAGATTCCACAGCTGTCACTTCCTTCAGACTGTGATGGTCTGCTGCCACTCATGCCTCAGAAACCTGGCAATCTTCTGATATCTCAGAATGACTGTAACTAACTGGATTGGGCCTGCTTCTGTGAGGGACTCTAAGGTCTATGTGACTGGGATTCTAGCTCCTTGATGGCCACGCCCCCCGCCCTAACTGGGTACTGCCACACCAGGTGAGTGCCAGCCAACTGATATCTCTCTATTTGCTCTCTGCAGGCCGTCCCCTTTTCTGGAACAATCCAAGGAGGGCTGCAAGAGGGACTTCAAATCTCCATCCAGGGAATCATCCACTCCATGGCAAATGAGTATGTATATGACACTTGTCTTAGTTAGGGTTTTATTGCTGTGAAGAGATACCATGATCACAGCAACTCTTATAAAAGAAAGCATTTAATCGAGACTGGCTTATAGTTTCAGAGGTTCAGTCAAGGTCATCACAGGAAGCATAGCAGTACTCGGGCAGACATGGTGCTATAGATCAAGAGTTCTACATCTCGATCCACAGGCAACAGGAGGCAACTGTGTGCCACACTGGGTGTATCTTGAGCATATAAGACCTCAAAATCCCACCCCCACAATGACAAACTTCCTCCAATAAGGCCACACCTATTAGTGCCCTTCCCTATGGACGGAGCATTTATACACGTGAATCTATGGGGCCCAAACCACCACAATACTGATGTTAATCTAAGCCTTAGCAGCCATGGAGCTTTAGGCTGTAGAGAGCTGGGCTTCCCATGTCTCCTGGCACCCTTGACAGACTCCATAGATTTCCATCCCCTGAGCACCCTGCTCCCAGGGAGCTTGCAGTCTGAGGAGGGAAGTGACATCACAGCCAGAGCAGCAGGTCACAGGATGCACTCCTGACACTGTGATATGGTGTGACAAAAAGAGAAGTACCATTGATTCCCATAGTGGCTTTATGGAATTTCCTTTTTATTTTTAGGGGTGTGTGTGTGTGTCCTCATGCATGTGTGCCCGCATATGTGTGTGCTGTGTATGACAGAGGAGGACAGAAGAGAGTGTCAGATCCCCCTGGAGCTGGGGTTACAGGCAGTTATGAGCTGCTTGATAAAGATGCAGAAAACTGAGACAGTGTCCTCTGGAAGAGCAGGAAGTGTTCTTATCCCTGAGCTGTCTCTCCAGTTCCAGCCCTATCAATTTTTGAGTCCTAGGAAATATTTTAAAGTTCCTCTCAAGAGTGATCTCAGGGACTGGAGAGGTAGCTCAGTTAGTGGGGTGCTTGCCTAGCACACACAAAGCCCTGAGTTAGATCCTCAGAACGACGTAAACTGGGTATGGTGGTGCATACCCGTAATCCAAGCATGGGAGAGGTTGATGCAAGAAGATGAGAAGTCCAAAGTCACAGAGGCAGGTGGATCTCTGAGTTTGAGGCCAGTCTGCTCTAAAGAACAAGTTCCAGGATAGTCAGAGCTACAGAGTAAGACCCTTTCTTAAAAATAAAACAAAACAAAAAAGTTCAAAGTCAACCTCAATTACATAAGGCTAGCCTGAGAAATACGCTATCCTAGCTTCAAAAAAGCAAGACCCTGGTGGGTCTGTAAACTCAGCTCCCAGGAAGGCTGAGACAGGAGGGAATCTCAAAATCAAAGCATCTCCGTGCTAAGTGAGTTCAAGGGCAGCCTAGGCAACTTACCAAGACTCTCTCAAACAAACAACCCAAACAAGCAAGCAAGCAAAAAAAACCTCACAGGTGTGGAGGCACCTAATCATATCAGATCCAGGAGCAGGGAGATTAGGAATTAAAGCTCATCCTCAGATATGCAGGACTATCCCAGCTGGGCTACGTGAGGCCTGTCTCAAAGGACTTCTTCAATCCTGGTCTGCTCAAGCTTCCCAAACATATGCCCAGCTGGCATAGTCCTTGGCTTCTTGTAGGTCCTGATGTTTAAGGCTTCAGCCATTGAGGACTTCATCAGCCTCTGCTGCCTAGAATGTTCCGGAACACATTTTCCAACTAAAAACACAAGTGTGCTCTCCATTTGAGAGAACTTGATGGAATGTCTGTTAGGAGCTGCCACGCAGTGTGGTATACTGTGTGGGGTACAGGTAACAGACCTTCAGAGAGCAGCTAGCAGGCACAGGTTACTTCAGGAGATCAGGGAAGGCTGGATTGTGTGGCACCTAGGAGGAGATCTTGGGTCTTGAATCCATGCTGGCTGTGACACACAGAGCCAAGGCAAACATGGATGATGCTCTGTTTGTGAGCCTGCCTCTCTGGAAGTTTCTGTGATTCTAATGGCTTCTCTTGGAGCCCCAACTGTATTCTAAAAGTGGGAGAGACTTCCTCCCAGGAGTGAGCCAAAAATGGAATTATCTGCTGATGGTGAAAAGGGGAACTTACTAAGTTAGTGTGGGTTCAAGGGTCAGATCAGGTGACACTGTGGAGCTGGGACCAATGTCTACCCTTGCCTTCTGTCCCCTACCATACTACCCTTGTCTCCCAAACACACCAGCATTCCACGAAGACCAGATGCAGGAGGAAAGGCTTATCATGCCTGGGGAACAATTTCACGTGATTTAAAATTTTTTTTTAAATTGTGTGTGTATGTACATTGTGCTCCTTAACTCTTGCTATGGCACATATATGGACTTCTTCAAAGGACAACTTGCCCAAGTCACTTCTTTCCTGCCATCATGAGGATCCCAGGGATTGGACCCTTAGCAGCTATGTCTTTGCCTGCTCTGAATGTGCTCTTTCCTCTCCCCATTGGCTTCCAGGGTATCCGTTTCCAAATACTGTCCACTGGTGCAAAGGACTTTCCTGGGAAACATTTTTTTCTCTAATAATATTTTTTTAACTTTTATTATATGTGTGAGCGTTTTGCCTGCATTTGTATGTCTGTATTTTACATGTGTGCCCTATTGCCCACAAGGGTCACCAGAGGCCTTTGGTTCCCCTGGGCTGGAGTTACAGATGGTTGTGACTCACCATGTGGTCGCTGGGAAGCAAATACAAGTCTTTTTAGCAAGAGCAACAAGTGTTCTTAACCTGGGGACCATCTCTCCAGCCCCCAGTGGTCAAAATCCTTCATGTCCACCTTTGTTACCAATTGTAATTAATTTCTAAGACATTATTCTTTTTTCTCTTGCTTTTAATTTTTGAAATGTTCTTATTATCATATTGCTTGTGATATTTTCATGCATGTGTGTAATGTATTTTGATCATATTCACCCCAGTACCATCTAGTTGTCTCCCACTTCCTAACATTTCCCAACTAGCCCCCTCCCATTCCATGTATGTGTGTGTGACCCAGTAGGCTTCATAAAGGTTGCTTCCATGAGCATGCATGAAAGTGTGTTTACAGGGACGCGGGCGCTTGAATAATGTGGCTGCACCACTGAAGAAGAATACTTATTGCCTCCCTCATCTATTAACTGCCTGACAATACCCAGGGAAGGGAGGAGTGTCAGGAATCTCTCCTTCCTCTGCAGAGTGCTGTCTGATTCAGTCTTATCTTATGCAGGTAACCATAAGTGCTCTGAGTTCAGAAGTGAAATTGTCATGTTACACCTGAAAGATACTGTTCCACAGCATCCCATTTCTTCCCCAGATGTTCATTCCTTCAGTCTTTCTGTACTCTCTTCCACAATGTTCTGTGAACCTCGGAGGGGAGTCATAGAGGCGGCCCATTTATGTTTTTACCATTGATGCCCACTTTTCCTGCAGTTACCACTGCCCATTGCAAAAAGAGGCTTCTCTGCCCAAAGCAGACAGCAGTATTGATCTATAGCCACAGACACAATTATGTAGAGATGTTTTTATATATGCACATTGTGTCCATTTAGCAAAACAATGATGTTAGCTTCTGCATCAGAACCCAAGACTTTCCAGGCTTTTCTCCAGGTCTGCAGCACCAGATGTGAATTCTCCTCTCAAATCCAATCAGAAAGTAGTTGGTTCACACATAACAGGCTTGCCACTATTGACCAGTGGGTACATTACCTCAGTTAGGGTTTCTGTTGTAGTGAGGAGACACTATGACTCCTGCAACTCTTTGTTAGTTTTTTGAGATAGGGTTTCTCTGTGTAACCGTCCCTGAAACTCTTATAAAGGAAAACATTTAATTGGGGCTGGCTTACAGTTTCAGAGAGTTAGTTCATTCTTATCATGGCAAGAAGCATGGTGGTGTACAGGCAGACATGGTGCTGGAGAAGGAGCTGAGAGTTTTGATTTGATCCCCAGGAAGCAGAAGGAGACCGTATGCCACACTGGACATGTTTTGAGCATATGAGAACCCAAAGCCCGCCCCACAGTGATACACTTCCTTCAACAAGTTCATACCTACTCTAAGAAGGCCACGCCTCCTGATAGTGCCACTCCTTATGGCCAAGTATTCAAAGATATGTGTCCATGGCGGTCATCCCTTCCACCATATCCATCTTGCCTAGCCAGATGGAAGTTGTATTAGTTTGCCTCTCTGGTGTTATGTTGATGTACTCTGAGCAAAAGCAACTTGGGAAGGAAAGGGTTTATTTGGCATATAGGTTACAATCCATCATTGAAGGGAGCCAAGAAAGGAACTGAAGCAGAGAACCCAGAGGGATGCTGTTTATCGGCTTGTTCTCCCTAGTTTGCTCAACTACCTTTTTTTTTAAAAAAAAAAAAAAAAAATGTAGCCCCAGCCCACTTGCCCAGGTATGCATCACCCCCAGTAGGCAGGGCCCTCCTGCAGCAACCAATAACCAATGAAAACATCCCATAGACATGCCCATAGGTCAACCATTGGAGGCCATTCCCTGGTCAAGGTTCCTCTTTCCCAGATGTGTCAACAACTGTAACCAACTATGGCAATGGTGTTGCACACAGAGTGCACAGCCCAGTGAGATGGTTGATGACAAGCCTCCTCCGGAAGCCTGTGTAGCACCTTCCCTGCACTGAGCACCATCCACCAAGGTCCAGCATGGTTTCTCTGTCCTGGGACCAAAGCCTGGAGCAAAAGATGTGTGTGTTGTTGTTAATGTCATTTTTTCTTTACTAATTGTCTATGTAACTTTTAGGAAAAGAACACAGGAAGGGCAAAATGCAGTGACTACACAAAATACATTATGTGTAAATTAGATGAGCCCAAACCTGTTAACAGACAATGCAGTCAGAAGCAGTTTGTCAGTTTGTCCTCCCTGGCGGTAAGCCATGCTCCATGAGGCTCGTTTCTCTGCTTTAGGATTGTTGTGAACTTTCAGACCGGCTTCAGTGGAAATGACATTGCCTTGCACTTCAATCCCCGGTTTGAACATGGGGGGTATGTGGTCTGTAACACGAAGCAGAAAGGATATTGGGGACCCGAGGAGAGGAAGATGCAAATGCCCTTCCAGGAGGGGATGCCCTTTGAGCTTTGCTTTCTGGTGCAGAAGTCGGACTTCAAGGTGAGTGGGGAATCCCCTCCTGCCCCCTGGATGGCCACATGTTTTAACAGCCACATTCATTGAGATCAGGCCCCAGTCTAGTAACTACACAGATGTGACTTTTGCCCTTCTTACTCCAACCTATATCTACAGATGAACTTCTTGCTTTCATTCCCAAGAAAATACCTCAGTCTGTCACCATATTGCTTTTAGGCCCCATGTGTTTAAAAAAAACAAAAACAAAACAAAGAAAACACCCACCCAAACTCTGTATTTATTCTTTGATAAATGTAATGTTTTTGAGCATGCACAACACCCATCCACTCCCTCTGCAACCTTTGCCTCCCAACCCTTCCTACTTTTATGTCTTTGCTCCTGTCAATAACCCACTGGGTTTTATTAGAGTTGCTTTGCATGCATGGGTGTGGGATTGTTTGCTGGATTATGGGCCACTCTGCAGGGGATACAGCATTGAAAAGATATGATTCCCCTCCCCCATTCCCAGCTATCAACTGTCAGTCAGAAGCTTCCTGTGCAGATAGCCTTGTCCCAAAGTCCAGATTAACTCCATTCCTCGGCTGCAGGTCCCTAGTAACACCTACTTGTGGTGTTAGGGATCAAACCTAGCCCTCTCCATACAAGGCAAGTGCTCTGCCACTGAGCTACATCCCCACCCTTAACATTGTTCTATCCTTTCTTTAGGCTTAAAGGCAGCATTTTTACAGGAGGAACTTGGGTACTGTCTCTGGGCTGGGGTGGGGTGTCTGTGTGACACTGGGGTCCTTGTGCACTCCGCACAACCTGAGGTTGCCTTTTCTGTGCTGTTCATGCACATCCTATGCACACCTAGATATTATCCCTGGTGAGGGCCGGGATATAGTTCACTGGGTTGGGTATTTGTCTACATGCACAAAGCTCTGGATAAACTGGGCATGGTGGTGCACGCCTGGAACCTCAGCATTTGGGTGATGAAAGCAGAAAGATGAAGGGTTCAAGATCATCCATAGCTACATAACAAGTTTGAAACCAGCTGGAGTTACACAGAGACCCCGTTTCAACAACACCAAAAAAAAAAAAATTAATTGACATGAATGAAGTTTATAAACGATAAACCTGGGGACGGGAGAGATAGCTCAGCAGTTAAGAGCATTTGCTGCTCTTGCAGAGGTCTGGGGTTCCCCACACTCACATAGAAGCTCACAGTCATCTGTAACCCAGTTCTAGGGGATTCAACACCCTCTTCTGGCACCAGGCATGTGTGTGGTGTACACACATACACACAGGCAAAGCATCTATACACATACATTCCTATACACATAAAATAAAATAGCTCTGAAAATATTCTAAAAAAGGAGCAATACTGGAGTAATAGGGAATCATGGTCAGAACTGAAGGCCAGCTAGAAACGGGAGCCCACTGGACAATTCTGTCCTTGGCACCCCACTGAAGATGATGCCCCTGCCTCAAAAGGCTGGACATGAGAAGGGGATTCTGATCTTTATTTCTGAATGTAAAGTGCAGGTGTGACCTGGGCCACCACTCATCCGCAACAACTTTCTTCTGACAGGTGATGGTGAACAAGAGCTCATTCATGCAGTACTCACACCGCGTACCCTACCATCTCGTGGACACCATTGCTGTCTCCGGGTCCTTACAGCTGTCCTTCATCACCTTCCAGGTCAGGAGCAGCTGACACCTGTCCCAGGGTTGAAGGACGGTGACCAGCTGGCCTTGTGCCTACCCAGCAGGGTACCAGCAAGTATCTTCCCCAGCTAGCTTTGGGGCTGCACTGGTTCCCTGGTTTGGTGTCTGTCTGCCTGTTTGCCCCTTTGTCTCTCTTGGTGCTGCCTTTTCTGTAATGAACAATCTGTCTTGGTTTCCAAGATGCCAAAGCTACCCCTTCTCTGCAACTGTCTATTGCTAGATGATCGGGGAGTTTCTAGAAAGACTTTTGCTTGGAGAACCAAATGGAATCCAAATGGATATGATATGGGAGCCCAGCCTGGGTCTGTTCTACCTCTGTATTAAAAGCAAACAAGGCTGGGCAGAGGTGGCACATGCCTGTAGTCCCAGCACGTAGCAGGGAGAGGCAGGTGGGTCTTTGTGAATATGAGGCCAGCCTGGTCTTCAGAGTGAGATCCAAGATAGCCAAGGTTGTACAGAGAAATCTTGTTTCAAAAAACCAAAATAAGATAAAATAAAATAAAAACAGAAAAAGGAAGAAAAGAAAACCAAATGAACACCAAAACAACTTCTTTTTATATTTGAGGTTTTTGTTGCTGTAGTTTGTATCAGGATCTCACTCTGTAGCCCAGGCTAGCCTCTAACTTATGACCCTTTGGCTTCAGCCTCTTGAATGCTGGGATCACAGATATGTTACCTGGCTTGATTCTGAAAACAAATTTTATTTATTTATTTGAAGACAGTGTCTCGCTATATAACCACAGCTGGCTTTGAACTGGTATTAATTCTTCTGCCTCAAACTCCACAGTGCTGTGACTACAGGTGTGTAACACCAGGCCCAGCTCTGAAAACTCATTTTTTTTCTTTTAAAGATAGATTGCTACTATATAATTTGGGTTGGCCTTGAATTAATTCTGCATAACTCAGATTGACTCTACCTTGTGATCCCCCTGCTTCCCCCCATAGCCTCATTCTCTTTTGTTCTTGGAGTTACAGGCACGTAGGACCACATTTAGCTGTGTTTAAAAAAAAAAAAAAAAAAAAAAAAAAAGACAGGGTCTCTCTCTATATAGTGTCTGTTCCAGAGCTTGCTATGTAGACCGGGTTGAACTCAAAGTCACAGAGATCCACCTGCCTCTGTATCCTAAGTGCTGGGATTAAAGGCATGGGCCATTACCACCACCCACCACCCAACTTGTTTTAAAATTTTAATGTGTTGCCAAGATCTGAAATTCTAGCTGGATGTAGTGTCTCAGACCTATAATTCCAACAGCAGAAGGGTTAGGAGTTCAAGATCATCCTCATCCTCTCCTACATGATGAGTTTACGGATAGCCTGAGTTACATGAGGCCCTGTCACAAAAATACCATACACAGTCAGTAGAGATACTCTGAAAAGCTGGAAAGCCTGGGTATGCTGGAACCCTTCCCCTCTGCCTTATGCTCACTTCCCCTTTTCCTGACCTTCTTCCTGCAGGAGCAGGAGCAAGAGGGAGAGAGAAAAGGGGTGCCCTGACCTTGTGCATGCCAGCCTAACCCCTTTCTTGGCCTCATACCTTGGAGTCGGGAACCACTCTTGCTCTTTGCTTGCCCTGCTCTGGCTGTGCCTCCTGCTCCCTGTCACCCAGACATGCTCTTGTTTTAACAGAACTCCTTTGCAGCCAATGTCCAGCCTGTGTTCTCTACAGTGCAATTCTCTCAGCCTGCCTGGTTCCCACAGAACCCCAGGGTGCGCAAACCGAAAGTGAGTTAAGTGTGCAGGCCCTGGAGGTCCATCATTAGCAAAAAGATAGAACCCAGAGGCCGGTCCAACCAGCAAGCTCTCCAGAGCCTTCAGGCCCCATCACATCAATACAGGGTCCTGTGCATTCACCAGCTGCCCAGAATTGTATCATTGACCTCTTTGTCCTTTAGACCATCATCTATCCCTCCCCAAAGCCACTACCTGGGTCCACTTGTGCGAATTTCTCACATACTTCACCTGTGACTTGGTTCCCTTCACCCGGTCCCGCCCACCACTGCACAGTGACCTCACCCAGCACAATCCACCGTGCCCTCTCCCACAGTAAAAATCTTTAGGGTTGGGTCCCAAAGTGTTTCTAAACAGAGCTCAAAGCCTGGTGGCTCCACATAATCCTAATACTTTGAGGGGCAGAGTCCAGAAGGATAAGACGTTCAGTATCACCCTCTGCCTGGACTACGTGAGACCCTATCTCAAACAAAACAACAACAAAACCCCAAATAAACACAAGCTCAAATTCCCTCACAAGACGTAAGAACACTCTCTAGTCTGGCCCCAGCTCACTAACAACTCAGTCACATCACTGCCGCTGCTCACTTTGGCCACCCTGCTCACTCACACGTGCATAGGCTGTTTCTTCCATCCTTGTCCACGGCAAACTAACAATTACACTATAATTCTTTGTTTAAATGACACGGGAGGTTTTCTCTGGCCCACCCCATGTCACCATGAACTCGTCTGTACTGGATCATCAGTCACAGCATCCTTCTATGTCTTCGTCATACCACACACCTTCTTTCATGCCCAGGAGACTGGCAGCGTGGCTTGTCTGTCCCTTTGTGTATTTCTAGCCCCTCACACTGTGCTGGCATACAATATGGACTTTGTTTTTTTCTCCCCACAGCCAGGGAGAATAGAAAGCGAGCTAAGGAGGGAAGGGTCTGCTGGGGGTGGGGGGGTGTGGAGGCAGTGAGGAAAGGCCAACAGCTCTCTCTGTGGTCACTCAGGCAGTTGGGGTTAGGGCAAAGGATGTCATAGGCCTTTCTGTGGTTCATGGTGGTCCCGGCAGGGACTGGCAGAGCACCTGGAAGCCTTTTCAGGGCACCTCCCTGGCCTGAGGAGGATTTAGGATGTGGTGGATACAATATAACCAAGGTGGGTTCTTTTTAGAATCTTCTTACTCTCTCTACCTGGGCTAGCCTGGTCAAGTTGCTTAACTTCTATGAGCCCTGGGCCTCACCAGAGGGCTAAGAGTCAAGGATGCTGCCCTCTGGGGAGAGCACCAGAGCTGTGTGCTGAGCACTAAATGCTAACTTATACCCAGCAGGTGAAATGGGGCTCTGGGGGTGGTGCTCTTCCCTCTGGGGGCCCAGAGAAGCAATGTGGTGGGCAAATGGATTCCTCAGGAAGCCAGGAGACAGTCTCCCTCCCTCAGTCCTGACACCCCGTGCACATGAGATTGAGAATTTGGTGCAGCAGGCCCAGGGAGGAGGCAAGTGTGTCTAGGAAGTTACGGCAGTTGGACACTGGACACTGAAGCCACCTCTCACCCCACATGACCCCAGAGATAACGTCTCTCTCTTTTTTGTCCACCCCCTTGATTCTCTTCATTTTTAGAGCTCTCGGCCTGTCCACCAGGCACCGGTGGTAAGTCCCGTGATCTTTTTTGTTTTAGAGCCTCTTCGGTATAACTTGTTCTCTTGTTGTGGGTTAAAAGGAGGAGGCAGGCAAAGCCTTCTCATGAAGTAGACAAGGCTACTCACACTCCCCACCCACCAGGCCTCAGCAATGTTGGTGGGAAAGGGGTTGCCGTTGTGCTTGGCTGGCTCTGATCAAACAAAACGGCCGGGGGTGGGGGTGGGGGTGGGGGTGCTTGCCTATTTCGCAAAGCCCCAGTTCTGATCCTCAGCATTTCACAAACAACATTGGTGGGGTGTATCTGTAATCCCAGCACTAGGGAGGCAGAAATAGGTCATAAAATCTG
The DNA here is from genome assembly GCA_033318265.1 of Phyllotis vaccarum. Classification (NCBI taxonomy): domain Eukaryota; kingdom Metazoa; phylum Chordata; class Mammalia; order Rodentia; family Cricetidae; genus Phyllotis; species Phyllotis vaccarum. Next base: position 4,059,912 of record JARWLC010000003.1, read on the forward strand.
AGTGAGTCTGTTTGCCCCAGAGGAAGCTGCACATTCACTTTTCCTGCCTGCAAATCAAGGCTGGTGGGGTGGAACTCTAATAGTAATCAATCTTCCCTCCAGTAGTTAAAAAAAAAAAAAAGCCTCTCCCTATCCCTAGTGTACGTGGGTGTCTGGTAAGGGGCTGTGGTGAATGACCTCCCTGGTTACAGTTCAAGGTTAGGTTTAAGAGTGGCTATCAAGTAGCGCCCTCTGGTGGCAGGTAGTAGTCTTCACAGTGGTGAGAGCTGCCTTAGCTCTGTTTCCTTTCCCCAGGCTCAAACTGTCATCCAAACAGTTCACAGTACCTCTGCACAGATGCCTCCTGTAAGTGTAAACTTTTTTGGTTGTCTCACAGACTATCACTTTCCTTTAATCAAAACCAGAATTCCTTAGAGTCACAAATTGGGACCAAAGTGCTTAGGAAAGAAGACGGGAAAAGCCGGGGATGGGCCCTAATGCTAGGTGATGGCACAGTTCAAACTCTCCTTGGGACAGCAGAGATTCAGAAACAGCCTTCAGAGATGTAGGACTGATAGACACCCTGGTCCTCCGGCTGCCCAGGCTGGAGTGTGGTGGCCCCAGCTCTAGCTTGCTCACTAAGGTCAAGCCCACGCCAAGGCATTGCCGATGGCCATTCTAATCTCCCCTGGTGTAGTGCAGGTGGGGATTCCAATTGATGGGACTGCATAGGGAGTGCCTGAAAGACAGGGGACCATAATGGGCTCCGGGGAAACAGCAGAAAGTTTCAGAAATGATGGGGAAGGTGACAGAAGAGAAATGGAAGGTCTCGGACTGGATATTGAGGTCCCCCTGAAGTATGTGTCTCTTGTATACTTTGCGCTTCTATATGGAATCCTAATCTCTTTCACAGGCTCCCGGAATCCAACCTGTGGTGTACCCCACCTCGGCCTATGTAAGTGGTTTCCTACGGAGGGCCTGGGCATTAGTTTGTGTTAGGCCAGGTGAGAGGTAAAGGGCAGCTTTAGTGGGGACAGTCCTCTGACTTGCATGATCAACAAAGGTTCCTGCATACAGGCAAACAGTTAAACATATCCACGTAAATTAGTAGACCACTGAATAGAGCATTTAAATTTAAAATGGTTCCTTCAGCATGAGTGAACGGCACACCTGCCTTAGCTACTTTTCTATTGATATGATAGACACCATGACCAAGGCACCTTATAGAAAAAAAGAATCTAATTGGGGGCTTAAGAGACAGTGACTGTTATGGCAGAAGCATGACAGCAGATAAGTAGGCATGGGGCTGGAGCTGAGAGCTCACATTTTACATTTTGCAAGTAGGAGGGAGGGAGGGAGGAAGAGAGAGAGAGAGAGACTGGGAGTACAGGTCATTTGAAACCTCAAAGCTTATCCCCAGTGACCTATTTTCTCCAACCAGACCACACTTCCCAATCCTTCCCAAACAGTGCCACCAACTGGGGCCAACTATTCACATATCTGAGCCTCTGAGGGCCAGGCGTTGTCATTCAAACCACAACACCCCAGCCAGCCATTTGTGCCCTGCCAAAGTGCCTCTCATGATAGTTGGAATGTATTTGGGAAACACTGGAAGATTTTCTTTTTGACATTTAATGAATCAAGTAAAGGAACCTGGGTCCCTTCTGGAAGATGCAGGACTCACAGGGGATGGCTTTAGAGTCCACAGCCTCTAGTGCCCAGTCCCGGCTGTAGGCAGTCCAGCTGCTGATGAGCTGTTTTGATGCTCCCAACAGCCTGTCCCCTTCTTCGCCTCCATCCCGTATGGGTTTTACCCATCCAAGTCCATCATCATATCAGGCACAGTCCTGCCTCACGCTGACAGGTAAGACAGAGCCCAGGGCTCTTGGGAGAATGGCGGCTCCCAGTGTTGTTCTGGTGGTTGGTCTTTGCCTCTGAGCCACCCGGGGTGCTGGGTAGGGGCTGGGCCTAGAGTTCAATGATCAGACAGGGTCTATGTGAACTGCCCATCTCAGCTTCCAAATCAACCTTCGTTGTGGGATTGACATCGCATTTCACCTGAATCCTCGTTTCCATGAGAATGCTGTAGTCCGAAACACCCAGATCAACAGCTCCTGGGGGCCTGAGGAGAGAAGTCTGCCTGGGAAAATGCCCTTCAGTCGTGGCCAGAGCTTCTCAGTAAGATGCTGGGGTATACGAGTCTGGGATGGAATGGGGACAGATACCTGGGGTATGAGGGCTGCACCCCAGAGAAGGGAGACCGTTCTACATGTTGAAATTTCATGACTACTGTTCCTGCTGAAGTTAGGGTTTGTATCTTCTGTGCCCCCTTTCCCCTGTTCTGGGCTGAGCTGCAGTCTTATGCATACTAGGCAAGCACAACGCCACCGACCTACATCTCCAGCCCTTCTTTTTGTCTTAGGAAGGGACTCACTTTAGCCAGGGCTTACCCACAACTCACTCTGTAGGATGTCTGACTAGAGCTCAGGTGATCCATCTACCTCAGCCAGCCAAGAGCTGCGATTACAGGCCTGAGCCACCACGTCCGTCTCCTAGGGTCCCTCTTCCTTCCTTCCTTCCTTCCTTCCTTCCTTCCTTCCTTCCTTCCTTCCTTCCTTCCTTCCTTCCTTCCTTCCTTCCTTCCTTCCTTCCTTCCTTCCTCCCTCCCTCCTCCCTCCCTCCTTCCTTCCATTTTGAGATAGGGTCTTGATAAGGTTAGTCTTGATAAGCCAGGGCTTAAACTTTCAATGTTGCCTCAGCTTCCTGAATAGGTCAGAGTACAGCCTGGCACCATGGGACCTTGTTTCTGCTTTCAACAGAGAGGCAAATAAACTCACAAGGGTGTGTCACTTGCATGAGGTCATCCAGCCAGCCCGTGCCAATCAAACCCAAGAGTAAATTGCCATTCACCCATTTTTCTATGCAATCGTGTGTCACTTAGAAGGAAGCACACAGAGACCTGTACCGGTGCTGCAGCTGGTAGCCTGATACTGGGAGCAGGCCTTATCCACCCTGATAATGACATCAAATCACCCCATGAGCTTAAATAAGTTGTGGAGCCATCATTTGAAAATGTAATGGTAACCTTTTCTACCACGAGGCTGAGAGTGTAGGGCTCTCTGGGTGGGTCATGAAAGGTGCTTTCATTTTTTTACTGTTGTTGAGACATGTAGCCTAGGCTAGCCTCACACTTGCTACATTACCATTGCCTGGGAGCCAGCCTCCAGTAGCACAGGGCTCAAAGGAAATCCACAGAATCTTTATATTACAACCTTTTTTTTTCCTAATCTGAGGGATATAGGGGAAACACTCATTCTTTCTCAATGTTTTCCTTCTTTATTATTCCTCTGTATCCTGACTCTGTATTTTTCCTGGCGAATTCTTTCTCTTATTCTTGAGGTTTTCCTTCTAGTGCCTTCAAACTTTATTTTTTTCCCCTCTTACAGCTTATATAGCCCAGCGAAATCTTTCAAGATGCATAAAATTTACCATGCAGTTACAATCTATATTTCAACTGAATGATTACAATGAGTAAAAGTAAAACCCAGCATGTTTTCCACATCTGTAACATGATTGCACATTTTACCTATTATACGTGAAAACAAATTATCCAAAGATCCCATGTACATCCATACCCAAGCAACTTGTTATAAAGTGTAAGGAAGCAAGATGTTACTGGCAGGCTGCATTTTGCAGTTACAAAGAAAGGTCATCTTTAGTACTTGTCTTAAAAGGTAATCTTATAAGGAATCACAAACCTAAACTTTTATATATGAAAAATAATCATTCAGCTCTAATTTTAGGGTGATACTCTTCTGGGGGCCTGCCCCCATCCTCTAAATAAATCACAAACAAGGGCTTATTATCACTTATGAATGTCCGGCCTTAGCTTGGCTTGTTTCTTACCAGGTTTTCTTAGATTATCCTGTCTACCTTCTGCCTCTATTTCTGTTTACTCTGTTGCTGGCTGTGTAGTTGGGTGGCTGGCCCCTGATGTCCTCTTCTCCTCCTGCTCCTTGACCCCCTCTTCCAAGATTTCTCCTTCTGTTTATTCCCTCTGCCGGCCAGCCCCACCTATCCTTCCTCCCGCTTTGCTTCTGACCATTCTTTAATAGACCGAACGAGTGTTTTAGACAGGCAAAGTAACACAGCTTCACAGAGTTAAACAAATGTGACGTAAAAGAATACAACACATCTCTGCATCATTAAACAAATATTCCACAGCGTAAACAAATGTGACATATCTTAAAGTAATATTTTATAACACCCATTCGTCAGTAGTTTTTTATATTGGGAGTGAGGGCAGAAATGAGTATAAGAAATTATCATCACCATGAATACTAATGTGTCTTAATAAAAACCCTGAGCCAGATCAGGGTAAATGCTAAAAGATCAGACAGACAAGGGAGCCAGCCACTAGAAAGACTTTTACCTCCACCTAATCCTCAGCTGAAAAGACTGAACTTCACACACACACACACACACACACACACACACACACACACACAGAGTCAGGTCACTTCCTGTCCCACCCTCTAGTGCTAGGATTAAAGGTGAGTGCCACCACCGCTCTGCCCTCTGATCTTCAGGTGAGCTTCATTTGTTAAAGCATACACAAAGTATCAGCACATTAGTCATCAACCAATCCTAGCAAGAAAATCACATCAGCTAATAATGATAACGGGCTGCTTTGTTCTTCCCTGACCTTAGGGAGTTCCTCACTCAACTATGTGCCTTTCTAAAACTTTAGATTGTTTTTTATTTACTTTAAATAGTCTTTGACCTCAAAGCTATTTGACAAAAACATCTTAGTCTCACTTTACATTATTTACAAAGCTTTGTTTTAGCTGTAATGTACTCTGAAACCTATGAATATATCTCCCAACATTATGATGAAAAGAATTTAAACTAGCTGAGCTACCGAGACTCAGATGCCAGATCCCAGAGGAAGATGGGAGCAGACATGTAAAGGCACAGCTGTAGCAAAAGGCATTTTGGAATCTGGGGTCTCGGGTGTTAGGATTTTGGGCGGATCTGGCATGGTATGAATACGAATCACGAATTATCTGACGGTGGATTTCTATGAATGCAAAGGGGCCTCATGGGGGATGCAGCTGAGGTAGCAGTGGGCAGCAGAAGACAGTTAAAAACTGTTTCTATGTAAACGAACTTTTATTATGGATTATGAGAGGGACAGAGGAGGGAGGGGGAAGAAAGGGGAGAGAGAGAAAGAGAGAGAGATGAAGACCTTCTGAGAGAGAACAAAGGGAGAGATTGTCTCACTGAAAATGAGTCAGGGGAGACCAGGCATGAGACACGGGAGACTCAGCGTGAGCCAGCCTTCCTGTTGCTAAGTGGCTTATGGTTTAGCTGGAGAGTGAGCATAAGGGTGAGGAATATGGTCTGGGTAGATAGTTGGCAGAAATGGGTGGGGGTCAGGAGGGACATGCATGGTCATTGCCAGGGATTGATTGATCCAGCACTGTTCACTGTATGGAAAGTATGCAGGTTGGGAACAGCATTCAAGGCTTAGGAACAGTCAGTCTATGCTAAAGCGCTAGGCCAAGAGAACCCTCCTGTTTGGTGAAAGGCAAACCGTTCATGAGGCCAGGTTTCAGGCTTGCTCCTGAGGAAGGAGAGATGAGAGAAACAGAAGCCTGGATTCCCAAGTGCAAATGTTGTGGTGTCTCCACAGGTGTGGATCTTATGTGAAGGTCACTGCTTCAAGGTTTCCGTGAACGGGAAACACCTGTGCGAATACGCCCACCGTCTGAAGAACTTGCAAGCCATCACTGGTCTAGAAGTAGCAGGTGACGTCCAGCTGACCCACGTGCAGGCATAGGCAAGGCCCTGGCCTAGAAATGAGGGCTGGTGCACCCTGTCTGTGCCGTGCCATCTTTTGTCTCAGTTGTGGTTGGTTCCCCAAGTCCCACCATCCGAAGAGCGCCTCGCCCCAGGAATTCTGGGAAAGGGAAACTCCCAATTCACTCCACTCCACAAAGGGGTGTCCTGGCCCACAGTACCATTATTCTCAAGCTAGTTATACACGGAGACATGACCTCCTTGCGTCTGCCTCTTTCTGACCTCTCTGGCTCTTTCCTTTATCCCATGCTCCCTTCACCTCACCACAGGAGGCCACTCTGATGTTACCTCACAGGCCTCCAACTGACCTCATCAGTTTTTCCCATCCTTTCCATAAAATAAATAATGCTTGTTTGCACACACGTGTGACATGGCTCGGTTATTGGCTGGGTCTGGGGACATTCTGGAACCTACTAAAGGGAATGACAGGACACAGGTCGGCGCTCACACCTGCTCACAGGTCCCTCCTTCCAAACCCCACAAGGTGTTGGAGTAAGTGGGTGGGGGCTGGAAGCTGGGGCCTCTGATGGGAACACTGGCCTCTGTGTAAACAGTCTCTGGCCCTTTAGCTGAGGAGAGGCTGGGCAAAGGTTGTGGGGGCCTTGGCAGCTTGTGCTGGCTGAGAATGGAGGCAATGGGGTCAGGATTGATCTGCTGTGGGCTTTCCAGCAGAGGCGTTGGAATGGGGACCTATTGTATGAAGGATGCCCAAATCTGCTACCTCACCGAGGGCCCCATCATTACTGAGACCTCAGATCAGCAACACCTGGGAGCTGATCAGAATGCATCAGTTCACCTGGGAGGCCGAGGAAGACCAGAGTGGGTTACATAGTGTGACTTTGTCTCACATAAGACGAAAAAATGGAAGAAACGGCATGAAGTCCTTCCCAGACCTACTGAGTGCATGTGTGTGCACATGTGCGCATGCACACAAACATGCACTTTTTATGTACCTGTGTGCATGCAAGTGATTGAAAATGTGTGTGCATGTGTGTGGAGGCCAATTTTCTTCCTCCTCCTCCTCCTCCTCCTCCTCCTCAGGTAGGGTTTCTCTGCATAGCCCTGACTGTCCTAGAACCCACTCTGTACACCAGGCTGGTCTCAAACTCACATTAATTCACCTTCCTCTGCTTCCCAAGTGCTGGGAATAAAGGTGTGCATCACCACCATGGCTGGCCCCAGTGCCACCTTCTCTCTGCTCACCTTGTCTTTTGAGTCTGTGTCTCTCACTGAACCCAAAGCTCACTGATTAGGCCTGTGGCCAATGACCTCCAGGGCTCTGCCTGTCGACCTTCTCAGGGCTGTAGTGACACGGCCCCACCTAGCTTAGTTTATGTGGGTGCCAGGGATGCAAACATGACAAGTTTACCAACTGAACCATCTCCCCAGCCCCCAGGATCCAGTCTGCCCTTTAACAAGATCCCCCAGGTGACTCAGGAGACCCGAACATGTGGGAAACTCTGATCAAAGTGACTGGACTCTGGGCCATGACCGTGCTGTTTCACCTGCCTCTCCTCTATCTGATACAGCTGTGGAGGGGGTCGAAGAAAGTGCTCAGCTCCATCCTGGTGCAGGGCAGAGAACAGCAATACTACTGGCTGATCAGGAGCTCATGGCCTCCCAGGCAGGTGAAGGTGAAGGTACCCTTCACAACAAGGCGTCACATGCAGGGAACGTCATCTGCCTTACTCAGGTGACAGATCATGGCTGGCTAAACTCTCATTAAACAGGTTATGGAACATAAACAACACGTTCTCTTTCCTTTTAGATGGTCTCAGATCCACTATGTAGCTGAAGACATCTTAAACTTCAAATCCTCCTGCCTCCACCTCCCTAGTATTGGGGTTACAAGCATGTGCCGCCATGGCCAAAGTGGCGAGGATCAACCCCACAAGCTTTGTGTATGCTGGGGGAGCATTCTGCCAAATAAACTGCATCCACAGTCCCCAAGAACATCATTCTCTAAGATAGGATGAGGGTCAAAGTTTTCAGGAAATCCTTGTTGTTATGAAGAACCCCAGGACTCAGCACGCCCTGGAGAAGGTGCCTTGTGTTTGAAGCACAGCTCTAGGCCTTGATCTGGGATGTCTTGCCATGACCAGAGGGTTTCAGAAAAACACAAGCTTCCTCTGCTGTTCCCTGGGCACCTAGTTAGCATGCTCCCTCATGGAGCATCGTTGTCCAGGCTATGGTGGCCACCAACCCTAACCCATATATATATTAATCGAGAATGTTTTCACTACAAATACTCAAACACACAGGGTGATTAAAATAAAATGCATATTTCATATCAATATTTCCATCAAGAAATTATACAGGAGGGCCCAAGAGGTCCTTAGGTGTACACAAAGGTATTTGTTTTTTATAAATACAAAGTATAAATAACTGTACATAATGCAGCAGCTAAATACTAGAGAGGTGGCATGATGCTTCCTGGTGGTCACCCAAAGTGCTTCAATCAGGAGATTCAATTTTGCCACTCTCAGCTTGAAGGGTCCAGGGAAGCATGTGAGGGGAAGGAGTAGGGGGTAGGATGCGTGGTGGTGGTGTGTGTGGGGAATTATGCTGTGAGGGGTTTGGGGAAAATCGCATTTCTGTCTCGCCAAACCCCTGGCCAGCTGGGGAGTTGAGTCCATCACTGAATTCTGTGCCAGAAGTTGTAACTGTCAAAGCTTTGTGCTTCTGGGCGGCTCTAAGGCGCTGCCCCTTTTCAATCCATAGGAGAAGACTGCTCCGAAGATATCTTCATGATAACGTTTCTGGCTCTATGAAGGGAAACAGAAGCCAAAACGTCAGCTCTGCTGGACCAGCCACCTCTCAGTTCCCATGACTAGGCTGTAAGAAACAACAGCTTTGTGGTGTCTCAGGCACTCACTAGCCCTGTGCCCTGCTACTTGCCCAGCTTGCTGCCATCACCTGGGTTTGGTCTCTCTTCCAGCACCTCCTGGCCCACCTCAGCCTCTTCCTAAGCTTCAAGGATGGATAGTGGTCCCAGCACCTGCCTAGTGTTCATCCCACATGGCACCACTGGAAGCCTGATTTGAGATCAGCAAGTGGGGGACAGGCTGTGTGTGCCTCCTTCCCCCCCTTCCTCAGGTCTTGACACCAGAGCACAGCAGCAGGATGGTGATGCTGAGAAACCTTCAGTAAGGCCACCTGTTGCTCTTTGTGGACCCAGACATGTGTTCCAAAAGATCTGATCTTGGTAATAAAAAGATTTTATTTCCTGCCTCTGCCTCCTGAGTGCTGGAATTAAAGGCGTGCATGTGCCACCATGTCTGACTACAATTTTATGTGTGTGTGTGTGTGTGTGTGTGTGTGTGTGTGTGTGTGTGTACATGAGTGCCCTCAGAGGCCAGAAGAGAATATCAGATCTCCTGGAGCTGAAGTTACAGGCAGATTGGCCTCTGCATAAACAGTAAATGCTTCTACTTGCTCAGCCATCTCTGCAGCCCTAGATACCCCAGACTGACTTGCACATATCACTCTCCTGCAAAGCCTTAGGACTTAAAGGTATGCAGTGACTCTGCCCCACCTGCTCTTTGTAGCCTTTTTGAGGACAAGAAATATATTCATGAACACATCTAGCACACGCTGAATGCATTTTGAGAAGCATCCACGGTGACCACGTGTGTCAGGGTGATCTGTATCCCAGGGCCTTTGTACACGCTGCTCCCCAACAGAGTAGTCTAGACCTGCCTCAAGTACGCACAAGGCTTCTTCCTTACGTTCCTCAGGTACTCTCCCATAACCCTTCCATAAACATCTCGATGCACACTCCTGCTCTGAACCGCATTTCTGTTCACTTCTCACCTGAAGCAGCACATATGCTATGTGTTTTATTTCATCAACCCTGCCAAAATGTAAGCTCCACTTAGGTCAGCTGTTTCTTGTTTTGGAGACAGGATCTCATGCAGCTCAGGATGACTTTGAACTGACTCGTAACCAAGGGATGATCTTGAACTCTTGATCCCCCTGACTTGCTTTTCCTAGTGCTGGGATTACAGGTGGGACTAGCATGCCCTTGGCCATGTTTTAAACCTGTTTTGTTAACTGCTTTTTAACCTCCAACACATAATAGGTACTTAATATAAATGTGGAGCACTAGTATGCCCTAAGAACAGGTTTTGGAACCAGAGAGACAGGAGGATTGGGAGAGGCATGTATCTGGGCTCTTACATTAACTGCTATAGCACCAGTGCCCTCCCTCTACAGAAGTGGGTAACAGTCATTCTTAGAAGAGCGGAACAAGGCAAACCCCGCTGGCAAGAGTCCTTCCCGGGAGGCATGAGGGCATCCAGCCAGTAGCCTACTGTTGTAATAAGTATATGTTTCCCATAGCCAGGAGAGGACATGCCTCCCAGTCCTGGTGTCCACAGCTCTTCTCTGCCCTGTGGGTACTTTCTGCAGGGGTGTGGGGAGTGGAGTCTGCTACTCTGATTCCACAGCAAGAGAAAGGAACACAATGGCGAGTTTTCTCAGCTAGCTGGCAGTCAGTGTAGGATGGGAAGTCCCGCCTCCAGAAGCCCAGACAGGCAGCCTGCCCCACCTGCCCCACGCTGGTGCACAGGGTCTCATGGCACCCCCTCCCCAGTTCTGCTGCTCTGGTCCTGATTCCAATGACGTGTCACCTTCACCTACACCCTTTTATAGACCCCACCCCAATGTCTATACCTTGAGTTGGAATAAATAATCCTCAACCTGCTCGTCACTCAAGTTCAGCTTGGTGGCCACCAGCTTCTTCAAGGTGGTAGCCACATCCCGAGCCATGCGCACATCTCCACAAACATAGAGGTGGCCCTGTTCCTCATGGAGCACGCTGAGTACCTCATTGGCCAGCTGCTTCTGCAGGATGTCTTGAACGTAGACCTGAAAGCAGAGGGCATGGTGGGACATCCCCTGGATGCTGAGGTCCCTGTGGTCAGGCACGCTGGCCATAGGGAGGGGAAAGAAGGCATTGAGGGCTTCAGTCAGGACTTCAGCTCAGGACTAGTGGCCTGTCCAATCCTGTACTGACTGCTTATGCCCTGGAACACAGTGTCCATTTGAGGATCCCGGGGGATCAGCTCTACATTCCAGTTCCAGTCCTGCTGAGCTAAGCATAAAGCCAAATCTCCCACCACAGCCCCGCATCCTAGGGCTGCTGGGCACTTACATCTGGCTGTGTCACAGATATTAAGTTAAGTGTGATTAAGCAAACCACTCTAGGCTTGGTCTTCATATCACTTCAGGCTGTGAAAACTGTCTCCACTTTGGAGCAGAGAGATGAACACTCAGAGCGGGATGGTTGTGTAGCCCAGGCAGTGGCCATCATGCATACTCTGCAGGCTTACTGTGTGACTGCACTCACCTTGGGCTTGCCCGGCAGCCGGGAGTAGCCTGTATGCACCTGGTGCAGCACTCCTTTGTGAACCATCTCCTGCATCTCTTCCTGGTAGAGGTGATCCTCCTCTGGGTGCCGGCACCCAAACACCAAGGTCATGCGGCCTCCTTTGAGCCCTTTAAGACAAGGAAGGTTGCAGTTAGAAAAATGGCCACCAGAGGGCAACCCATGACCACCAAGTGCCCAATATGTAAATTTCTTATATGGTGTTATCCCCATTTTATGGTTAATGGAGAACATGATCCAGTATCAGTTATGATTTTGTCAACACATAGATAATTCTTGTATTTTCCATGTTGCTGGGGATACACCAGCAAGACCCTGTCTCAGATATATAAGTATAGGTGGGGAGGTGTGTGCGTGCGCGTGCGTGTGTGTTTAGCATTCTTTTAGTGAAATATCAGAAATTCTGTGGCCTTCTTTTGTGAAAATCATCTCACCCACAGCATCCTGATATGGCTGCTACATCAAATGCAGGTGTCCAGGACATCCCAAACAACCTCCTGTATGCTCTTGACTGCTCTGGACTTCACAGTCATGGTCTTAAATGTCAAACATTGCTAAAATTTCTACAGAAGCCTCCTTTGGGGGATTCCATGCATAGAGATGTCTTGGGGGGGGGCTATTTCTCAAATGAAAGGAAAATGTCCCTATCTAAAACATATTAGTTTGGTCTCTCTTAGGAATGGGCAATTTCAGAGCTGAAAATTGAAAGTTTTCCTTTAAAGAGTTAGGACTAGAAATCTTCTGATAGATTAGATTATTCTTTAGGATTTAGGGATGTTCAAAAAGGAGAGAACTTTGAGAAAAAACCCAGAATTTCTACAATTTGAGGGCCTCTTCACTCTACGGGTTATTCCATAGATGGTACCAAAGACAAAAAGCCAGCCTCAAATAAACAACAACAGCAAAGCCAGAAAAATGGGCTGGTGAGATGGCTCAGCAGGGAGAGGAGCCATTAAGCCTGGCAAATTGAGTTTGATCCCCGGGATCTATACAGTAGAAGAAGAGAAGCAAGGTGACCTCTGACCTCCACATGTGCATCTGGACACATGTACCCCTGTAAATGCATTTTTTAAAGAACCAGGAAACATAGAGAAGATATGAAGTGGGAAGAGCACAACCCCCCCACAAGTTTTTGTACCTACTTATGAGGTACAGTGTAATAATTTGATGTGCATGAGCAATGATCAGATAATAGTGACTAGCATGCTCCTTCCTGTACCTTTGTGCTGGAAGTCATGGAGTCGCTGTTGCCAGAAACCACGGAAGGGTGCGATGCCCGTGCCGGGCCCAATGAGGATGCAAGGCAAGGAGGGGTCCACAGGGAGCTGGAAGTCACTGACACTGCAGGGGAACAGTGGGGCAGAGACCTCAGTGCTGCGGGACCATGCCTTTGTACACTGTATCTGTCACTGTAAATATAGGTTTAATAAAACACTCGCTGGCCAGAAGCTAGGCAGATAGGAAGTAGAGGCAGGGCAACCAGACACAGAGAATTCTGGGAAGAGGAAGCTCAGCTGCACTGAGCAGTGGTACCAAATCACATGACTAAACATGGGTAAGAGTCATGGGTTAGTTTAAGAGTAAGAGTTAGCAAGTAATAAGCCTGAGTCACAGCCCAAACAGTTTATAATTAATGTCAGCCATTGTGTGATTAGTTGGGACTAAATGGCTACAAGACTAGCCGGGTGGGACAGAAAAACTTCAGATTACATCTTAGTCCTTAGACTCCAAGCTAGAAGCACATGCAGGATAGGCCTGTGAGCTAAGCCCCTGGTAGAGTGGTAGGTATTGTCAGGAACGGAGAGAAACTGATTCCTAAGCCTGTGCAAAGCTCTCACCTCCCTGCCCGGGCACGGCATCTCCCCATACTCAAGTCCTATGATAGAAGGGCCAGTCTCGCTGTACTCTGGCCCCTCCACACTCATCACCACTGTCCTCACTGTGGACTCTACTACACTTTATTGCCAGATGGAAAATAAAGAGATCCAGAATTACCCCTCAGGCCTTTACGGGCCAAGGAACACTCAGTCCTAAATCCTTCCCTTGTATTGCAGAATCCCCGGGTCCAGGGATCCCAAAGGGTGCTTACCTTCGCACAAAGCAGGGTACTGGATCCTCAGGCTTCAGTTTACTGATCCAAGTGCTGCAGACGCCATGATGCAGGGGGCCCTGACCATCTGCAAGGACATCACAAACCTAACCAATAATCCTCATGCAACCTGGCTGGGCATTCTTTCTACACCACCCAGCCCCTTAGGCACCCCCCCCCACCAACCCTCCACACTGATCAGGGAAGGCTGTAAGGGACCTGACGAGAAACTGCTCCCTCTGCCATTACAGACACTGTGCCACTGAGAAGAAAAAGGAGCAGGTGACTAAAGTCACGGGGGACTCAGGTCCATGCTCAGGTCCCTCACTTTTAATCTAGAGCAGTGGTTCTCAGTCAGATGACCCTTTCATAGGGGTTGCAATCAGATATTAACATTAAGATTCATAACAGCAGCAGAATTACAGTTATAAAGTAGCAACAAAAATGTTTTTATGGTTGGGGGGTCACCACAACGTGAGGAACTGTATTGAAGGCCGGGGCATTAGGAAGGCTCAGAGCCGGTGCTCTGGAGCATCTCCCAGGTGCTTGTCTAGGGATCCTCCCAGGACCGTCTTGCCAAGGCTCTGCCTACAGCAGTGGAAAGTGACCCCTCATGGCTGGAAACTTGGGTGTCCTCATAAAGGAGGCCTTTCCAGTAGGAGCTGTCTTCCACTCCCCTGCCTCTTTCAGTATCTCAGTCCTTCCCCAGCAGCCTTTCCTGAGCTTGTAGGCACCACAGCTCCCTCTGGGTTTTATTCACTTGCCAATGATCAGATACAGAGAGGAGGTCTCCAGCAACTGGAATAGTCCTTTGGTTCTATTCTGCACAGATTGGCCTTCCCGGGGCTTACATGCAGCTCCCCTCTAGCCCAATGATGAGGTGTGGTCAGTCTAAATACAGGCTCTGTCCAGTATTTAGAAACTTGTTCTTTGCCAAGAAGGGCGAGTTCTGTCATATGGACCCTGCCCAGCTCCTCCAGCTCACATAGAGCTCAGTTACAGACATTGTAACAGGGAGCCAAGTCCATCCAGAGTAGGATCCAAGGCCAAGTGGACAAAACACTGGACCTCCTAGTCTATGGTAGCTTCACACACACCCTCTCTGATGTTACCCATTGCCTATAGGCACCCATGCGGCCATATCTCTAAGTATTTCCGTGCCTGAACTCTTTGTTGGCTCTATGGCTACTCTGTGAGGGCAGGGCGTCAGCAGTTTCTGCACCCAGTGCGGCCCCCAGTATGGATGTGGAACATGGCCATCACAGAATGAGAGCATCAGGTGGAGTGAACAAAGGTCCCTGCATTGGGCTACATCATTAGGATGGACAGGAATAATGGGTTGGTTTCTCAAGTGTTTAAAGTTCTTCACATTTGAGCCTATTCAACAGTCAAGAGACTGTAACAATGGTCCAGTACTTAGCTACAGTGGTTAAACTTCCTATCTCTGAGTCTCCAGTGATTCAGAACAAGTGGGTTAACCACTCCATGCCTCTTTTTCCTCCCTTGTAAAGTGTACAAGGAAGTCATCTCCCACAGTTATGAATGATAAACAAAGAGGTGAGCATCATGCCTGCCTCATAACAATGTGCCCTACACAGCTTCCCACATTGCTGATGACTCTGGCAGGTGGCTGTAACTGCACCATGTAACTTATAGAGACCAAAACTCTGAGGTGTTGAATTGCTGTCAGGGAAGTTAATGTTGGGCATCAACTTGACACACCCAAGAAGAGGGACCCTTCTGAAGAATTGCCAGACTGGCCCATGGGCATGTCTGTGGGGCATTTTCTCCACTGCTAATTGATGGAGGAGAGTCTAGCCCACAGTGGGCGGTGCTGTCCCTGGGCAGGTGGTTCTGAGTTATAGAAAGAAGGTAGATGAGCAAGCCAGATGGAAGAAGCCAGTAAGTCATATACCCCCATAGTTCCTGCTTCAGGCTCTGGCCCTGGTTCCCCTTGATGATGAACTGTAACTTTTAAGCTAAACAAACCCTTTCTTCTCCCAAATTGTAGCTGAGGGGACCATGGCGTCTGTCACAGCAACAGAAAGCGACCTAGTACAGCTGCCCTCGAAGTAACAGGTGCACACACACCATCAGACTCTGCCCGCCTCACCTCGAGTCTGGTAGGTGACCACAGCCACGGTGAGGTGGACCTCTGAGGGTGTGTGGTCCTGGGAGGAGCTGATAGAGTAGTAACGAGGCTTCAGAATGGGGAGCTGCGACAGCAGAAAGGCAGCAGGCACGCGTAACGATGGGAACTCTTCCAGCACCTCCAGGAACGTGGGATTGTTGCTGAACTTCCAATCACTGTACTCTGAGGGCTAAGAACCAAGAGTAACAACGTGAGGGATTGGGGGACCTGCCAAGTGCAGGGGAAGGCGCTGTCCCACCCAGTATTCATTCCCTTAATAGACACAGGCAAAGGCTGGTGCTGTCCAGGGTGCTGAGGCTACTCCCTTGGAGGGGAAGCAAGGACCCGGGGCAGCCAGGAACATTTCTCAATTGTTCCTAGAAATATATCGTGGGTATGATTAAGGTGGTGAGGCCATGTTGCAACCCCAGCTAGTCATAAGGCGTAGGCAGGAGGATTCCAAGATCAAGGCCAGCAGCGGCTACAGACCGAGTGGAGGGCTAGTCCGGCTAACATAGTGAGACCTTGCCTCAGAGTGAAAAATAAGAGAGATGGGGTTTGTCTCGGTGGCAGAGCACTTGCCTGGTGTGTGTGTGTGTGTGTGTGTGTGTGTGTGTGTGTGTGTGTGTGTGTGTGTGTGTGTGTGTGTGTGTGTGTGTGTGTGTGTGTGTGTGTGTGTGTGTGTGTGTGTGACGGCCTTAGGCCAACCCCAGTGTCCACAGAAGAAGGAAAAAACACAGCCAAGACCCAGCAACAAACAAAATTCAAAACAAAAAAACCTCCCAACATTAGCACTTCACGGGCAGGGCTCAGTGCCCTCTTCCCTTGGTGTGGGGGACAGAGTCATGACCTTGTATATAACCCAGATTGGCTCTGAACTCTTTTGTTGGCATAGACTGGTCTCTTATTCACTATCCTCCTGCCTCAGCCTCCTGGGTGCTGGGATCACAGGTATGCACCACCATGCCCAGCTGGGCTCACTTCCTTATTATACTATAATTTGGAACCAATTGGATCTGGGTTCAAATCATGGCTAGATGTCTCCACTAGTTTAACCCTAGTCCTTGTGTAGTGAGGTTCATAGAACTTTTCACATAGGGATGGTGAGGTGGTGGTAATGTGTCCAGTGACTTTTACAAAGATGACTATGTCACTCCACTAACTCAGTAACTCAGCTCCCCACCTGCCATTACATCGCTTGTTCCATATTTGAGAAGGCAAGGGTCAGCCACGGAGGCTGCCCCTCCATGGGGCACATTTGAGGAAGTGCACTTTGACTATGTGTTGACCACTCTTCACTGTGAGCATGACTGGATTTGGGATCACCATGGACACACCTCTGTGTGGCTGTTCCTAGAGGTTTAACTGGGGAAGACCCACCCTGAATAGGAAGACCTATATAGGAAGACCACCTATAGTTTGAGGCCCCAGACTAAATTAAAAGATAGTGAGTAGAGTATCTGCATCCACCCTTTTATGCTAGCTCACTCCAGAAGTGGAGTGACCAGGCGGCCACAGTCCTGCTGTGGTGACCTCACCATGACAGACTGGACCTTAAGGAAATTAAGATGCTTCCATCAAATATTTTGTCACTGAAATGGGACAAGTCATGAATACAGGCACACCATACTGACCCTCAGAGAAAGTCCTTCATGCAGTACTACTTTGTGTCAGAGATGGGGCAGCAGAGGATGCCTTGCCCCCATCAGACATGGGCAAGTCACACCTAGGGACTCTGGAGGATGACCTCAGAGATCAAACAGCTCTGGGCTTTGGCTCTCTCCACCCTATGAAATGGCCCTGCCTCACTGACCAGGTAGACCCTCACCTGACACAGGGCCTCCAGTCTCTGCCTTTCAGCCTCTTCCGTGGCCAGGCGGGCCAGCTTGTGGAGCTGCAGCTGTGTGGGAGGGGTGGTGATGTCCAGGAAGTAAGTGAGAGCTTGGCTGAGCGAGCAGGGGGGCAGCCTCTTGTCCTTTACCCAGTAGTTACCTGAGTGGAAGGAAAGGAGGTGTCAGGATGGGGAAAGGTCCAATTTGAGTCTCTCAGAAGACTCTTAGACTTCAAGGATGGGAAGACTACCATCTTGGCCCAGAAAGATCAGAGATCAGGCTTCGGTGCTGAGAGAGGGCTTCCAGGGCAGGCTGATTGATGGCTCTCATGTGGACACCCACATTGACATTATCCTGCAAACTAACCACATCCTCCTGTGGCCCCTCCATGTGTGTCTGACACCCTCAAGTAAACTACAAACTTATAGTGACTGAATTTATTAGAGACTGACGAGTGTCCTAGAGGCTCTGTTGCTCATTTAGAGAAAGGTTTATGGTGACAGTCCCCTGGAGTATTAAATTAAGAAACTCTGGAACAGAGTTTCTACTGAACAGATCAGTGAGATGCCCGGGCTTCAGGGGGTCCCAAGAGATAGCATGCAGAACAGTCATAGCACAATCTGGGGCCAGAGGACCCAGGTTCAAAACTGACTCTCCATTTCCCAGTTGCGGCCTCTGGCTGCTTCTTTGAGGAACAGATAGATAACAAAGGTTGGACTGGCCCTAGCAATGAGGAAAACCACACTTGGGAAAATAGTTGGCATAGTTCCTGGTCCACAGGTGTTGACTGTATGCTAACACATTTTTTTTATTATTCTCCCCTCCCCTCACTTCCTTCTAGAGAAAGGGATTATAAGATTAATGGCCTCTCATCTAGACCACTGATATATCCTTATAGGATGCTTCAAAGTTCCTTTTCTCTAAGTTTCGGTACTGAATTGCTTTCTCCCTGGTGGTGGTGGGCACTGCCAGGTTTTGCCTCTCTGATGCTTTCTCTGAGGCTGGGGGACACACTCATGGAGGCATCTCTACCAGTGGAGGTCAGGGAGTTTCTCCCATGTGTTGAGACTGGAGTACGTCAGGGCAGACACTGCTCCATCCTCAGGGGTGAGGGTGGGGCTCACCGCTCTCATCCAGAACCTCCAGGCACACGGTTTGGTGGGGCGAAGGACAATCCACAATTCGTTCCAAGATTCCCTGCACCAGGGCTGGCTGGTTGCCTGGGAAAATCCCAAGGTGTTCCCCAGGCAGGTAGCGGGGGCCTCGGCTGCCTTCGAAGGAGAGTTTAACAAGGAGAGTAGTCCGGCTAGAGAAGGAAAGAGAGCCCTGGGTAACTGATGCCTTCGCTGGGATAAGCACTCTCCAGTCACCTTCCTCCTGGCTTCCTCCAGCCTTGGGCACCAGCCAAAGTTTGTAGCAGAACCTCTCAGCTGGAGACCCACAGAGCTCCATAGTTTTCCAGAGGAGTTTGGTCACAGTTCTCCCTAGCTGAGGACCAAGCCCAGAGAGCTTGGCCACAAGAAGCATCTTACGCAGGGTGAGTGGACATTGAAAGTAACCTTTTCTTATCTCTAGAACAAAATCTCATTATAACTGAGGCCAGTTTCCCCGATGGATAGGACAATGTCTGTATACAACCTACAGATCGCCCCTGAGCCTTGTCTATGTGGCTGGGAAATTTCCATCCTTTGTCAAATATTCTCACAAAAGGTCTGAAGACTCGTGGTCTGAGTATCCGCTGGTCACCCCTTTTGGGGGGAGTTCAGAGAGGGAAATGAGCAGACACCTGGTCTCCAAGCTGAGCAAAGACAGACAGAGGAGCTGAAGGCTAGCAGAGAAGCTGGTCCCAAAGGCATCCTCGGCAGGCATGTCTCCCTCCCCACGTACAGACTGACTCATAATCAGTCTGATTGATGGCTCCCACACGGACACTTGTGTTGACATTGTCCTGCAAACTAGCCACATCCTCCTGTGACCCCTCCATGTGTCTCTGACACCCTCAGGTGAACTACGAACTTATGGTGAGCAAGTTTACTAGAGTCTGATGTTTATCCAGAGCAATTTTGGAACACCAGCCAGGCATCCTTCCCGTCCTTACCTGGACTTCTCACTCTGCAGATTCTGCTGGGATTTCAGCCTCATGGTGATCACATTCTTGGCATGTATATTGCTGAGAGCTGAGGAGACAGAATAGGATGACACAGAGCTCCTGTGCTGTGGTGGGGAAGCCCTGTATGCTGAGCTACCCTTGCTCTTACTGTTCTGAGGCAAGACCCTGGGCCCGGCTGGATGTGGTGACAAAAGTCTGTAATGCCAGCACTTGGAGGTGGAGGGAGGAAGATCAGGAGTTCGAGGCCATTCTTGGCCATGTGGCAAGCTTGAGACCAGTCTAGGACACATGAGACCCTGTCTCAACTACCTGCGTCCACATACACAAAGGTGGCAGGGGGTAGGGGGAGGGCAGTAACTAAAACTAAACAACCAAAAAGATCCCGGATGAACAGTGGCTTTGAGGTTGAGAAGTGCTGTGAGATTCAGTTTAGACGTTAACACACAAAGTCTCAGGACACCTATGTGGGGTGCAGGGATTTGGGATTCACAGAATCCAATAGAAATAAAGCCTGGCATGTCCTAACGTGTAGATAGATACCTTTCTGTAGGGAACTAAGTATGTCACCAGGATGGGCAGAGCTGAGCCACCGACTGCTGCCCTGAATCAGGCTCAGAAACCTTCTTCATGGCATGTGGCTCCCTTTGGAAGACTGACTCCAGCCCTCCTTTTCTCCACATGCCGCCACTTGCTTCATTTCCTTGAGCTGTAACTTCTCGAGATTTGTCACAGCCGAGTGGCAGGACAAGTGTCACAGGCCAGTTCATGTGGGTCTAAGGCTGGCACAGTGTCTGGCAGAGTTGCTATGACCACCCACCCACTGATGCTGGCTCCCCACTCTCACTCTTTCAGGGCTTCCTTATGACACACTCTTCCTCAGAACTCGAAGCTCCATACCAACAGGCCCTATAGCCAGGGACAGATACCCAGAAGTCCCAGCTGACTTCTTTTGTGCAGAAGAACATGGTGGAGCTCTTGACTACAAGTTCAGGGCTCAGATAACCTCACCCTAGGCAGGAGAGACCTGTAGGGACATAGAGGGTCTGGTACCTTTGTTGAGGTCTAAAGGTTCTGGGCTCTGGGTGAGCTTGTATTGCTGTGGTTCCCATATTGCATTGGAAGTGTAGTGTTTCGGGATCCGAATATGATGTTTGCTTCTAACATTGAAGGTCTCACAGGCTGCCTAGAAAATTAGGCAGAGTGGCATTCATTATCACCACCATCACCCTTTACCGTGGGTCAAATACTGAATGGATGCATCCTTAAACCCCTAAGACTGTCATCTGGTGGGCTCTGAAGGAGCTCAGAGAAACCCAGGCTTGGTGCACAGTGGCTGCTGATATTCTAGTAGCACACAAAAGCTGTCATCATAAACTTATTCTCCTCCCACATAGTGAGGGAAGTCCAGGACTTCCCCATCCTGATAGAAAACCTCCTGGAGAAGGCCCAAGTCTGCTGGGCTTCCAATTACTGTCCTTTCCCTTCAGAGATAAGTTCCCTCCATCAGCAGGGCAGAATCCAGAAAGTAAAGAGTTGAGGAGTTGGGTCATAAGAGTTCAGCAATGTGGTCCCTGTCTCTACCTCCATAGAGCTGGGAGACTGAAGCAAGGTACCACTGTAATGTGGTGGCCAAGGTACCAATAGGAAAGCCCTTAAGTGTGGGATAGGGGTTGATTAGCTGCCTTCCCCCACCTGGAGCAACACACTTGAGTGACACTTCATGGTGGGGTGGGGTTAGAGAGAGCTGCTTTGATCTGAGACATCAGGCCCATAGCCCTGGCTTATACCCGGCAGAGGTCATGACCCCTGGAATACCAGACTCAGATGTGTTTGGCATAAAGGCTGTTACATCCTGTCTGGCTGGGAGCTGACCCGAAAGGTTTGCACAGCCCAGCTGCGGAAGGCGTCCTCTTGTCCACTGAGTTCATCCCCTTCTCCTGTCAGGGTTAGCTGTGAGGCTCCCAGGTGGGACAGTCTCTGGTCGATGTCATGGGCAAAGGCACAGAACTGAGGGTACATGCTGGAGCCAAGGCCAAACACGGCATACCTGCCAAGGAGACAAGCAGAGACTCAGTGTACATGGCAGCAGTAGCCATGGTCTGTAGGGACAGCCCCCGCCTATGCCCACTGGGTCACACCACAGTCTGGCCTTCCTTGGTCATGTGATCAATGCAGTCTTAGCCTGCAGACCTACAAGAGGGGCTTGGTTTCCGTGTCTTGATCCTCAACCCATTTGAAGACAAACCTCTGACTATAAACTCTGCCCTTGAATATCTCGAAGAAGATGTTCTGTGTACACCCAGTTCCATGATCTGATCCCAAATAGCCCAGGAGGCAGGATTGTGGGAGCATTCCTCACCTGAAGGTGTGGGTAAGTTTTCTCAGCATGAACAGAGCTTTCTTCAGAGTCTACAAAGACAAGGAACCAGAGTTCTCAAGTCAGGGTCCACAAAACCACTGCCTGCCTTTCTCACTGGGATTCATTTAAACCCTGGCCACGTGGAGCTGGCACAAATTCCAGACCCATGGGGTAGTCACAGGTTGCCCCTCACCCCAGCTGAACCAGCTCACATGGGCCCTGGACTTTAGTGGGAGACCCAGAAGTCCCTGGCGTCCCCATTTCGTCCTGGAGGAGCACAGGCTTCCTCAAAAAGAGGAGGGACCTTGCTGCTTGCTTGGTAGGAACAACATATTTTCTAAAATAACTTTGATTTTCCAGGGAACTGTTTTACACAGCATTTTAGGGATTCATCCCACGTGGGAGGCTGTGGCTTCTGTAAACACATGCAGTTTCTTTTCAATGGCCTTTCCACACACTGGAGAGACAAGCTCAAATCAGTGCTAACCAAGGGTTCACACCTTGCTCATCCTTGCCTCTGCTCAAAACACAAGGTCAAGTAGACATGGGTGAGGCTGGCTATACTATTGGTCCATTTTCCCTTTGTAAGAATGAAACATTTTCTTTGAAGATGAATTCACTTTTAGAAAAGATTTGTTGTCTGAGAGTGTGTCCTTGTACATGAGTGCAGGTGCCCAGGGTGGTCAGAAGACAGTGTTGGGTTCCCCGGAGCTGAAGTTACAGGAGGTTGTGAGCCACCCGAGGTGAGTGCTGGGAATGAACTCTGGTCCTTTGGACATACAGAGACTGCCCTTAACCACTGAGCCATCTCTCCAGCCCCTAAATATAAATTGCGTTGAAGGAGAATTTCAAAGGAGATGTCCTATGGAGTCCAGGCTGGGCCCAAATGTGTGATCCTCCTGCCTCTACCCTCCCAAGTGCTGGGATTACAAGGGTGCATCACTATGCCCAGTTAAATAAGAATTTTTGAATTTTAAAGAAAGTGGGTTGTAGCTGCTGTGATAGCTCAGCAGGTAAAAGTGCCACCAAGCCAAGAATGAAAGGGACCCACATCGTGGAAGCTGAGAACTGCCTCCTCTAAGTCTTCCACTGGTAAGCTGTGGTTCCTGCACACACACACACACACACACACACACACACACACACACACACACGCACACTCATGTGTACACACACTAAATAAATAGATACATGTAATGAGTTAGCCCCCTTAAATAACCTAGGAATATAATAAAGGCTGGTCAAGTCACAAGAAGGTATTGTGTGCCATTGACAAATAACAATAAGGGCCCCGAGTGGCCTGAACACTTATTTCCGATGCCTTCTTTCCTGGACCTTTTCTTAGGCCTCCTAAGCCCCTCTTCCCCTTAGATGACCAGGACCCCAGGTTACACACCTGCCCATTGCTGGGACAGTCTCCATTTCCAAACGTACTTGTCACCACCAACAGCAGTTGCTCCTCCTCCAGGGTGCTTGCCTTGTACTGGTTCATGCAGACAACCTGGGTGGTTCACAGGGTGGGGGGAGGTGGACATTAGCCCTCAGCTCCCAAGGGACCTCTGCACTCACCCCAGATGCCTTCCACCTAAACGTGTACCTTGGTGTTGAAGGCATAGCTGAACAAGTCTGCCAGGTCCCGGGCTAGTGCTTCAGACTTCCCCGTCTCAGTAGCAAAGAGGACCGTGGCTCTGACTCGGGAAGCCATGACCTTGTGCATCAACATGGAAGCAAAGAACACCGTTCTGTAGGGATGAACAGACAGACGTGCTGTGCTGAGTCAGCTTCCAGAAGAGAATGGACAAGGAACAGCACCAGGGATGGTTGAAGGGAGTATCTTCCTCACTGACTGGTGGCCCCTGTACATCCTGACTCGGTCCCTTTGAGAAGTTTGGGGCGACAGAGGCAAATGAGTCTCTGAACTGGTGTCTAGAGTTCTGGGAGCCAACATCGTAAGGAACATTCTCTATATGTCCTGCCCTTCATGGTGGACACGGAGAGGCTGCCTCTGTGAAGGGACACAATGAAGACAGCAATACTACCCACTTCCACGTACTTTGCCAAGACTCTGAACCGGATCTCTCTCCTCCTGGGCCTCAGCTTCCCATCCTGCCAGATGTGGGTCTTCCAGGGCTCAATCTGCAGGAAAGAAGGGAGATATGATGTGGGGAATACTGGGCTTGGGCTGGGGGATGCTGGACCCTCTACAGCACTCATGGAAGCTCACCACACCCGCATCACCAAATCTCAGCAAAAGCTCAGAGTGGCACTTCCAGGCCCCACATGGAGCCACACAGAAGTGGGCCCTTGGCTTTCTCTGTTAATGTCACAGAAGGTAGAGGCCCACCTGCCTTTGGGTACATTAGATAATGTATAATCTAATCTGGGGACCTTAGAGAAGACAAGGTGGCCCTCAGCTGACATGTGCTACCCTGGGCAGTCACACTACATAGTCTCCACAGCAGAGTTGTTGCAAGATGAGGGTTGGGGGGATGGCTTCTCCCTGACCTGGTAGTAGTAGAAGGGAGATAGGACATAGTTCAGCATCTCCTGATGAAACACAGGGGTGATGCTCCCGGACATTGGCGGGACCAGCCAAATCCAGTCTGCAGGGCAGCCTCCTCGGGCCCGGTACTCGTTCTTCATATGCTTCATGAAGGACTCTGAGGCTGTGTGGTGATCCATGATGGTCACGTTCTGCTTCTGAAGGGGAAGATGATGGAGTTGGCTGAGACAAGGGCAGCAGAGGACAGTTGACGAGCGGTTGCAATAGAAGGTCATGGGTGTTCTATACAATGGCTCTGCCACTGCTCCTGTTTCTCTACTGGTTGCTGCAGAAATATACACAGGTCTCACAGACCTAGGCCATCATCACAGTCACTCACATGGCAGCAAGCCCTCAGTCTCATGATAGCTTTCTCTCAGACCCTCTAGGTGCATCTAGAAACTCCATGCATTGCTAGTAAATGGCAAACCTCAGATGTGGGTCACTCACGGAGCACCACCTTGCTTCGGGTAAAGAAAACATAAACTCAAAGGCAGCTCACTTGGCGGAGTGCTTGCCTGACATGCACAGAGCCCTACATATCTATAACCTCAGCACAGATGATCAGGGATTCAAGGTCATCGGCAGCTACACAGGAGTTCCAGGCCAGCCTGGGCTACTGGAGAGTCTGTCTCCAAAACAAGCAAACACAAAACCATCCTAGTCATCTGTGGGGACAGGGAGGACCAGAGTGTAGGAAAAACAGCCACCCACATCTTAAAATTAGAAGGCATGAAGTCTGAACAAGCCTGGAATGATCCAGTAAAAGCGGCTGCACACAGTCTGGAGATGCATTCAACCAAGAGAAATTTGTTCGTGGGGAGATGGTTAAGTGGGTAAGGACATGTGTCACCAAGCCAGATCTGAGTCACAACCCAGGAACCCACACAATAGAAGTTGTTTTCCAACAACCACAAGAGTAAAGATAGGTTTAAAAATTTTTTTGAAAGAGAAGTATGTTTAACACAGCGGCCAAAACCCTGTCTTCCGATTAGCCCGTGACTTTGAGCTATGAGTCCCTTAACCTCGACAAGCCTCAGTTTTCTCATCTGTGAAATGGAAGACAACATCGTGAGGTTGCTGAAAGAACATGAAGCATCATACGCTCTCAGTGGGTGCCATCTGCTCCTGTCCATCTGCCAAGTACTGTGAAAGGCCATGGGCAAGGGAGAGGAGGCACAGGGTCTCTACACACTGCCAGCAAACAGCAAGCCTCTTGGGGAGGCAGAGGATGTCAGTCATTTTCATAAGGCCTGGAGGGATTTGTGATGGGGGCAAGCAAAGGCTGCTTGGGAGGGACATCAGAGACAGCCTGGTGCCAGGGATAGGCTCAGGGGAGAGATGGTGATCAGGACAGCTGCAAAGAAAGATAATGTCTTGAGAGAATTGAGTCAAATTAGCCAAAGGAGGAGCATTCCTGGGGGAGGGTGCTGTATGAGCTAAGGTTGGCAGCTGTCACCGGATACCTGGCTCTCTAGTCACACTTAAAACTCATACAGCTGTGTGCCAGTGGGCCCATCTCAAGATGAAAACATCCTCAATCAAGGATATACCTAATGGGCACTGGGGTGTAACTCAGCTGCAGGTTGCTGGCCTAGCATGCACCAAGCCCTAGGTTCAATCCCTGGTACCACATTAAAAAAAAAAAAAAAAAAAAAAAAAAAAAAAAAACCTCAAGTGTAGTAGCTAACACCTGTAATCCCAGCCCTCTGGAGGTTGATGGAAGATCAGAAGTTACATAGTGAGTTTGAGGCCAGCCTGAGGAAATCTCAAATCTTTTTTAAAGGCACCTTGTCTTCCTACCATCTTAGCTTGACTGCACAGCACACTGCAGAGTGCAGAGTCAGCATCAGGCCCTAGTGGCCGCCAAGCTGATTGAGGCCGTGGCTTGCTTCTCCTTGGGGGGGGGGGCGCAGAGAGAAATCAAGATCTCAGTGTCATTCTCCAGCAGCAAATAAAGCAACAAATACAAGGAGGGGGCTGGAAAGGTGCCTCAATGGTTAAGAACATTGGCTGCTCTTCCAGAGGTCCTGGGTTCGAATCCCAGCACCCACATGGTAGCTCACAATCATCTGTAACTCCAGTCTCAGAGGATCTGATGCCCTCTTCTGGCCAGACACTGCACACACACAGTACACAGGTGTTACACACAGGCAAGACACCCGTAGATACATAATAAAATGAGAAAAAAATAATAATAAAAAGGTAAAAAAGTTTTTTTTAAAAACCAAGTGGAGTTGCTCTGGATTCACAGTGCTTTCACACCCCTGTAAAGTGAAAAAATCCCCCCAAGTAGAACCACAGTGAGCCAGGGACTGTCTGTGCACATATACAGTGGCTTCGGATGTCTAATGATGGCCATGACAAGCATACACACACCACCCTCGTATGCCAAGTGTCCTCTGGGGGCCTAGAGAGCTGTCAAACGAGTCTTATAAATGGTCAGCTAATTTAGCAATGACATGGTGAAGAAAACATCCTGTTCCTTATTTTTATTCACCCTTTGAGAAATAACTCACTGAGTGGCCCAGGCTGGCCTTGAACTCACCATCTATCTGCTTCATCCTCCTGAATGTTGGACTTACAGGCATGTTCCATCATGCCTGGCTGCTGTTCCCAGGTCCCAAAGGGAACAGAAGCATGGGAACAAAGCTAAAGAGGCCCAGCAGAGAGCAGGCTCAGCTGACCCAGGAACCAGCTGCTGAGTCGGCCCAACACAGGGAAGCATGTGTAGCCCCTGCTCATGTGGATGGGGCCTATTCATCCAGCCACCAGTAACGTCCCATCCTCTGCCACGAGCAGTGAACTCAGTCAAGATATCAGCCCCATGGAGCACACAGCAGCTCACATTTCCAGTGGAGGAAAGAAACAAGGTTTTTTCATAGAGTTCAACCTGTGATCTGATGCCAGAAACTACCTGAACAAAACCAAGTTCAAGGAAGTAGAAGTAAAGTGAGGGAGGAACCCAAGGTGGCATGGGCCAGGAGGGATTCTTCAAGGAAATGGGGTGGCTGGAGCCTACAAGAAGGGGAGGGGCTGGCCATAGGATGATTTATAGGAAGAAGATTCTACATGGGAAGAAGAGTAAGGGGCCACTGAGATGCCTCAGGGTGTAAAGGTGCCTCTTGCCAAGCTGAGTTTGAATCCGAGAGTGAAAGTAGGAAACAGATTCTCATTGGTTCTTTTCTGACCTTTACACATGCACCACGGCATGCATGTAGCAGTGCTATGGTAGGACCC
Source organism: Phyllotis vaccarum (assembly GCA_033318265.1). Lineage (NCBI taxonomy): Eukaryota > Metazoa > Chordata > Mammalia > Rodentia > Cricetidae > Phyllotis > Phyllotis vaccarum. The sequence goes on from JARWLC010000003.1 coordinate 4,087,445, forward strand.
TTGTCTACTGGAAAGGGATACAGAAGCCAGGCTGGAGTGTCTGAGGAAGAGGCAGTGTGAGAAGATGGGCTTATTAGCTATAACAAGAACAGAATGAAGGGGAGCCCAGGGGCTGACTAGCTGTTCGTTCCTGTCCTGCAGCCTGTGACTGGCACAGCCTATTTGTGCTCTGTGGGGATGATTGAGCAGGGAGGGAGGCCCTGGAGATGCAGCATGGAAGGACAGTCTATAAGTGACACCTTTGAGCAATGGAAGTAGAGGCCAGTGCTCAAGTGCAGGGACAGGCAGGCTTGGGAGGACAGTAGTGGCCATTGCCTGGTCAGCACAAAGGCAGGAAGCATGGATACATGCATGCATGGTTGAACGATGCTGTCAGGGGAATATCAAGCCTCTACCCACCCACAAGACACCTGGCCTACCTGGAAACTATGGAGCACAGCCACGTTGATCTCCGTGACAGCCCGGTCTTTCCAGAGGGAGGTCAGTGTGTGGGTCTCCAAGCCCATCCTTCTGCCCACTTCCTATAGAAGTCAAGTGACAAGAGTGAGGCAGTTTTGGGGACCCACCCACCAGCCTGCCCCTACAGTTGACCCGCCTGGGAGGCCCTCTTCACCTCCAGAATGTTGTAGCGCTGTGTGTCACAGAAGTCTCGAACTCCAATCTCTGTGCCCATGTACCAACCGTTGAAGGGGCAGGCTGGGAATTCCAGGCCACCCACCTCCAGCAGCATGTTAGCTACAGCAGGTAGGGCATACCACTTCAGCCCAAGCTCCCGGAACCACTCATACCTGGCAGGGAGGGAGAGACAGCTGCAGTTAGGGTCTTCTTTGCCTGCTCCCCTCGATCAAAAAATAACTAACTTCAGCAAAAGAGCCAATCAAAGAGATCCCTTCTCTGCCTTTCTTTTGAGACAGAGTGTCATATCCCTGGCCTTGATTGTAGCTGAGAATGGCCTTGAACGCCTGATTCTCCTGACACCTATCTCCCAAGTGCTGGAATTATAGACATGCACCATCAAACCCGTGCAATGCTGTGGATCAAAGCTAGGGCTTCAAGCATGCTAAGCAAGCATGCTCAACTGAGCCATATCCTCAGTACTAGAAGAGTCCTCTTTAAGAGTTGCTCTCAATCACGCAACCAGGAGAGATAACAGGGCACACTAGGGAATCATTCACTAAATAAGACACCTCTTTATTCAGTCATTCATACAGATGGATCAGGTATATGCCAGGCTAAACACTGAGACTCCAACACAATGCAATACGTGGCTAAGGGCTCTGGTAGCAGACAACTGGGGCTCAGATTCTGTCTCAGCATGGATGAGGGTGCTTTCAGCCTCTCTGAGCCTAGGTATCCCTACCATCAACATAAAGCTGCTAGCATCAGACTCATGGGATTATTACAAACATATATCATTCATTGGCTAGTTAGTCATTCCATAAATATCTATAACTAAGAACTTACTATGTGCCCTGTACCTTGTAGACAGTGGGGGTACACTGATGAAAAGCAAGATTTTATTCTCAAAGAAGTTACATCCCAGCGTCTAGACTATAGACCACAAAGAAGCAAACCAATGCATCAGTGAGAAAATAAGAAACAATGTGTGATGTTAAATTAAAGGAGGGCAGTCAGGAAAAGCTTCTCAGGGGCCGTGGTGATGATATAGGGAACACCTTGTAAAGTTCCTAGGAAGGGACTTAGTCAGGTAGAGGAAGCAGGGCAGAGGTCCTGAGGCAGGGCCGAGTTCAGTGTATTCAAGGGACAAGACAGTGAGCTAGGGCCAGCGAGTTTGCAAATATCCATACATGGCAGTATTTTGCAGAGGTTCAATTAGTTATGCTCTTAAAGTCCTTGCGGCCCCACACTTCCTGTATCTGGGAGAGATGCCTTTTCCCAAGAAAGCTGGGAGGCTGCTAGCCACCAAGCCTGATGTGCTGAGTTCAATCCTCAGGACTCAATCCATATGTAGGAGAGAATCAGTTGACTTCTGCATTGACCTCTGACTGTGCACAACACACACACTCACACACACACACACACACACACACACACACACAAATACACACCACATATACCATACACATAGTACACGTGCCACGCATACAACACACACATACATACAACCACATATCAGACATGCAAACATGCACATACCACACATACAACCACACACACAGATACACACCCATGCACACACACTAAATAAATGTAAGAAAAAAATTAAAAAGTGTTGAGAGAGCCAGGTGGTAGTGGTATATGGCTTTAATTCCAGCACTTGGGAGGCTGAGGCAGGTGCATCTTTGTGAGTTCAAGACCAGCCTGGTCAACAGAGAGAGTTCCAGGACTACACAGAGAAGCCCTGTCCTCAAAAACAAAAATGTTGGGAGGGAGTTCAAAAATGCCTGGCCTGCTCGGACAGAAGCTCCAGGCCCCTCCCGAAGACACTGCCTCCCAGGCTCCAAGGACCTTGTCCGCTAGGCAGCTGCTCCCCTCAGTCTCCATCAGTGGCTCCTCACGAGACGAAAGAACAGAGCTGCTGCAAAGGGCAGATCAGCTTTGCAACATCGGTGCACTGCCTAAGGCTGGGCTTCAGAGGGGGATAAGCATCTCCCTGAGGAGGGATGCATGCACACAACCTATACCCTTGGTGGCTTACTTGGGATGTTCCATGGTCACCTCTAATACAAGGTCAGGAGGGATTTCAAAGACTTCTGGATCTTGGCCGTTAGCCTGCAGGATCAGAGGCAGTACATCGAAGCGGCCATAGCGTGGCTTCCAGCCCAGATCAATGCACACCTTCGGGAGAAAGAAACATACTGAGTTTGCAGGCCCAAGCCTGGATTCCTCCCCACAGGGACCTATCAGAGGCTGGACAGGTACCTGGGTGAACTCCAAGCTGGCAGGGTCCCCTCTGATGGTGCCATCAGGCATCTGGTAGCCAGCATACTTGATGAGCTGCGAATTCCAGACCCGGAAGTCATGCTTTCCATCGCTCCGTTGGGGGAACACAGTGATGGCCGACCTTCCCCAGGACAGGAATATCACAGTTTACCAACTGTCCCTAGCTGGATGGGGCAGGAGCTCCCAGCCAGCCTCCCTCCACTCTTTCCAGTCTACAGTCCCTGCACCCCAATCAGTCTGAGATTATCCTTCCCAGCCATCCTCCTTTGCCAGTTTCTCCCTAACAAAGGAACCACCACTCCACTCTAGGGAACCTTGTGTCCCGTCCACACCCCTGGCCTTCACTGCTGATGCTTTTCTTAGAGTTTGGTACAGTCATAGGTTTGCAGTTGGCTGGAGCTGCACTCTGGGGTCTCAGTCACCTCTGCATCTCACTCTGCCAGCTCCTTTTCCCCGGGCCCTGGCCTAGTCCTGTGCTGTGTTCACCAAGTGTTTGCTGGACACAAAAATGAATGAATGACAGATTGAGTGTGCTGTTCAATTCCATCAGTGGTGTGTGTGTTTGTGTTGGGGGGAGGGGGTGACAAGGAATATATAGTGCCAAGCAGTTTAAAAAAATACCACAGTAAAGGTATACCCAAAAAAATCAGTGCCTCCTTCCCAAACAGGGAAGAAGGATCTTTTACTTTGTTTATATATTTGAGACAGGGTCTCACTATGTCACCCTGGCTGTCCTGGAACTCATATGTGGACTAGACTGGCCTCAAACTCACAGAGATCCCCTGCTTCTTCCTCGCTCATAGTAATCCTCCTGCCTTAGCCTACCCTCTGCTAAGATTATAGAGAGGTATCCACCATGCCCTGCTAAGATTTTTTTGTTTTTGTTTTGTTTTGTTTTGTTTTGTTTTTGAGGCAGGAACACATGGAGCCCAGGTCAGCTTTGAACATGGAGCCCAGGTTAGCTTTTAACATACTATGTAGCCGAGGATGACTTTGAACCTTGATCCTTCCTGCCTCCACTTTTCCAAGTGCTTGGATAACAGGCATGTGTCACCATGGCCTGCCAGAAGTGGCATCCTAAAGATGTAACTACCTCATGGTTCTAAGTTAGAAGGAAAAAAAAATAGCTGGACCTGTGACAGAGGCTAAGGGTGAAGAGGCCCTGTCACCACTTTAGAGCTAAACCTTACTCTTGTCTCTCCCTAGTTTCTCCTGGAGCCAGAAGCCCCTCCCCTAAGCCCTCTACAGCTGGGAACCGGGCCTCACCTGATGTTGCCATTGTTGGTGGCATAAAGCAGGTGTCTGCAGATATGCTGGAACATGTCCTGGGCAGTGCTACAGCTCCGGGCATCGAAGACCTGTATAGAGCCCACCAAGAACACAGCATAGGAGACAGAGTACAGAGCCTTGGGCTGATTGAAAGTCCCCAGGGAAAGAGAGAAGCCTGCACACCATTGCCCTGCAAACACACCATCACCCCACCCCCCACATCAGCAGCGCCCATCTCTAAATTGCCCTAAGTCTCCACTGCTCTTCCCACTCAGAAGGCCCCAGTAAAACTAAATCCCCAAGAGTGTCTTGGGGACACTTTAAAGCATCAAAAAGGAAGGATCTTCACAGCCCCAGCCTGGATCTTTGCCATGAGAGTATGTGCCATTATTGAGACTTCTGGATTGTTTTGATCCAAGTGTACTCAATAAAACCCAACAAAAAAATGTCCCTCCAAGAGGACATGACCTAGGAGGTTAGGATAAATAAAGTGTTCTCTAGGAGCCAAGAATATAAACACTGGAGGCAAACACTTGGGGCACCAAGGCCTCAGGAATAAGACATCCAAGGTGGCTGTTTATTTCATGGTGGCATGTGGTCTCCCATGTTTAACATGAGAGTGGGGCTTCTAAAGAGCCTGGTGCTAAAATAAGACTCCAGACTCCTAGAGGGGGGCCTGAGATACCCCGTCTCAGGGTTTTGTTGCAGTCTGTGGAGTCCTGGCTGCTTGCTCTATCTCAGGACCTGCCCATCCTGTTTCTCTCTGCTCACCTGTAGGTTGGCCCACTGGATCCTGCCGATGCAGCGAGGGGCGTTCCTCCAGGCCAGCTTGGTGGCAAAGATGAGCTCATCCAGTGTCAGTTGGTAGGTTCCTGTTGTTTCTATGTCCTTTGTTACAGCTTCCACCCTGGCCAGATGTTCCTCTATTTTTGCCCTGCGGCACAGGAAGCCACCAGGAAGATTAACAATAGAAGGACCTTACACGGGGATTAATACAATCCCCAGAAATCAGGAACCAAATTTGGACACCAAAAGAGCCCTCGGGATACCGCCCCCTGTAGGACTGGCTTTGTGACCCACAATTAGCTTCCTAGGGGGCAGTTTTTAATACTTTCAAGGTCATCTCCACCTTGAAAGTCTTAGTCCTGTTGGAGCAAAATCACACCTTTACTTCTACACTGGACCCTGCAAGATGTCATCATTACCACTGTCATCATCATCACCACCACCTTGAGACAAGGTCTTGTTAGTAGCCCAGGCCAGCCTGGAACTTCCGATCTTCCTGCCTCCACCTCCCAAACTACAGATGCATGCCACAAGAAAGTTAGTAGTGATTGCCCTGGTTACTACGGTGCAACCAAAGGTCTTAAAGGTCTAGAGGGGGAAAGTTCCAGGCCCAAGAACACAAGCATGGTAACAGAGAAATGAGGCCACACACCCGAGTGGTCTCGCTGCCAACGCCAGGCTCCTAACTGTCTGCAGTGGACAGGACTTCTCCTTCCACCCCGAGGAAAACTGTAGCCTCAAGGGTTCCTCAGATAGCAAGGCAGGCCCAGACATGACCTGAGGTCAGGACTCAGCCTGAAGGACCCTAGAGCCCACCCAAAGGAGCCAATCTCAGTGATATAAACATACTTCAAAATTATTCCAAGGGAGAGGAACTTGGTCACCAGGACTTTGAAAACACACACACACCACAGCAACCTTGAGATTTCCAACCAGCACCACCAAAGGCTTTCGAAATGGCAGCAAAGTTATTTAAAGAATGAACTTGTGATTGAGGGCAGTGGAGGACTTGGCATAGAACAGCCTTTGGGGCAGGCAGAGGGTCTTGGCAAGTCCTTTTTGATTAGAGAATCAGTGATGCTTGTCCCCACTGATCCCTGTAAGGGGGAGCTTCTGGGTGAAGTCAGTTCCTGTTGTCAGGGAAAGATGCTAGAAATACCCCCCACTCTGCACCCAAGCATGTCCATGGTAAGGTGAGGCCTGTAAAGGAGAAAGATGAACTCTTGGTGTTTACCCAAGAGTGGGCCTGATTCCTTTGGAAGAGTTTTGGCCTCTCTTGCTATAATCTAAGGAGTGGACTGGCCTGAGCAAAACCACCCTCTGCATGTGATAAACAGTGCAGCAGCTAAGGCAGCAAGAAGAACCGTGAACCCTTGTCTTGGTCTTTTACAGGATCATTGTTTTCTGGCTTTTCAGAACAGCCTATGGAGCCAAAGTCAGATTTTGTCCCTCTGTATCCTAGAATTCTAGAATTTTTTGTGTCGAAAAGGGAGGGTATGGCTCTGACATGGTTATAAATGATCTCAAGTTCATGCAATCTTCATAAAACTCATACAGGTGGGTATATTATTATAGACATTTTCAGGCTAGAAAACCAAAGTGCAGAGACAGACAGAGAAAAACTTGCTCAGATTTAAACCTGGGTAGGTGGCTGATTGGACCCCCAATTCTTAATCATGTCACACAGCCTCTCCTTGATCACAACTATATGCATTGACAATCACATTAGCAACTGGCAATGAAAAAACCTTTGTATTTCAGGCTGGACCATGCTTGGTGCTTGACATGTGGTGTGTGTGTGTGTTTTCAAAGTCTTGGTGACCAAGTTCCCCTCCCTTGGGATAACTTTGAAGTATGTTTATATCACTGACTGGTTGGCTGATGAACTGACTGGCTGGTCGACTGTTTGCCTGACCAACTGACTGACTGGCTGACCGACTGACTGGCTGACTTCAGAATGGAGTCTGGGCACTGGACTCACTGAAGCCCTGTGGGGTAAAAAGATGAAAACCCTCCAAGGGTGTGGCACCCACCAAGTTAGGTCTCCTAGACTAGGGTGATGTCAGGTGTGTCTCTAGGAATCTTGCTCATGTCTATAGGAGAAGAGTTCTGAACACATAGTCACTAAGCTTCCTTTTACTTGAGGATAAAAGAATCATCCTGAGTCACTGTTTCCTGGCCTCTGGGCTATGACACTGTTCTAAACTTGTGCAGATCTCTTGGTTGTCTAATAAGCCATGCTATAAGATTCTCATTATATAGATGGGCAAGTTGAGGTCGGATGAATTTCCCCAGGACTCAGGAGTGGCTGTGGAGGAGCCAGAACCCCAGATAGTTGCACTAACCCTTACATCAGATACTATTGCAGAGCCTAAGTCTCCTCCAGGCTCTGCTCTAGGCCTAGAGCCCGGGCAAGTCTGGAGATTGCAGAGTTCAAAGGTCAGTGTGGGACAGGTGAGACAGGATAGCCCCATGAAGGAGGGGAAAATGTCACTCTGACAGAAGCCAGACTTACTCTGTGAAGGAGCCATAATACTGGTTGATGAACTCAATCGCTTGAGGCAGAAGCTCCTCCAGCGAGGTGGGCTTGTCTCGGGGTCCTCTGGTCAAATTCTTGGGGTTCATGATGGAGCCTAAACAAGATTTGGACCTGCAGGTGAAATCCTAGGAAAAGAAACAGGGTGGGGTGAGAAGGTCTCTCATCCTCCCCTCCCTGTCCCAAGTCAGTCGCCTGGCCTCCCTCTACCTGTTATGCTCACAGTGACTCTATGCAGGCACCCTCTTCTTGGCTCTACCAAGATTTCTTAGCTCCCTCCTCTTTCCCGAGATCCAGTAGGTACGAGCTGGTTTCTCTCTGTCCCTGATCTCCAGTCAGTTAAAGACCCAGTGCCAGCCTCAGAGAAAACTCCTCCTAGGGGACCTCTTATCTACTCCCCTTTGTAAAGAGACCCAGCTGGCTCCTGAGGGGACCTGAGTCCAGTGTCATCCCAGAGAAAATGCATGAGAGGCCGAACATTCCAAAGTCAGGGAGGCAGGGGGAAAGAAATGCCAGGAAGATGGATTCCCAGATGTTAACTGAGGCATTTCTCCATTTCATTTTGTTTTGGGAGGTTTGGTATTGTTTTTGAGACAAGATCTTACACGGCCTGGGATGACCTCAAGCACACTCCATAGCAGGTCACCTTGAACTCCTGATTCTCCTGTCTCTGTCTGCCAATACTGGGGTTGCAGATGCAGCTTCTGAGGAGTTCAGGAAATCATCCTGCCTTCACAGGCTTTTTGGTTCTTTCCCACTTTCTAACCACAACATGAGTCCTCTCCCGCCCCCCACTTTGTTTGTTTTGTTTTGTGTTTTGTTTTGAGACAGGGTCTCACTGTGTAGCCCTGGCTATCCCAGAACTCACTATATAGACCTGGCTGGCCTCAAACTCACAGACATCTGCTTGCCTCTTCTAAGTGCTGGGATTAAAGGTGTGCACTACCACACTTGGCCTCATAGTGTGAATTCTAAAGTCAGAGTAAGGAACTTAAAGACAGGACAGAACTTAAAAGATAATTAGTTTCCATTCACTGACTGGTTGAACCACTGTTGCTTCCCTATCAATCAGCGCCTCAGTTCTTCCAGTGACCGGAAGCTCATTACTTCCTCTGTCAGTTCAGTTAGGCTTTGGACAATTCTAATAGAAAGCTCTCAGATGCTCTTGAAGTCTGAGAATACTGGTTCTTGCAGCCTTTGGTCTGACCTCTTAGGTTATCTGCTATCCAGTCAGGTGGTTAACAGGAAACTGACCTTATTTACTTTCGACAAGATAATTTATAAAAACAGGGTTCCCAGGATTTTTTTGTCTGAGAAGATGGCTGCTTATGAAGTCCAAGGGATATGTGATGGACCCACAAAGCTCTTATGGTAGCCTAGCTAGGACAAAGGAGCTCCTCCCCAGCCCCCAGACTTCTCACCGATGTGGCCTTGTGGTGAAGAGTGTCTTGCAAAATCTCTCCACTGCCCCAGTTTCTGATCTTCACGTACTGTGGGCGGATAGGTGAAGGCACATGCAGCTTGTCCAAGAATTCCGAACCATTCTAAGATGGGTAAACATCCAGGGTTTTTAAAATGCCTGAAACCCCAACAACCCATACACGTGTCTCCTGCACTCCTATACTCAGCTTGGGTGAGGGACAGAGCTTTGTGTGGGCATACAAAGAAGGGCACACACACACACACACACACACACACACACACACACACACAAAGCCACTCCTCAGTCCTTCCCAGAAGTTGGGCCAGCACCAGCTGAGTACTGCAGGTGGTTGGGCCAGGGCCAGGCTTCTGTCCTTACCAAGGCCCAGTCAGTGCTGGCTCATAAGGGGAATTTGAGTTAGATGGGAAGGCCGCTGCCACAGCTGGGCCTGCCAAGGACAGAGCTAGGAGCTTCGGAGTTAACAGACATCCCACTGTCTTGCTCCTCTAGGGACACCTTTCCCCTTTCCTATATCTCGGACACCTCTACACAGTCCTTAGGATAGAAAGAGCTTCAGGAAGATGAGATCCATGGCCAGAGGCCAGGGACTGAATCTAGAGGCTCAGCAGATGTCCTACCTATAATTCCAGGAATGGTCTTAAATTGCCTGTATCCATACTTTCAACCACCCAGTCAAGTTACCTGGATGCCAGAGCACCCTGGGGACCTTCTCTCCTGACCATCAAGACTGTCCTATTGTTCAGTGTTTCCTTGGCTCCCTCTGTACCCCAGGTTTGGGTTGTTCCATTCATTCCCCAGGCTCCTTCCAGCCTCCAAAGGGCTGTGTAGCCTGGATCTCCCAAGAAGGAAGAAGGATATTCCCATACTATGTGACCAAACCACTGACCTGTGCTGTCCCAGCGAGGGCCTGGGGGGAACCATTTTGGTCCTTGGTAGGTCTGTGACCCTTAGGGTCATCCTGTGCAGTTGGGCTGTGAAAAGAAACAGTTATCATGCAACGGAGTCTGGGAGTGAGGGAGTCTTGGGCAGCTGGGAGTCCCTATCTGGCAGATGAGGCACTGAGGGTGAGATATGGGAATGACTTGTCCCTGGCTCCCATCAGGGAGGATGAAGGAGCCAGTCTCAGAGAATCTTGTCACATCTTCTCTCTTCTTCAGACAGGAGACACAGAAGCCCTTCTCAGAAAGCCAAGTGCAAATGCCCCTCTGACAGTCCAGTCTTCCCAGGCATTAGTTCAAGCTGAACATGGTAATGCATGCCTGGAATCTGGCAGGTGATGGTAGAAAATCAGGAGTTCAAAGCTAGCCTCAACTACATAGAAAATTCAAAGCCAGTCTGGATCATATAGAGAACCTGTCTACAAAGCCCACAAACAACCCCCAAAACAATTTAACTTATTTACTCTGCATATCACACTGGCTTCCGACTCATGGCAGTCTATTTGCCTGAGCCTCCTCAGTGCTGAGATTACAAGGAAAAGCCACAATGCCTGGTACTCCAAATATCCATCTTGTAAAAAGTGAACGAAACAAAAGCCAGGTCTGAATGGTACATACTTGTGATCCCAACACCTAAAGTAGAGGCAGGAGGATGGGGCGTCCAAGGTCATCCTTGGCTACATAGGGAATTCAAAGCTAACCTGTGTTACATGACACCTCTTTTTAACAGTAAAATAAAAATAATTAGCGGGGAGAAAGAAAATGAAGAAGAACACAGTAAAGCATGCCTTTAATCACAGCACACGGGAGGCAGAGGCAGGCAGCTCTTGGAAGTTCAAGTTCTGGTGTACAAAGTGAGTTCCAGTACAGCCATGGATATATAGAGAAACGTTGTCTGGAAAAACAAAACTAAATGCATAAATGAAGGAAGGGGAAGGAAGGAAGGAAAGAATGGAGAGAGAGAGAATAGAAGTTGCACCCACATTTCTAGCAGAGTTGAAGATGAACCCCTGGCACCAGAAAAGAACCAAACAAACAAAAAACAGACTATTGATGTAGTCACTGCCTCATTATCCACACCCATAAGTGTGAGTACAGCGCGCTGTCAAAATGGTTATGCCTTATTAGTTATTGTTAGGAATCTCCTACTTTACCCCATTTATACATGACACTTCATCATTGGTAAGTATGGGTGAGAGTGGACCTGTAGGGGTTGTTACTGTGGTGGCTTCAGACATCCCCTGTGGTCCTAGAGTGTGTCCCCACAGATGCAAAGGACAGCTGCATGCATCACAAAGCAAATTATATCTGAACCAAGTTATGCACCAACCCTGAACAGTGTCCTGCATATGAGCCATAATAGAGATTCTCAGCTTGGCAACACCTTGACCTCCATTCATTTGTGTTCATTCTCACAGAATTCAGAGTTAACTGAGTGTGGTAGCACACACCTATGACTCCGGAACCAAGGAGGCAGAGGCAGAGGGATATTCCATGCATTCCAAGCCAGGCTGGGCCACATAGTAAGACCCTGTCTCAAAAACAAACAAACAAACAAACAAAAAAACCAACAACCACCCAAATCCAGGGTCTGAAGAGATGGCTCAGGGTTTAAAAGCACTTGCTTCTCTTGCAGAGGACCTAAGGTTTGATCTCCAGCACTGACAGGGTGCTCACAACCATCCATAGCTTTAGTTCTGAGAGATCTGAAACCCTCTTCTGAGTTACATGAGCACAGGCATGCATGTGTTACACAAACATACATGTAGGCAAAACATCCATACATATAAAATAAGTAAATTTAAAATAAAAATGAAACAAAAATACCAAGCTTCAGTTCTCGTTACCTCCCTGCTTAGTCATTTAGAGATAACTCATCCCCCAGTGAGCTTTGAGTGTCCAAGTCTACCTTTAGCAAGAATCTTGTTGAGCCAGTTCAGTGAGAATCATCTTTATAACCTACTCTTGCCCTGCTGGGTTTGGGTGGAAACTTTCTCTCCCTCCAAAACTGCAGTGGTCCCTGTGCCCACCTGAGGGACTGTCCCCTGTAAAGTCCTGCTTGTCATGAGTTAGGTAGTGTCACTAAAATGGAGTATGCTGATTGGTGTCTGGAAGAGCTCCTTACTCAAGATGAGGTGGGAGAATGTTTAGCCTGGGCTATATAGTGAGAGGCTACCTCAAAAAACAGAACAATAAACAAACACCCTTCCTCCACCTCCTCTCCAAAAGCAACAAAACAAAATCTTGGAACATTTCCTTCTTTTGTGCTTGAGACAAGGTATCAAGTACCTCGGGCTGCCCTTGAACTCACTCACTAGTCAGCTGATGACATCCTTGAACTCTCCCCCGTAGACCCTGAGTGCCGGCATTGCAGGCATGTACTGCCGCACCCAGCTGAAAATTTTTTTCTTGCACATGCTCCTCTGATCTGGACTGGTTTGCTTCACCAGAAAAAGAAAAAAAGGAAGCCAAGGTTTGCCTTCTCACGCTTCCTTTTCCACACACTTCACATTCAGCCCATCCTGGGCTTCACAATTTGGAGAACAGAATTAGATCAGAAATATCCCCTGGGCTGCAGTCATAGACTTAAAGACAGCATCACTGTCTACGTGAAGTGCTTACATCAGAACGTTTACAATGCTGTCTAAAATCCACTGTTGAGATGAGCCACAGGTAGCCTGGCCTCAGGGTTCACAGCTGCATGCTTACTTAGGTTGTGCCTAATGACTCAGACTGGATAGCTGCTGATCTTCTTGGTGACAGCTTGAGTGCATACATGCAATGTATGTCTGTGTGTCCATGGATACTGGCTCTAGAAGGCCAGAAAGCACCTACAGGAAATGCCAGTAAAGATTCACAATGATAGCATAATGCAATAAGTCATGGGCTATTTAAATTTTGATCTTTCTTTTTAACTTTATGCATCTTGGAGGTATGTGTGTGTGTGTGTATGGTACTTTTATAATTTTTAAGTACTTTTATAATTAGGATTAAAGGAAAAAATGTAGCAGTGAATAAACAGAGCTTGCTCCAGCTACTATGTATTGCCCTCAGTTAGCAGATTTCTTCTGGTCACTCGCTAAAGGAGGCCAAGGACCAGGTATCAGATAAGCACTTTAAGGCTCAGGACCCTTGATTCCAAATTATTGTGCTACCTATAGAGAGTCAACAGACACTTCTAAATCCACAGCCTGGCTGAGATGGGTCCAGCCCATTGTAGGGAAGAGGGACCATTAAGGACTTGCAGGCAAAAGACACCATGGGAGCTTGCTCAGACCCATAGAACCATCTGCAGTCATCCACAGCTGGCCGATCCTGTCAGCCTACCTGTCTTATGAGAGTGAGAATATCTTATTGTAAAAGAAGATTATCTTTGCCCGCTTCATCATGTGTCTAGTGCATAGTGAGGGGGGGTGCAACAAGGCAGTGTGTGTGTGTGTGTGTGTGTGTGTGTGTGTGTGTGGGTGTGTGTGTGATGCAGCTCAAGTCAGCTTAATAAACACATTAAGCAATGTCACAAGCCTGTAAGCTCAGCATTTGGGAAGCCGAGGCAGGAGGATTTCCGTTTGATGCCAACCTATCGACATAGCCAGAACCCATCTCAAGGCGACACAGCGCGCCCTAGTTCCGCGGTGCTGGGTGGCACGCATGGACGCTCAGCCCGACCTTTCTCGCGTCCCAGCGGGATCACCCGGGCGCCTAACGTCCCCGCTGCTCCCCGGGACCCCTCGCGCTGTACCTGGCTGGGCCCACGCGGCGGGCGACCTTCGGACCGAAGATCCTGCGCAGGAAGCGGCAGAGCCGTGGCCGAGCGGCGTCGCACGCGCTGCTCAGCCCGTCGCGCATGGCTGGGCCACCGCGGCTCGCCGGTGCTGTCCCTTTATCGCTGCAGAACCCCTCAGCTCCCGCCCCCGCAGCGCCAGCCCTCCTCCAGCGATCCCGGCTTGGCCCCTAGTGGCCCAGGACAGCAAGCAGGGCGGTACGAATTGCCTCGGTTTGTGTATTCCCTTAGCGATGACAATAAGGATCGCGACCCAGACTTCCCGGTGCACCGGCCTCTTTCATGTCTATTATTTTCTCTCCCCCTAACGAAATCCACCCAAGACGGTGGATTTTATTATTATTATTATTACCTCCACTTTGTGAAGGCAGAAGGTGAGGGACCAGAGAAATGAAGGACCTATTTAAGGCCACGTGACAGCCCCAGAGCCACTTCTGTCTCTGCTTCACCAAAACTCTCCCAGGAAACGTTCTGTCCTTTCTCCCTGCCCTTTGTGATTCCAGAAGGAAAAAGAAAGAAAGCTTAAGGTTGAGGAACTTTAAGTGGAAAGCATCTTTAGGGTTCCCTCAAGCCTCTGGACCTTCTACGCAAAAGGCATAGGACCAAGGTATTTTGTTTTATTGGTAGGCTGTAAGTTGGGGGCAGGGCAGTTGATAGGACTCAGGTAGATGGAGAAGGGTGGCAGCCCTCAGGGCACTCCTGGCCAATTGAAACCCAAGTCCAAAGTACAGTTCGAGGAGCGTTTCTTTTTAGCACCTGGTAGTCCAGTCACTAAGGCTTATCTTAACTTTGCTCTGATCTCCCGTGTGGTTCACCTAGCTGATCCCACATTTATCCTTTGTCCCTAAAACACACGCGTGTACATGTATGGACACACCCTGCACACTTCCGAATCACTTGTTTACACAAAGTTGAAAACCACTAGGAGCAGACTCTTGGTTTGCCTGGATTTGAAAATGTTTTAAAATAAAAATAAATAACCGTCTCCCATTGCTTTCAGACTAAAACCCCCTTTGTAAACTGCTTCCTCTTCCAGGAACATCCTCTGACTGCTTTCCTCCCACCGTCCCATTCAGCTGGGTTCCCTCTTCCAGAAAGCCATCTGCCACTCATTGGCCCCTCCTGATCCCACAACCAGGCCATACCCTTAGAAGGCTCAACAGCTCTCCTATTACCCAACCTCTACCTGACCCCTCCCCAACACACAAAGCTCCTAACATCCTGCTTTTCCAGGGCTGCCCCAACCAGAGAGGAAGCCCTGTGAATCTGTTTGTCTCTTTCTCAACGCAGTAAGTAGTAGGTCCTCAGGGAAAGAGCACATTGGACTTGGCTCAGATCCCAGCTCCTCCACTTTCTAGAAACTGGCCTTGTTAGACAAGATAAAAACAGTTCCTGCCTGGCTACTTACTTAGTACTACAAACTCTATAAATAGCGAAGGCTGCAAGTGCAATTAATAAATGGCTCAGTCGATCCATTGAGTAAACAGGAGGGCTTTGTTGGTATGTTAATTGGCAACATAGTGCCAGGTGAGCAAGCATCAATTATAATTGCTAATGGGATAAAACTCATCCAGGACCTACAGTGTGGCAACCAGGATAGTGACCATAAGCCAGATTCTCCCATTTGAATCCTGGATTTGCCATTTGCCAACTATGAGGACTTAAGATGACGTAAGCATCCTGGACCTTTGTGTCCTCTTCCCTAAAATGAGAGGATAGCAGCATCCCCCTTCTGGATTGTCAGAAGGGATGCCCTCTGTCTGGGCAGGGTCATGTCTCAGTGAAGCAGAGTCATGACTTGTATGAAGTAGTGCTGGCGAGAAAGAGGTTGGGGCAGCTGTTGGATTCTGGGAAGACAGAAGGCAGGGGCTGCAGGGACCAGGTTAAGAAAAGGAGGGAATGAAGTCACAGTATTTTGAAACCAAAGCGCTGTCGGGTTGACTAGAGGCCGCCAATGCTGTGCGTGAGCGCCTGAGCCCCAGTATTTCTGACAGCCTTGGTATAGTCGCCTCCAGTTCACTCAGCCTTCTACACCTGGGTCATCTGCCTCCTCTAATCCCGACATGATTACTCTCTTCCTATAAGTGAGGAAATGGAGGTTTGGAGATGAAGGTACTTGACAAAAGCCACAGAGTTATAAAGTGACAAAGCTACTCCTTTCTGCCTAAGTTCCCGACACAGGGATAGGGACATTTAGGGTTTCCCTGCATACTACCTCCAGGGGGCGCTATCCATTATAGTTCTACAAATAGCTGAGCCAGGTACAGACTGAGCCTTGGACATGATTCTGTGTCGTAAATTTGTAGAGAAAGTCACCTTTCTCTTTGAGTTAGTCTTCAGTTCCAGACTATGGCTATGGACTCTCTAGAGTCCACATTATCTAGAATTCTCCCAGCCTGTCCATATAAGCCGCTGAAGAAGGAGTTCAGTTCTAAGATGCATCAGGCCAACCTGTGATGAGCAGTCAGTTGCCTAATAGTCAAAATACCTGACAACAGGTATGGAACATGCCCTAGCCAATCAGGGTATCACACAAACTGACCATTAGGATCTCCAGCTTCTGTTCTCATGTATTCATCCCTTCTTCCTCCAGAGAGTCTGAACTCCCTTGGGAGCAGCATCAGGCCCTCGCCCTTCCCTGTACATGCCATAGCTGCACCAGGCTCCAGCAGAGAGTTACAAGTAGTGCCTTGGAGATCAGGTTTTCTTTGGAAGCTGAAGCAGAGAGAGGCAGCAAAGGCATTGAAGCCCTGAGGAAATAATCTGAAGTGTGTGGGGGGGCACTTACCTGGGAACAGCTCTTGGGGTTTTCCCCACATTGTTGTTAATGTCTCTGTCTTCCTTCAAGTCACCTTGGTAAGATTTGGTTCTGAACAGAAACTTCCAGGGGCAGGCCATGTCTGTCACCTTACACTCCTGTTTCAGCTCTGAGATGGTCTCTGTGGAGCTGAGGAAAAGGAAGAAGCTTGTGAGGTGAAGTTGGAGAAATACCCAACAGAATAGAGCCTTCTCACAGGTGCCAGCATCCCAGAGAATGGAGACAAAGTCCAGCTAAGGCTTTCACAGCCACTCACTCCGTGCTTGTACTCTGGGCTTTTATTTGGGGTTGAGGGTTGAAATCCTGTGGGAAAGACTCCTATTCTTCAAAGACACAAAACCAAAGGAACAACACTGGATATTACACAGCCACCTACCAAAGACCAAGAATGCACCCACAATCCTCCTCAGGAGAAGTCAGCGGCGCAGGGCAGTATCTTTGGCCTCCGGCAAGGTAGGCAAAGCTGGGGATACTGAAGCAAGGTGTCTACCCTTGCCTGACCTTTTTTGCTACCTGCTGGTGAGAAGAACCAATAGCTGTCGATAGCAATCTTCCTATTAGACCTGCCCGTGGGGCTGGCACTCCAGATCTGGTCCCCTTTTCTCCTTAGCCTGGGATACCATACTTTGTTATCCCAAGAGAAATCAATGATTTGTGAAAAGTAGAATTAAATTCTCAGCACTTGAGGTTATTCTTAAGAAGATCATAGAGTGAAATACATCCTGAGGTCTCTGGGCTTCCCCGTGGCCAGTGCCCTTCCTGAGAAAGACATCCTCAGACATCAGTGGGGACAAGAACCCACCTGGGAACCTCAGAGCCCTGATGACCTGGATCCCAACCTGAGTCTTTCCAGTTACTGGATCTAAATCAAGCTAGTTAATTGAAGCTCACTTCTTCAGTTCTAAAATGGGATTAATGATCCCTACCTTATCAGATTCGGGGATGGGGAAGGGATACATTTTATAAAGACTAGCCAAGATATGCTATATAATAAAAAATTTCCCAGCAGGTTTCCCCCACCACTCTGAACTTTCTAGAAAGGTTTTCTTCATAGTATCATCACTACAGTAAATACCTGCAGAGAAGTCTGACCAAGATGCTCTCCCTAGACTGTGTCCATCATCTTCAGCCCATCCACAAAAAAAAGGAGGAAAAAAAAAAAAGAGCCTGATTTTCTGAGCTTTCCCAAAAAGAAGATGCTCCTAAGAGCAACTGTCCCCAACACAAGACTCACCTTGCAGCTGACTAGGCTACTCGATTGAGTGAACAAGACTCAAGTCTGGGGAACCTCAAAAGAGTCTCTAGCTGCCCAAGTCCCCTCACCAAGATGGCTGAGAGGCTTCAAATCAGTGACACAGTGTCCTCTGTGGCCAGAGCCTCCAAGATGTGGCCCTGGCAGCAGCCTGTGGGTATTTATACACACCCCATGATTTCCAGAGCTATTTTGCATAAAGTCTCTGGTCCCCGAGGGAGAGTCCTGAGTTGGGTGTGCATTTGGCTCATTTATGACAGGCACTCCTAGTCTGTGGACACTATTACATCACCGTGTGTGCTGCATCCTCAACCAAGGCCACCTCTTCCTGGTCTCTGGTTTAAGGCAGCGGCCACTTGGCATCAGGTGGCCACTTCAACACTGGGTCACAAGGGAGGTAGCCTGGCTTGCGAGTGCCAGGGGATTTTGTTCTGGGCATGGGACTCTCTGGTTAATTTCTGTCTGTTCTTACACTTTCAGTTTTCAGAGGGAGTCCAGGGAGTTTGGAAATACTGACAGTATAGAACGTGCTGGAAAAAACGTCCAGGTTCCAGAAAGCCAGTGATGCTGGATGATGTAATACTTTAGCAGCCTCTGAAACATTCATCGGGGTTTTTGGTTTTTTTGTTTTGTTTTGTTTTGTTTTTAAAGAAAGAATGGAAGGCAAGCTGTGGACACAGAGAAGCCTGTGAGGTACTGATTTATGGGCACCCTCCCACTAGTGATAGTACATTAGCTTGGGCACCGCGGTGGGTAGGGCTGTGGTGGGAAATCCTTTTCACAGTGGACATTATAGTGTGACTTCTTACATGCAGAATTATAATTTCCTACCTGGGCATGGAGACACAAGCCTTTAATCCCAGCAATTGGGAGACAGAAAAAAGGCAGATCCCTGAGTTTGGACTAGCCTGGTCTACTGAATGAATTCCAGGATAGGCAGAGCTACACAAAGAAACCTTTTTTGGAAAACCTAACTGAATAAATTAGAATTTACTATAAAGCTTCAAATAAAGTGTTCGTACATGACATAGAAGTTTTCCATCGTGAAAGCAAAACAGCAGCAATATTAGAGAAAGGGGGACAAACAGAGAGAGGAAATTCCCCTGGATCATGCTATCCTAACACACCCTGCCAGTGTCCACTCATCTTCCCGAGTTTCCCAAGTTCAGTCCAACCTCAAGTTTTGCACAAACTAGGAGTCACCCAAAAGACGTATGCTTCAAAAGGTTGAGAGAATAAATTATTGAGTGAATAAATGAATTAAAGATCAAGTAGGTGAGCTTGGGAGATGGCTCTGGAGAAAGTTCTTGCTTTGCATATGCAAGGACCTAAGTTCAAACTCATATAAAGGTGTGGGGCATGAGTTAGCTCAGCAGGTTAAAGGACTTACTGTTAACCCTGGTGACCTGAGCTGAATTCCTGGAACCCACACAGTGAAATGAAAGAACTAACTCCCATAAACTGTCCTCTGACCTCTATATGTATACCCTGTGCACACACAGAGAGAAATTAGCCAGTTATTAAATGATAAAATGCTGGGTGTGGTGGCATCTACTTGTAGTATTAGATCTGGGAAGGCAAAGACAGGAGTATCCTTGGGTTTGCTGGCCAGCCTAGCCTACTAGGCAAGCTCCAGGCTGGTGACAGTGGATGGCACCTGAGAAACAAGAGATTAGATTGTCTTTTAGCTGCGTGAGCATACACACCCACCATACACACACACACACACACACACACACACACACACACACACAGCTTAATGGATTTCAATATATCAAAGCCAACTTCCTTTCAGGCTTCAGCCAGATGAGCCTGAAGAAACAGTATTTGATAAAGATGGAGTACCCAATGGGGAGCATGAAGTATAGAAAAAAGAATGGATGATTAAAAAGACCAGCATGACGGAGGAAGCCTGGTCTCGAAAGAGCTATATCCCTACTGCTCATGCCTGTGCCCTAGGGTTTAGAAATTTCCCAGAGTGGAACCCCTACCCCTTGTTTATGCATCCAAATATTCCAGCTCTACCTGCAACAAATATTTGTATCAACCCCAAACTCCATGAAATAGATATTATAGCTTTCCATCTATAGAATCTTCCAGAATCTTACCTACTTTTCATCTGAATGCTTGGCCAAATTCTGCTATTAATGTGTCAAGAAAATCTATTACTGTGACAGAAGAGATTTGGGCACATAAGTGGTGACACTCCAGGGTATGTATGAAGTATTTTTCCCTCAGCACTGTACCCTGACCCTCTTAGACACTCACATCGCAGGTAAAGACTCTCCCAACGGAGTCTCTGGGAAATTTCCTGGCCTTGGTCCTTTGCCATCAGTGTCCCTCCATCAGGAACTTTGGTTTGCATGAAACCCATGACCCACAGCTTGGTGCTTTGAGCTGCCTTCCTGTGGTGATGAGCTCATGGACCTCTGATTCTTCACTTTCTGGAAGTGTGAGACTGATGGGCCTGGAGTATAGGTGAATCTCTGTTGTCAGCTGAGTGAGTGGATGGTAAATGAGCTAGGCAGAGTCTCTAAGTGCTGGCTCAGGGTGAGGGCTTGTCCTTTCCATCACTATTCTTTTGCATTCTGTTCAAGTACCAACCTTGCCATTCTGGCCACCACGTTCCCTCTGGTACTGTTTCAATGCATCATCTACCCACTGTGAGTCGGTGAGGGCTGGTGTTCCCTCAAAGCACCAGGCTCAGAGGACATGGATAGATAAACCTGCAAGGACCCAGGTACTAGTGACAGCTCCACCACAGATCAACCATGTGGGCTCAGAAAAGCCACCTGCCCTTGCTACCCCGGACCAAGGGTAACAGTGATAAAGGAAGCTGTGAATATACGAGAATGTTTTGAGCTACTGAGTTACTGGTCAGAGTAACCCCTTACCTTCTGACAGATCCACCTCCTTCAGGGGAATCAGCAGACACTGACCCTCCTCCACTCTTTTTATGTATGGTACTGGGAATTGAACCCAGGACCTTCCACACACTAAGCGAACTCTCTGTCACTGAGATACATTCCTAGACTATTCTTTTACTTTTCTGTTTTTCTGTCTCCTTTATCCCCAGGTGGAACTTGAACTTTCTATCCTCCTGTCCCACCTCCTGAGTAACTGGGATTACAGGTCACCTCCGTAGTCACTATGTAGCCAAGGATGACCTTGACCTTTTGTCCTTCTGACTCCAGCTCCTGAAAGTTGAGCATGCACAACCACACTCAGCTGAGGGCTGAACCTAGGGCTTTACTCATGCTAGGCAAGTACTCTACCAACCAAGCCACAGCCCAGCCCCTCCTCCCAAATACTATAAATCATTTCCAGATGGTTTTTAATACCAAATACAGGCTAGATGACATATACAAATGTCATACCATACTGTTTAGGGCTTAATGTCTCTCCATGTTCACTAGAGATATAATTTAAATATTACTCTTTCTGGTCAACAGTTGGTAGATTCTGAGGATAGGAAACCCACAGAGGCAAAGGACGCGCTGTGTTCAGGATGTTGCATGGACATACCTGCAGTTCTGCTGTTCTCACTACTGAACAGGAAGAGGAAAAATGGTGATAAGAACAATGGTGGCACAGAGAGGTTGAGACACTCACTACAGTTGCACAGCAGCCAGCCTCTGAGCCAGAACATACCATGAGCTTCTGCTGCCCCCCATATGCCTCTGTCAGCAGATGGAAATTGTCACAGGTCCTCTCCCATTTGCCCAGAGCCTGAGAAGCCACCTTCCCCTTGGCACTGCTCACCTAACAGGCAACATTCCTGGGCCTCTTCTGCTGATGGATGAGGCAGGTGAACTCCGCGGGGGCGAAATCAAAGTGCATTTCGAAGGTTAGGTGTAGAAAGGCAGGCCCCTTGGGGGTGGCAGTGGAAGCCCCAAGGTAGACAGCCAGGGAGAAATGCCCTCCTCCCTCCCACTACCTAAGCATCTTAGGCATAGCACCAATAGTACCCAAACTGTGGCATTCCTGAGGCCCCCCAGCCTCGGATAGGTGTCCCTCAAATAAAATACATCTGTCCCTGACAGGATCTGAAGGTGATGCATGCCAGCTGGCCCTCTGTGATCAACAGCTTCAAAGGTCTTTCCGCAAAAACAGTGGCCAGAGGCCTGGTGAGACAATTCAGCAGTTGAGTCCATGTTTGCTCTTCCAGAGGACCTGAGTTCAATTCTCAGCATTTATACCTGGAACTCCAGCTTCAGGAGATTTGACACCTGTAGCTTCTCCAGACACTTGTACTCCTTCACACACAAACATAATTCAAAACAAGACAGTGACCAAGTGGCCAAGGCTTACTGAGCTGGGCACTTAAAACGTTCCTGCCGTAATCCACATGGCTATCCTTGGAAATGCTACTGTGACCAGAATCACTTTACAGACACTGAGGATCACGGAAGTCAGGTGGAGTCTCAGCTCAAAGCTAGCATCTCCCAATCTCCCCCTTCAGCCCCTCAAACTTCTAAGAGAAGGAACCAGGACCGGAAGGTAGCTTGGCTCCAAGGCCTGTGTTCTGGCACCACCCAGCTGCCTCTTGGCATAGGCCCCTCCTCTGGCACAGCAATAATTTTCAATCATTAGAATACTTACAAGCCCATTCCCTGAATACCGGCAGAGTGATTATAACCAGGCCTAGATTTCAGTTTATTGACTGAACCCTGCAAGCGTGGGTGAAGTTATTACCCTGATTTCATGGACACCGAAAAGGGTGTCACCAGTCCAGTGTATTTAGCTTAGAGGTGATATAGTCAAGGTTTAACTCAGATCTGAAGCCTAGTATCCTTGCTGGCCCCCAGAGGACTCCCTAGCCATGTGCCCACATCAATGCATGAGGGCTCACAGTGAAGGAGGGACTGACATAGTGCTAACAGCTGAGCAGACTGCTTAATGTGGCAGTCTTTGTTGGTGGCTGCTCTGTGGGACACTGTAGGAAGACATGAAGGCAGGCAGAGTTCCTACTGGAGTTGAGGACCAAAGAGCATCTCCCAGAGACTGCCTTGGCTCTTTAAGAGTACTACCCTAGGGGTTGAGGATTTCCCTCAGCGGTAGAGAGCTTGCCTAGCAAGAATAAGGCCCTGGGTTCGGTCCTCAGTTCCAAAGACAAGTGTACTACCCTTAACTTCAATTTGCAGAGTGATTTGTAGCCCAGAGAGATGAGGACCGAGTCCCCCAGGGATGAAGTAGCAAAGCCAGGAAATAAACCTAGAACTATGTGTGTATTTATAGGGAGCCTGTTAGGACTCACTCAGCATGACACTGGGCAAAGTATCCAAAGTCAACTCCCAAAATACTGATGGTGAAGCTGGAAAGCAAACCAGTCTACTCTATCAGGCTCTGAGTGGATAGGCCCATCTGCCCACACTACCCAGGCTTCCAGAGGAGAAGCTTCTACCACACTCACTCACCCTGTTTTCTATGGTTCTAGCAATGTTCAGCATGGACAACCAGGATCAACACACTGCTGTGAGCATGGCATGATTGTCTTAGGACAATGTGTAAAGTAATGTCATTGTCCCCTTTTGTAGGAGGAATGGACACTGAGGCTCAGAGAAGTGATCTGCTGGCTTACAGACCACAGACGGAAACTCACAGCTCCAAAGTTAGGGCACTTGCATTGGCCTTCCCTGAGGCACAGCATTCCTTCCTGTGGCCCTTGAGCACAGGCTACATCCTCAGATATCAATGTTTCCAGACTCTTGGGAACAGCAACAATCAGAAATCAGAAATCCTTTTTGAGTTGTTTGGTTGTAAGTTAATGTCTTAGGACAGGATCTTACATCGTTTAAGCTGGCCTGGAGCTCACTATGTAACCAGGTGTAGCCTGAAGTTTCTGGTCTGTCTGGCCTGAGATCCAGACCTCCAGTCCCACAGCTGCTTAGCCCCAAATAATCACACAAAGGCTTATATTAATCATAAACTGTTTGGCCTATGGCTCAGACTTATTGCTAGCTATCTCTTGCATCTTAATTCAACCCATTTCTATTAATTTATGTCTTGCCATATGACTTGTGGTTTATACCTGTGTTTCTTTACATCTTGCTCTCCTGGGTGGCAGCTTAAGCATCTCCCTCTGACTCCACCCTTCTTCCCCTTTATCTATGCTTGGATTTCCCGCCTGCCTATAAGCTGACATGCCATAGGCCAAAAACAGTTCCTTTATTACTCAATGGTAATTTACAGCATACAGAAAGACATCCCACATCAACCAGAATGATCTTGAGCAATCTTAGCACTTAGGAGGCAGAGGCAGACGCAGAAAGATTGCTGTGTGTTTGAGGCTAGCCTGAGCTTTACAGCAAAACCCTATCTTAAAAAAAAAATTTTAAAAAAAAGCAAATTTGTGAAGCCCGGGGTCATCAGATAGACTCGGGTTGACTACAGCTGGCACTTTACATTTCAGTAAGTACTGCCAATTGGCTCAACCTCCATGCAGATGGGTTGAGAGGTCAACATGATCTGTGTTCCCACAGATGAAATTGGCCAAGTCCCTCAATCCCAGCCCAGCCTCATTTTCTTTAACTGCAAAATAGAACCATGTAAAATAGCTTCCACACAGGGTAGTCTGGGGATTAAATGAGGTGTGAGCTGCAAGGTCCCAGACACTCAGTAGATTCTGGTTTCATTTCCCAACTTCACTTGTCAGGCTCATCCCCAATTCTTTTTGAAGTGGCCTTTGGCCACTCTGAGCCTCCTGGCCACACATCAGTAGCCCATGGCCTTGCATCTCTTTTGGGTGGTACATAGCTGGTTATCTATGTCTTTGCCCTTTGTATATAGTAGGTACTCAATAGATTTCCTCACTGATGATATAAACTGCCAAGTCAGTATCTGGGCACTCCTGAGCCTCTTTGTGGTCAAACAACAGATTTCCCACAGAATGATCAATGTGCCTAGTGCAATACAAAGGGGGCTTAGGTGGCACACAAAATACTAATTTCTGATAACCGAAGCATCTCTGGGTGTGATCAGATCTGCGGCAATTGACTGGCTTTCTAGTTATGTAAAAGGACAAAGTCTGACCCAGGTGTGGTGGTGCACGCCTAAAATCCCAGCCCTAGGGAGCTAAGGCAAGAAGATATGTCACAGTCATCTAAAACCTTCCATAAGTGGCTGCTGCATCCTTAGCTTTCCTTACATGGCTGTGCCTCTTTGATTGGGTGGCATGAGCCCTCTAAGCTACCTTTTCTCCATTCAAGGCCCTCTGAAGCTCTCCCATTATGGGCTAAATGTCTCAAAAAACTAAAGAGAAATGCTTTTTAGATAAATATTTACTTAAGGGGTTGACAAGATGGCCCAAGAAAGAAATGTGCTTTCTGTCAAGCCTATGGACCTGAGTTTGGTCCCAAGGACTACACACGGTAGAAGGGAAGAACTAACTCCTGCAAGTTGCTCTTGATCTGTCTACACAAACACACACACACACACACACACACACACACACACACACACACACACACACACATACACACACACACAAAGGAAATGAAAAATTTGTAATTATGAAGATAGGACACAGAGAGAAGTAGATGAGATGATGCATTTCCACAGTTGTATGGCCTTTGGCATGTCACATGTCCTACCTCATCTGCCAAGAGAAAAAAGTCACATAAAAGCAACTTTTCAAGGAGTTTCCTGACTCATTTAAGAGTACCTGCCCTCGCTTGGTGAGTCCCAAGTCATTTGTTGGCTGACCAGTTGGGAGCCTGAATCACACAAACTTCTGCAGCTTATCTCCCTCCTCTGTCATCCTAGATGACTTTACAGTTGATGGAAGAGGTGGGATTTTTGCTGGAAATTCCCAGGCAGTTGTCCTGGGATTGGCAGGCCCAGGGTGGACCAGAAGATGTTTAGTTCATGCTTTTTGAGTTCCTAGACTGTGAAATGCTGGTGCGTGCTGGTAAAAGAGGACTAGACACAGCAGGCAGCCTTCCAGCTGGTGGCAGGAGTTCCATCAGGATGAAACAACTCATTATTTTATTTCAGTGCTGTGACTAAATCTACAAATTTACACAGGCTGGATACGTGCTCTGTCCACAGCTAAGGGCTCAGTGTCCTGTCAGCATTCCCCAAATCAGTTCTCTTGCCTGCCCTCCACTGCCCCTCAGGTTGAGGACCAGGTGACATCTGAGGTATGACTCAAGGTCAGGTACAGGTAGAGTACCTGGAAGCTGCAGGTGCGTCGTGGGGTGGGAAATGGGGTGGGAGCAGACAACCAGGAGGAGTAAACCACCTATCACATGGTAAATGTGGTACCAACAGGCAGATGGCACCAGGGAAGGGTGGAGAGGTTCAGTGCATAGGGCCAAGTGGCCTGATCTTCATGGTGTCACTAGCCTCTGGGCCCAACACTTCTAGAGCATCATAGAAGGAAGCTGCTGACACAGGAGACGGTAATTCCTCAAGGCCTGCTGTGGATGGACCTGCTTTCCTTGGTTCTGGAAAAGCCCTCCAGTCCAGAGACACAGGGAGTGAGGGTTGATGAGGTACTGGAATGTGGAATGTGAACAGACTTTGAAGCTACAGGTGGGCTAGAGTTAGACCAGATGAAAGAGATGGATTGAGTGGTCACGGGTCAGAAGCCAGGTTATATATCCCCAACTGTGCAGGCTCCTTTCAGCCCTGGAGAACGAGACCTGTGTCTGTAATTGGCGCATTAGTGCGAAGAACAGAACTTTTCATCTGCAGCCCCCAGTGCAAACTAGCCCAGATGCTGCTGCGTTGGTGAGGAGCCTCCAGTTTCATGGTAAAAAAAAAAAAAAAAGCAAGTGATATTGACACCACACTGGGAAGCTAGCAGCCTCACGGGGCTTTTGACGGCAGAGAGCTTGGCTGAGAACCCACAAACGCCTATGCCTGGCTTCTGCACTCTGACAGCAAATGGTAGCGTTGGGGTCTAGAGCCCACCTGTCTCACATGGTATATACATGTCACACCTTGGAATGAGAGAGGTTTCTACTCCTGGGACCTCATGTGGCTGCTACCTGATTAAAGACTTAAGCAACAAGGTTCGGTGCCCATCCATGATCCATACAGTAAATCTTTCTGCTTTCGCTAACAAAGAGCAATGTCTAGGCCAGGAGTGCAAAGGCTCCCTGAGCCTGGGGGAGGGGCTTGTCAAATGGGTGTGCTGGGGCCACCCACTGTCCAGAATGGGATCCTGCCTCCTCAGCACTCCGCTTAGAAGGAGGCACAACATTCCTATCTGGGCAGGATAAGGTGGGGGGACAAAGAGGCTGCGGTCCCCCTTAGAGACAAAACACTCTTCAGGACTTAATTAAAATGTCCATCAAAGAACAGCCCAGCCAGGGATTGTGGGATGAAACACAACTAGTTGGATTGAACATGTTCCAAGTCAATTTCATTCCCGGGCACCCAGGGGTTCTAACACTAGAGAAGAGACACAATCCTTCCTCAGTCTAGGTAGGCTTTTCTGCCATAGCAGGTGGAGGTGGGGTTTCTGAAGATGTCCAGGTCCTATTTGAGTGGCAGGAGAACTTGACCCTTGGACTCTCAAGGTGGTGGTTGAGAGGCTGATCTGCAAATGGAGGAGACGGCCGGAAACCCTGTTTCACAGCACTAGGCTTTCGAATCATCCTAATGTTGGGATTGAGCCCGAGCCTTGAAGCCTCTGCAACTGCCCCTGTGGAAGAGCAACTTTTCCTTGAAGTGACTCCCAACTCACCACGCTCCATCTTTGTTCATATGTTACCTCCTTGTTGAGGCCAACCTGACCATCACTATTGATTTTCATTTGCTTATTTATTTATTCATTCATTCATTTATTCCCTTTGCAGTGCAGAAATGGAACCCAGGACTTAGTGTATGCCAGGCAAGCATGCTACCACTGAGCCACACCCTGAGCTTCCTGACATCCTTAAAATCCCTGTCCTTCTCCCAACCCTCCTCACCCCCTGACTCTGTTCTGTAATCGTCTCCAGAGCTTCCAGAGCCCCACGTTGGGTGACAGATTTAAAAAAAAAAAAGATTAATATTTATTAAAGAGTTTAGATGAAACCCTTACTAATACAAGAGAGTAAACAGTTGTGAAGTTCTTAGAAAGCTGGACTGGTCTACGAGGCTTTACTCAGTGTGTCAGGTCTTCTATCTAAGAACAGGAAACGGGACCTTTCCATATGTGTGCCACAATCTTAAACTGGCCCTCTGGCCACACCTTGAATATTGGCGCCCTAAGACTATAGGTGATTTTTAGATCTACACTGGCCAAGGACATACCTGGGTTAGTTGGAACCAAGAAATCCGGAGATGTCTAGGTGGAGCCACCCTGAAGAGTGACATTCTCATCCAGCTTTCAGGTGGGCATTCCATTCCTCAGGTCCCCTCTGGCTTAGCCAAGCACAAGACACCAAACCCCACCCCCACACACTGTTTCTGCTGTGGAATTGTTGAGAAACCACATTACACCCTCTGTCTCACTCCTAGGTTCAAGAGTAGCTGCCTTGTTCCTTGAAGATGACAGAGCAGCTGCCTAGGCTCACATACCAGCAAAAAGCCCTGGGGAGAGGTCGGGAAAGTCCTGAACACAAGACATTTGTCTGGAAAATATGAGTTCTTGGTGTGATGTGTTAGGAACCTGAACCCATATAATTTCTCTTTTCCTAACAAAAAATAAACACTGGCAGATCTTGGAACTAGGTGGGATGTTCCCAGTGGCCACCACTGCCAGCACAAGCTGGCCTGAGTCTCTTGTGGGTTAGTTTCCCTCCCAACCACCAGGGCTGCCTGCACAATATGAAGAGTAATGGAAACATGTTAATGTGAAATTGGAATCCTTTTTACATGGGTAGTTTCTTGGAAATCTCTGCTTTTCCATCCTCAGCACCAGAAAGAAAAAAGACTTAGGACCATAGCTCCACACTGTAACCATTCATGGGGAAGATGATGGCCTTTTAATTAAATGACTCTAGAATGGTTGATTCCCCAACGGAATCTAATGAGTTTTGACCCCCTACCTCACATCAAATACAAAACTCCACTGCAGAGTGATCACAGGTGCAGGGGTAAAGGTGAAGAAAGCTTTGTGAGGGAAACGTCTTCAGGACGCCAGTGTAGGCAAAGATGGCTTAGAGAGGACACGCAGAACACTGCATAAAAGACTGATACAGCGGGCCTCTTTAAAGACATCATCAAAAGATATTATTAAGGAAACAATGGCTGGACGTTTGACCAGGCCTATGATCCCAGAACCCAGGAGACAGAAGCTAAAAGATCGCCTGAAGTTTAAAGTCAGTTCTGATCTCTGCAGCAAGTTCCAGGCTAGCTAGCCCTACATAGCATGATCCTGTCAAGAGGGAGGGGGAGGAGGGGAAGGAGGAGGGGGAGAAGGAAGGGGAGGAGGGGGAGGAAAAAGGAAAGCCATGGGGTGGGGTAGTTCAATGGATAAAGTGCTTGGCTAGCATGGTGAGGCCCTGAGTTCCATCCTCATTACAGAAAGGAGTGGAGAAGGAAAAAAGAGAGAGCGAGGTTGCCAAGTGTGGTGACGAAGGTCTATAATTCTAATATTTAGGGGGCTGTCAGTAATCTTTAGAGCAGGTTCTCAACCTTCCTGACGCTGTGACCCTTTAACGCAATGACCCCCAACCATAAAACTATTTTCATTGCTACTTCATAACTGTGATTTCCCTACTGTTGTGAATCGTAAAGATCGGATATGCAGGATATCTGATACGTGACTCCTGAGAAGGGTAGTCAGACCTTTGAAGCGGTTGCGACCCACAGCTTGAGAATCACAACTTTAAAGGATGAGGCCAGTCTGGACTACATAACAGACTCCACCAAAACAAGAAAAAAAGGAAGAAAGGCAGGGATGGAAGTCCCTTGGGAGGCAGGGACTTTCTTTTTCTTTGGCATTTTTCAGGCAACATCCTGCATCCTTAGGAACACATTACAGGTAAAGGGAGGGTTTCTCCCAGAAGCTAGAGCACCAAAGAGAAGGATTCTGGGTAGGTTTTTGTTTGTTTGTATATTAAGGCTCTGCTAAGGTAGCATCCTGGCGAGGCGTCTCTCCTTCCTTACATGTTTACTTAATATTTTCTTTGTAAATTTTATTTCGCCCAGTTACAATAGTAGATATGCTGCACATTGCCATTTATAACAAACAGCTGTCACAAATGTGACGGAGGATGTAAAGCAACCTTCCTGGTGGCATGTGAGTCGGTCCAGCCACTTTGGGAAACTGGCAGTGCCAGCTAAGGCTGCATGTGCCATTCATGGCCTAACACAGTGCTCCTTCCACTCTGCACAGGGAGCACATATGTTCCTATTTGGCGTTGGCACACACCAACACACAAGACCACCTTCCTCACTGAATCTAAGACTAGAAAGAGCCCAAATGCCCTTCCCAGGACAACAGACAACTGAATACACAGTAATCTTTCCCTGAAAATGAGACACTGCACAGCAGAGATCTTTGATCTCTAACCACAGACAGCCAACCAATAATAGCCTAGTGGGGAGAGGTTTCTAAATTATCTATTACTGCATTTGAAAATGAAAGCACAGGGACCATGTGGCCTAAAATGGATGAGGCGTCTGACTTCGGAAAATTAAAGCACAGACTTAAACTTTCTGACCCTTTACAAAAGTGTGCTGCCCCCCCACCAGGATGCAGCAAGTGAAAAGATGAGCTTTAATTCACGCAAAAACATGAAAGAAGACCAGCGAGATGCCTCAGAGGAAAAGCACGCTTGCTGCCAAGTCTTATGGCCTGAACTAGAGAACTGAGGCCTATAACTTCTCTTCCAACTGCACCTGCGCAGTAGTACACACGGGCTCTCTCTCTCTCTCTCTCTCTCTCTCTCTCTCTCTCTCTCTCTCTCAATGTGTTCTTAAAATTTTAAAGTATGAGGAATTTTACATACATGTGTTGAGCAAAAAAATGACAAACAGCTTTGGACTGTGCGCCTCTCTGCAGCTCTCTGGCACCTTCCCATTTTGGGGTGTGCATTCCCATTTTTTTGGACAGGATCTCACCGGCTGGGCTTGAACTCACAGAGCTTGAATCCACCCCTGCCTCCTGAGTGCTGGGGTTAAAGGTATGTGTCACTATGTCCAGTCTATGGGTGCTTTCACTATTTAAAAAGTTTTGACATAATTCACCTTAAAGCAGATGTATTTTGTGTTTAATTATGCATGTGTTTGTGAAGAAGTATTTGCACAGGAGTGCTGATGCCCAGGTTGGTCAGAAGAAGGTGTTGGATCCTCTGGAGCTGGAGTTACTGATGGGTCATGAGCCACCCAACTTGAATGCTGGGAATAAAACTCCAGCCCTCTGCCCAAGTAGGACAGGCTCTTAACCTCTGCACTTTCT
This sequence comes from Phyllotis vaccarum, assembly GCA_033318265.1. Lineage (NCBI taxonomy): Eukaryota > Metazoa > Chordata > Mammalia > Rodentia > Cricetidae > Phyllotis > Phyllotis vaccarum. The sequence continues at coordinate 4,118,512 of JARWLC010000003.1, forward strand.
CTCCAGCCCTGCTTTCTCTTAATAAATAATAATAACAGCTTCTATCCCTAGTATATATAAGTAGCCAAACATTAGCACCCATCTGTTTCTTCCATTTATGTAATGTTCATGGTGACAGAAGTTACAAGGGCATCTACTAGGAGTTAATAGTTCCAGGTGTGTAATTATACTAAACTCCATCCAATTTAGATTTGTCTGCCTGAAATTTCTTTATCCATATACTTTTTAAGAATTAAAGAGGATTTTCACCATTTTATTACTCTGTGTGTGCTCACAGGTACATGCCAATGCTAAAGTGTGGTAGGTGGAGGGTGAACCTTGGGTTAGTTTTTTTCCTTTGACCATGTGAGTGCTAGGAACCCAGCTCAGGTTGTCATGTATCCACTGAACCATCTAAGCAGCTCCAAAAAGCCACATCGAGAAGCCCAGATCTAAAGACAGGACCAGAGAGTGTCTCCCAGCCAACCTCCTTTCTCCACACTGAAAAGGTAGGCAAATGCGGGCTCCACAGCAGTGTCTCCTGAAGGAGAGCCATCTGCATCCCACTGATTGTACTCAGGATAACTGTAGCCATACCACGGACCCTTCTAATCAGAGCACCCCATGGTAGGGCCATTCTTACCCACTCAGCACTACATTTAATACCATTTGACCCCAATAGCCTGCTTCCACTGATGATACCAATGACATTCTTCTTTGTCTGGTTGTCCAACTTCAAAAATAAATCTCTTCAGAGCTTGTTAGCAATACCCCATGTCTGCCAGGTTCTTTCTCTTTTAAATTTTTTTATAATGACTGTTTGTTATTGTGTGTGCACATGCCATGGTATATGGAATAGAGGTCAGAGAGCAGCTTGTTGGAGTGGGGGTCCAACTCGAGTCCTCACTTGGTAGTGATGCCTTTCCCCTCTGAACCACCTCATGGGCTCAGGTTAGCTTCTTTTGCTTTCAAGATCAGGGAATGAGAGAGCAGAAAAACCTCACCACCACCAAGTCCTGCGGGTGGTTCTTGCAGATACACTCTGAGAAAAGAGAGCCAGAGAAGGAGGCAATGGCAGAGGATTTGAGGGAGGTAGGGGCAGCAGGGAGGTGAGGTAGGTTCTGTGAAGTTGGGCCGTGTACCAGTCATGGGAACCTCAGCCAGCAAGGTTTGGGTGAAAGCTGTCTGTGATGAGGAGGCTATGTGGATGTCACTCCCAGAGCAGCCTGGCATCGGAACCTAGCTGTCACAGTGAGCTTGTCCAGGGAGGTCTCGTCCACATCTGAGTACCAATCAGGAGAACAAAAGTTGCACGTTCAACCTTTCCCAGCATACCTTCAGGTTTTCATCATCAGCTCAGGTTCAAAGCTACCTCACCTAGCTCCAATGTGTGTATGGGTGGTTGTACACAGGTACCAGTGCTGAGCCAAGCTGAATGATGGGTTGTGCCAAGAGAGGCTGAATAAGACAAAGTACAAAAAATAAATCAGAGCCCTCTGGTGTAATGGCTTTTAAGAGACCCAGAGACTAGCCCAGCCTCAGCCAGTACAAACTGGTAATAACTAATGCTTTAAAACATGTGTTCTTAAGCACTTAAGCATAAGCCAACATGGGGTCCTTATGGGGCCTTGTAGAGAATGGAGTCCGGATACAACATTCCTACACCAGAGAGACCATTGCTGGAATCCGCAGATACCAACAAATCAAAACTCTTTCTCTTGGCTGGGGAGAGGGTCTGGGAAAAAGTATTTAAGGTTTCCCTCTTCATAATAAAATTGAATTTGTTCGCTTCAGTTTGTTCCTAGAGTCTGAGTCACATGCCATCTTGGTCCCCTCCCAAGGGAAAAAGCAGGACCCTGAGCATAGAGACAGCCCTGATTCATAACCCCATACCAGGCACACTCCCCAACATTTTTGGCAGCCAACGCTGGGCTTTTTTGGCTTCGCTATTAACTACACCTGGTTTGGGGTTATTTTTACTGTTGCTGTGGTCTTTTTGGCTTTTTAATTTTGCCTGCTGTTGTCAGTGGTGTTCCAGATGTGAGAGGCCACCTCTGTCTTAGGTCCGGCTTCCCCTCTTCTCAGTTCAGTGTGGTGGTGAAGTTTGCACCTTCTCAGTGATAGTAGGTGAGATGGCCTCCGCTCTGTGTTCTATCCACCTCAATCTCTACCTTCTGAGGCCCAACTTCCTTTTTTCCAGTGTTGTTAGGGATAAAGCACCCGCTTAGGTTCTCTCTGCATTTCCATATAATCAGGAACCAGGGTCTGCTTCCAGATAAGCAGACCCCCAACAGAGACACAATGTGTGCATAAAGATAGGAGAGCTGGAAAAATTCTGTTGTGAGGCTTCATTTTGGCCCCATGGATCTCTCTTGAGAACATAGAAGAAACGTACCTGTAGATAAAAATGCTGTTTCTAGCAAAAAAAGAGGCCAGTAACTTCCTTGTTTGCCCAGCCTGCACCTTGGCAGCTTACTCCTCACCCAAAGTATCCTTTCAGGCAATTTGACTTCCCAGGCTCAGAAGGAGGCTCTAGCCCACCTCTGTTACAACAAGGTTTCCTGGCCCTGGGCAGCCAGAGGTCCAGACCCACAGACCTGCAGCCCCAGACCCCTTAGCCGCCCACTACTGCTTAGGCCCTCAAAATGACTCAGACACTTACATTAATTTCATGCTGTTTGGCCTATGGCTTAAGCACATTGTTAGCTTGCTCTTACATCTTAACTCAACCCATTGTCATTAATCTGTCTACCACGTGACCCGTGGCTCACCTGTGCTCCTTACATGTTTCTTCTTTAGGGGCTGGCTCAATCTGATCTGACTCCGCCCTCCTTCTCCTAACTATTCTGATTCCCCACCTACTTCTTCTACGGTGCCTGCCATGGCCCAAACAGTCCTTTATTTAAAGACTGATACTCACAGCATACAGAAAGACATTCCCACACCACTCTTCTGTACTGCAGTCAGCACAGAAGCCATGGTTTGAGCCTGCTGGCTCATTTTCTCAGGCAGATCATTCCCTGGTAGCAGCTGCTGCCCTGGTGGCTCCCTGGCCTTCAATGCTTTTTTCCTGTGTTGGACCCAGCTATGCCTGTACTGGACAGCCAGCTAATTAGGGAACTGGCAGACAGGAACATGGATGCTACTATATTAACTAAACTTAAATTGTTCCATTTTCTACACAAAAAGTTTCCTCAGTTCTAAAGGCCGCTGTCTGCCTGAGATCGAAGTTTTAAAAACCCCAACCCTACTCCCATTAATTGGCTGTCAGACCAAAACATCTGGGTAGAACAGTGGCCTATAATTAAACCCAAATTATCTATATAAAAAAATTAGTTGCTAAACAGCTAAAGGCTGGTCTAAAGGGCTCAATATGTGTCCTCTAGAAGCAGACACAATACTCCCATTTTTGTTAATGCAAAAAAGTCAGGCAAGTTCTGACTTTTACAAGACCTAAGGGAAGTAAATGGTCAGATGGAGAAATGTAACAGCCATAGTCTGGCCTTCCACATGCCAGCACAACTGCTCCATCGCATTATATAATATTAGACATTAAAGATTGCTTTTTTTTTTTTTTCAAATTCTCCTGGCACCTAAAAAGATAGAGGACATTTTGCCTTCACAGTATGAGAGCCAGCTAACAGGTACCAATGGGCAATTTTGCCACAAGGAATGAAAAACAGTCCAGCTATGTGCCAATTTTATGTTGCACAAGCTTTAGTCACTGTCCCTAAAGACATCACCTTGGTACACTATGTAGATGATCTATTACTGGTACATCCTGACTCAACCTACTTATACAACCTGTAAATTAATACCTCCTTAAGCGTGACAGTGGCTCCAGATAAGGCTCAGTTTTTAAGATTTATTATTGCTAAAGATATTTGCCCTCTATCCTTTAAATTAGATGTAAAAGATATTCATTAACAAAACTACAGCAGTTATGTGGGACTGTAAATTGGCTTAAACCCCTTTGCCTACAAGATGTAGTAAACCAAAGAACAGAGCCATGGTACTTGTCTCAAATTAGATCCCATTCCAAATTACCAAAAATATTAGCTAAAAAAATATAATAAAATAACTGACACCATTATACTGACATCTACAGTTGATTTGCTCGAACAAGCTAGAGCTTTGTACCAACAGTTTCATTTTCCTCAAAATTTACATAAATCACTCTCAGAGCTTCCCATTTCCCAGTGCAAACACCTGTCCAGAACCTGTGCCACTGTGCACCACTGGCCCTCCTCAGGCCCCTACAGAGGGTGGGGGTCAGCCCATGAGGCTTGATACCTTATGCTATATGACTGATAGGTGTGACGTATTATGCTTCAATTGGTAATTTAAAGTATGTGCATGAAATGATTGACACTTGTTCTAGATTTACGTTTGCAGAAACCATTGCCTTGAGAAAAGGTTGCTAACGTCATAAAGGCAATTAACTCCAGCCACATAAAGGCAACTAAGTCAGCCACTTCATCATAGGAGGACCTTGAGTTGGTAAAACTGACAATGGCTCTGCCTATGTGTCACAACAGCTTAGTAAATTCTTAGGATCCTGGAAGATATCTCACACAACAGGCATCCCTTACAATCCACAGGGACAAGCCATTGTAGAAAGAGCTAATAAAACGATTAAGGATCTCTTGAAAATTATCACCAAAAGCTAAGAGAGATCCTAACATGGTTCTGGTGGTACTTCTCTCTCACATCAATTTCCTCAGCTTTGATAAAGCTAGATTTAGCCCAGCATACAAGCACTGGGCATATTTGCCTAGAGATATGCCCTGCCTCTTGTCAGGTAGAGGGATCCCGTTTCTCTCCAATGGCAAGGGTACATGTGTGTTTTTCCCCAAGATGACACAACACCTATATGAATACCTTCTGGAGATGTTTGTCCAGCAACAGCTCACAAAACTCTGCCCATAAAAGAAACCCCAGGTGGATAATGGATTTTCTCCTTGCTGTAGTAATTACCCCCACTTTGGCTGAAGATCTATGGACACTTGTACCATCGCGCCCCCCCCCCCCATTCTTTTACCTGTGGCTGTTGACTCTCCTGCATTCCCAAGTTTATTTACCTCTAATGTGACCTTAAGATGGCCTGTTAGGGACCTGATAACTACTGTACAATGAATGAAAAATAGATGGTCTATCAAAAGAATACTTTGTTTTACCCTAAAGGCCTCTTTTAATGATCCCTGTATAAATTTATACAAGATGGCCACAGAGATTTTTATGATACCTCCATCAATAGAATTTTTAATTGGGCCAGAAAGTACTTGCCATCCTTGCTATATTAAGAATTCATTAGAGTGCTCCAAAATAATTTGTCCATCATTATTAGCTCGATGTGCAAAGTGCTCAGCTTTCCTACCTTAGTGGGCCTTCTCATTCCTTGGAAACATTGTCAATCAGTGCTGTCTTCCCAATCATTTCAAGATTTTCCAGTACAACCCGATAAACATTATTTTAAAAATCAAAGTTATAATTATACACTTGGCTTATAGAAGCATATTTTCACAAACGCCTTTAAAACTACCCCATATTTTGGCAGAAAACCCTTAAAATCTAGATGTGATCCTATTATGGACAGTTGAGACTTATGCAGCACATCCGACTGTCTTGATACGCAGCATCTGATGGCAGTTTTCTATGATGAAACTTACTCCCACAAGATATATATATATATATATATATATATACATATATATATATGTATATTTTAAAAATCACAACCAATTCACAAGGTTAGTTTAAAAACCACCCAGTTTGTGTCCGGCCGCCATTTTTCTTCTTGGTAATGAATGCCTCTATTATAGGTAATGTTCTTGACTGTTTCCGAGAAGTTTGCTTTCTAACAGCTTGCTGGCAAGGATATTCGGAAACAGCTACATTAATGAAAGAACCAGCTGCCATTTGGGTCCCTGTTATTAATGTTACTCATTTTCACGCTGCTATCACTATAGCTTAGACCAAATTGACAACAATAATTAGAGAGAAAAGAGATTTTTGAAATTATGGCTGCTATTATTACTGCCAGCCTTGGGAGGCAGCAGCTGGAGCGGTCTCATTGACTCAGACTGCTGCCACAGCTGAGACCTTGAATCCAATAGGAGCTCAGTCTGCTGACGCATTCCATGCCCAGGTAGTCATTAATCAACTCTCCATCAAGCCATACATACATTACAATAGCAAATTGATCTTACGGCTGAAGAATTAGCATTGGTGAAAGACGTGCCATTATTAGCCTGTGATCCCAGAGACCAGGCAATCTGTCTCACCCCCTACAGGCTCTCCAATATCTCATTAGAGAGAAATCGACTGGCACACTATATAAAAGAGACCTAGTCATATAAGTTCCTTAATTATTCCTGCTAGTCCCTAAGAGCCACGCCCTCTGAACTCTGCCGTCAAGCCACGCCCTCCCCTAGGCTCTGACGTCAGGCTCGCTTTAAAGCAAGGTTCCTGGTGCATCTCCCTCGCTCTCCCTTTGTCTTCCCTTGGGGGCTCTCTTATTTTTCCTTTCTCCCCTTCCATTCTTCTTGCCTTCTCTGCCATTTTAGCCATAACCCCTCTGTTAATCGTAACCACACTCATCTGACAATAAATTCTTTTCTACATAGAACAGCCATTAAGAGTCTCCTGCTATCTGCCGCTGCCTTCTGCCTCGTTCCTGAGTCCCCACCTGCATCCATAGAAACCTGCCGCCAGATAACTAGCTAAATTCAAACCATGCCAATATATGCACAAAACCCTAACAATTCCATTTTACTTCAAGAACAAATCCATCAATTAAATATAACCAAGATGGCAGCCATAACCCTAAAAGCTGATTTCCTAAATAATATATAAAACAGTCTTAAAAGGCTATTTGATCCCTCCTAGATTCTTACATATACAATGTTGGGCAGAATTATGTTTTTAATTCTGCTGCTGTTTAAATGTCTCCTACAGCATATTCATCAGCAAAGAGTGGCCACTAAGGCGGTCCTACAGGTTTTGATGGCTTTTAGGCACTTAGAGCAAAGCCTTCCTAGACAGGTAATGCATACATGGTTCACTAAAATTCAAAAGACTATTGCCTAAGCTGGCCACCCAGACTTCTTTCCAGGTACGGTACTACTCAAGGACTGTTGTCTCTAGAGACCAGTAAGAGCCTATTTGGCAAGGCAGCCTAAGGCAGGCACAGTCCAAAATGCTTAGCCCTCCTGAGGTGGGGTCAACAAAGTCAGGACAAATCACCCTGGCTTCCACTGAGCATGTCTCACAAATAATAATACTGAAGGAGGAGGAGGAGAAGGATAGATATGCAGTGGCTTCTAAGAGGCCCGGAGACCAGACCAGCCTCAATAAATGCCTTAAAACATGTGCTCCTAAGCACTTACACATAAGCCAACCTGGTGTCTGCCTGGGTCCTTGAAGAGGGTGGAGTCCAGATACAGCATTCCTAGACCAGAGAGACCACCGGAAGCTGCAAATACCAACCAATCAAAGCCCTTTCCCCTAGCTGGGGGAGAGGTCTGGAAAAAAAGAATTTAAGATCCCCACAATAATAAAATTGAACTTGCTTGCTTCATCTTGTTCCTAGAGGCTGAGCTGTTGCTTCCCAGCCATCTTGGGCCCTCCCCCAAGGGGAAAAGCAGGACCCTGAGCAGAAAGGGAACCCGATTCTTGATCCCCAAACCCCCAATACTCTGATGGTTCTGACAAAGAATGGCAAGACATGATAACCCCCAAAGGGGGACTTTTAAAACTTAGATATGGGCTGGGGAGTGTAGCCCAGCATGCATAAATCCCTGGGTTCAACCCCAGCACAGCAGGGCTGTGGTGAGATAAACAGTACTTCCAGGACTCAGGAAATAGAGGAAGGATGGCCAGGAGTTCAAGGTTATTCTCAGCTACATAAAGAGTTTCAGGTTAGCCAGGGCTATGAGATTCTATCTAAAAAAAATAGTGCATTAGGATCCCAGAATTTGCATGAGAGAGGTATGTGACACACCTGTACATTGCAAGTCGTTTTCAGTTGTCATTAAGTAAATGTGGTCTTGATATGAATTCCAGACTGGGTTTGAACTCATGGTCCTCTTGCCTCAGCTTCCAAACAGTGCTGTGTTCTTACACATCAGAAATACATAACCCTACACTTGACTGGGAGGAAAAGTCAATGGATATGGAAGAGAAGCAAGCTAGGAGCAGGACAGCTTTAGTCTATATTCAGTACTGATACATTTACCAGGCATAAATTTTATCTATTAAAAAATTAAGCAGTGTGTGTGTGTGTAGGGGGAGCAGAAGTGGCTATAGTGGTGCAAATGTCACATGTACTCCTTTTTCCTCCTCCTTTGCATCCACAGTCTGTGGTAGGAACATGTTGTCTTAAAGTCACGCCACGCCCAGAGTGGAAACACCATAGTGTGCCAACATGGAATTTCCAAGCCTCTCCAGTGCACCCCAAGTGCTCAAAGATCACCACCTTCCAACTAAAGTAGCCTACCAAGGCTGAAATGAATGAGCAGAAGCTTGGGCCATACTCCCAGGGCATCCTGGTAACTGAAGACCACAGAGAACCAGAAAACAGGGTGGGGCATTAAGCTTTCTTTACACAGGGCCCTCTGGTCTAACCACCTCTGGCCTCTCCATGCAGGGACTGTGTGGCTCTGGGGTGCTGGGGAGCACTGTTGCATGCAATATCAGAATCCACCACCTAGGAGTGCAGGAGAATGATACTGACAAGGGAGGGGTAAGTCCATGTGCCCAGCACAGGACCACAAGCAGCTATTCCTATTAAGGTTTTGCATCTTATTTGAATTCTAATAATACCCTGTGAGCAGAGTACCTTGATACACCAAAGCTTAGATAAATAGAGTCTGTAATGGCCAGACGACAGAGACTCTGATTCAAGCCTAGCGTTTGATATGTTATGTCAGGATTTTCCAAGTTCTGTTCCAAGAAACACTTACTCTCCCACCACACTGTTCTAGTCACTTCTTTAAAATGAGAGTTTGTGAGCAATGAGTTCTTTTTTTATAGTCCAGGTTCAAATCTACCTCGCCCAGCTCAGATGTGTGTACTAGTGGATGTGCTCATAGGGACCATACTGGACCAGGGGGATGGCGGGTATGGGGGATTAAGTGAAATTAGACAGATATTTACTGCAGGACTCAGCAGAAGCTTTTGTTTGGTTAGTTTTTGTTTCTTGTCTTTTGAGACAAGGTTTCTCTGTGTAACTGCCCTGGCTGTCCTGGAACTCACTCTGTAGATCTGACTGGCCAGAAACTCACAGAGATCTGCTGGCTCTGCCTCCCAAGTGCTGGAATAAAGACATGTGCCACCACTGCTTGGCCAGCAGAAGCTTCTAAAAATTATTTATATCTTATGTGTATAAGTGTTTTGTCTGCATATATGTAAATGGACCTCATGCATGCCCAGTGCCTGAAGAGCTCAGAAGAAGGCATCAGATCCCTTAGAACTGGAGTTACAGACAGCTGTGAGCTGCCATGTGGATGCTGGGGACTGAATCTGGGCCCTCTGGAAGAGCAGCTAGTGGTTTTAACTATTAAGCTATTTTTCTAGTCACCCCCCCCAGAACCTTTAAAATGTTGATATTTGAGGCTGGAGAGATGGTCAGTTAAGAAAATCTCACTCTAGCATGGATGACAAATTCCCCATAGCTTCATAGATGGTGTCCCAATTTCATTGATGTTGTTGTAATAAAATACTCTGACAAAAAACAACTTTGGGGAGAAAGGAGTTTATTTCAGTTTACAGTTATACAGTCCATCATTGCAGGGATGTGATGTGACAGCTGGTCCTACCATATCCACAATCAAGAGCAGAAGAAATAGTGTCTTAGTTAGGTTTTTACTGCTGTGAAGAGACACCATGACCACAGCAACTCTCACAAAGGAAATGCATAATCGAGGTGGTTTGATGTGGGAATGTCTTTCTATATGCTGTGAATAAAGAACTGTTTGGGTCATGGCAGCCACCATAAAATTAGGCCTGGAAATCAGAGCATAGGTAGGAAAAGGAGGGCAGAGTCAGACAGAGACACAATTCAGCCATCCAAGAATCAACATGAAACGAAATAGGTAAGCCATGGTCCACGTGGCAGGACAGATTAATAGAAATGGATTGAATTAATATGAAAGAGCTAGCTAGCAATATGCCTGAGACACAGGCCAAACAGCATGAAATTAATGTAAGCATCTGTGTGTTTCTTTGGGACTTTGGAAATGCTGGTCCAGATAAGCATCGACAAGCAGATTCAAACAGTGGAGCTAGTCTGGGCCAGAACCTCATTCTACAGTGGCTCACTTACAGTTTCAGAGGTTCAATGCATTATCATCATGGCTGGGAGCATGACAGCAAGCAGGCAGGCATGTTGCTGGAGCTGAGAGTCTTTACAACTTGACCCAGGCAACAAGAAGCTGAGTGACTGTCACACTGAGTGAAGCTTGAGGAAAAGGACCTCAAAGCCCACCCCACAGTGACACACTTCCTCTAACAAGGCCAAACAGCATAAAGTTGAAATAAGCGTCTGAGTTATTTCTGGGGGCCTGAGTGGCTGGGCGGCTGAGGGGTCTGGCGTGGCAGGGTCTGGACGTCTGGCCGCCCGAGACCTAGAAACCTCACTGCAACAAAACAAAAACAAAAAAACAATAAAAACAACTATGGGGCAGCTCATGCTGACAACTCCTATTGATAGAAAACCAAAGAATTGTGTATAAAACACAGAGCTGAAGAGATGGCTCAGAGCTAAAACTTCCTGCTCTTGTGCGGGATCTGAGTTCAGTTCCCAGCACTCAAATGTCAGCTCATAACACCCTGGCCCAAGGAGCTCCAACACCCTCTTCCTAGTTGCTTGGGCTTCTACACACACACACATACATAAAATAAATAACTTTTGAAATGCGTCTGCTGTAAAAGCAGCTGGTACTAACTGCTGGGATACTTCTCCAGCCCAGTTTCTGTATTTTAAGGAAAAAAATTGTTGAATTGATGTGGCACAGCATACTGCTGAATACAGCAGCAAAGCCTTCTTTTTCTCGCTTTGTACATTTATTTCATGACTCTTTGCCTTTTGAAGATATTTTGTTGGTATCTTTTCTTATACTATCAATGAAACACATATTTCTAGCATCGGTCTTAAAAGTACAAGATATTTTCTCCTTAATTTGAGAACAAAATAAAAATATCCACTGCCTCTACTTCTCTATTTACCTTTTCACTCAATTTGCCAATACAATAAAAAGAAAAAGAAAGTTGGAAAGCAAGCAAAAATGTGATCTTCTTTTTTCTTTTGTGGATGTCTCAGACACATACATACGTAAGAAAGAAAGCAAGAGAATGTAATGCTGAAGCCAGCAAGTGGATCTGCCAAAGCCACGAGCTGTAAAAAAGAAAAAAAAGGTTCTATGTAATTATCAGTATTTGAAAAGTAATGTTTTAAATGCTACTTATTAGTTGTTGTATGTAGATGTGTGTGTGTCTGTGTGTGTGAGAGTGAGAGACAGACAGACAGACAGAGACCTGATAAAATACTAACATTTAGGCAATCTCAGAGTGTACGTTTTCCACCACAACATAAATAACCTGGAGAAATAACTTGGAGGATGAAAGATTGATTTATACTCAGGGTTTCTGAGGCTACTTCCAAATAAAAGGCTAAAGAATATGACACGGGGACTGGAGTTAAGAGCACTGCTTGCTCTTCCAGAGGACCTGGGCTCAATTCCCACCACCCACATGGCAGTTTATAATGATTTATAACAGTTCCAGGTAATCCAGTGCCCTCTATTGGTGTCCCCTATAGGCACTAGGCACATATTTGGTTCACAGACATGCATGCAGCTAAAACAATCATAAACTTTAAAAAAAAATAGTAATATAATTTGTAATATTAAAAAAGCATGAGCCTTAGAGTAAATCTATTAAAAGATACACACAAACTCCATTAAAACCACACACAAAAAAATCTGTAATCCTAGCACTTGGAGAGGCAGAGACAAGTGGATCTCTGCTAGGTCATATGGTCCATATGGCATGTTCTAGGCCAGTTAGGGGTATATAGTAAGACCCTGTCCCAAACAAATAAACATGGTTGATACAAACTAAAGATATAAATAATTGAAGGAATAACACCCAGCGCAATGAAAGATAGGACAAGCTGGCATTGTTCTCAAGATGAAATGCAATCTCAATCAAAATCCCAGCATCTCTATAATATGTCACTGTACAGGGGCTTAGGATAGTCAAGACCAGAAGGAGGAACCTCCTGTCAATATCCAGACTAAATATTTTAGATTTATGGCCATGTAGTTAGTCCTTTTCTAACTACGTAACTGTGCCTTTGTGACTTAACAACCAGCCATGGACAGGGAGAACGATGTCTCAGTGGATAGTGTATTGCCCCACTAAGTGTATACCACACAAACATGGAAACGTGACTTTCATTTGAGGCCAGCCTGGTCTACAGTGCAATTTTCATGCCAGCCTGGTCTACAGAGCAAGTTCTAGAACAGCCAGGGCTACACAGAGAAACCCTATCCAAAAACCAAAACAAAAATCTGACTTTTATAACCCAACACTCACATAAAAGCCAGGAAGGGTGATATATATCTGTAGTTTCCATACTGAGGAGACAGTAAAAGGTAGATCCCAAGAGCTTGCTGGCCAGCCAGTGTAGCCAAATCCGTGACCTCCAAGTACAGTGAGAGACCTTGTCTTGTCACAGAGAATGAACTTAGCCTGTGTCACCTCATAGGTAGAGCGCTTGGGGACTCCAGGTCCCAGGAGCTCAGAGAGCACCAACTTTGAGGATTTTGCTTTTTTAACAATCAGCACTAGATGTGAGGTGTCTATATGCTATAAATACAGGACTGTTTTGGCCCATGACAGACACCATAGCAATAGAAAAAAATCAGAGTATAGGTAGGAGATGGAGGGCAGAGTCAGATAAAAATGACAAGCTGCCCAAGATTCAACATATAAAATAACACAGGTGAGCCACAGGCCATGTGACAAAACAAATAAATAAAAATAAGTTAAACTAAGATTAAAAAAACTAACAATATGCCTAAGCCATAAACAAACAAAATAAAATTAATATAAACCTCTATGTTTCATTAAAACTTTAAAATTACTAGTGCAAATAAACAAATCCAAACAATAAAACTAATCAAAGCCAAAAACCTCTTGTTACAAGCACTGTCTAGAGGAGTGAGCAGATCAGCCCTGCACAGACTTGAGCTGTCTGAACCACATACAGAAAGACATGACAAAGAGGTCTGTCTCTCTAGTCCCCTCCACGCTACAGGCCGGTGTCCTTTGACTCTATTAACCCCCACAGTTCAGGGAGGCACTTTTCCTGGAGCCTGACATGAAAATGAGTCATTCAGGATGACTTTTTAATTTTTATCCACCCCTACCCCCCGGATACACATTTATCTTTTTAAATTAGAGAATGGGAAAAGGGTTTGACCAAGCAAGGCTTTGTGGCTTGCTGGCCAGATTAACCAGACAGCCAATGGAGTCATGGCTGGACAATGAGCAAGGCAGTGTCCAAACACAAGCCTAACCCTGCCTTCATCTCCCTCACAGCTTAGCATCCTCATCCTTACCAGTATTTCCCACTGGTGAGAACATGCTCAAAGGCACAGTGACAGACGCAGAACTGGGACCTGAGACTCTGGGATCTCAAGCAGAAGGGGGGGGGGGACTAGAAACACCTAAGAGACTGGAGCCAGGGAAGTAGAAGACTTTCAGTTCCATGAACCACCAAAGCCTAGGAACTGGGACTCTGCTGGGATCTTCCCTATTCTTACACTTTTGCAGACCTGATACCCTGAAGCCAGGAGACACGAACTGTAGCCCTTGGCCTGCTTTTAACTCACTCACTCATGACTCTAACTAGTGAGTTAGCCACTCTCTTCTCAACGTCATCATCATGGAAAGAATGATGCTTACTGTCTCCGCTACACATCAAGCTTTCAGACGAGCGTAATTTAAAAAGTGATTACGTTGCAGAGGGGAATGTGATGCTGAATAAGCTTAAGCCAGACACGAAGGGACCTATATCGACTTCTGTGAGAGCCTGAGAATAGCCAGACTCCCAGAGACAAATTGGTCAACTAAGAGGGTGTGGATGAAGCTCAGATAACTAGAGTCTGAAATGAAAGTCAGGACACACTTGATAATTTTATAAGAAGAAAAATGTTACTAGTAAGCCCCATCAACACAATGGAAAACTCTCCTAGAAAAGACACACACCAAAATCAAATCACAAAGATACAGAGGATCTGTATGCTCTGGGGGCATGGGGGTTGGGGCAGTATGTGGTGGGTCTGTGAATGGCGGGCACAGAGTGTGATGCCCAGGGTTGGGCTCCTGACTCAGTGAGCAGCTTTGAAGTAAAGCCCGTGGGCCCAGTGCACAAGTCAGTGGGCAGGCTCCACTCCATTGTGCAGCAGGAGCTCCAACACCATGCCCTCTAATCCCTTAGTGCCACACAGCTCTTGGGGTCACTCACCTGCCACATCAGAAGGTTCCATTGCCATCCTGCCCCCTGTGATGCAGGCAAGCACTAGAGCCCGCTGGGCATTGGACTCAGCGGCAGCAGCTACCAAGGTGAGCCCCCCTTGAATGACCACATTCAATGAATTAAGGGACGTTTTGTCTATCTGTTGTGTGTGTTTGGATGGGTCTATGTTTTCTGATGTGTCCGTTGGTATTGCTGCAAACATGGAGCTGAGGCAGAATTTGGTCAGGCTCCGTTGAATGTGTGAATGATAGCGTGTTTTGTTTCCATGTCTCCTTTGAGTGTGTGGGCTTCCACCATTGGCTGCTTTGACAGCTGGGGCTCAGAATTATCTCTGAGCTTTCTGGCCACTGGATCCAATTTAATAAAAGGAATCCAAATGTTTGGGGGGTATGAATAATATTAAGATTGTTTTATGCTGTTTTGCTTTTTTGAAAAGCTGGCTCTGGAATTGGGTTATGGCTCTCCGTTTTTCCGACCCAGGCATGCTTTTAACGTCGCTATGTCTGAGGTGAGAGGAGTCACCTGAAACTGTGGCCAGGAGCAGAGAGCAAAGCAGAACAGCTAAAAAAGATATTGGTTTCACTTAGTTTGCCTAAGGCTTTTGTTAAGTTATAAACTTTATCTCAAGACTTATATGAACTTTCTGTACCTCAAGATCTATATTTATCACATATGGTTAAAAATCTATAAAATCTGTGGGGAAAACTTAGCTTAAAGCTTGTAATACAGGGTTGGTAATTAAAATTTTATGCATACATAATCCTAAAGGAACCATGTGGCATGACAACATCTTGGGATATAAGCAACAGGTGACTTCTGCCACCTTTTGGCAGCCACGTGGCTGGCAACCGTCTTTGCTAGAGTTGGAGAAGATGAATGTCATGTGACTCCACAGCCCTCAAGTAAAGGTGACCCCTTAGTGTGGGCCAATCAAAGAGGCAACAAGTCTCCAAGATATTTTAAATTAGGATGAATTTTTGTTGTGATAACTCCTGTCTTCAAAACAAGGTTTATAAAAGATAGAATTTACAAACAAGGTTTGTTTAATAAGGCATTAAAGCCGCACCTCCATGCTTTTATGGAGCCGAACTTTGTCACCCAGGTGGTATTGGTTTTAAAGGCATGAAGGGGTCAGGAGAACAGCTGAGGCCCTCCAGTGTGAGGCAGGGTTACAATGTCTAAAGATAGTCCAGTTACAATGACCCTAGCAGTTTTAGAAATGCTGATACCATGTGACAGTCACCAGAAAACACAAACAGCCATAAAATGAAGTCAGCTGGGACCTAAAACACAGGCTGTATATGTGCCAAGAGAGGGGCCAGAGGGGTGTCCAAGCCCCTTGGAGAAGCTCAGACGATTGTGAATGGACCCCAGATATTGAGCACTGAGTTGTTTGCACTGATGAAGCTTGGTTTTTGCATTGTGTAGATTCTAGTTAAGTCCTGCATCTCTGAAGTACAAGAAAGATACTGTCTGTTTTGATATTGTAGAAGCAGATGTTGAGAAATTTTAAACTTCAAGAGTAAATTTTGGAGTCTTGTAGGAAATTTAAATGGGAAAAAACTGGACATTTTTTTAAGGGGCATGTTTTTAAACTATTTAAGTTTATAAGGCTATGGAACACTTTAAGTCTATAAGATATTTTATTTTATGAAGTTTTTATTAATATGCAATTTTTTTAAAAAGACTAAAAAATTAGGGCCATAGTTACGAGCACCAAACACTAAACACCAGAAACTGGACTGTTCTTATCTTATGATTCAGCAGGACAATGACCTAAGCAGTCTGGCAAAGGGCATCTCCTTACCTGAGGTCTACTCAGCCTAATGGAGACTGATTTAGGAATGAATGTCTAACCTCCTTGTCTTTGCTGCTTTGCTAAGCTTTAGCTATTTTGATAAACTGAGTCATATAGGAAACTGCAATGTTTCACTATGAAGGACCAGGGAAGCAAAGTTGTCAATCTTCCAGTGGACTGTATTCATGATTTAAGATTTTGTTTTATACTAAAAGGAGCTTCGATTCAGAAATTGTTATTTTTAAAAGAACAAACTTAACAGAGAGTTAAAATTCCTAACCTTGTAAAAAAAAAAAAAAGCTTCTAAGTTATTGTAAACTGTTAAAGATAATTAAGACATGAAAGTTAATGGTCAGTTACCTCACAGAAAATCAAATTCTTTAATGTGTTCAGATCTATACTTGTAATCATGCAAAGTACTAAGGTAACTAACTACAGAATAAGCCTTATCTATGTTCTCGCATGTTTTCAAGGTTAAGACTAAAGCCAGTAACTAAAAGTAAGCAAAGTTTGTTTAGCTCAGATACACTTAATACATAATTGTCCTCCAAGTTGTCAGAGATCTGCTGAATATGAAATTTACAATGTTTAATGGGGAAAGCTTACCATGATAGACAGAGACCTCATCTCCTAGTGGTGACCCTAAGGACCCCAAAGAAGATAGTGGGGTATAATTCTACCTGGATTTTGGTAACACAAGCCATTGGGCATAACTGTCCCACATGCCTTGCCTGCTGCCAGAACCCCGCCCCCACGGTAGACAAGCAGGACACTGAGAGTTGATTGACCTACTTTGGACAAAGTAAGATCAATCCTCCAGATTCCTCCTCACAGAGTTTCTGGACACGGAGGCTGAACCCCAATGCTGCCCAGAGACCTCTGCCCTCAACAAAGCCATCATACCATAGGAACCTCCGGGGTGACGAGGTTATCGGCAAGTCTCTATCATTTTAATTGATCCACAGGTCATTTGAATTATACTTTCTGCTATAATTTGTTCTTCTCAGATCTCTTGGTGGCTAGACTATCACTTTGCCAGTTTGGCAGCAGCGGCCAACCAGCTCCTTCCTGACAAGGCTGCAGCCACCTGTTCATATCATATGAAAAAAATCAACCTTGCTCTTATACAGCGACAAGGTTTGCCTTGCTAACAGGCTTTATATTTTCCTATCCCTTTATTTAAAAGAACTTGCTTTGTAATGATTGTTTTCAGAAAAAACTACTTGTGTCCCTGATACATAGTTAGATGGAAAGAAAAAAGCTCATCGTCTGTACAAGTTTTGAGGGTGTAAGAAAGAGTTCTAAGATGTATAAAGATCTGAGGATATAAACTTAAATACATCCCAACGATGTAAGAAAATGATTTAAGGGTGGTGAAAGGGGGAAATATTTTAGCTTTCTTTCCCTTCTATGCTACTGTTAGACTGAGATTCCTTACACTTGTTAGCTACTTTTTCTACAGTGTGAATTTTAGTACAGACTACAAATAGTGGCAATGCTAATATACCTAAAACTTTTATCTGTTTTTGTAATTAATGTGTGTGTGTGTGTGTGTGTGTGTGTGTGTGTGTGTGTGTGTGTGTGTGTGTGTGTGTGTGTGTGTGTGTGTGTAAACTTAAGGGAACTGAGAGAGACCTAAGACTTGGACCCATGTCTCACAAGCCAAATGAACTCTAGGTAAGTACAGCCTAATTCTCTCCACCTGCCTATTCCGAATGATCGGAATCTCTTTCTCTCTCTCCCCTGGTCTTGAGACTCCTCCCCTGCCCCCCAGTTACTAGGATTATGGGCTTAAAATTTCCAAATGCAAGGTTTTCCTTTAAGTTCCTAAACCTTAACTTCCATCCCTGGTCTATATCTGTCTCAGCAGATTTGGTTAAAAGACCATCCAGGAAATAGCTGCGGACTATAAACTACTTCGGGTGACTCTTGCCGAAGGCTGATGTACACCATCGCTCCCTGTGTCCTCAGCTGGGTCAGTGAACCAGAACCAGATGCTTCTGATGAATGCCCCATTGCCTGAATCTCCTCCCAGCCTTTGACTAGCATTCCAGCCTTCCTGGGCCCTGACAACGGTGCCTTGGTTTCAGCAGGAAGTAGCTACAGAAGAGAGTATATCATCCTTTATCCTCAATAGACCGGAATGTTAGGCCAAAAGGAAACTCCATGACAAAGGGGACAAAATGGCTATCCATGTGCCTCCTGGCACACCAGAAAATGAACCTATTAAAACCAAATAGGCCCAAATCTATCAGCAGGTAGATTCGTTAGCTGAGGTTCTGCAGCCTGGGAGGGCATTTGATCTCTTCTATGTTGAACAAGAAGGTATTATACGGCTTCCAGAGAAGATCATTGTTTCTATACAAACTATCTGGGAGTCATCAGAGATATTCTGGCTGTACGTAAAGAAACACTGAGGGAAAAAAGGAGGACCTGAAATGAAATATAGGACCGGTACCCATTCTCATTTCCAGGCTCCTCCTGGGTAGTAACTGCTATGAGCCATCACAGAGCCTTTGACCCTCTGTTTCTTCCGGCTCTTGCATTATTAATGTTTTAATTAGATTCATAAATTCCAGTATGGGTGCTATTGACTCCATAGCTATTAGATCCCAATATAACCAGATGCCCACTATAGAGTCAAGTATTTGACTCAGGATGTAACTCAAGGGGAAAATCTGAGACTACAAGAAGAATAATATACCTTACATGTTCATGGGAGATCAAATCAGGAAAAAAATATTGTAAACAAATGTTTCCTGTCCCAACCAATCACCCAGAGGCTTATATTAATTATAAAATGCTTAGCTGATAGCTCAGGCTTATTACTAACTAGCGCTTACATTTTAAGGTATCCCATATTCCTTATTTATACTCTGCCACGTGGTGGTACCTTATTAGCATGGCACATTCACCTCCTGTTCCCTTTGACTCTGGCTGAAGATTCCTGACTCCGCCCTTCTCCTTCCCATCATTCCTAGTTTGGTCGCCCCACTTATACTTCCTGCCTGGATACTGTCAATCAGTATTTTATTAAACGAATTTGAGTGACAATTTTTTACAGTATACAAGAGGATTACTCCACAGCAATATACCTTGCAGGTTAAAGGTTCTGTTTGCAGTTAAGACAATTAAGAGAAATGGGGGCTGGAGAGATGGCTTAGTAGTTAAGAGCTCTAGATTCTTCCAAAGGATCCAGGTTCAATTCCCAGTACCCACATGAAAGCTCATAACTGTTTGTAACTCCAGTTCCAGGGGATCCAACACTCTCATACAGACATACATGCAGAAAACACCAAAACACATAAAATAAAAATAAATAAATCTTTAAAAAAAAAGAATAAGTTCCTGTTTTGTCCTGTGTTAAGTTCTTGCAAAATAAGGTTTCTTTTTGTAATTATGAATAAGTTCCTGTTTCTTAATTTGATGCAAACTGCTGGCAACCCCATTCACATGATGTGTGTTCTTACCCTTGTCCTTTCCTGGCACTATATCCTTCTAACAGTGTATAACAGCTGACTCCCTCACCTCTGTGAACACTATATCTCTCCTATAAAATGGACTTCAAGAAGCTGGCAGGGGCTGCCTTTTTAAAACCCAACTTAGGGAGAGACAGCCAGCTGGCCAGTCCCTGGTACACCTCAACATACAGCTTACTTTAATTGAATAATTGTGGATTGATCTTTTTTCTTTGTGGCTCTCGGTTTTAACAGAACAAACCAAAGGGTTGGTGACATGGCTCAGTGGGTAAAGTCATTTGCTGTCAACCCTGACAAGCTGAGGTTGATATCTAATAACCACACACTGGAAGGAAAGAACCAACTCCAATGAGTTGTCTTTGGCTTCCACACTTACTATACAGGCTTGCCTGTACACACACACACACACAAACACACACACACACACAATGTAAAAACAAAACAAAACAAAAACCCCACCAAAATAAAAATGCAACTCACTCCCAGGGCCCTTCTCCCTGTGACTCTACTACTTAATAAAACCTAACCTTCCTACCCTTCAATTATTTTTTATTGACATCTATGCTGGAAAGTAAGAATTAAAGTTGTCTTTCACAAGTAACATTGTGTTCATAAAAAAATGTCAACATCTACACACAAAATATTAAAACTAGCCAACGAACCCTACACAGTTCTGTATGCACAGTAATACACAAATATCAATTTTATGTCTAACCTAGAAAAGAAAATCAGAAAAATCATTTCATTTTAAATTAATAGCACCAAATAAATAAATAAAATACTGAGCTGAAAAATGTAGCTCAACAGTGAAGTGTTTGCATGTGAGGTCCTAAGTTTGAGTCCCAGCCCAGCAAGACCAAAAAAAAAAAAAAAAAAAAAAAACCCTTAGAAACTGATTTAAGCAAAGAGATAAAAACACTTCAAAAATGAGAGCTACCAAAATATCCCTGAGAAAATTTTTAGGAATGTGCTAACAAATAGAAAAACATTCTATGTTCATGGCTTGAAAGGCTTAAAATCACCATAAGTGATCTATAGATTCAACATAAACCCCATCAAAACCTCTAAATATTGCTCTTTACATAAATGTGCAAAGCTATACTAAAATTGATGTGGAAGAAGGACCTTGTGTGCACACCTGTAATTCTACACTCGGTGTAACTGAACACTGAGACAGGAGGATCACTCCAAGTTTGAAGCCAGCCTGACCTGAGAGCCCATCTTAAAATAGAGGGAAAAAAAAAGAAACACAAAACTATAAGGAACCTGAACAGCCAAAATGACCTTGAAAGATAAGAATCGGGGGCTGGATAGAGACCTCAGTAGTTAAGAGGACCTGCCACTCTTGCAGAGGACTGGAGATCAGTTCCCAGCACCCGTGTGGGGCAGCTCCCGAGGATCTAACTGATGCACGACCTCTGCAGGCCTGTGTACTCCTGTGCATATCTGTACATATATCATATCTATCCACACACAGACATACAAATACTTAAAATGATCTTTTTAAGAAATAAAATCAAGAAGAACAAAGTAGAGGGTCCATAGAATCTTCCACCACTTTATAAACTTGGGAAAGTTCCCTAATCTCTCTGTTCCCAAGTTTCTTCACCTGTAAATGAGAGCTACTTCACCCACTCACCTAAGTCACCTTTAAGCATCAAATGAGCTGTGTTAGTTAGGGTTTCTCTTGCTGTGAAGAAACTCATGATTACAGAACTCTTAAGATGGAAAGTATTTCATTGGAGCTGGCTTCCAGTTTCACAGGTTTAGCTATCACCATCAGATGATGCAGGTCGTGCAGTGTGCAGAGAAGGAACAGGGGGTTCTACATCTTGATCTGCAGGCAACAGGAAGAGAACTGTGTTCCACACTGGGCACAGCTTGAGCATAGGAGACCTCAAAGCCCATCCCACAGTGACACACTTCCTCCAACAAAGCCACACCTCCTAATTGTGCCTCTCCCTATATGGGGGCATTTTCTTTCAAACCACCACATGAGTAAATTACAGAAAGTAGGTAGGAGAGACCGGGACATAGTACCAGATAAGGAAAGCTGGGGGGGGGGGTGCATGCGCGTGCATGAATGGGATCAAACCTACGTTTACACATGTGCTAAGCAAGCATTCACCTACAGAGCTACATCCTCACCCTGTCATTATTTTGCTGGTGCTCCTTAACCTCTGGGAACCTAGAGAATGTCTACATGGGTGGCGATGCATGGTGATAAAAGTATCTCTTATGTTCTAAGAGACTGGAGCTTTGTCCGTACCTAACAGCCACTGTTAATAGTATACTTTGAGGTCTCATAAGACTTAAGATTGTCACCTTACTGTGTACTCTTTTTTTTTTTTTTAACTTGCCTTTAAAAGAAAAATTGAAAACCCAACATCACCTGCTTTGGATTTCCCATGTAAATCAACTTTTACAACCTAAGCTAATGCATAGCTCTACTCAAGTTCTGCCCTCTTGCAGGCCCCTCACCTAGAATGATACATGTTTATCAAATCTGAAAACAGAAAAAAAAAAAAAAGAGGTTGAAAGCAATCTCATAAAATGAGTATCCACCCTAAATATGGAATACAACATTTGGATACTGACTGATGAACAATGGTGTTTGTAATCATGCTTATTATCTGGGTCAGTAAAAGTCAGTGGCTTAATCCCTTGTAAAATTCTGTTAAAGTTTTCTGTAAAGTATCCCTCATTCCTTCCCTATGTGATGCTTTGAGGGAGCAAAGCACTTTGCTATGGAGAGACATGCACAGACATATCCTCACAGACACACAGGGACATTTTTATTAAACAGCCTTCAGACAGGCACAGACAATCTGTTGAAATCTACAACAGATAGACAAGAAGACAGGAAGACACAGGGGTACAAAGTAGAGATTTAAATCTTGGTTAAATGGCACCAAGGGGAACTGCTTTGACGGCTTTCCTTAGTTGGTGACATCAGTGCTTTATTGGTTACTAAATGCTTTTAAGCATTTAATCTGTGCACGTATAGACACCCAGCTCCCTGCAAGCGGCTCATTTATAAGTGATGTCCATTTCTGGGAAATGTTCTTTTGCTAAGAAAAAGTCAAGAGTTGGAGCAAGAGTTCAGAAGGGGAATGAGCCAGAAAGGTGAATCACATCTCTTATGCAGACAGGGGAAACCCCATAGCTGTCATGTTCAGAACTTCATGGGCTGCCACAGAATGTACCGGCTGCACAAACTAACTGGGGGAGTTGGGTGTTTGTGTTGTATCGTCTGACTGGATGTTGGCAGAAAGGCTATGACACCTGCCTCTGACTCTAAAGCCAACTCATTTTGTCCTGTTGACCATAAAACTGTTTTGGGTAGAAGACTTTGCTCCTCAGCCCAGCCTTTCATTTGGCATCCAGTAAAGAACCTGCGCCTCTAGAGAACCTACTGATCTAAAGAAAACATCACTGATGGGCAAGGCATGGTGATGCTCACTTGTAATTCCAGGACTCTGAAGGCAAAGGCAGAAGAGTGTTACAAGTTCAAGGCTAACCTAGTTTACATAATGAATTCCAGGCCAGCCAGGGCCACATAGTATAAATCTGTCTCCAACAAATAAATAAATAAAAGGACAACCCAGGGATGAGAGATGGACCTGGGGAGACGGATAGGTGGCTGCTATGTAAGCCTGAGGACCTGAGTTTGGATCCCCAGCACCCATATAAAAGTAGGGATTATGGTGTACAGCTGCAACTCTAGCATGGAGGTGAGGGGGAGGAGCCAGTGTGTCTAGAATGGTGAGTTCCAGATTCAGTGAGAAGAGATGGTGTCTAGAAAATAATAATAAATGAGATGGTGGGCTGGTGAGAGGGCTCAGTGGGTAAGGGCGTTTGCCACCAACCCAAATAACCTGAGTTCGACTCCTGGAACCCACGTGGTAGAAAAAAAGAACCAAGGCCAAAAAAGTTGTCTTCTGAGCTCCACATGTGTACACATGTGCTAAAAATAGATGTTAAAAATTTGAAGATGGACTAATGCCTGATGCTGATCTTGAGCTTCTACATGTGCACATATAGGAAAGCACATCTGTGTGTGTGTGTGTGTATGTGTGTGCAGGACAGTCTATCACTATATTGACTGCCCAGTGCATGTCTTTAATCCCAGCACTCAGGATGCAGAGGCAGATAGATCTCTGTGAGCTCGAGGCCAGCCTGGTCTATTTAGTGTGTTCTAGGCCAAGCATGATGACCTTAGTTACATCCCTAGGATCCATATAGTAGAAGAGAAGAAATGACCCTCCAAGTTATCCTCTGACCTCTGCATGTACACCATGGCATGTGTGTACACATGCATCATGAATATACAAATGTACTTAAAATTTTAAAATGTACACAAGGTCTCATGATGTAGCTCTGGGTAGCTTGGACCTCACTATGTAGATCAGGGTAGCCTAAACTCACAGAGATCCACCTGCCCAGTGTTGGGATTAAAGGCATATGCCACCACACCTGGCTTCGTGTGTGTGTGTGTGTGTGTGTGTGTGTGTGTGTGTGTGTGTGTGTGTGTAGTGCATGCAACATATGTACAGATGCTCATGGAGAAGAGAGTGTTGGAACCTCTGGAGCTAGAGCTACAAGCAGTTGTAAATGACTCAATATGTGTGTTAGGAACTAAAATGAACATGAGTTCTCTTCCTCTGGAAGAGCAGCAAGTACTCTTAATTATTAAGACATCACTCCATAAGTTTTCATTTCTTTTTAATTTAAGAAGAGGACTATAAGAATAAATTAGCCACATCAATCTGGTTGTATGGACATATAGTGTTATCTCAAGTTATTCCTTAGTAATCATGTAAAATATATTTCTTTAATGTGTATGCGTGTGCCTGAGTGTATGTGTATGCACCACATATGTGCAGTGCCAGGGAGGTCAGAAGAGAGTATTGGGTCCCTAGAATTGGAATTAGAGGTGATTGTGAGCCACTGTGTGGGTGCTGGGAACCAAATCATGTACATAACCACTGGGCCATCTCTCCAGCTGCTAGTGTGAGAGAGATGGCTATATGAAGATATAAGCATAAACCCCTTGTCCAATACTAAAGGAAGAAGGAGAAGATAAGGTTAGGAACAGGAACAGAAGCCAGAGACCCTCTGCAAATGCCCACAGGGCTGATAGAGGGCTTTGTAAGCTGCTGAGCCTTTGCGGAAGCAATTACAGTACAGACAGTCCTAGCCAGCTGCAAAAGAATCAGGAGAGAACGCAAGAAAATAAGAGAATTGAATGCCAGCCAAAGTGTCCCAGAAAAAAAAAAAAAAAAAGCAAAATAAAAACTGTCTTTGGATACGAAATCAAACATTGCCACTGGGCCAGCTTGTCTGCTGGCTGAGAACAGAAAGAAAGCCTCGGGCCCGGATGTTTGTCTCTGAGCAAGGATGACTCTTACTAGAGATGTCAGGCCTGGCTAGGTTCCACCGCCCAGCAGGACCACATTGAGAGAATGCCAAGAGAAGCAGGCTGGGAATTCCCTCCAGCTGAAGCCTCTGCTCAGGCGGTACAGTCAATGCTGGTATTTGTGTCTGCCTTGAAAGGCTGTCTGCTTGTTTCACTTTCTCTCTCGACAGCATCGCATGGGGGTAAATACAGTATTGTGCAAGCTGTAGCAGAAGGAAGCTCTGGAGTTTTTGAGGTGGCTTGAGTTATCTCCACCCTTTGTGAGTCTAAAGTCTCTCTCTTTTCTGGAAATCAAGTTGAGGTGAGCAATCGCCTCTGAACTGGTTTTGAAACTATCGGGGCCAGGGGTTCAGGCAGGGTGCCAGTGATTAGTTAGAAGTGACAGCTCTTCTTGGGGGAAACGCCACAGACTCATGCTTCCATGCTAAGACCCAAACCAAACCACAGTTGAACAGATCCTGGACAAGATAGCCCACATGAGAACCTTTGAGAACAAAAGCCCCAGTAACATGCTAGGTGCTTGCTTACTTCTCCCACTAAACTCACTAAAGTACTGGAATTGGGTTGTTTAGCCAAAGGGGTTCTGTGGGAATCCTCCAAACAACTCAACCTATTGCCAAGACAATAGGTTGCTCTCCACTAGGCTCTATTGCTGAAGACAAAACTTACCACAGTTCACTGAACATGGAGGAGTTGAGCCTGTGCCTACATAAGAGCCCTTGCCTCTTTGTTCTAGTATCTTCGGTACAGGAAGTACTCTGCATGCTACCAGAAGAGAAACTTAAACACCAAATCCAAACCCTTTGATTTACAATGAT
Source organism: Phyllotis vaccarum (assembly GCA_033318265.1). Lineage (NCBI taxonomy): Eukaryota > Metazoa > Chordata > Mammalia > Rodentia > Cricetidae > Phyllotis > Phyllotis vaccarum. The sequence continues at coordinate 4,144,550 of JARWLC010000003.1, forward strand.
GTCTTGCCTACAAAATACGCTAGGGCAATGGTGGCACAAAGTTTGTAGGAGTAATGGACTGTGAAGGCTATTCAACTTGACTACATCTGGAATTAACTAAATCAAAACTGAACGGCACACCTTTAAACTGGGACACACCTTCTGCTAGCAGCCTCTATAAGGACAAGGAAGACCCAATCTTTCTCCTTGCCTGTTTGCCCTTATCCTTGCTAGCAAGTCCGTTTCTGAACTGGCATTGAGCTACTTCTTCTGAATTACAGCATATACTAAAGACCAGCTGAGACACCCAGCCTCTGGACTGATCAACTATTAGATTCTCGGACTTTTCATTCACAGTTAGCTATTGTTGGGTTAGACAGACTGCAGCCTGCAAGTCACTCTTGTAAATCCCTTCTATATATCCAGAGAGGGATTCATTCTATACGTTCCATTACTCTAGAGAACCCTGACTAATACACCAACCAATATGTGGTTTGACTTAAGGCCCACTCCAGGAGATGGAACCAGAGACTGCTTAGGTGACCAAGACCAAAGACTAGATAGCCCAGGGACCTAGGGTGAAACCAAATATTACTGATCTATCTAATAATAGAAAAGACTCCTAATGATAACCTGCTATGCTCATAGATTAATGTGTTGTTCAGCCATCATTAGAGAAGCTTCCTCCTGCAGCTGATGGGAACAAATACAGAGACTCACAGCCAGACATTATGAAGAGAGTGAGCCCTTGAAACACTCAGCCCAAATTGGGAGGTCTCCATCAAATCCTTCTTCCCTCAGAGCTTGGGGCACCCCATGGAAGAGGAGCAGGAAACGTGTAAAATCCAGAGGGGATGCGGAACACCAAGAGAACAAAGCCCTCTAAATCATCATGTGGATTCACAGAGCCCGAAGCAGGACGCACAGCAGCAGCAGGCACAGGTCTGTGCCAGGCCCTCTGCACTCTTGCAGTTGAGGGTTTTAGGGGATTCCTGAGTTTGCAAACAAGCGTATCTCTGATTCTCATACCCTCTCTTGGGCTCATTTCCTTCTGCTGGTTTTGTCTTGTCCAACGTAACTCTAATAGTTTTTGTTTTATCCTACATTTTAATTTGTTATATTTTATCATTGTTTATCTTAGAAGCATGGTCTTTTCTAAGGAGAGACAGAAGGGAGTGGATCTGGATGGAAGGGAGAGGGGGGAACGGGGTGGGGGGGCAAAAGGAGGGGAAACAGTATTCGGGATGTATTACATGAGAATGAAAGAAACCACCTCACGATATCATTTGCAGAAGGGAATTCTTTAAGAGAAAGACACCAACCAGTGTATATTTTATTTAATTTAAAAATTTTTTGAGACAACATATTACTATGTAGCCCTGGTTGGCTTAGAACGTGGAGTTAACCAGGCTACTAGCCTCACATTCATAGTGATCCAACTGCCTCTGCCTCCCAAATGCTGGGATTAGAAATGGCGCCATCATGCTCAGAGATGCACTTGGAACCTTGTAAGTGTATTAGTAGGGGCTGTGGGTAGAGAAAGAACAAGAAAGGCCAATAAAGGGATCCAGGAGACTGAATGCAGCTGATGGACACAAGAATGAAAAAGGACATAATGATAATTGTCTATTTAGTTCTAATTCTGTCATAGATTTGTTGGTTTGGGTGGTAGATAAGTGCATAAAATATATTTTATACCAAAAGCGTATTGATAATGGAAGCTATGAAGCTTCCATTCTAAATGCCTACTCTATCTTTATAAAAGTAAATGCATTTTGGGTCTGGCTACTTTTGGTGCATGCTGGTTTTATTTATTTGCAAGGTTTTGAATAGTAAAGTTTATTAAATTAAAAGGTTATTAATGAAAATAAATGTGATAGAGATAGTCCATACAGGTTTATGCTGTGGTAATATGTTCTGGTACCTTGTTAAAATTTATCCCTTCTACTGGTTAAATAAAAAGCTGATTAGCCAGAAGGCAGATAGGAAGTGTGAGCGGGACTACCAGACTAAGAAAACTCGGGGAACAGGAAGAGAGAGAGGAGAGACACCAGGAGACATAGAGGAAAGAAGTTGAAATGCTGCTCTGAGAAAAGGTACTGAGCCTCATGGCTGAACAGGATAAGAATCATGGGTTAGTTTAAGAGCAAGAGCTAGCTAGCAATATGTCTGAGCCATAGGTTAATCAGCATAAATTAATGTAAGCATCTGTGTGTTTCTGTGGGACTACGGGTCTATGGGTCTGGATCACAGGCCGGACAGGCCGGAAACTTACTATTACAGATTTAAACTACACACACAGAAGCATAGCAGTTGCAGGGCAGTGGTGGCGTGGTGGCATGTGCCTTTACTCCCAGCACTTGAAGGCAGAAGCAGGCAGAACTCGTTAAGTTCAAGGCCAGCCTGATCTACAAAGCAAGTTCCAGGACAGCCAGAGCTATTACATAGAGAAACTCTGTCTTAAAAAACCAAAAGAAGAAAAATCACAGCACTCTAGTCCAAAAACTCATTAGAACTTACATAAAGCAACTAAAAGCAAGGTAAATGTCCCGGCACTCAGTCCTCATCCTGAGCCTGCTGTCATCCTGGATTCTAAAAGCAGGATTGATGCATAAATGTTTATGAAAAGTGACTGAAATTATCCCCAAGCAACAGCAGGGAAATTGTGGATGCTGAGAAAGCTGCTGGGAACAAGTATGATAAGCCTTCAAGCAATAAGGCTTTTCTCAAGCCACCTTACAGGAGATCTGAAGTCATGACCAGCTGGACCAAGGCTTGGGACAGAATCTTGATCATGTAGATCTCTTGGCCCTGTCCCATTTCCTCCTACAACTCATGCCCGGGCTCTGAAGGCGGACTTGCAGTCACTGAGATCCTTTCTCTGCTCCTCTTCTTAGTGTACTATGTGGATTCAATGTCCTGTCTCTACTTTTCATCGCTACTGGTCTCTTTGATATGGAAAGCTGAGCCTCGTCCCTGAAATCTCCCAGTATTGGTGCTTTCGCAACTCCGGTAACATCAGTAGATACTGGGGGCCATTGGTTGCCCATCCCCCAGAAAGGTTCTAGGTTCTATATCCTGGAATAAGAAACTGAACAGAGACATGCAGACTATAGCAGGGGAAGTTTGTTAAGGGATAGTAAGCTGTCTCTGAGAACAAATGCACATAGCATGCAAGCCTCATGACCTGAGTTCGATTCCCAGATCCTATGACAGGAGGAAAGAACCAACTCCAGAAAGTTGTCATTGACAACTTATGCTTGCATGTCCCTCCACTCTCTCTCTCTCTCTCTCTCTCTCTCTCTCTCTCTCTCTCTCTCTCTCTCACACACACACACACACACACACACACACACACACAGAAAGAGAGAGAGAGAGAGAGAGAGAGAGAGAGAGAGAGAAATGGCAATTAAAAAATAAAATAATCAGAAAATATGGCACATTTCCAAGGGGAGGAGCAAAGGAGGTATTGGAGAGATGGTTGAGGACTTAAGAGTGCTTGCTGCTCATCTGAGGACCCAAGTTTGGTTTCCAGCACCCACATCAGATGGCTCCCAATTGCCTATAACTCTAGACCTAGGAGACCAGAGACCCTCTTCTAGCCTTCAAGGACACTTGTGCTCACATGCACATATCCCTACAAATACATACAATGGGAAAAAAACTCCAAGTAAAATTTGTTGTTGTTAAATTTAGACCAGGCAGCAGTGGTGCACATCTTTAATCCCAGCACCAGGGAGGCAGAGGCAGGCAGATCTCTGAGTTCAAAGCCAGTCTGGTCTACAGAGTGAGTTCCAGGACAGACAGAGCTACAGAGAAACTCTGTCTCAAAAAACTAAAAATAAAAAAGAGTTTAGTAGTTTGAGTGGCCTGTCTCAGTCAGGGTTTCTATTGATTGATGAAACACCGAGACCAAAAAGCAAGGTGGAGAAGAAAAGATTTATTTGACTTATACTTCCATATTGCTGTTCACTATCCAATCGAGTCAGGACAGGAGCCTGGAGGCAGGAGCTGATGCAGAGGCCATGGAGGAATGCTGCTTACTGGCTTGCTCAGGATGCTTTCTTACAGAACCCAGGATCACCAGCCCAGGAATGGTAATACCCACAGTGGTGTGCCCCCCCCCTTCAGTCACTAATTAAGAAAATGCCTTATAGCTGGATTTTATGGAGGCATTTCTTCAACTGAGGTTCTCTCTTTCCAGATGACTCTAGCTAAGTCAAGTTGACATAAACCCAGCCAGCACTTAGCCTCACTGTACGGATGTGTCGAGGCTGTCACATTGTAAGATGGGCTCTAGGTCATTTGCACAGTGAGAGCTTTTCACTCTCTGGCTAGTACATGTAGTTCTGTTTATGACTTCATGCATCACATGTATTGTATGCATCTTAATCTCCAGCCCTGGGTATGTGATTTGGTTTCATCCTGAGCCACAGATCACCTTCAGAAGCTTTGGAGGGCCTCAGTGCCTTCTCAAGGGGCCAAACTAGATCTAATTGGCCTTGCTGGAACTTTCCAGCCTTCTTTGCAAACTAGTATTTCCTCTATGCTAATTTTGCAGACTTTATGTAAGACCTTGCAAACATCACTTGAAGCCCCACCCTCCCACCTCACTATCGGAAAGCCAGTTCTAGTAGCTTTTGGTAACCACAACAGCTTCCAGTCATCTCCACAAAAAAGCATTAAAAATTATCTTGAAAAAAAGACAGCCTCTTCAGAAAACAGTGTTTGGAAAACTAGATGGGCACACATAGATAAGAGAAACCAGATTACAGCCTCTTACTTGGTGCAAAAATCAAGTCAAAAAGATCAAAGACCCCCAATCTAAGACCTAAAACTTTGGAACCTACTACAAGAGCATGGGAGAAACACTTCAAGGTGCCACAGAGCATATTAAAAAACTAAAGAGACAGAGTGAAAGTGAGCTTTATTAAAACAAACAAGCATACACGTCTCCTTTGGAAGCGCCTTTGCTATGAGGCGCTGCCTGCTGCTCCCTTCTCTCAGCCAGGCTCTCTCTAATCTTTACAGGTTGCTCTGAATTTAGAAGTTTGATGGGCAGTTGGGACATTTCCTTGTTTCTCTTCCTCCCACTGCTTTTCAGTTGCAACATTAACTGGAGAGATGGCTTTACGTTTAAGAGCAGCTTGCTGTTCTTAAACACCTGAGTTCAGTTCCCAGCACCCACAGCCAGCAGCTCACAGCTGCCTGTAACTCCCGATCAGGACACCACACACACGTACAATAAAATAAAATTAGAAAGTTGCTGTGTTAACAGGGATTTTGGGAGTGAAGGCCTGGAACTGATTTTCTAGAAAATCTATAGAAGTTCCCCCACCCATAAATCAAAGAACACAGCCAAGCACCAGAATCTTCTACCCATCCTTCCACAACCCACCTGGGACTTTTCTGCTCTTTAAAAAAAATGTGGGATGTTTTTCTTTGAGACAGTCTCTACCAAATTTTCCCAAACCTGGATTGTGTAAACCACTTCCTCCACTGAACTGTCTCCCTGACGTGCACAGCCATGTGGGACCTTGGTCTTCTGGACAAGCAGCCACTGTTCTTAGTCACCGAGTCATCTCTCCAGCTCAGTGTCGGAAATCTAGAGTGGGAAGGGATTCCTGCTCTCCCCCTCCCCCATATTCCCACCTTTTCCCTTTCAAATCAACACCAATTTGGTTCCCAGAACTCATCCTGAGGCTCACAACGACCTCTAACTCCAGCTCCAGGAGATCTGACACCCTTTCCTAGACTTCATGGCCATTGTATACGTGCATAGACACTCATACACACATGATTAAAAATAAAACTGCACAGCCCTCTGCCTCACCCCACTACTGGATGAACTAAGAATGTCTGGCAGCACCTCAGCGGTCAATATCACTTGGCTCCAGCATGCTCACTAACTTCTGAGTTAGGTCCCTGTCTGCTAGAGTCCCATGACCTTGAACCCTCTGGGTCTGGTCTTCCAGCTGTTCCAGCTGTTACTGCTGGGTCTTCTGCAACCAGCCCTTGAGCCCATACTCACTTCATGAGCATCCTTGGCCTTATCACGCTGCCCTTCAGCCTCAAGCCTGCCTTTTTGCAGGCACCACGAAGCCATCCACTGCCTGCCCTGCTCAGAGCAGAAGCTTCCAGCTGCTGCCCCAGACCACCAGAGTTTCTAGGAGCTAGCACACAACACTTTTATTCACTATAGTGCTTGAAATCTTAGCCAGAGCAATAAGGCAAGAGAAAGAAATTGAGAAAAATAAGAAAGAAACCAAGTTACTTTGGCTTGAAGAAGACTTGGTCAACACTTGAGAAATCTAAAAGTCAGAAGACCCTTGGCTATGATAAGCACTTTTCTCCTCTTTCTTTCCTTAGGTATGGCCTGGAGTTCCTGTTCTGATGTCATGAACTTATGCTAACATGCGCAGCATCCTCAGCCATTGCTAAGAATGTGGTAATATGTTTCATATTTAATAAAACCAGTCTGAAATATCACAGATATTTACCCACAGTCAATCCAGGAGGATCAAAGAATGGTAATTTACACCTTTAATCCCAGCACAGGGAATATCTGGGAGTGGTGACCTACAATCAGCTGGGAGTGGTGACCTATGCCCTTAATCCCAGCAGATCTGAGTTTGAGGCCAGCTTGGTTTCCAGAGGGAGTCACAGGCTCCCAGGCAGGCGGTGGTGGTGTCAGGGCTTTAATGCCATAACTCCAGAGACAGAGGAGATCTTTCTGTGTTTCTGTGAGTTCAAGACTAGCTGCCAAATAGTAGTAGCCCACGCCTTTAATCTTAACCTGGATGTGAGACAACTGGGTGAAGAGGGTATTTAAGGCAGGCGTAGAAAGACAGAGCAGGCAGAAGAAGCCAGAGGAGCGAGGAAGCTGGAAGACAGCTGGGTGAGATGTGACTGTGGTGTTTCCTCTTTGATAGCTCAGCCTTTCCCTGAGCTCTGGCTCTGAGTTTCCTTTATTGGTGTAACAAAAAGGTTCCTCATTGCCTCATTGTCATCCTGGTATCTCTTTGCTTAATGAATTTTATAAAGGAAGGTCTATTATTCATATTAAAGTACTCACTGGCTTCTTGAGTGTGTCTGAAACAGAGGTTGTATTCAAGCTGAGATCTCTTTTGAGGGACAATGGGTGCACACTAGTGGTAGCAATTGGTCCCTAGAGGGGCCTCCAAAATCTAAAGACTAGGAAAGACTCCTCTCAGGGACAAACTAGTTCAAATTAACACCCAGTAGATGGCTAGCCGTCTGTAAAAGTGCTGGAGACATTTTCTCAAATGTCATGAAGTAGGAGATGCTGCATAAGAGAAAACTAACTCACTGAAAACGGGCAGCCTTCTGAACATTCTCCATGTTTGTCTTGAGTGCTCACACACCTTTAGGAGGCAAGTCCAGCTCCCTGAACGTCACTTATGAAGAAGCTCAGAGAGACTTCTCAGCTCAAATTTTGATCTCAGGCATTTTTGGCAGACAGTGGTCTGTTTCCTGGCCTCACAGGCGTGTCTTTCCCAGAACGTTGAACAAATGGATGCACACAGCTGTTGTCTTCTCTCTCTCTCTCTCTCTCTCTCTCTCTCTCTCTCTCTCTCTCTCTCTCTCTCTCTCTCTCTCTCTCTTTATTTTTATTTTTTGAGACAGGCTGGCCTTGAACTCACAGAGATCTGCCATTACCTGCTTCCTAAATGCTGAGATTAAAAGCGTGTGCCACCACACCCAGCAGCTGTTGCCTTTTTAAGATTTATTTTTATTAGTGTTTGATTCCTGTAGGCACCTGTGGAGGGCAGAGGTTTGGGCTCCCTGGAGCCAGAGGTACAGGCTCTTTTGAGTCACCTGATGTAAAACAACTGGGTGAAGAGGGTATTTAAGGCAGACATAGAAAGACAGAGTCATACAGCAGAAGCCAGGAGGAGCGAGGCTGAGGAAGCTGTAAGACAGCTGGGTGAGATCTGACTGTGGTGTTTCCTCTCTTTGATATCTCAGCCTTTCCCTGAGATCTGGCTCTGAGTTTCCTTTGACACAAGCAGAATTCATGCAACAATCTCTCTCTGAGGCTCAAAACTTAAGGCAATCCTTCTGCCCCAGCTTCTCAAGTGCCAGATTACACCATCTTATATGCCTAGCTCTGTTATATGTATTTTTTTCCTAAGATTTATTAACTTGGGGTTGGAGAGATGGCTCAGTGATTAAGAGCGCTGGCTGCTCTTCTAGGAGTCCTAGGTTCAATTTCTGGCACCCACATGGCAGCTCACAATTGTCTGTAATTCCTGTTACAGAGGATCTGACATTCTCACACAGACATACATGTAGGCAAAACACTGGTACACATAAAATAAATAAATAAAAGTTTTTAAGATGATTTATTTATTTAATGTGTATGTGTGCCTTGAGTGTATGTACATATACCGTATTATATGGAGGTCCTCATGGGGGTCGGAAAAGGTTGTTGGATTCCCTGATGTGGCAGCCACACTGGGGTCCTCTGCAAGAACAGCAGATGCTCTTGACCACAGAGCTATCTTTCCAGCCATTATTCTTATGAGGCCAGGCCATGTAGACCACGCTGGCCTTGAATTCATGATCGTCTGTGTCAGGCTCTGAAACACTATGATTATGTGTGTATTACCACACTCAGATATAGTTTGAATGTATTCCCACAAAATCATGGATGAGAGGTTGAGTGTGGTGGAACAGGCTGAGGGCCCAGCAACTCAGCAGGCTAAAAGAAGATGGCGCCTTCTGGTGAGCCTGGGCTGCAGGGGAGACCATGCCCTCCCGAATAAGTAAAAGCACAGAAAGGAACCAGCTGTGGTGTCACGCATCTGTATTCCTAATGCTTGGAAGGTAGCAGAGAATGACCAGGAGTTCAAGTTTGTCATGAACTAGATCATGGTGAGATCTAGAGAGACAGAGACACTCTGTGTCCTATACATCTACATATTCAAACAAGAAGTTTCTTCAACGTGCTTACTAAGCACCAGGCACAGTGTAGACTTTGAGAATACTATGGACAGAAAAATAGACAGAGCCTCTACCTTCACAGATCTCACAGGTCAGTAAGAAAGGCCCATCGCTGACCACAGAGGAAATGAGGTAATATGAAAGAGCATACCCCCCAGGGCTCATCAGGGACACCAGGAAGGATTCTGGAGGAAACGGCCCTTGAGCCTACAGCAGAAAGATTAAAGAAGGATGAGCTGAGGAGACAGAAAGAGCCTTCCAGGTATGAGGCAATTAGATTGAAAATATGCTACCAGGCTTAAAGAACTAACTGAAAGGTGAGAGAGCCAGAGGGCAGGGGATAGCCGGAAGAGAGCCAGGAAGCTCCTGAGTCATGTGTGTTGCTGCTGTTCTTATTTGGGAATTTTGACTGAAGTACTGACGGTTTCACCACTCACGGTATATCTTCTGCCCTGAGTGAGTAAGGAGGGGCTGCCGAGAGAGCAGACCTCACTGCATAAATGTATCCACAGTCAAGCCTGCAGGCCTGGGTCCTGTCTCTGGGACTCACAACTCCTGAGCCTCCACTCATGCACCATGATACATGTGCCGCACGTATATGCTTAAACACTCATACACACATGCACAGGAGCGCACGTGTGTGCACATACACACAGAAGTCACACGCGTGCGTGCACACACACATGCACATATGCACACGAGCTCACACATATGCAAGCACATGCACAAGCACACATCCCAAATAAAATATAAATAAACCTAGATTTAAAAAAGATCGGAGGGAAAACATTGAAGGTTGGGGCCACCAATGTAGTAGTTAGGTTACATCACACCAGTGTAGCCATTCAGTAAACACAGAACATCATAAACACGCAATAAAACATTAGCATCTTTAAAAAAGGCCCAGAGATGTTGCCGCTGAGAATATTTTAGTTCATATTTACATACAGCAATTTCACCACATCTTTCAAATTTACCAACATATGAACTTCTTTCCTCAGCAACTTTCCATATAGGAACTTATTTTACTAAGTTAACCCAACTTGTTGGGTTGTTTATATAAGCAGGAGAATGTAAATACACACTATGGCCCTCAAGCCAGCCTGAGCTGTCTCTCTGCAGGAGTCTAACGTGACGACTGAAGGGAGAACCATGAAGACTTTTGGGCACAATTTTGACGGCTCCAAGATATTCATTACTTTTTTTCTAATGGAGCTGGAGAGATGGCTCTGTTGTTAAGAGCACTGGCTGTTCTTGCAGAGGACCTGGGTTCAATCCCCAGCACCCTCATGGCTGCCCACAATCATCTGTGACTCCAGTTCTAAGGAATCGGTGCTTTCTGGCCTCTTCAGGCACCAGACACCCACTGGTGCACATACATACATCCAAGCAAACCACTCAGACATGCAAAGTAAGAATGAATAAATCTTAAATCTAGGTGCAGGCAGTATTTCTAGCTGACTGAGCTTGTGTAGGTTATCCAAAAAAAAAAAAAAGGCACAAGAAAAAAAATGTGCAGTTTTAATTGTACAGTATTGAAAGCAGACACATGAGAAATGACCTGTTGCTTTCCTCTGGAGAAGGGAAGTGGGCAGCTGAAGACAAAAGACTTTACTTAACTGAATTTTGACTTATTTATTCTCTAATAGAACTTTTTTTTTAATGTGTCCCAGGGTGGCCTTGAACTCACTATGTAGCTGAAGATGATGTTGAACGCCTGTTTCTCCCTCCTTCGCCTCCTGAACGCTGGGATTACAGTTATGTATCATCATGCCTACATCATGCCATCAGGCCTCGTATCATGATGATTAAATTTCATAATAAGTATTTACTGACTAAATGAATTGTAAAATTAATGTGCTTTTAAAATGACTTCCAGGCAGCCCTCCCTTCTGCTACTTAGAGAAGGGCTCAGAAAGTCTGGCTTCTAACTCACTGGTTTCTGGCATAGCCCTCATAGTGGATCCCATGACCGCAGAAGCCTCTGGGAGGAGATGGGGTGGAATCTGTTGTCCTAGTAACCAGCATCCTTATTTGGAGTTTTTATTTGTTTGGTTGGTTTTGAGACACGATCTCACTGTGTATTCCAAGTTGGCTTCAGACTCAAGATGGACCTCACTGTGCCTCGGAAATCTGGAATTAGAGATGAGCGCCACCGGACCAGACATGGAGTCTTTGCCCCGGAACAAGGCTTATCTCAGGACCCACAAAAGTGCAGCTGGGCTCCTCCTCGCTTCTTTATTTAAGCTCCTGGCTGAAAAGCCTCCAAGACTTGCTATTGGTACCAATGCATCAATGCCTTGAGATGCAGTCCCTTCTCCTCGGGATCTCTTATTATGAAATCTGGATTCTGGCCTGGTATAGTATTACATACAGATTTGCAATTCCAACACCTGGGAGGCTGAGGCATGGGCTATATACTAAGTTTATGATCTGCCTAGGCAACATAGGGAATTCTTGTCTCAGAAGCAGAGATGGGGATGGGAGGTGGGGAGTTAGGAGAGTTGGGAGGAGGGTGCAGTGTCTTGTATTTGTCTGCATTATATGACACATCCAAAAAACGTGCAGCCGCAGAACAGGCAGCAGGAAACAGGTTACACAAAATGCTTTAGAGTTCTGATTAAATTCCAGAAGGCTGCCAGCAAGGGCAGCAGGTTTCACCACCCTTGCTCTGATAAGGAAAATGAAAAGAAATCAAAAGCTCACCCCACAAAAGAAGTTCCCTGTTTCTTAGGGCCGAGAGCAGCTCCATGCACTGGGAGGCAAACCCATCTTCTGGAGTCCCACCAGCAGACCTAAGGTGAGGACCCACCAAAAGGGTTCCGGAGGGCCGGAGATGAGCACCAGGGAGGGGCGAGGATTCTGGCTTTCAACCTGTGCTTCTGGTGGTTTCTCTCCGTGCCCCTCCCCAACCTATTCTACTGATGAGAAAATGAGGGCTCAGAGGAGCAGGCTACCTTACCTAGACGTCCTAGCTAGCAAGGACCCAGGTGAGAGTCGGGGCTCCTTTCTCTTGCTTTGGAACAACTTGAATAGAATAGAATCAATCACAAGTACCCACTTCCCCTCCCTGGCAGGGTTGGAATGGAACAGGGAACTTTGCTATATCTAGCAAATACTCTACCACTGAGCTACACTCCAGTCCAGAAGTCTCTACTCTTGAGTTAGCAATAAATATTTAACTCTTAAATACATTATTTTTAAAAAATAATGTTTCTGTCTATCCTTTAGAATTTCATAAAATATTTTGATCATGTTCATCCCCCCCTCAGTTCCCCCCAGATGTTCCTCTACCTCCCTACCCCACCCCCCAACTCCATAGTCTCTGTCTCTCTTTAGAAAAAAATCAAGTCCAGTTTATATTGGCTGACTACTCCTGGTCATGAGCCCTGCCCTAGACTGTAGTTGTAGGACTAGGTGTAGTGGTTTGAATAAGAATGGTCCCTTAGCCAGGCTCTGGTGGTGCCTGTCTTTCATCCCAGCACTTGAGAGGCAGAGGCAGGCGGATCTCTGTGAGTTCAAGCCCAACCTGGTCTACAGAGTGAGTTCCAGGACAGCCAGGGCTACACAGAGAAACCCTGTCTCCAAAAAGGAAGAAAAAAAAAAGAGGCCCTATAGGCTCATATATGTAAATGTTTAGTCACTAGACAGAGCTGTTCAAGAAGGATTAGAAGGATTAGGAGGTGTAGCCTTGTTGGAGGAAGTGTGTCACTTCAAAAGTCTACACCAGGCCCAGTCCCGTGGCAAATGTTTGTCTCTATTTCCTGTAGTCAGTTCTCTTTCCTTCCTTCCTTCTTGTCTGAGGCAGGATCTCAGATACCAGAGGATGTGCATGCATTCTTGATTGTTGGCGCTTCCTGAGTGCTGGGATTACAGCTTCCGCCTCCCCACCCAGATCCATTTTCTTTGGAATTGCATTCCAAAATGCTATTTTCCCCCTGCAAATTACTTATATCCTCTAAACAAAGAAGACAAAGCATGGTGACCCCTGAACTTGAGATGCTGTGGCCAAGAGATTGCAAGTTCTAGGGAAACTTAAATAACAACAATGTGTCTTACCAGAGGAAGTCCAAGTTCTTTTATCAGCCAAAGGAAGGCCTGGAGCTGCCGTCACCTGCACCATCTCAAGGCTCTCTGGGCCGATATGGATCCTTGTATTAGTTGAGAGTCTCCCTCAGCTCTTCAGGGGAATAAAGCTGGTTTAAGACCTGTCAGTCTGAGGTCCCATGTGGCCCTTGAGACTTGGTGGCCAACTCAAATCTCAAAGTCACAAGTCAGTCTTAAGAGCCCTGGGAAGCTGGACATGGTGGCCCCACCATTGTGGCACCTGCCATCCCAGGATTCAGGAGGCAGAGAGGTAGGAGGTTTATATGTGAGTTCCAGGATAGTCTGGTCTATACAGTGAGTTCCTGGCCAGCCAGGGTACATAACAAGATTTTATCCAACCATAAGGAAGAGGAAATGAGAAAGTTTTCTTATATTAAACACATTTCTCCCATCTTGAAGGGAAGCTCATAAAAACACAGGATGGTTATAGAAAGATAAAACAGAAAGTCCCAAGGAAAGTGAAACACTCCATCCCACAGGAAACCTGTTTTAAGACTGGAAGTAAACAACTCAAAAGTTTCAGGAAGTCCCTGAAAGTGACTACAGTCACCAGGACCTTCTCTCTCCAAGAGTCTGTTACCAATATAGCCTGTCGCTAGTCTTTCAAATAGGACCAGATGCCTGGAAGAAACTAAGGTAGCTGAGCTGCCAGGAAGGGCCTCAGACCAGCTGAGTCACCTGGAAAGGACACTCTCCAGCCTGTTGAGCTGCCTACAGTCTGTGTAGCATGCTCAGGGTTTCCAACTTTTGTGAACTGACACCCACACCAGGGTGAGCTTTGGTGATGCAGCTGTCATTTATGCCCTGTAAGAAACCCTTCATCCATATTCCTATGAATAACCCTAATAAAACTCATTGGCTCATCAAATTGAACTTTTGTGGTATCTGAACTTTGGTCTGTCACCAGCGCATATCTGGGGTGAGTAGATGTTTGTTTATACCTCTCTAGGAATATTGTCACAAGATATAACTGGTGCCTGAACAAGGACCAACAGAATCAAAGATGAGTTGGAAAGCTGTGGTTGTGAGTAGTACGGCATGCAGCTGGGGGTCGAACATCTGGAAGAACACAGAAATTGTCACCATTCCTATGTGGCATAGGATAATGTGCCTTCTTGCTATATCTGCAGTTGGGTGTCACCTACAATGGGTACTGAGACATTCAACCAAGGCTGAGTCCTCTACCCAGAGAAAAGGTCTGGATGGAGAGTCCATGGAAATCTCAGGCTGTCTTTATATAGTTTGGGATGGTATGCCTGCTTGCTGAGTTGAGTGTGGTGCATGAGTATGAATATTTCCTTAAAAACTGTTAAAATTTTTAAATTATGTTTTAATCTAGGAAAGTAACATATGTGAGACAAGAGTGTTAGCAGGCTGCCACAAAGGCCATGTGGCTTCTGATATGTAGTAAAAATGTTGTCTATAGCGAGATGGCTGCTTAGTGGCATGTTTGTGTTTTTGTGTGTTAAAGAGAACGTGATAGAGATGCTGTCATACTATTTTTTTTCTTTTATTTTATGTTTGTTGGTGATTTGCTTGCATTATGTCTGTGTAAGAGTGTCAGATCCCCTAGAACTGGAATTACAGACAGGTGTGAGCCCCCACATGGTTGCTGGGAGGTGAACCTCAGCCCTCTGGAAGAGCAGCCAGTGCTCCTAACTGCTGAGCCATCTCTCCAGCCCTGCTATTTCTTGTTTATTTGTTTGTCTAATTGTTTTTAGATTTATTTTGTGTAGAAATGTTTTGCCTGAATTTATGTATATGCAACACGCACATGCTTGATGCCTTTGTAGGTCAGAGGAGGGCACTGGATCCTCTTTAATTGGAGTTACAATAGCTGGGAGCCACCATGTGGGTGCTGGAAATCAAACCCAGATTCTCTAGAGGAGCAGACAGTGTTCTTGACCTCTGAGCTAGCTTTTCAGCCTGGTATTTACAGTTAGCAAGATACAAGGAAAAGAGGGTACAAGTTAGACCTCAGCTAAAGATTTTTGGAACCCAGGACAAGAGTCTGATTTTTTAAAGTCATCTTTGATATCCTGTTTACCAGGCCAGATGTGAAACTACCGCGTCCGGTTTCTTTGTGAGCCGAGTCTTGTCCAGGCGAGGGGCGTCAAGATTAAACAATCTGCACTCAGGAGTCATTTAGGTTCCATCATTCGGGGGCTCACAACACACTGAGAGACCCGAGCTTTATTCAGTACATCTTATCTCTTAGACCTGTCTGTCCCTTAGCCATTGCTTCTGTCTTGCCATGCATCTCGCCTAGCTTTTTCCCCTCTAGCTTCCCACCACGCTGGATTCCTTCTGCCCCTTCCACTCACACTGACTCTACTCCATGCTTGTCCCCAGCTTCTGCCTCTTCTGCCTGTGTGTCTCTCCTCGTGTCCCCTTTGTCTCAGCTCTCTATCACCTTAACTCTCTTTCACACCCTCCCCCTCATCCTGGCACGCCCAAGGTCTTGGAGTCTCCCAAGAGGCTAGCACTCAGCAGGTGGCAGCGTCTATAGTGCAGGAAAGCTTGTTTTAGCTCCCCCCCCCCTGTAAACATAAGGTTTTAGTCCTTAGGGGAGAATGGTGAGCCATAGAGGCCAGAATGGCACTTATTCGGGAGACAACATGAAACTCTGTTCATCCAAGAGTGGATGATAAGGTCAACTTTTCAAAGGCCTTGGGGCTGGGATGGAGTTTTAGTGGCTTTGCTGAGTCCCATGGTAGGATGTGATCTCTGTAAGGCAAGAGAAGCTTCGTCAAACATAATTAGACCAGTGTGTGGACTAAATCTGAAAAGGATAAAACAGGTAAAACCAAGAAAGAGAAAAAAGTCAAACAGATCTTATGTCACGTGGAGGCAAATATGAGAAGATGATTTACATCGAGCCAGACGCCCTAGGGAAAAGTTGGTGGAAGCCCAAATGCAGTCAGTGTTGGTGAGGATTTGGAAGGCTTTAGGCCTCACCAACATTTCACCTCAGGAGTAAAAACACCTGCAGAAGTGGAAACCTGCCAAGCCACTTCCCTAGAAGAGTGGCCAGCAGGTGAGGACCCTGCAGGCTGACTGTAAGCCCCGTGACAATGGTGGATTTGTTTGTCTTCTGTTAATATTGAGTTCTGGTGATTTTTGGAAGCAGGTGTACCTTGGTTCCTGTGGTTTCCAGAAGTATCAAAGGCCATAAGCATCAACAGGTGAACACGGATATAAAGCAATATAGGCTAAAGGGATTAGGTTTGACTCAAAAACAGCTGACTTCTCCCCTGGGTGCAAAAAAAATTGTTCTCCCAACCAAGGAGCCGTGGGACTTTACACAGCTGCTAGTGAGTCACACTCACAATCCTTGTCTGTTTCCTTTCTTTGGAGGTGAACAGACTTTTCTTTCTATGTGTCCCCAGATAAGTCACAGGGAAGCTCTGGAGACACCCAGCATGAAGTTTCCTGCCCCAAGTCCATTTCCTCGGCTCTCTGGTAAAATCTTTTATAGTGAAGGCATTTAAAGAACGCATTATAGAAAATGAGCACACAAAGAGCCACCCCCTCAAAAAAAAAAGTTAGGAATATGGTCCAGTTGGTAGAGTGCTTGCCTAGCATGCATGAAACCCTGGGTTTGATCCTTAGTATTGTATAGACTGTGTCCCCATTATCCCAGAAATTGGAAGGTGGAAGCCAAAGGACCAGAATGTCAAAGCCATCTTTAGGTCCAAAGATAGCCAAGGTCAGTAGAGCACTACATGAGACCCTGTCTTAAAAAAGAAGCTACTGGAAGTCTAGACATTCACACAATGGTGAGGCTGCAGCTCCCAGCCTTCAGACTCAGAAGCCAGCCTTCAAGTCTGTAAGCATTGCATTAGATGGGAAGAAGCCAGGAGTACCACAAAGTCACCTTAAACAGCACTTACAGCCCTGCTCCAGGGAAAGGTTTCCCCAGTGCAAGTGTAACAACCCTGCTCAGGCAGGGGAGGGTCTCCCCAGTGAAGCTGTTACAGCTGTGCACCACCACATGAATGTTTTCCTGGTGGAAATGTTACAGTTCTGCTCTGCTCAGTTGAGTTTGGCGAAAGTGTCACAGCACACAACAAACCTCCCTCAAAGGACTTAATGGGAAGGAAGAGTTCAGGAGGGTGGCTGCCTCAGGTGAAAAGCAGCAGCAAACTTATGTAAGATTTCTTGAGGGGAGGGGACAGAGCGTTCCAGGATGTCTTGGGATTGATGGATTTTTATGGTCTGATTCTGGGGCAAGATCAGACAGCAGTTCATGCTCAGGGATTGATGGTATTTCAAGCTCAAGGACTGGTGGGGTTCTGTGCTCAGAGATTGGTGGGATTCTGTAGTCTGACTCCGGGGCAAGCTCAGGATTGGTATGATTTCAAGCCCTGGTCTTCGGGTCAAGTCCTGTGGTAATTTCCCTTGGCCCTTTCGCCCTATAACATTCAGGGAGAGGGCAGCTGCCTACAACAGCAAGCGAAAGATCCACAAAGTGGACAGAGAAACAATGCATCTCCTGTCCATCACAGCCCACGTCTCCCACCAACCTCAACCTTACAAACCTTACCCAAGAGCCAGAAAAGACCCATCTAAGGATTGCTCCGCAAGAGAGATACAGGAGGAGGTGTACATCCAAGGCCACAGAAGCCTTGTAGGTCAAGAGGAGAGAAACCTACACAGAAACTCAGGTCCAGGTAGCAAAAAGTCCACAGTGCAAGGCTCCCATGTCAGGGATTGGGGAAGGGGTAGGGTGACACAGGTTCTTTGGGTACCGACTTGATTGTTATGTATGTGTACTGCATGTGTGTCTGGAGCCCATGGTGGTCAAAAGGGGGCAGCTGTGGAGTTACAGATGGTTGTAAGCTGCCACATGGTTTCTGGGAACTGAACCTGGATCCTTTGCAAGAGCAACAAATGCTCTAACCACTGAACTATCTCTCCAGTCCCTGAATACTGACTTTTCATTCAATCCCAGCACCACTATTCAGTAGCTGTGTGGTCCTAAATAAATTGTTTCACCTCTCTGGGCCTTCATTCTTCCAGCTGGAAATCAGGGTTGCTGATGGCACCTACTTCTCAGGAAAGTTTGAAGCAAAGGATGTAAAGCTGTACATCTGACGGGAATAAGTGATGGACACAAGTAACCTGTAAACTTCATTCTAGAATTTTCCTTTTCCTCTCTTTTTCCCTCTCCCATTTCTTCATCCACCTGCCAACTTTTGTTTTCTTTGCAGAAGCTACAAAAGTAGTGTTTAAGTGGCTGGAGAGATCTCCTCAGATAAAAACACTTCTAGAGGACCCAGGTTCGATTCCCAGCCCCTGCAAGGTGGCTCACAACCATCTGTAACTTTAGTCCCAGAAATTCCAACGCCCTCTTCTGGCCTCTACAGGCACTGCATGCATATGGTGCACAGACTTACATGCAGACAAAACACCCATACATATAAAACAAATGTTTTGGTTATGAGGCTAGCCTTTACTGGGTGAATCATCTCTTCAACCCCACATAGGACAAATAAATAAGTACATAATTTTTTAAGTAGCATTTAAAAAAAAAAAAAAGCTGAGGCAAAAGGAAACCCATCTTGCTGATAACATAGGAAATACAGCCTGGAGGAAGGTCTTTTTGGGGTTTTTGCCTTTAAAACATTTTTCCCTCACCCACCCATTGTAAGGCAGTCTTGTGTGTGTGTGTGTGTGTGTGTGTGTGTGAGAGAGAGAGAGAGAGAGAGAGAGAGAGAGAGAGAGAGAGAGAGAGATGTTTTCAGCACAATTAGAAGCACTCTTAAATATATATTTAAAAAACAGCCAAAGGAAATTTAAATTTTCCAGACTGTTACAGTAGCTAATGTTTTTATTCCAGATCAATAGCTTATCAGAATTGTGTTGATTAATGTTTAAATTTTGAACTTTTGAAGTCTGAATATCAGGCATCTTCTTTAAGTTTCACTTTTCATATACCTTAAATCCCTTCCTCAGACCTTAAAACCTGCATTTACACACCTTAAATTACTTCCTTATACCCTCACAATTTGCATAAATGTTAAACTCTTTATTCTATCCAGTTATTTACCATGAGACCTTAGTGGCTGATTACTGAGAACAGTCATTGAAACAAATCCTTTTAAATAAAGGAATAGCAAAATAATAATAATAATTTTAAATTTTTTTGTTATTGCTTTATTTTTATTTATTTATTTTTTTCTTGAGATATGGTTTCTCTGTTAGCCCTGGCTCTGCCTCCCAAGTGTGTGGATTAAAGGCATGTGCCACCACCGCCTGGCAAATTTTTGGTTACTAATAGTAGTATGATAGCTTGAGTTTGTTTTTACATTGAAACCTGTTCTGTGAGTTTATCTCCTTTGGTGTGAAGCCTGTCAGCAAGGTAAACTCATCAGAGAAAGGTTCACCTTTCTCAGCAGGAAGCCTAGCCGCTCTAGAAGAGCAAGGCCTGATTGTTTTACATATGAAATGGGCTGAGTAGGCAGCTAGAGCCTTGGAGGAAGACGCTGGCTAAGGTCAGCTTGCTAAACTGATCAAGGTAGGGTTTGCTATCAACACCATCAGAGATCTGAGAAGGATAAACTTGAGGGGACAGTATAATCCAAATGGCCTGTGTATCCATTAAAATGACAGAGACTTACCCAGTACTTGGACAACAATCCTAGGCCCTGCCATGGTGATCTCAATTTGGGGGCAGGGGTCATCAGTCTTTCAGCTACCACACAGGGCAGCATCAGTCTTTAGTCACTAGACCCAGAACCTCTGAGAGATTTTTCTGGAAGGAGAAAACTAACCTACCTTGGTTAGGCAGAAAAAGGCAGTCAACCCAACAATGTCCACAGGTTGGTCAGTGGCGGGCAGGGCATGGGGCAGCTCTTTGCCCAGTGTTCAACATTATCGTCCATTGCTGCCTGTTCTCTTTGGAGACAGCCTCAGCTGTTACTACCAGAAGCTGGTATTTGTCTATCAGGGAAGCCTTTTCATTAACGCCATAGTCTTTATCTATGGCATTTTTAAATGCCACATTCAGCAGTTCTTTCCAAGGGGCTTGAGGGCCATCGTCTAATCTATTAAATATACCTTAATAGATTTAAAGCTTTACTTGGTTTTAGTTACTTGCTTCAGGCTTGCCTGTGATAGCATTAAAGAAAGCTAAATAAACCTCTCCCTGTAAATGAATTGCATTTGTACTTAGCACAACTATAGGCATGGTTCTGAACACATTAAAACATTTGATCATTCCTAAGGTGACTGACCATTTGTTAGCCTCTGAAGCCACGCCCTTCCCTGAGTTCTAACGTCAAGTTCCATTTAAGAATTCTTACCACTGACTCTCTTGCTTCTGTTTTCCCAGGAGTTCTCTCTCTCTCTCTCTCTCTCTCTCTCTCTCTCTCTCTCTCTCTCTCTCTCTCTCTCTCTCTCTCTCTCTCTCTCTCCTCCTCTCTTCCCCCTTCTGTTATTATAATCATATCTCTCTTTTATAACAATAAAGTTCTACATAGAAACAGCTTCTAAGTATCTCCTCCTGTCTGTAGCTGCCTCCCACCGCACTCCCTCTATAGGGCATGAGGCCTCTCCATTTATAGATGTCTGCCACCAGGTAATGGAGTAATTTGTTATATCATGCCAGATCACACATGATCCCAACACCATCAACTTGTATGTCCTAATTATTGTTCCACTGGAAGCTCTGCCCCAGTCCCCTTCCTCCCTCTCCAAATCTTGCCCCTCAGAAAGCTCTCCAAGCAGCAGCTTCTAGTCCTACCCTGGAGCTGCTCGAGACCACGCCTACGGGGTATTTAAGCTCCCATCCATAGACCTGCCACCTAATTTCTCCTCTTCCCCTGAGATCACCCAGGAATGCTTTGCTAGATTAAGCCTGGTCCTTTATCTTTTAATTCCACTTGATTTGGCTTACTGCATGGGTGGAGAAACCAACACCGGGGATTCAAAACACTTATCAATTATCTTTAACAATTTACAACAAGTTAGTAGCTTTTATAAGATTATTATCTTACTGTTTTATCCCTGTTAAGTCTGAGCCTTAAACTTTTGAATTAAATATTAATTTAGCATCAAAATAAGACTTTATATCATAAGTACAGTCCACAGAGAGATGGGGAACTTTCCAAAATCATGAACCGAGTCCTCAAAGAGACTGGTAATGTTACTTTTTCTGATCCTTTTACAGAATATCAATTTCTTTTATAATTTGATTTATCCAGGTAGCTACAGCCTAACAAAGCTAGCAAAAACAAAGAGGCTAGAAAGACTGGGAGCCTTACTTTCCCAAGCCTTTTATGGTGTTCCTTTACAGCATATCACAGTTTCTTGTATGATTCAGTGTATCCAAATAGCTGAAGCTTAACAAAGTTAGCAAAGACAAAGAGGCTAGACATGTATCCTCAAGTCAATTTCTATAGCTTAGGAATTTATAAACTTGATTTATTGAACATGTCTTGTTCATCAAACATGTTGTTCCCTATCTAAACTTTATAGAAGCCTGATGTTGAACACAGTTAGCAAAGCCATAAGTGGTTGAACATCTCTAAGTCAGTTTCTGTTAATCTATATAGACCTTTATAACCTTAGCAATTTATGAATATTAATAAAAGATACCTTATTCATCAAATATATGTTGCAAGTCCTATTTTTTATAAGTAAGAACTGAATCCAAGTTACAGATACAATATGCTGTAGCAAATCTATTTTTTAAACAAGAGCTGAATACAAGCATGCTGTGCCAATTAATATTCCTGCGTATGGGTTTTTTAACTGTAAACTTTTTATTACAAGTTTTAAGCTAATGTTTTGTTAGAGATTTTAGATATTTTTAAAACCACATCCAATGAGAGTTCAAGAATATCAAAAACAGCAGGGTTTTAAGGAGAGTAAATAGCTGGGGAGAGGGAAGCCTAAGAGCTGGAGGGAGTTTAGGGCAGAAGAAGGGAAATTAAGGAAGGATAGGAGGCTAACGTGGACTTGGAAATATGAAACAGGCACTTAGGGTTCCGAGGGAGCCTGGAGGTCAGCATGTGCTAATAGCCGGTGATAACAGAAATAGTTCCTTTTGATAGAGGGAACTAGCTTCACAGGTTTCTAGGGATTTCCGGCTTCTATCTAACTGCCAGAATCCTCCTATTGTACAGATTGAGCCCATTTCTGAATATCTAACTGCCTGGAGTTTGGAGAATCGGAGTCTCCTTTGGATCTAACCGTTGTAAGCTGCCATACGTGAATCCTAGTCTTGGGTCCCCTGTAAGAACAGTGGGCTCTGACTGCTGATCATCTTTACAGCTGCTCATACATTGCATTTATAATCACACCTCCCCTCCAGCCTGAACTCTGGATTACAGAAATGGAAACATTGAGGAGGTAACCTTTTGAGAATGCCCCCTCTTAACTCAGCATGCCGTAGGGGGTTCATCTAAGGCAATGCTTGCAGCAATTACTCCTTTTGATTGCAGAGTAGTGTTCCACTGTTTTCTCTTCCTGGGGAGAATATTCTGATACCCTTGGATGTTTCTTAGGGAAATCTGAAGTAACTGGTTCAAAATCACAGGGTATATTTTTAAAGAACTTCCCTGCTCTGCAATATTTGCTCAAGAGGGTGATCCCCCCAAATCTACCACTTAAACATATTGTGCTTCCCCACATGGTCTCAGTAGGAAGAGGACTCAGACAGTTGGATAGCACCAGTATCCAATACCCCTTATTCTTCTTGTCCCAAGAAAATTCAGGACTCCACTTTCAGCCAGATGCCAAAGTCGCCTCCATGCTGCCACCTGGTGGCCACAGCCACAGCTAACGACTAGCTGCTGCTCCCCTTAAAAGAGGGTCACCAACACCCCCAGATTCACGGCCAAGAGCACATCACAACTCTCATTTCACCAACGTAGCCCCCATGGACACAAAACATGGTTGTCATCTCAAAGAGAATAAGAGATAGTTTATCCTTGAGCCAAAAATAAGTGGCCATGGCCCAGGAACACAAGTCAACACAAATACCGTGTCCTAACGTAGATGTGGTGTTAGGAAATTTGTATAGTTATAGAACAAAAGAAAGTCATAAATCAAGGCATTTCCTAAATACATAGATAAAAAGATCAGGCAAGCAGGTGTCACCAGAGGAGAGATGTCAACTCATGATCCTATTGGATGACACTCTCAGCTTTGGGATTGGTGGAAATTAATATTAAGAACTCATTTCAGACGTCTTACCTGATAGTGATGCCTTCATCACTCCCTAGAAACCACTGATGACACAGAACTGAGCAATGAATGGTGATTAAAAGCCATTAAGAGAGATCAGATAATTACCCTGGATCTTTAACACCACAATCTCCATAAATTCTAATCAGTCAATCAGCCTAATTGGAGAATCTTTATCAGAGGTGTGGCTTTTCTCTTCTGGGAACATCTATTCATAGTTCCCCTGTTGGCTAAACGTGGTTTGTATTATGTCCTCAAATGCTAGGAAGGCTTGTTCCTAGGATCTCACATAGCTAAGGCAGCAGGATGATCATCCTTGGCTACATAGAGAGGTTGAGATGAGCCTGGAATACATGATAATGATAACATAATAAGTAATTTTATTTGTCCTGTTTTCTTGGTTTTACAACAGATACCAGTTTGGAGAAGTAAATAGGTTATCGCTTTATTTAAAAAAAAAAGTGACTATATTGTATCATTTAATTTCTTTCTGACTCAGATCTTTCTTTAACGGGTAGGAAAAAGATATCAGACTCGTGAGGAATCAAGATTCCATAGAGTTTTTAATTTATTTTCATTTTATGTATATGAGTGTTTTTATATGCATGTTGGTGTACCAGCTGCATGCAGTACCCACAGAGGCCATAAGAGGGCATCATGTGTCCTGAAATTGTAATTACAGAGGCTGTGAGCTACCATGTGGGTGCTGGGAGCTGAACCCAGGTCCTCTACAAGAGCAGTAAATGCTCTTAACCATAGAACCATTTCTCCGGCCCCAGAACTTCACAGGTTTTGTGGACATAGCCAAGTCAATCTCAGATTTTTTATTTTTGAACATTCATCTCTTTTAATTTGTATTATTTTATTTATTTTGAGATAGCCTTGCCCCCCCCGGGGGGGGGGAATTATATAGCATGTTTCTTGTTTTTAACAGATTCACTCTTTTCTAGAATTGCCAGTCCAGAAGCCACACCTCCAGAGGGGTCTCTTTTAGCTCTAACAAAAAAAAAGAAAAAGAAAAAGAAAAAAAAAAAAAAAAAAAGAGCTTACCTCGAGCTTACCCCAAAGCTTTAGAGATACCCTTAGCAAGGCTCAAGAATCAAAGTCACTGTAAGACAGACAGAAGTCTGAGTGAGCCATAGGGCTTTCCAGAGATTTCATTTGTTACATCTTAACATTTTGTTTTTCAAGACAGGGTTTCTCTGTGTAACAGCCCTGTCTGTCCCAGAACTCACTCTGTAGACCAGGCTGGCCTCGAACTCATAGAGATCCGCCTGCCTCTGCCTCCTGAGTGCTGGGATTAAAGGCATGTGCTACTACTGCCCAACTACATCTTACCTATTTGTTGTTTCTTTGTTTATTTTTTTTTCCAAGACAGAGTTTCTCTGTGTAGCCCTGATTGTTCTGAAACTCATTTTGTGGACTAGGCTGGCCTTGAACCCACAGACATTCACTTGCCTCTTGCCTCCTGAGTGCTGGGATTAAAGGCACCACCTCCTGGCTTAAATTTGTATTTTTTGAGACAGGGTCTCACTATGTAGATCTGATTTGGCTTAGAACTCGATTTGTAGACCAGATTGGCCTCCAACTCACAGAGATCCTCTTGCTTCTGTCTTTAAATAAAATAAATCTAAAAGACTTAAAAAAAAATGTCCAGAGCAAAATAGCAATCCAATTGGCGGAACTCAGTGAACAGTGAAAATGGGTGTTGGGTCAGACATAGAGAAGGACAATAAATGGCTATTTTTGTTGTTACCTACCTTCATTTTGTTGAGACAGGCTCTCATCATATAGCTCAAACTGGCCTCAAATGCACTTTGGAGTTGAGAATTCCCTTGACTTTGATTCTCTAGCCTCTGCCTCTCAAGTGCTGGGAAACCAGGTGTGTGCCACCCTGAGATAAAGGATGATTATTCTGAGATCGAAAGATAGCCTAAGATAAGTGAGCCCTGGATTGCTACATTCCAACTCTCCACAATCCCTGAAGTACAAATCAGCTAATGAGCCTTGTAGAATCCTTAATGTAGGTGTGACAACCCCGCTTCCCAGGGATGAATTCAGTTTGCAGCCTCTTGCTGGCTGGGGAGCAAGAACAGATCCAGAAATTTCTGTAAATGCTGCCAGCGCACAGACATACTCCTTCCCTACCTACATATTTTATGTTAAATATCAATGAACCAAGCATAAGTCCTGATTGGATATGACCTGCGTAGGGCCCCATTCCTTCCCAGACATTATTTGGAATTGCACAAACAAAAATAATTAATGTTTCCTTTGTTTACAGAGAAGCCAGTCTACCTTACTGCATCCTGGATTTAAACTTGCGCCTTATCAACCACTGGTAGCCACTGGTTAGCCTTCAGGTTTCTTAGCAGCTGGAGATAAAAGGCTTAAAACCATCCGTGTCCCTGTCTGTGACCACTGTAAGTTCCCTGTAACATGAAGCTTCTGGCCTGCCTAGCCCCACGGTTCAGACCCACTTGCCACTGCTTATCTGGACCAGCAATCCCAAAGTCCCAAAGAAACACACAGATGCTTATAATAACTTCATGCTGTTTGGACTATGGCTTAGGCACATTGCTAACCGGCTCCCTCCTTTTAACTCAACCCATTTTCATTAATCTGTTGTGTGGTCCAGGGCTTACCTGTGTTCCTTACATGTTGCTTTTTTGGGTGTCTGGCTCGGTCTCGCTGTGACTCTGCCCTTCGTTTCTACCTATTCTGATTTCCCCACCAAAACAGTCCTTTATTCGCAGAATACATAAAGACAATCCCACATCAGGCCCCTGTGACCACTGTAAAAGCAACGAAGGGACTCTGTGCTGCTTTTACAACTTGAAATAGGCCAGGGTCCTGGGAAGAGGACATTTGGAGAAGATGTCTCCATCAGACAGGCCTGTAGACAAGTCTGCGGGACATTTTCTTGGTTAATGATTGATGTGGATGGTGTCATCCTTGGGAAGAGTGGCCCTGGCTGAGCAGCCTTGGGGAGCAGTAAGCAACTTTCACTACTTTCTTCTCTGATGCCTGTTTTCCCTTAAACTAGAATCTATTGTCTTAATGAGCTTAATAAGGTGCATACCTTAAGTGCCAGCACCCTGGAGGCAGAGACAGGTAGATCTCTAGGTTTAAGGGTCAACCTGGTCTACAGAGAGAATTTCAGGACAGCCAGGGTTACACAGAGAAACCCTGTCTGGTGGGCAACATTCTTATTGAGCCCTCTGTTTCATACTGGCTTATCCTGTAATTCTTTCTACTAAGAATTCTAGGTTTGCTGGAATGAAGCACTCAAAAAAGTGGTGTGTACCCTTCTATCCCAGCTCTCCCAGATGCAATGGTGTATACTTCAATCCTAGCTTTCAGGACTCTGAGGCAGAAGTCTCACGGGTTCTAGGTCAGCCTGAGACCCTGTATCTTTTTTTGAAAGTCTTTTTTATTTTCCTTTAGTCCCCTGACCCTAAGATCATTAGAATAGATTCTCTTAGAGCTGAGATGCAGGACTGGGCCTAGTGTTTTACCTCAGTGTTGCCTAAAGACTGGCCTAAGCATCCTGTTTTATCTCTTCTCAAAATGGGCCTATGCTAACTGTGTGTGGTAGATGGCCACCCCACCTCATTATATGACAAAGTCACCCTTAGCCAAGCCATGCAGGTCAGGGAGTGGTAACCCCACACCTTTAATCCCATCACTCAGGAGGCAGAGATCCTCTGGATCTCTGTGAGTTCAGGCCAAACAGAGCCTGTGTGGTGATAGCACCCACCTTTAATCCCAGCTCTAGGAAAGCTGAACCAAGAATTGTGATAGCTGGGGGTGGGGGTGGCTATAAGGCCGGAGAAGGCAGAAGTTCTTCCCCTTTGCCTTTCAGCCCAGTCTGAAGACTTGTTAAGATAGGACCTACCCCATTCAACCTGAGGAGTTGACTGGGTGAGAACTGGCTGTGGTTTGTTCCTCTGTCTCTCTGATATTTCAGTTTTCCCCCAATATTTAGCCCTATGTTTTATTATAGTAACAAAGAGAATTTGTGCAGTAATTCACACCATCTGTGACACCAGCTTCAGGAATCCACCCTCTTCCAGCTTCTGTGGGCATCTGCACATACTTGGTACACTGTAGTGTGAGGTTTCTGGCCTGGACTTTCAGGCCTAGCCTCAAAGTTTAGACCTGCAGACCCACAGAGACTTACTATAGTTTTAGGCTGTTTGGCCTAAGGCCCAGGCATATAATTTGCTAGCTCTCTACCCTTCATCTAACCCATACTCTATCTTGTTCGGCCATGTGGTTCGGTACCTTTTCTCACAGCAGCATAGTTGTCCTCTGCTTCTTCTGGCTTCTCTCTGGCATTCCGCTCTATGCTTCCTGTTCTAAGAGTTTTCTTAGTCTGGTAACCATGCCCACACTTCCTGCCTGCCTTTGGCCAATCGGCGCTTTTTATTAAACCAGTGGGTGAGATAATTATTTACAATGAAACAACACAATCTCCCACAGTGCACATACAGAAATGTACACACATACATACACAAAAGTAAAAATGAATATTAAGGTCTGAGAAGGTGACTTGCTGGTAACAGCATTGGCCAGACAACCAAATTTCCCAGCATCCAAGTGGTGGATCACAATTACCTCTAATTCCAACTTTAGAGAATATGATGCCCTCTTTGACCTCTGTGGGTACCTAATGCATGTAGTACCCATACACACGTATAGGTATACACAGAAATAAATATAAATATTTTAATTAATCTTTTTTTAAAGGTACCGGAAGACAAAAGTTTCAGCTCTCCCTCTCCCTGAAGAAGCCAGGCAGGTGCTAAATAAATGTGGGGAGTCTTCTGAAGAGCAGGCATGATGCACAAATTCTGGTTGTAATAAAGGAAACTCAGAGCCAGATCTCAGGGAAAGGCTGAAATATCAAAGAGAGGAAACACCACAGTCAGATCTCACCCAGCTGTCTTCCAGCTTCCTCAGCCTAGCTCCTCTGGCTTCTTCTGCCTGCTCTGTCTTTCTACGCCTGCTTTAAATACCCTCTTCTCCCAGTTGTCTCACATCCAGGTTAAGATTAAAGGTGTGAGCTACTACTACTTGGTAGTTAGCCTTGAACTCACAGAAACACAGAAAGATCTCTGTCTCTGGAGTTATGGGATTAAAGCCCTGGCACCACCACTGCCTGCCTGGGAGCCTGTGACTCCCTCTGGAAACCAAGCTGGCCTCAAACTCAGATCTGCTGGGATTAAGGATGTAGGTCACCACTCCCAGATCTTTTCCGGTGCTGGGATTAAAGGTGTGAGTCACCACTCTCTGACCCTCCTGGATTGACTGTGGGTAGATCTGTTCTCTGACATTCCAGACTGGTTTTATTAAATATATAACATCACTACATATCCCTTTTTGTGTCAAAAATAAAAAAGAAGTTTATAATTAACATAACAAGCCATATACAATAGGTACAAAAATTATATACAATATATGCAAACAATAATTACATGAGTAATATCCAGTCCATTAATAATTGACAATTCAAAAAAAATATTCCATTAATTATACTATTTTGGTGAATACAAAGGATTATACCTAATCTACTTTCTTTCTAATTTGTATTACTAAAAACTATATTTTGATGTCTTTCAAACTTATACACTTTAACTTCTGGGTTTCTTTTCTAAAACTGTCACTGGAAAACTATGACTATCTCATCTTCAGCTCCCTCAGAGACCCAAGAAGGAAATAATATTAACTAAGTAAACAGAATGGGCAAGCAAGCAACTTCCAGAAAATGTAAAAAATGAAACAGCTGGCTGCCTGGACAGCACCCAAGGTTCTTCTTTATCATTGAGGCATCCATCTTTGGCTTACAGACCTAACATGTCTGACAGACTTCTCTGTGAAGCAGGATATTCTCAAAGACCTTCCTACCTTGTCTTGGCAAGGTTCAGCAATTCTCTTGTGTGTGTGTGTGTCCTGCTTGTCCACTTTGAACATCATACTGTCAGCAGTCAAGGCAAGAGTACTTTCTTGCCCAGTGGCTAACTTTCGTCACAAAGAAGGTCAACTGTGTATGGAGTTTCTCTGATGTCCATAACCTTCTCTGAAGTAGATTGATGCTGCCAGGAGCAGATGTCCCATTGTCATAAAAATAATAGGATATTCTGGAGAGCCTCCCTTCTGCTTTAGACATCTAGATGTCCAAGGTCTTTCCACTTCTTGAAGACGAGTATTTCTAGTTTTCTGTAAAGACAAAAACAGAAACCTGCCCCAACCCTTTGTTTTTTCTTACAGCTTAAGGAATTATAATACGGGTGGATAAGCCATCAAATCTTGTTTTCATGAAGTTTCTTTGGTTCAAATCGAGTCTGCATTAATTTTGATGGTATCTATAACTTTTCTTCACTTGTGGAAACAAAAGCAAAACCCCTTCCCCAATGTAACACATACCCTGGCTTCCATTCAGAGATCAGCACACCTTTGAAGTAGACAGGCTTATTTAGTTCAGCTGTTTTTTCTATAGTCCAATGCCTTTCAGCAGGTGTTGTTCCTTCCTCATTAAATTGAGAAAATTCAAAGTTAACAAAGCACTATGTAGTCTATCTCTAGAGGTCTTCGTTATTCTTTTCTGTTTATTTAGAGTATCCTTTAGAGTTCGATTTGATCTCTCTATGACTGCTTGCCCTGCAGGATTGTGTGGTATTCCTGTAATATGCTTTTTATTATAATAAGCAAAAAATTGTTTCATTTTACTAGAGACGTATGCTGGAGCATTGTCAGTCTTAATTTGTACAGGTATTCCCATGATGGACATAACTTCTAGCAAATGTGTTATTACAGAATCAGCCTTTTCTGAACTCAAGCAGTTGCCCATTGAAATCCTGAAAACGTATCTATTGTATGATGGACATATCTTAATTTTCCAAATTCTGTAAGATGAAATACATCCATCTGCCAGATTTCATTTCTATGTATACTTTTAGGATTACTTCCTGCTGGCAATGGAGTTTGGTTATAAAAAGAACAGGTGGGACACCTTTTTACAATTTCTTTGGCTTGTTGCCAAGTGATAGAGAAAATTTTTTTTAAAGCTTTGCTATTGACATGATTTTTTAAATGAACTCTGAGGCCTCTAGCACATTTCCTATTAATAATTTATCAATTTCATCCTTACCTTGTGCTAAAGGACCTGGCAGATCCATATGGGATCAAATGTATGTTATATAGAAGGGATGATTTCTAGTCCTGATTATTTCTTGTAACAGAATAAATAATGAAGTTAATTCTGACTCATCATTAATGAAATCAGCCATTTCAATGTGTAAAACAACTCTTTCTGCATACTGAGAGTCAGTGACTATGTTAAGAGGTTCTGTAAAGTCCATTAATACCATCAGAATTGCATATAATTCTGACTTTTGAGCAGAATTATAAGGGCTTTGAGTCACTTTAGTTACATTTTCTGATTTGTAACCAGCCTTTCCTGATTTGTTTGCAACAGTATAAAATGTAGGGGGTTCAGAAATTGGTTTATCTCGTATAACACGCAAAAGAATCCAATTAGTTTTCTTTAAAAATTCAATTCTTTTATTTTGAGGATATTTATTGTTAGTATCTCCAAAAAAATTACTGCAGGCTCTTTGCCAAAGATCACTTTCTACCCATAATTGATCAATTTCTTAATTAGTTAAAGGTACAACAATTTCTTCTAGGTCCATTCCTGTCAATTGATGAAGTCTTAATTTTCCTTTAAAAATCAGTTCAGAAATTTTTTTCTTCATATGTCTTTAATTTCTTTCTTGGTTTATGTGGAATAAATATCCATTCCCTTTGCATTAAAAATTCCTGTAGGAGAATGCTTAGAGGGCAAGATAACTAGAATGCAATTAAGGTCTGAATCCACATGATCCACATGTGCATCCTGTAATTTCTTTTCTACCAGAGCCAATTCTCTCTTAGCTTCAAGAGACAATTCTCTCAGACTATTTAACTCCTTGTCACCATTTAAGGTTTTGAACAAATTATACAGTTCATCATTTTTTATTCCAAAATGAAAAACGGGTGGTAAATTGGCAATGTCTCCTAGTAGTCTTTGAAAATCATTAAGTATCTTCAATTTATCTTTCCTGATTTGTACCTTTTGGGGTCTAATTTTTTTGTTGGCCTATTTTGTAATCTAAATAATTAATGGCCTCTCATCTTTGTAGTTTTTCAGGGGCAAACTGTAATCCCCAAGCAGGCAAATTTTTTTTAACTTCTTCAAATATTTTTTTCCTAAGGTATCAATATTTGAATCAGCCAACAAGATGTCATCCATGTAATGAGTTATAGATAATAACTTGATAAGTTATAGATTGTGGAAATTCATTACATATTTGTTCTACTGGCTTTTGAAATACTGGCACAGAATGGGGCTATTCAGCATTCCTTGAGGGAGGATCCTCCACTGATGTCTCTTTACAGGCTGAGAATTATTATAAGTGGGCACTGTAAAGGTGAATTTTTCTTTGTCTTGTTCTTGTAAAGGTATTGTAAAGAAACAGTCTTTTAAATCAATAACTATAATAGGCCATTCTTTAGGTAACAGAGAAGGCAAAGGAATTCCAAACTGTAGAGAGCCCATTGGCTGGATCACCTTGTTTATTGCCCTTAAATCTGTTACCATTCTCCAGTTTCCAGATTTCTTTATAATAATTAATACAGGAGAATTCCAAGGGATGGTTGATTCTTCAATATACTGAGCATTTAACTGCTCCTGTACCAGTTGCTCTAAGGCCTGCAATTTCTCTTTTGTTAAAGGTCATTGATGAACCCATATAGGCTTCTCTGTTAGCCATTTTAGAGATAGTGCTGTGGGTGTTTTTGAAAGAGCAGTAGTTGTTCTGCCTTGTTTCTGTATGACCTGAATGGTCTGTGACTGTTTCTCATAATACCTTCTAATGTTT
This sequence comes from Phyllotis vaccarum, assembly GCA_033318265.1. Classification (NCBI taxonomy): domain Eukaryota; kingdom Metazoa; phylum Chordata; class Mammalia; order Rodentia; family Cricetidae; genus Phyllotis; species Phyllotis vaccarum. The sequence goes on from JARWLC010000003.1 coordinate 4,176,721, forward strand.
TTCTGGAAATGTGTTAGTTTATAGTTTATTTCTGTGTTTGGAGGAATGTTCATCTGTGTTGTAATAAATCTCATCCCCATAAATTTATAGCAATGTTAGCCACAAATATTCCTCTCTGTCCTTCTGGTCCTATACCCTCAAGCCATGTTGCACTCTGTTTTACCTAGGATAACGACCCAATTCCCCCAAACTGAACATTTACCTCCTCAAGGGGTCAATTTGAATGCTATGACTCTGGTGAAATTAATGATACATCTGCCCCCTGTGTCCAATAATCCTTCAATAATAACATCATTTATTTGTACTTTTAACTTTGGCCTCTGTTCATTAATACAAGCTTGCCAAAATATTTGCTTTATAATTTTTCCTGAGTTATTTTCCTTTTCTATAGATTTCCTATCATTCAATGTAGTATTTTTTTTAGAATAGGTTTTAATTTCTTTAATTGTACTGGGAAAGTGTTTCCTCCATGGTGGTAGGGTAAGATTGAACTGGATTGTATATAAGGGCTTTTGAAAGCCCCCTTGGGGCATTTCCCAAAGGCAGAAAGTTACCTTGTCTGTCCCTTGTTGATCTGCACTCACTAGTCCAATGTCTTCCTTTTTCACACCTTCTGCATACTCCAGAAGGGAAGAGCATTCTCTTGAGATTATTCCTAACAAAAGCACTGTTTCTGGTAATGCCTTGTTTACAATCTTTTTTTATGTTATCTTGCCTTCCACAATTGTAACATTTAACATTTTGACTTTTTCTTATACCTCTAAAAATAAACTCTCCTACCCAGTTATTATCACAGTCATAAGGCTCTAGATGAATCCAATCTTCCAAGGGTGCTGACCTTGCTTTTAAGAGTCTAAGTATTCTTTTACAGTGTGTGTTAGCATTTTCAAAAGGCAATGATTCAATTATTATTCACCTAGCTTCTGAGTCTGGTACCATTCTGTTTACTGCTGTAGTTAATCTCTGAAAAAAGTCTGTAAAAGTTTCTTTGGGGCTTTGAATTACTTCTGTGAAGGATTAACTTTTCTTTCCTATTTCTTCAATCCAATCCCATGCATTTAATGCTGCCATGCGACATAAATTCAGAGTATGTTCATTGTATAAAGATTGCCTTTCAATATCAGCATAATCTCCCTTGGGAGACTTCTATGCCTCTGGCTCTGCTTCTTTGTTCTATTGTTTTAGCCTCCTCCTTCCACCATATTTTCCAGTGTAAACATGGCCCAACCTCTAACACAGCAGTAACCATATCTAACCAGTCCTTAGGGGTGATTCAGTTACATGATGACCAACTAGTTAGCATTTGTTTTACAAATGGTAAGTACATCCCATATGTCACAATTGCTTCGTTGATTCTTTTTAATTCTACCAGTCGTACTGGAGTCCAACTTCTGTACTATTTTTTATTATTTTGCAATTTCCTTAAGGTTACTGGATATATTGATGCTGGCTTTTTGATATCTTAGGCTGTTTTTGTATAATCTTAGAAGGCATTGCTGAGATTGGTTCCTTATATTCCTCTGTTTGGGAATATAAATATAAATAAACCTGTTTGGGTTTGAACAACTTTATGTTCTCTCTTAACAGGCTTTTTAGAGACTTTCTTCTTGACATTCACATTAATTGACTTCTTTACTGATAACACAGAAATCAAACAAAAATACTCCTAATAAACATTATAATGATAATTCCATATATTTTATCTTTTCCTTTTCTGGTTCCAATATCAAATTGTCTAGAGAAAGATCAGAGAAAGACCAAACACCCCCATTGCCTTAAACAAATTCCCCTTTTTAAAAATATCCAGTTTACTCACCAATCTAGTTGTCAGTGATGATTCAAATGACTGTGAAGTGGGGCAACTGCTTAGCATGATAGCAGCCCAAGGAAGGGTCCAAAAGGAGAGAGAAAAAAATCAGCAATCCACCAGAAAGAGGCCACTGTCTGAAAAACTTACCTAGATGAGAGTGAAATGGAAACACATGTGGCTGGTCTGCCTAAGACTGGAGGCTAACTCAGAACAGAAAGACTAGCCAGCCAGTAATCACTCCAGCCAAGTGTTGCTCTGGCTGGCAAGCAGCTTTTGGTGTGTGTGTGGGGCGGGGGGGATTTATGCCCTGAAGTTGGATGCCAAGTGTTGCACTAATTCTGTTTGTAATAAAGGAAACTCAGAGCCAGATCTCAGGGAAAAGTTGAGATATCAAAGAGAGGAAACACCACAGTCAGATCTCACCCAGCTGTCTTCCAGCTTCCTCAGCCTCACTCCTTGTGGCTCCTACTGCATGAATCTGCCTTTCTATGCCTGCCTTAAATACCCTCTTCATCCAGTTGTTTCACATCCAGGTTAAGATTAAAGGTGTGAGCTACTACTACTTGGTAGTTAGCCTTGAACTCACAGAAACACAGAAAGATCTCTGTCTCTGGAGTTATGGGATTAAAGCCCTGGCACCACCACTGCCTGCCTGGGAGCCTGGAACTCTTCTGGAAACCAAGATGGCCTCAAACTTAGATCTGCTGAGATTAAGGGTGTAGGTCACCACTCCCAGGTCTTTTCCCATGCTGGGATTAAAGGTGTAAATTACCACTCTCTGACACTCCTGGATTGACTGTGGGTGTATCTCTTCTCTGACATTCCAGACTGGTTTTATTAAATATATAACATATCACCACACAGGCAGGTGTTCAATAAATGTAGAAAGCCTTCTTAAGAGCAGGCAAATGCTAAATAAATGTGGGGAGCCTTCTGAAGAGCAGGTGGGTGCTAAATGTGAGGATTCTTCTGAAGAGCAGAATGTGTAAGGAGACCAAGGTGCCTTACAGTCTGCTACTTAGGGATCTACACCTCAAAACAAGCAATAAAAAGACAGATATATGTGAGATATTGATAGGAAAAACTAGCTTATTTATGTCTGGGCTAGAGAAAAATGTCACGGGCTGTCACAGGCCATCACATAACTACATCAGATGACAATCTATAACTCTGATGTCAACCCATCAGGTGACTAATTCTCTGATGGAGGAATCCTGGCAAGCAAGGCTTACAGACCACAGACTTTGAACACTGTTGCTTCTTCTGTAATTTTGCATGTGTAAAAACAGCTGTGGAATCTCCCCCATTACTGTGCATTTCATGTAATATGTACATGTGATCTCATAATTGCATCTCAATCTTATGGGCACACATATATCTCTGGGTGGTCAGAAGGATGACTTCTCATTAACCTGTACAATTTTAATGAATAGAAATATTCTAGAATATGCTTAATAACTAGATCTATTTTTTCATGAGGACTGTAAGACACTTAGAAGCCTGTTCTGTTTCTTTACTCAGACTAACATAAGAAAATAATTTTTCCCCAGTTTAAGACAAGCAACATAGGATTAAAACAATTTCAAACTAAACTAAATGCCTCTTCAAATGTCTCATAAGATTAACCTCCACGGAAAATATACAAGGACAAATTCCCAGAGATCAAATTGTAGAACCAAGGTTATTAGCACAAAGCAACCTAAAATGCTATCCAATTTCTTCATTTGCTAAAAGGCTGGCTGGTAACACAGACCAGCAGCCACTCCCCACTTAAATTCCTTAGCAATTAACACTCTGCACAAACTTCTCCACACAAACTTCTAACCTCAGATTTTTAATACGAGACTCAAGGGTCAGCTAATTAACTTTATTGTTTAGGCCCCAAATTAACCAAGTCCAGAGAAAAATTGTTTTATGTCTAGCTACTGAAGAAAAAGTTCCATAATTATCCAGGGCTCCAGAGGATGGTCTGGCCTCACAGCCTCGAATAAAGAGTTACAAGTAGGCAGGATAAGAGAATATATTTTGGGAGCTGGGATGCCTTCAATGTCATGTCCCCACCTATTCACTGTCATGGTAAATAGTTCTCCTCCATAAGGTTTACTCCAGGAACGTGCTGTGACCCTGAGATGTGGCTTTTGAACTTTTCTTTATTGCCCCCTGTTGAATGTGTTTACTGCCTTGTAGAACAAAGGAACTGAAGATTTGGACCTGAAGAAAATAAAGGGAGTTTGTGTGAGTTTTCCTAAGACCCACTACTCTGAAAAGCATTCTCTTAACCCTGGAAGCAGTCTTAAGAGATGATTTTTCAGGCTGCCAAAGGCTGTCTGTCCATCCTAGAAGTCTGCTTCCTTCCACTGTGGGGCCTGAAGATTATGATTAGTTCATCAGGCCTAGCAGCAGGTGAGGCAGTGAGCTAAATCACCTCATCAGCCCCCGTTTCAGGTATTTTTCCTCAGTTCTAACCACAGGTTTTAGGGAGACATCAGAGTAAGTTGGTTCTCTCTAGAGATGATCACCCTCTAAGCACACTGACCCTGACAGCCACCATGTGTCATTCATGTAGCCCAGGCTAGCATTAAACTCACTAAGTAATTGAGGATAACCTTGAACTTTCTTTCCTTCTGACTTGACTTCCTAAGTGCTGTCTGGGCGTCTAGGAGCACGACAGTTATTATTGTTATTACTATTATTACTATATTCATGATAATATTATAATAATAACTGTAACTTATAAACAATAAATGGGGCTGGAGAAATGCTTCAGCAGTTAAGACCACTTGTTACTCTTGCAGAGGACCCAGGCACCTATCTGTAGCTCTAGTTCTGGAAGATCCAATGCTGTCGCCTTGACAGGTACTGCACAAACATGGCACACTTAACATGCAGACAAGCAAAACACTCATACATTTAAAATAAAAAATAAATCTTGCCAGGTGGTGGTGCCTCTCAGCACTAGGGAGGCAAAGGCAGATGGATCTCTGTGAGTTCCCAGCCTGGTTTACACAGTGAGCTCCTGGACAGCCAGGGCTACACAAAGAAACCTTGTCTTGAAAAGCCGATTATATAAATGAATAATAAATCTCTAAAAACAGAAATAAGCTTGTTACATATTAACTTGTTTTATAGAAAGTGACTGTAATCTAGGTTGGTCTTGAAATCATCACATCCTTCTGCCTCAGCTTTCGGGTAGTCTTACTGATGCGGCATCAAAACTTTCTAAGTAGTAATAAGATAGCAATCTACCCACCAAGTCATTGAGTTTGCCCCCTTAGTAAGCAAGGTACGGGACACATCTGCCCCTCATTTCCCTGTCTTATCACAGGGAAAACCCAACCAGGTAGATCCAGGACACAGTCATGACTACAGGGTCAGACCGGCCGTTGACCTATCATACATGGGAAAGTCCCACCATAAGGAAGGAAGTTCACAAAGCTCCATCGCTGGCCCCTCTCACCCAGCTACCAGCAGCTGCCTGGGTTTCCCCAGCCCCATGCTGTTCCTTCTTCCTTGGCCTTTGCATCTAATTAATTAAACCTTTGTTTGGCTGGTCACACTGGTGCTTTCGTTTTTATTTCTGTGATCACAGGGACAGGTTATCTGGCATTCTGTACCATCTGGCAACTCTGATGGGTGTGGGAGATGATGTGAGGGCAGATATGATGGCAGTGGGTCTGGAGCCTCGAGAGACCATCTCCTCTGCCATCAAAGCAACCTTCCTGATTGTCCTTCCTGGAATAAGGTTGTAATGACCCTGCAGGAGAGGAGACAGTCTAGTGACATTAATTTTCTCCCTTCGTTCATTAGAGTATTTGAACCATGAGCCCCAAAGAAATTCTCCAGGAATCCCATGCTGGAAGAGGCAAAGGCAGATGCTCCATCTCTCCCTACCCCACCTTCCTTCACCCCTCCACTCCTCCCTTTCCCCATTTCCAAAGACCAAAGTGCATAGCCCACACCTCCTTTCTTGCCTTTCTTGGTAGCTGGGGAATTCCCAGAACGCTAGGTCAGCTGTCTAGTGATTGACACCACCACCTATGGCCCTGGAGCCTGGTAGAGTTTCCAGATCTGGCTGAGTAGGAAGAATGCACCCCACCCTTTCCTAGGATTCTTTTCTCCCTCTTAATTCCCATTCAAGTTAGGACACAAGATGCTGATCCATGGTGCACAGGACTTTGGACCTGTTTGAATCCTGGTATCAAATGTCCTAAGGTGAGGACTGTCCTACTGTGTTCAAGCCGAGGGGGCAGCAGGAGGCAGACCTCCCTGGGACTTGCCATCCTGGGCTAAAAAATAAAAATAAAAAATAAAATAAAATAAAATAAAACATCACTGGCAGGTGACTGAGGTGGCATGTGAAAGCCCCTTGTCCGCACCGGCTCCCATTTCTTTCATAACATCTGAGGAAAAGAACCCTTGATTGCTCTTAGGTGATGCTCGTAGGTACCCCAAAATGGCAGTGCTAGAGACAATGTCCTAAAAGGACTTTGGCTGGGAAAAACAAGCCAAGGCCAAAAGGCAGGTTTCTGTTTACCTGGAACCTCCCTTAGTCCATTATGTGCTGAGAATCTCCCTAATCTCCTCCAAAGATCAGCTACCTCAGGCAGGGCACCTGGGTCCAGGTCAATCATGCCTGGATCAGCTCAAAGCCCTCGACTTGCTGACTGCCATGGAGAATCTGTGTGCTTTCCCCATGATTTGGCCCTTCTTCACAGAGATCCACCTGCCTCTTGTTCACAGAGTGTTGACTGGGATGAGGTGTGCACCACGCCCAGCTGAAATTCTTTACATTGTAGCCGTATTGCAAACTACACTCTGAACAGTGTTAAAAGAGGGGATTATTAACAGTTCTAAAGGTGTAACTTCAGAGCCACTGAAATCCTTTCTAACCACTCTGTGAAGAAATGTCTCTGGAGAAGCCACACCTGTCCTGTGTTCTGTCTCTCCCTCTCTCCCAGCAGTTTCTCTCCTGCTTTTAATAAATCCAATCTTTTTTAGCATTTGGCTCATCCTGACATTCATTTCGCTGTCAAAGCCATGAGTTCTGCCTGTGTGTGGAAGTCTCCAAAATGAACCTCTCAGACAGGTGTCAATATGACATGGAGATGTGTCTCTCTGAGGGTATGACCCACAGGTTGAGAACCATCGGTCCGGTGGACTTGTCACCAATATTCTGCTTCAGAGTCCATCTGGACATCATCACACCAGCAGAGAGGTTGCAGTCCTAGCTCTCACCCCCACGCCCAGGCCCCACTTTGGTGTCAGTGAGGGTAGCTGTTTGGAAAAATGAGCCATTGTCTCTGGATACATCCCAGTTTGGTGACTTAAGACCCCTAAATCTTAGCCTAGTCTTTTGTGTACATGGAGTATGAAGGGGTTTCCTGAAGCTGGGGCACAGCTGAACCTGGCCTTGACTTGCTAAGACTCACTCTGGTAGCCCCAACCAGCCATCTTTGTCACCCATCCCCAATAAGTCATTTAAGAGGTAAGTCATAATGCAAGTAACAGATTTATGCAGCATGGACATGTTGGGAAGGGGGACCAATTAAGGGGCCTAGTAATCAACAGCCAAAGAGACACAGTTCACAACAGCAGCAAAATTACAGTTATGAGGTAACAAGGAAATAATCTTATGTTGGGGTCACCACAACATGAGGAGCTGTCTTACAGGATCACACAGCATTTGGAAGGCCAAGAACCACTGCACAAGACCAGCACAAATGGGGCTTATCAATACTCCATCTTGGAAGGAAGGGGGAAGTCACAACTGAGCCAGCCCCCTTGGTGACTCACCTGCCCATATTCCTGTTAGACTGCTGGATAAGGATCTTACCTGTTTTCTCTGAACTCTCCTTCCAAAGGCCCAGCTGCCTGCAGAGCCCCACTGGAGCCCCTAACTCAGAAGTCACGGCTTTCTTCTGCCTCTGTGTTGCAGGTATCTGCCAGGCGTTACACCATACCCCATCATTCACTCTCTCAAGCTTCCTTCTGACTCACTTTAAAATCCTTTTATCAATAAGACTAAGAACCAGCATAGGGGAGCCCTGCTCCCCAGTAACTCCTCTTCCTCCATTCATTGGCAGAGATGCAAAGGGACATCACATCATGTGACCCTCTCTAGTAATACTCCCATAAGCAACCCAAATAAATGCATTGGCTTACCAAGCTGGACTTATTCGGGGTCTCTAATCTGTCTGTATCCTCTACCTCTGGGATAGATGTTTCCCCAAGAAAAGTCACACAATAGTTATTAAGGTTTTCAGACTAACCTTGGGACAACACTTGGAAACTTGGGGACCAGACAGTTTAGAAGTCAAGGGGCATCACTGACTTACTTGGGAAAGACTGACAAAGTGCCAACCCTCCTGTTGGATGTTCCCAATGTCACAATGTAGGTGTGTCAAACTGGAAATCCAGATGCAGTGTTCCCAACCTCTGCAGACTCCTGTAGATCCCAATGTGTAGATATCACTGAAGAAATAAATCCACTCCAGAGGACCAGACTTAAGACATCTATTTTCCTTACCGGATGATAAACAGCTTACAGAGGAATGGTAGTTATATTTTAAAAGGCAATGGAAAGTCCAGGTATTCAGGGAGGACTTGGTTGCTACTGTGCCACAGAGGCAGTGCCCACCATCCTTACATCCCTGCCTGTAAAGTGAGCTCATTGCTTTTATCCATTTGAGCTCGATTGCTGTAAGACTATCTTCTTGTACACTGTAAATATGTCACTATAAATATTGGTTTTAATAAAACACTGATGAGCCAGACGTTAGGCAGACAGGAAGTACAGGTGGGGTGACCAGACAAGGAAAATTGTGGGCAGAGGAAGGGGAGAAGGCTGCACTGGGCAAAGCTACCAAGCCATGCAGCTAAACGTGGATAAGAATCATGGGTTAGGCTAAGAATAAGAGTTAGCAAGTAAAAGCCTGAGCCATAGGCCAAAAAGTTTATAATTAATATAAGCCTTTGTATGATTATTCAGGACTAAATGGCTGTGGGACTGGCTGGGCAGGCGGGACAGAGAAGCTCCCAACTACAGACGACCAGCAATGTTCACTGGCTCCACAGATGGGATCCAAGCATTCATTCACGCCCACACTGCTGTCGGGGTGGGGGTGGGGATTGACACTTAAATTCTCCCAATAAATCATCAAGATCCAATCTTACTACACTTCTGGGTAGTACAAATCCCTAAATAGGCAGCATTAACTTACTTCAAGGGACATCAATGGGATGGATGTCAATCAGGCAACTGAAAAACTTGGGCCAATGACATGGTTGAGTAGGAAAAGGCACTTGCCACCAGTTCTGATGACCTGAGCACTTTGGCATATAAGCATAAACTCTCAATAAAAATAAATGTTTCCCCTTCAAAAAAAAAAAAGCTTTACATTTTGAAACAATTCAAAATGTTAAAAAAAAAAAATGCAAAGTTTACAGTCAAAGCCTAGGGAAGTCTCATAAATCTGTGACATTAGTCCCAGATCCTCCTGACTTAGCCAAAACACCCAACACTCTTTCTCAGAAGTGTGTGCCACTTCCCTCTGCTGAGAAAATGTTTAAACAATACTCATCTTTATCTTTTATGGTCCTTGTTCCTAATACTCAGTATCCTATAGAGCTTCAACATTGCTCAGGCTCTATCTGAGTAGCCTTCCCAGGGCTGCATCTCTTGCTGAATTCCTCCAAAACTTCAGATTGTCGAAGTCTTAGTACACTGGTAACCTAGGTGACATAGGAGACTGCTCTGGGCTCAGAGATTACACCTGGGCTAGTCATTCACAATAAACTAGGAGCATCAGTACACACCAGTACAGGCATGCTAATGAGCTAATTCCTGGCCAGGCAGAAGTGGCACATACCTTTAGCCCCAGCATTTAGGATGCAGAGGCAGTTGGGTCTCTGTGAGTTCGAGGCCAGCCTAATCCACAGAGTGAGTTCCAGGACAGCCATGGCTACACAGCTAATTACTTTTATAAAAATATGCATTTGTATGTGGGTATGTGCACATGAGTAGAGGTGACTCATAGGCAACTGTAAGCCACCAGGCATGGATCTAACTCTGGTCAATCTGAGCAGTAGATGCTCTTAGCTACTGAGCCATGGCCCCAACCCCATAATATGTTTTCAGTTACTGCTGTTTTTATCATGACTGTGTGTGTACACATGTGAATACAGGTACCTGAGTGCCACAGTTCAAATGTGTGGAGTTGGTCTTCTCTTTGCTCCTTAACACAGAATGGGAGACCAACTCGGATCCTCGGGCTTGCACAACAAATGCCTTTACTCGCTGAAGCACCTTGCCAGGCCCAGGAGCTAATTCTCGCAGGAATCGATTACATCTCTTGCTTGATAGGGCGCCTTTGTTTACCATCAGTCACACTGAAATCCTTGAAAAAACCCTCAAAAAACAGAGCTGTACTAGCCAGCTTCTGTTCTCACTACATTCCTTGGCCAATACTAAAACAAAAAACTTCAGAACATTGGATTTCTTATTAGCATAACAAAGAGGAGCGTGTGTGTGTGTGTGTGTGTGTGTGTGTGTGTGTGTGTGTGTGTGTGTGTGTGTGCGTGTGTGTGCGCTCCTGAATTCCACCTGTTACACTTAGATCAATGCCCAGGACAAGCAGAAGTTCATATTAAGAGCAGAATGGCTATTACAAGGTGATAAAGGCACCTATGGAAGGCCACACAAATGTTGCTTCCTTTGTGCCTGGCTTCACTTAAACAGCCACCACTGACCACTGCCCTTACAGTTACTTAATGTGCTTGTGGAGGGTGTCCTCTCTACACTGCCATTTTCAAATCAAACTCATGTTGACCCATGGCCCACCCACCGCAGACAGAGCTTCTGCCACTCTTGCACCCAAGCCATTGGGTGGGGACAGCATTGCAAAGCTCTGAAGCTGACCCAGAGTCAGACCTTCACCACTTCCTTAAGAACAAGGAAGAAAGTCTGGGGAAATGGCTCAGATATGCAATCATTAAGACAGCACCCACTCACATAGAAACTGGTTACTGGCACACAGCTGAAACCCTACTCCTGGGTGGTGTGTGTGTGTGGCAGGAGGGGGTTTGAGGTACTGACTGAGATCCCGTCTCAAAAGACAAAGTGGTCAGCAATAGAGGAAGGCAGTCAACATCAGCCTCTGCCCTCTTTGTGCACAAGCATGGACATGGACACACACACACACACACACACACACACACACACACACACACACACGACTGGAGGCTGTTTTTCTCCCTCCCTATCAGTGAATGAAATGAACTAAATGTGCCTGTCCCTTACTCCTTATTTAGTCAAGAGACACCCCACCAGATACAGGATAATGCCCTATGTCTCAGGGATAACCTGGGTGCCCATTTGTATCTTACAGGGAAAAGTACCCTCAAACCATCCTCATAGCTAAGGGGCTCCCACATACCCTGTGAGTGGCAATCCCAGGTCTACTCCCCTTTTCTAAGCCCATCTTTCCAATTAAAACTCTACCTAAGTCAGGTGTGGTGGTGCACGCCTTTTATCCCAGCACTCAGGAGGCAGAGGCAGGTGGATCTCTGTGAGTTTGAGACCAGCCTGGACTACAGAGTGAGTTCCAGGACAGTCAGGGCTACACAGAGAAAGTCTGTCTCAAAAAGACCAAAATAAACAACAAAAATCGTCTACCCGAGGTCTACGGACGTGGTCACCCTTCTCCCATGATTGCCAAACGATGATGCAAATTGGTCCTGGGGCTCAGGTGGGTTGGACAACAGCCATGGGGCTAGAGGTAAACTCAGCTTTACTCTCAGGGCTTGGCCACTGTTGACCTGCAGTGGGACCAGCACCTGGTCATCTCTGAGGAAGAGGAAGTTTGACATCCAGTCCTTAGCATTGTCTGAGTGCATGCAGCAAGGGAACAATGCATATCCAGAGAATTGCAGTCAAGAAGAAGCAACAGGAGGCTGAAGATGGCCCAACAATAAGAGTGCCAACTGCTCTTGCAGAGGACCCAGGTTTGGTTCCCAGCACCCACAAAAGGCAGCTCACAACCGTCTGTAACCCCAGGGAGTCAATGTCCTCTGGCCTCTGAGGGCACCTGCACACACACACACACACACACACACACAAACAGGCACACACGCACACACATACACACATAAGAGCCGTCATGATGGCTCAGCAGATAAAGGCATTTGCCACCAAGCCCAATGAGCTGAGTTCATTCTCTGGGACCCACACAGCACAAGCGAACTGACTCCTGCAAACTGTCTTCTGACTTCCCTTATATCATGACATGAATGTTCCCATATGTGCACACACACATGCAAATAAATAAATGTAAAGAAGTTAATAATAATAATGATCTGGGTGTTGTGGCACACCTATAATCTACATGCTTGGGAGCCAGAGGATGGCTGAAAGTTCAAAAGTTCAAGGCTTGTCAGGGCTAGTGAGATCCTGTCTAAAATAAATAATCAAAAGGGGGGCGTGAGCGTTCACAGACACAGGTGCTTCAGTATTGTCAACCACTTCTGCGCAGATGGAGATCACTCCAATTCACATCACTCATCGGGCTGGCTCAGTGCCCCGGGAATATTCAGCTCCCAGTGTGGCTTCCCTGTGCCCTCCAGCTACTTAACCTACTTGGGCCGCTTCTCCCTGGACCTGCTCTCCACCTCTCTCACCCACCCCCAGGGGTAAAAGCCCAGGAGGGCCAGTTAAGACACATTGTGGAGTCACGCAAGCCTGGACCTATTTACTCTGGCTGCTGGCACTTTCTTCCAAGTCCCACGTGGCATATCCTTCACGACCCCAAGGCCAGGACTTCCACTTGGAGCATGCTGAGGGACAGCGTCAGGAGGAACGGCACCTTGGCAGATTGCCAGACACAACACAGCGCATTTGGGGCTGGTGGGGTTCTGAGATGGTACAGGACAAATTCACAGATGAGTCACTGAGAGAGGAGGCAGTCTACAGGAGACAGAGCTGGAGCTGGACAGGGACAGCACAGTGGCTTGCTGGAAAGATCCCTGTGCACGAAGCCTTGTGTGCGTCACCTCACTGGCACCTCACCCAGGCTCACCCAGGCAGCATCTGAAGCTGTGGATGTTGGCTGGGATTCAGATCCACAGCTGCCTGGTTCTCAGGCCGGTTCTTTTCCTTGGGTACAGGTGGTCATCTGAAGGGGCAACTGTTCTGGGGCTCGGAGAAGGGTGAAGGGACCTCCAGACTAAATTAATCGCCTTTAAAGCAAAGTAAAAGAACAGATAAGCAAAAATAAGAAACACAGAGAAGAAGCAGAAAAACACCAAGTTTTCCCCAAACTGCATATCATTCCGGGCTGGAAGAGCAGACAGAAACATGGCTGGAAACATGGCTGCTGTGACAAGAGCCATCTGACCAAATGTCAGCTATGATTTCTTGCTTTCAGCCAAAGAGGTCCAAGAATATTTCAGGGCTACTGCTGCTCAGCTCCACAAGCAGAAAGGCTTCTCGGTTCCAAATGTCTCCAGACAGTCATGCTTTGAGCTCCAGATTCTCAGGTTTGTTTTTTATACTGCAAGATAGAGAGATTTTTATACTGTAAGACAGTGGAGGACTCTGAGCATGCCACAGGGGTGTTCCCACCTCGCCCACAGGGGCTTCTGGGAGGTGGTGAGACTCCATGTGGAGCCCCCCCCCCCCCCCCCGCCACTGTCACAGCTCTAGTCTGTGCCTAGCCTTCTTTAGTGGAAAAGCTGAGTGGGGAGTCTGGGGGTATTGAGGCTGAGCATGGCGCCCACCAGGGCTTGTCCTTTTGTGGGAGAAAAGTCCCCAGCAGAGGAGGCCCTCAAAGCCAATCGCTGAGGTTTTTCTGTTTTTTGAGAGGTTTATCCCTTGCTTGAGGGTCTCCTCCACTCCGAAAAAGAAATCAGGGTTATGTCCTACAGGCTTGTGCACTAGGCAAGCAATCTACCACTGTGTGGAACACTCCTTTATACTGTGTGAATATATGTCAGTGTGACTGATTTAATAAGAAATCTGAATGGCCTACAGCTAGGCAGATTAGACAGGAGAGCCAGGCTAAGAGGATGCTGGAAAGAAGGAGGCAGGGTCAAGGAGTCGCCAGGAGATGCTGGAAGAAGCTAGCCAAACACAGAGCAAGTTGGACACACAGAATGAGATAGATGGAATAAAGCCATGAGACAGAAAGTAAATTAATAGAAATGTATTGACTTATTATAAGAGCTAGCTAGAATCAAGTCTAAGCTATCAGCCAAGCATTTATAATTAATATTAAATCTCTATGTGGTTATTTGGGGAGCTACTGGCAGAACAGTGCTGATCATCGTCCCAGTGAAAAACTCTGCCTACACCATTTACCTCTCTACCACTCAGCTACATGCCTTGTCAAAATCTGAGTTTTACAAAGTGGAGTTTAAACCCCACATCTGGAGCATCTGAGTAGGACAAGAATCAGGGGGTACACTCCAGTTCTCCACATTTCTGACTGCCAAGGTAGAGGACCTAGACAGCAGCCTAGATTTCATCAGCTTCACAGGAACTTGAGTCACCTGGGACAAGGCAACGTCAATTTAGGAATTGCTTTCCATCAGACTGGCCTGTGCCTGTGCCTGTGGGGTCTTTTCTTGATAAATGGCTGATGCGGGAGAACACAGCCTACTGTGGGGTGGTACATCCGTTGGCCAAGTGGTTCTGGGGTGTATTAGAAAGGTAGCTGAAAAACCCATGGGAAGTTAGCAGGCTTCCTCTGTGGTGTCTGCTTCTGTTCCTGCCTCAGTCTCCCTTGGTGATGGACTATATAGCCTGTAAGCCAAATAAACCCTTTCCAAGAGAGAACAAAGACAACGTCCTTCCAAGACAGATACAGATCTGCCGTGGAGGACCGTAGAGCTATTCTGGGAAACACAGTTCCTGCTCCTGTGTCAGCTCACTCGCACTGCTAGGCAGTGATGGCCTTTCAGGATTAAGGGGTCAGAATCATCCCCCATCTGGTAGAACAGGTGGCAGACGGCAGCCTGTTTTCAACAGTGATCCGCAGGCGCCCCCTAGTGGCCGAGAAGATTACAACATCCCCCGGGCCAAGTTAACCTTGTTCATGATCCAGTCGGCATCTTCAATGGCTCTTTTAATAATCTGCAGGACTCTCTCGGGGTTGTCTTCATCTGAGTGAACCCGGAAACCCTGTAAATTTCAGAATAAAAGAACACGATGAAATTCACCTCAGCACAGTCCCCTCTTAGCCCTGCTGAGGTGTGCTGGGCCTGCCCACTGGGAGGCTTGAAGAGCCGACCCTGGGAGTTCTTGTCCTACTGACAGCAAAACTGTCCACGTGGCCAGCAGGGGGGATGAAAAGGAGACCGGCCTGGGTCGCGGGTTATCGGCAGGTGATCAGAGCCAGGGGAACCGCAGACCCTGGGTCTTTTTTGCTCAGCAAAGGAATCTGCTTCGATCAAAGTGTTCTGGGGAGGGCTCGCCCCCCACACACCAGGAGCTGGTGCAGGGAAGCAACAGGAAGGTAGGGAAGGCATTGGGGCAGGAGCTCCTGGGGAAATTCAGCCAGATTTGTGACCAGTGTCGCGGTTTGGATTCGCTGGTGTGGTGAACCTCAGGGTTCTTCCAAAACAATGCCCCTCCCTTACGTGTGTTTCCAACCTCACATTCATCTACTCATACCAGGAGCTCAGCATGTACCACCTCCAGGAAGTCTTCCCTGACTCCCCCAATGATGATTACTCCCTGTTTTCCCACAACCTTCTACTGCTACCACTGTTTCTCTTGTAGCCCTGGCTAGCCTAGAACTCACTATGTAGACCAGGCTGGCCTTGACCTTGGAGAGATCCATCTGCCTCTGTTTCTTGAGTGCTGGTGTCACCACCGCATCCCAGTTTTCTTTTTTTATATCTGCATGAAGTTTACATTTTAGCTCTTTATTTGAGAATGATTTCTTATAACTTTTAAAATGTTTTGTTATTATTTTGTTTATGGGGTGGGTGGTTTGCCTTGTATGTATGTCTGAGCACCAGGTGCATGCAGTACCTGCAGAAGCCAGGAGAGGCCACATGGGTGCAAAGAATAGAACGGAGTCGTTTGGAAGAGCTGCCAGTCTTCTTAACCTCTTAGCCACCTCCCAAGTCCAGGAAGTGATTTCTTATAAAAGGTGGTGTAATGTGCAAAAAACTCCCAAACCAGACTTCCCAGTTAGCATTTTCCCATGCTGGCTGTATCCCATTTTTCATATAAAAGCATCTAAAGTAAGTTGTGCCCTTATACCCTACAAACCTCACTGTGTGTTTCCTCACAAGGGGACCCTCTGATAGAACCACAGTGATCAAACTCAGAAGACTTACCATTGATACAAACAACTACTACCTAATCCACAGCTAGATTCCCACTTCCATCCGCTGCGTTTCTCTAGCTGAGGATCTGATATCATGTCTTCCGTTCAGCTGTGACATTGTTTAGTCACTGCTGACCTAGAGCGGCTTGCCTTTACTGGTGGCCCACAAAACTTTGTTTTGCTTTTATTTATTTATTGTTAAGATTGGTCCTCTTACTGGGACCTGGGGCTCCCAACTCTCTCCTCTCTGTATCCACAACACTGGGATCACAAGTGCAGGCCACTGCCTCAGCCTTCTCTGCTAGCAAGGTGAGCACTTTATCAACTGCAGTCTCACTCAGGCCCCAGAACAGCGCTGAGATGCCAGCTGAGGCAGCCTCTGTGCCACAGATGGAAGCCAGAGGCCAGCTAGCTTTGGCAGTGTTTCTTATAAAACTTCGAGGCCCACTCCCTGGCCCCTGTGCCTCTGGCCCCAGCAGACACCTCCACCAGACCTGCTCCCACCTGCCTGACAGCATGCTTGTAGTGCTCCTGGATGCCCTTGGTTGGCAGCTGCCGGCAACAGCGCAGCAAGTAACGGTACAGCTGCAGCGGCGTCTGGACCAGCTCTGCCCCTGGCAGTGGGGCCATCCGTGAGCCCCAACCCTGAAAAACACAAACGTCACTTCCTCAGATCTCAGGCCAGTTCCACAGTGGCCCTGGCCTCGAATCCCAGCCCTCAGTGAGCCATCTACACAGAGGCTAGGTCCCTTTGTGGCCCAACCCTAGAAGCCTACACCTGGGCCTGGGGCTAGCCTTAGCATAGAGCAGGAAACCTCAGGTAGCGATCAAAGCTGTCGACAGCCACATACATCCTAATTGGGGCCTCAGGCAGGAGAAGAGGAAGCCCCAAGTGCCAAAGCAGGAGCACTGGCAAGACCAGGAGCTCATGCAGCACGCAGTCTTGGTCCCAAGCCAGATAGATGAATGCTATCAGATGCTCAGCAGATGGGAATGCACACGGTGGCTCGCGTGAAGCAGCAGCTATACAGAGTGACCAAGAGAAGCCAGAACTAAGCATCGGACCCCATTTCACTGAGTCATTAGTAACAATGAGCACAATATACATACATCTGGGACACACACTGATGCAAACATAAGAAAAACCCAGCACAGAGAGGTCAGGTAACATGCTCAAGCTCACACGGCTGATAAAAGGTCAATCTGAGATTTGAACCCTGGCAGTCTGGCTTCAGGGTCCAGTTTTTTTTTTTTTAAAGGGGGGGGGGGGGAACCTGGAAGATGATTGGGTGGGTAAGGGTATATGTAACTGAGACTGGAGACCTGAGTTTGGTCTCAGGACCCACATGTTGGAAGGAGTGAACCAACTCAGGCTGTCCATTTCCCCATAAAGGAATCATGGCACACATGTATCCACACATGTACACACACACAAATAGATGTAATTTTAATTAAAAAAAAATAGGGCTGGGTGTGGTGGCACAAGCCTTTAATTCCAGAACTTGGAAGGCAGAGGCAGGAAGCTTTCTGTGAATTCCAGGCTAGCAAAGGCTGTGTATTGAGACACTGCCTCAAAAAAAAAAAAAAAAAAAAAAAAAAAAAAAAAAAAAAAAAAAAAAAAAAAAAAAAAAGTTTGCTCTTAGAGAACTGGGGTACAGTTCCCAGCATCTACATGGTGGCTCACAGTTGTCTGTAACTCCAAGTACATACAGGGTCCAGTACCTCTCCTGCCCTCCAGAGGCACCAAGCATGTACATGGTGCATACAAAGGCAAACATTCGGCCCATAAAATCAAATAAAAATAAGTTAAAATCTTTTCAATATTAGGGAAAAGTGCTATTAACACACACTGATGCATGTATTTACAGTAAGCTATTCGGGAACTTTTCACATGTCTACCCCTACAGAAACCACCATCATAATGAAGACCAAGCATATCCACCCAAAATGACCTCCCTGCATCCCTCTGGCTTCACACCATCCTCCAGCAGCTGCCCACTGAGCTCCCATCTCAGGTCCTTTGCATGGTCTCAAGGTTTGCCTAAGTGGAACTGGCCTCCTTAGTTTCAAAATAAAATTTCAGTGTTTTACATCTATTACATGAATCTTAAGACTAGACACATTTATGGAGTTCCATAGGATATTTCAAAGCACGTTTATATTGTGTGATTTTTAAAGATTTGTTATGTCTTAATTATAACATGAATGTGTCTGTGGAAAGATATGCACGTGTAGGTGTGGACAGAGGCATCAGATTTCTTGGAGCTGGAGTTACAGGCAAATTTGAGCTGCCTGATGAGGATTCTGGAAACTGAACTCAGACCTCTGGAACAGTATGCACTCTTAACCACTCTATCACATGCATTTCTTCCAAAGATCCCACAACTCAATATGAACTTTTTCTTTATGTATGTAGATATAGAGATAGGTAGGCTGTGCGTGCATACATGCGTGCGTGCGTGTGAGTATGTCACAGTACCCTACCTGACACTGCCCTTTCACTCCATTCTCTACGCCTGATACCACCAAGTGAGCTCTGATGCACTGTATGCATCCATGTCAGGCCCAGGAATTCTTCCCAGAATCTCAAACTATCAAGGACATCAGTTCTCTGCAGTTCTGCATGGTAGTGTTCCCATCCCAGACCCTCAGTGGAACCCTTTCCCTCTGGGATGCCCTTTCTGAATGTCCCTCCCAGGCTGGAAGTAAATCACTCTGCTGTCACGTAGGCAGCTTTCACAGCTGAGCTGTGCCACGCCTCAGCACTGGATGAACTGAACCAATTGGCCTATTATCTCCTCAGTCAGTATAGGCTGGGGGGGGGGGGGGCGTATGCCAGATGAAGAGTCAAAGGTAAAGAGACTGAGTGGTGTTAGTTTTAAACAAGCAAGCGTGTGGAAGAAGGACCCAAGAGAACCAGACTAGCTTTGTCGGACACCTCTGCACTAAAAGGAATCTGTGACAGGCTGGCTTCAGGGCACCTGCTTTTTAATTTCAAACATATTTTCCCAAGTAATTCATGCTCGTCTCCACAGCTAAATTGGCCAGTGTTGACTGGCAACTGTTCACTCCCACCATCCACTCTCCCTCCTAGTGAATGCCAGCTTTGCAGAATTCAGGGTGCACAAGGAGCCCAACCGGCCAGACCAACCAGAGCCCAGGATTCATAAATGTGCAGGATTGGCTCACAGATGAGCAGCTGGGACTGGAAAAGACTCCCTCCCCAACTGCACTCAGAAAGTCTTCGAGGGATGCCATCTTGCCTCCTCTTGGTTCCAAGCAGAAGGCAGAGCCAGAACTTGCCAGAACAAAGTCCAAAGACCTCATGTAAACCCTGAAACACTTCAACTGTATGAAACCCAGAAGTCTCAATAACACTTCTGTTACCAAGCCAGCTTGAAATGGTGTTCTGTCACCTTCAAACCAAAGACTTCCCATAGATCTGGACTCCTCACTTCTACTTCCAGGGGTGGGGGTGTGTGGCTAAATTGGCAGAGCACCTGCCTAGCGTGCAGGAAGCTCTGGGCTCAATCTCCAACACTGCAAACAGAAGGCATGATGGTACCGACCTGTAATCCCAGCACTAAGGAGGTGAGGTGGCAAAATCACAAGGTTAAGGTCATCCTCGGTCACTTAGTGAGTTTAAGGACAGCCCGGGCTACAGGTCTCAAAAAAAAAAAAAAAAAAAATCTTCTATGACCCACTTCAATGGTTCCAGCTATGAGGAATCCTAAGCAGAACAGAGCTCTTCAAGTCCCTGGAGTCACCATCCTGACTAGCCCTGCTTTGGCCTGGGCAGCAGAGGGAACCCCATCAGCTGCCATGGGCAGGACCCTGGAGGGCAACTACAGGGGACACAGCATGACAGTCATCTCCGCTGGCAGGCTTCCCCAGACTATATAAAGTGCTAATCAAATATTGTAAAATGCTAGTCCAGAACAGATGGTTACCATCTGGAGTCCTCAAACTTAACGTTTCGAAACAACAGAATTCTACTTTGTGCTTTAAAACCCAAGCAATGCTTAGTAACCAACCCAGCAAGTATGGGCGGAAGATTATTTTCAGCTCAATTATATTACTTAGTCATTCTCAGTAATAACAAGCAGAGAATGCATGTGTGGGTCCACTGAGAGGAGCTGAACTAAAAATGTTTTAATTTAATTTAAAGTGTGGGTTTACTATTATTAAAAGGGCCATGAACCTCTCAGCACCATTACCAAAACTACAGTCAACCCTCTGACCCTGGAAATGCTCACTTCTCTTACTGTGCCCTTTGGAGTTGACCTTTGCATCACACCCCAGCCCTGTGCCTCTGAGATAGCTCCGTCTCCCAGGCAACCACACCAAGATCGCCACTTGTGACCCAACTGCTTCTTCTTCCTTCAACGCCTGAGCTCCTAGCTTAGAAACCTATCAAATTCTATCTCTCTGGCTCCTTCAAGTCCAGATTCATTCTGTATCAACACCACAGTCTGGAGCTGACCTCCTTGCCTTTCGACACATTTTCCCTACCTGTTCTCCACCCAACAGCCTGACTGAACCTGAAACATAAATTTCAGGGTACCAGTCCCTCCAAATCCCCCCTAGTATTCATCCCCATACTTTGTCATTCTGGAGACCTTTCACAAAATGTGAATAGCCACTTGAGTTTATTTTAAGCAGTCTGTGAATGGACATCTTTTCATCAGATAAGAAAAAAAAAAAAACCCAATTTTGGTCTTTTTGCTGTTTTTAAAAAATGGGTACAGAAATGTACCAAATAGAGACGCAGTCAAAATGAGGAGCTGGCAGAAACCGTGAAAGTGGTACTGAGCAGGGACCAGCCTATAGAATACACTCAGATTCCTTTCCATGCCCCTGGAAGTCCTGTGTCTGTATTGCTCACCCCTCAAGCCAAGTTCAGGCAAGGCCCAAGATGGGGCAGTGTGGCAGCTGTGTCTAGGGCTGATCTCCACATTGTGACAGGTGACAGAAGGCTTGACATAAAACAGATATATTAGCCAGGATCCTCAAAGAAACAAAACCAGTAGGTAGGAGCCTGTGTGTGTGTGTGTGTGTGTGTGTGTGTGTGTGTGAGAGAGAGAGAGAGAGAGAGAGAGAGAGAGAGAGAGAGAGAGAGAGAGAGAGAGAGAGAGTATGTATGTGGAAGAATGCCTTAGTTAGGGTGTCTATTGCTGTAAAGCGACACCATTATTTATTATTTATAGTATTATTTATTAATATTATGTATAGTATTATGCCTGTATGTATGCCTGCGGACCAGAAGAGGGCACCAGATCTCATTCTAGATTATTGTGAGCCATTATTTGGTTGCTGGGAATTGAACTCAGGACCTCTGGAAGAGCAGCCAGTTCCCTTAACCACTGAGCCATCTCTCCAGCTCCCATGGCAACTCTTACAAAGGAAAACTTTTAATTGGGTGACTTAAAGTTTCAGAGGTTCAGTCCATTATCATCATGGCAGGACATGGCATCACATCTTGCTGGAGAAGGAGCTGAGAGCTCTAATCTTGACTCCAGTAGGAAGTGAACTCTCACTGGGTGTAGCCTGAGCATAGGAGACCTTCAAAGCCCACCCCACAGTGACACACTTCTTCCAGCAAGGCCACACCTAGGCCACACCCCCACGTAGCACCACTCCCTATGAGCTTATGCAGGCCAATAACATTCAAACTACCATATTGAGTGAGCTAAATATGTGTATTACAAGGAATGTGTCAAGTAATTCTTGGAGCTGGCAAGTCCAAAATATGCAAAGCTAATGCCCTGACTCTAACCCTATGAGGGGAAGTTGTCAGGAAACCAGAGACTCTGTCCCAATTCAAAGAGCTTTCAAAAGAATTCTTTCTTATGTCAGAAAGGCTCAGACTGTTCATTCTATAACAGTGTAACTTGTAAACATCTAATACCATCCAGATAGTACAGACAGTAGCAGTAACTGAGGCCAGGTACTGCCCCCTGCCCACCGTCCAGGACTGTTAACTGTGTGGCAGGTAACTCTCCACATCTTCTGGCCTACATCTCTAATTGTGAGGCTACCTCAGACACAGGTAGAGAACAGGTGAATAGGAAGTGGGTTCAACTGTAAAGAAATCCATATCCTCTACCAATTTATGTTTCCTAAATTCTTTTAAAATATAGCAAGCTGGTGGTGGGTTGATAACCTAGATATCCTGTAGCGGTCCAGCCTTAAGGGGACTGAGTGAGGTTGGAGATGTGGCTCACCAGGATGATCTGGAATTCACAGATTCACCCACTTCTGCCTCCTGAGCACTGGGATTTAAAGATGTGCTCCACCATGCCCAGTCTAAATATGTGTTTTTAAAAAGATTGAGTGAAGGCTGATGAAGGCAGTCTGCTTGACTCAGTCTACTAATTTAAATCTAAAAACATTCTCATGGAGACACCCAGAATAACACTTGCATTCAAGCTGACACATAACATGAACTCTCCTGGTAGAAGTCACAACTACTGACAATCCTCTTCCCGCTGCCTTTAACGCCCCTGTGACTTCTAGCAGCTGGCCTCGCTTTTCCACACTCAGCTCTGGATCTGGTGCCTCCCAGAGGCCCTCGCCTGGCAGAACACCCACGCCACCATGCACCAGGCTCAGGATGAAACCTGGAGTAACCTCAAAAGAATCTTATCACCCTGACTTCCAGCTCAGGCACCCTCCTGTGTACCAGGATGGCTCTGCCAGCCATTCTCCAGGCGTGGCTACAGTATCTTATCAACCTCCCAACCAAAACCTCCAGCAGCTGTGTGCCAGCTGACACTGTCGAGCTGGTAGAGAGTCTTCCAATGTTATTAGGAACTGCATGATACTACGGTTATGTAGTTTGCTCTTATCCTAATGATGCAGGCACAAGCATCAAGTAGAACAGCCTCAGTTTCCCCTTGTACAAAATGGGGACACAGTATGGAGGTAGGGCTGCTACCTGAGACTTCGTTGTGTATCAACATTCTGTGTTCCAGGAATGAGAGAGACTTCTTTCAAAGAAGCAGTGAATGTTGGGAGGTGTCTGAAAGGGGGAAGTGGCTATGGGGAGGTGCCTCTGGGGAGCCTCTTTTCCTGCCCAGGCCCAAGAGGTTCCTCTCAGATCTCCCTGGCACAGGATGCCCAGGCTGCCAACTGGAGCTTAGAGTACACAAAGAGGCTGGAGAGAAACTGAGCTCTGGGGGGGTTAAGACTTGGAGGAAACTGATGGCTTGGAACAAGGTAGTCTTAGGTGTAGGTCTCAGTTCCACTGACCAGCTAAATGAGCATGACCACACAGATACACCCACACACACACTCACACACACACATTGACAAGAGTATGTTACAGGCTCTGCAACTATTTCCGAACAGGTCAACAGCCAATCCACAGATTGAAAGGGCAGGCCAAGAAGAAACACAATGTTAAAGAGCATTTCTACTGCAAGTCTGAGCTCTGTCCTGCAGGATCCACCAGCAAGTCCATCACCCAAAGCCAACTCTCATCCTCTTTCCAGAAAGGGGAATAAGACATTTCCACCTTCCCAAATCTTCCTGCCCCACTCTACTTGTGATGCGTCTACATTCCCCCTTCCTCCCTCTCTCCCTCTCTTCTCTCTCTCTCTCTCCTCCACTTTCAAGCACACTGCCGGTGTGAGAAACAGCAGGTTGATTGCATTCTGACCAGTTCCATGAGCAATGACCCTGTCGACTCCCAATGACCTGTGAATTCAAGGAATGCAGCCCACACTGCACTCTCTGCTCAGACCCTCAGGACCCTGAATGCAGCCCACACTGCACTGTTCAGACCCTCAGGACCCTGGATGCAGCCCACACTGCACTGCTCAGACCCTCAGGACCCTGGATGCAGCCCACACTGCACTGCTCAGACCCTCAGGACCCTGGATGCAGCCCACACTGCACTGTTCAGACCCTCAGGACCCTGGATGCAGCCCACACTGCACTGCTCAGACCCTCAGGACCCTGACATCCACCTCAAAATATTTTTTTCCATGAACTATTATGAAGTCTGTTTTCCCATCTTGTACCATCTAATTCAGTCACAGACAGTCGGCCACACAATCTTTGAGGAGCCTGACTGTTATTTAAGTCATCTGCACACAACAAAATCACTGAAACAATGACACACGTGGACAAAAAGGACCAGTCTGGTCTGCACTGTTAGCATAGCTCATGTAGGGAATGTCTCTCCAAGCAGCTGACTTTGGAAGCTTGGGAAAAACACTAAAAATACCATTACCTGCTTATCCAGAATCTTCTGAAAAGCTAATGTCATATTTGATCATCTTCCCACAAAGAGGCTAATTAGTCCCTAGCAATTATGACAGCTTTTCACACATTACTTCATTATACACAGCAATATTAGAGGGTAGGTATTTTTAGCCCCATCTTATAGATAAGAAAACCAAGGCTCAGAGAAGCTATGATTTGTCAGTGGCCACATAGCTGTGCACAGCCGGGAAGGAAACTAACCCAACGTCAATTTGATTCTGAAGCTACAATCTTACCTACCTGCCTTCCTGACATCTGCTAAACGTGTATGCCTAAGAACGCTGAATGAGGCTGGGGTAACCCAGTGAGTGTTAAGAGAACTGCCTAGCGAGTGCAAGGCCCTGAATTCAGTCTCCAGAACTAAGGAAAAAAAAAAAAAATGCTGACCAGATCATGACTAAGGACCCCATCCTGGGGCTTATGCAAGGGTAGGCTCAGTCACTGATACACATACTCAACTGGACTGTTTGGTATTCACAGCTTAAGTACCAATCCCTGCTCTCCATGCCTTTCCAAAATACAAGGGCATCATAACACCCTCTCATACAGAGCTGGGGGCGAAAGGAGATGGATATCTTACTGTGTGGTAGGATGATGAAGACACATGACTTACAAACAGAGTTCAAACCCTGAATCCCACAAGATGGCAGGAGAGAGCCAGTTCCTAAAGGTAGTCCTCTGACCTCCACGTGTGACACACACACACACTTTACAAAACTGAATGGGCCTGGTAGCATATCTCTGTAATCCAGCACTCAGGAGGTAGAGGCAAGGCACTTGGGAGCTCAAGGTTCAGCCCAGGTGAGCTTGGACTATTCAAGATCCTGTCTCAAAACCAAACCAATTTACAAAACGCAAAAAAGAACATGATCTATTAAAGTGGAGGAAGGCAAAGGCACAAAAGGAACTTCCTGAGCACCAAGTAGTTAACACTGCTGGCACAGTGCTAAGAAACGACCCAGCCCCATGTAAGCTGACAGTCCTTTTCCCAAACCTGTGTCCCAGCACAGGGCACCTAAAAATAATTGGAAAAAGAGTCATACATTTAAAAAGATAATGAAGCTGCAGAAATAACCCGAAATTATGCCCGATTGAGCACTGATAAAAGCTAAATTAAGCCTGTACGAGCCATTTTTTTTAAATATGCAATTAATCTTCTTGATGGAGAAAAGTTGAAAGACAGGAATGGTGTGCTCCCTGCCCCCACCCACTCCAGGGCTCCATCTGGCATATTTATGCTCTTCCAGCAAGCCTGCCTGCCTGCCACCTCTAGTCCCTCTCCCACAGAATGAAGGTCAGCCCAGCCTCCCTTCCTTCCCACTGGTACAACCTTCAGTCTCAGTTTTGTGCCCATCCCTATGGGAGGTGGGGATGCTGGAGTGAATACTGGGGTTCGACCGTGCCAGCAACCAACGAACTGTTCCTAGCTCCTGATTAGCAGGTAACTAATCTGTCTCTTTCTTTCTGGTCAATTCCCATGTGTCACCCACACTTTATTCTTAGGCCTCCACTAACTTATACCCACAGAGGACAGGTATGTGATAGTTAAGGACTTCAAATAAGTCCCAAAAGCCATCACAGGGAAACTGGAGAAATAAAACCTGATCCAGGCAGACCATGGAAAACCATTCTGTAATAAAAAGAATGAAGTGCTGACTTACGATACCACGTGTGAACTCCGAAGAAGGCGTGCAAGACGCAGGAAACCAATAACAGAAGGCTACATAATATATGATTGATTCCGTTTCTATGAAATGTTCGGAACTGGCAAATCTATGGAAAGCAGAGAAGTGGTTGCCTAGTGCTGAGAAAAGAGAAGGACTAGAGAGGGGCGTTGCCTGCTAACATATTTTTTTAAGACACAATAAATATTCTCAAATCGATGTTGGTAGATGTACAACTGCGCACATTCTGAAGGTTATTAAACGTGTGCACTTTAAATGGGCACTGGTCGGTAATCCCCAGTACACGTGGGAGACTGAGGCAGGAGGATTATGAATTCAAGGCCAGCCTGGGTTACATATTGCAGAAACCAAAACGATCCTAGTTACTCTTGGTAACAGGATGTTCTCAAAGACCGACTGAGAGCAGAGGGGCACGTCCCCTCTTTGAAAACCATAGAACCGAGGCTGCCCCAGCCAACTGCGGATTCCAGCAGCACATGGCGGAGACCTGGCTCCCTGCATCCTCCTAGCCCGCATCCCAGCCACCCACGCTCCGTAGCGGCTCCGGGACTAGGCCTGCGCGACCGCTCTCGGGAAAGCCCGGAGCACCAGCAGATCGCCCCCAAGGCTTCCACAGATCCCGGCCTTGCTGGCAGCCTCGGTATTCCCCAGCCCGCCCCCGCCGCCCGAGTCCCCGCCCCGGGCCCGCGCAGCAGGGCTCACCCGCCTTTCCCGGCGGACGCCAACTCGGAACACCGCGAGCGACCAGTGCGCCTGCGCAGCGGATTGCGCAGGCCCGCCCCCCATCTGGTGCCTGAGCGCCCTCTGCTGGCCGCCAGCGGGAGTCGCGGTCCTACTAGGTGCGGGCATCGTGATCCCACCCCATCCAGTTGGCCCCACCCAGTTGGCCTTACCCTTAGCCTTCTTTCACTTTTTTTTTTTTTCTTAACTACCTTAGATACAAGCCCTGAAGGCAAGCTCTTCCTCGGATTCCCAAGCACAATGGATTGTGCTAGACTATCAGGGGTGCTCGAGATCTTTTGTAAAGGCTTCTTGAGGACTTGTCCTAAACCTCTCCTGTTGATGACAGGAATTATGTTAGCAAGAGAGTCTGCGTTTCGAGTCGCTTCATCAAATTACAGTCCCACAACACCTGTCAGGAGAATACGTATGACAGTAATGGGCACGCTTCTTTTCAGACTCAGCTATAATTATAATTGAGGGAAAGAAAGCAGAATCTTAACTCATAGCTACTGCCAGGATCATTCTTTGAAAACGAAATAATGCTGTTTCATTAAATGGGCTCTCCCTACTCGTGCGTGTTTAAAGTCAGAATGCGCCTCCGAATTGATTTAAATACAAGTTTTATATCCTGAAAGAAATAAAGACGAGTCTTTATCGGGAGACAAACGCCCTGTTCAATGAAGCTGCAAGCCTATCTGGCTGGTGTCTGAAAGACAGTGAGGGTACCGGTGGATAACGCTGCGTCTCTCCACATGTTTCTCTTCTCTGGGACTTTTCAAACCTATCTGCAATGAAAAGCCCGATTTCTTTACACACGCTCTTTGTGTGGTTGCTTTAACAAAACAATTTCTTATAATGTCTCTTTTTCTTCATTTTAAAAAAAGAAAACATGGCTGTTTAGAAGCACCCAAAAATCCATTTTTCTTCCTCTCAGGAAGTAGGGGCTATTTTTTTTTAACAGAACTCTTTCTTTTCCTGTTTCCTCTTCAGTTCTCTAGAATCTCACTCCATCCCACAGCACCCCCTTTTCATCCTCTTTACCTAACACACTACACTGTTCCCAAACCAGTGTGGGAAGATTCCTTCCCTGGAATACCCAGATAATTGCCTTCATTTATTTTCAATATGTAGACTTGGACCAAATATATCTGAAAGATCCAGTCGCACCCTCATAAATCAGCCCTCTTATTTACCCATGCATAATCAGGGCGTATCATTAGTGCAGATCCAATCAATAAATCATTATACTTTTAGAGCCCTTACTAGGAACACTGAAGTGAGACCATTCCACTCTCCAGTTCAACAATAAGAACCTTTCATATTTTTAAGAAATTTCACAGTCTGTTCTCTTATCCCCGCTCTCCCGTTACTAGATCTCTGTGTTCCTGCTTCAGAAGCCTCATTCTGATACCTAGATCTCATAAAATATTCAAGAAGCAAGCTGTTAGCTCTACCTCCAAAAGCTCCACTTTCGCGGTTCTTGTGGAACTTCTGTCTTTATAGAGATGCAACATTTATCTTTCTCAAAAAATTCCCTGTCGACATCTAAGCAGCAAGAAGAAAGAGGAGGAGGAAGAGGAGGAGGAAGAGGTGGAGGACTCCCTATCTTTTACCAAGTCACAGTGGGAACTTGTATGTAAGCATAGTCCAACTGTGATTCCTTTAACTTGACAGGAACTTTAGATTTCTTTTCATTTCAGTAGTAAAACTAAACAATTCTTACCAGTCTAAACATTCAGTGAAAATGACACCAGGTCCATAACCTAATAAAAACTCAGCCATTCTTATCCTGTCATCACTGATTTCTACACTGGAATCTGAGCAGCTGGGCACCCGAGTCAGGCCTCATGACATTTAAAGGTCAACTGAACTTTGGAGACCCTTCACTTAAGAAATGTATCGCTCAAGGTTGGCTGTGCAGGAGATGTCGTCTCACTGGGGAATTTATCAACTTCCCTAAGAAAAACATGGCTGCCTTCTATTGCTTTCTGAAATGTCAGTGGCAAGTTTGTAACCACTCTGTAGAGAGAGAAGCCTGGTGTGTTTCAGCTTAAATTGACCTCCAGATTTTTTAAAATTACATTCATTTGCTTATTATTATGTGTGTGCATGCTGTGGTGTGTGGGGGTCAGTCAACAACCTGATGGAGTTGGTTCTATTCCACCACTGGTTCTATTCCACCATGTGGGTCCAGGAAATTCAACTCAGGCTTTATAGCCAAGTGCCTTTACCCACTGAGCCAGCTCCCTAGCCCCATTTCCAGATTTCAAAGAGAAATAACACATGTGCATGCTTTGATTAAATTGGGTTATTGTCTCAAAGGTTGACCATGTAAATAATTCAAATTAATTCATAAATATATAATTGGTTTAATAAGCATGATAAAGATGTTTGAAAAAATATTTAGGACTTTTTATCTGCGCTGGCTCTCATCTCCTTCAGCTCAGATTTCTCTGAGCACACAGGATGAACACTACTTTGGTGTTCTCTTCTATTCAAAATATGCAAAGTTGCTATTTACCAGTTTGCAATTTGCATGACTCAAATTCTGTCAGAACACAGGGTGAGGGGTACAGGGTGACAGGTGAACGTGCCAAAAAAGATCACGGAGGCAAAAATGGAAAAATCCAGTATACAGATCTTTGCCACCCTGGGTGTTGCAAAATACAGCCTTGGCTGACTACTGGAGAGGTTTGTTAGTAAGACAATGAAATATCCGTGTAGAAGGTTATGTGAGATCACAAACATCTAGTGTCTTTTCTTCTGTAATTACTGGGTGGAGAAGGGGATGAGCAGAGATTCAAGATTTTTATAAAAAGGAGAGTGAGGGGGAAAGGCACAGCCATGACTATTCACAGCATACGCTCTACGGGATGGAGAGGACTCTAATGTCTTTCAGGGCTTCAGCCTCGTTTACTCTCTGCAGCACCGTAAATCCAACCTGCCTGCCTGGTACATATCATTCTACACTTCTGATGTTTTCTGTAGTAATTTATTGATAGTAGCTGCATGTGAAGCCACATAGAAAATTAGGCATATGACATCTCTGGATTTCAGTCTCCACTTTTTTTTTGGTCTGTTAACATCCTCACTCATATCCACATTTTTTGTGTAAATTACGTTTGGAATGGAATTTTTCATCAAAAGATTAAGTGTTGACAGTCATGGTGATGCATGACTGTATTGCCAGCACTAGGGGGCGCTGAAACAGAATCATGAGTTAGAGACAAGCCCAGATCCCACACCAAGACTCCACTAACACAAATACTGGTCCGGGTGGTGGTAAATGACTTTACTCCCAGCACTGGGGAGGCGGGGGCAGGTGGATCTCTGTGAGTTTGAGGCCAGCCTGGTCTACAGGGTGAGTTTCTGGACAACCGGGGCTACACAGAGAAACCCTGTCTAGAAAAACAAACAAAAACCGATTACTGAAGAGGAGGAGGAGGAGGAGGAGGAGGAGGAGGAGGAGGAGGAGGAGGAGGAGGAGGAGGAGGAGGAGGTAGAGACTGACTGAAGACACCCACAGTAATCTTACCAAAGCAGTAGATGTGCTTGTGAACCATGTCCCTCCCTTCCTTCTTTTCTTCTTTCTTTCTTTTTAACATTTTAATCCTGTTTAACAGAAGGTTCACTTTCAAATGACCTGGTTCAAAATTTAACTGTTTCTACTAGTGACAGGAAAAATCTTAAGATGGCCACAGGTAAGAATTCAATACCAGGGGCCTGGAGAGATGTCTCCACAGATAGGAACACTGGCTGCTCTTCCAGAGGACCTAGGGTTCAGTTCTCAGCACCCACATGGCAGCTCACGACTGTAACTCCAGTCCCAGGGAATTCAACACCCTCAGCAGGCAAAACGCCAATGCACAGTTTTTAAAAATGAATTATTAAAAAAATCAGTTCCACAGTTCACCAAAATGGAGGAAATGGTTATTAAATATCATCAGTTGGAGAAAGGAGAGAGAGACAGGAAGAAGGAATGAAGAGACAGACACGAAGGGGGTGGGAGAAGGGATACATACTATCCCAAGGAGAAACGGCGGCTGAAGTTAAGTGAAGCTGCCAGAGTGGGGAAGGGTGGACATTAGTGAGGGGGAACATTCTTTGATACAGGCAGGAAGTAGTGTGTTCTGGTCAATCAAGTATGTAGTTAATAGTTAACTGTCCACTTTGGCAAACACAGGCTTATACCTTCGCAGGCAAACTTATCATTAGATCCCAGAGTCATTATGGACAGATGAAAGCCCTTCACCTGGGCTTTCTCCTGTTTCCCCCACCCCCATCTTGTTTGAGGCAGGTCAAACCTTGTCTTTGTGCTCTGATAGACTCTTTACTGGCTCCTCAGAGTTCTCAGAATACAGAGGTCAAACTCCTGACAGCATCCTACAAGGCCCTGGAGCGTTTGGACTTTAAAATT
This sequence comes from Phyllotis vaccarum, assembly GCA_033318265.1. Taxonomy (NCBI): domain Eukaryota; kingdom Metazoa; phylum Chordata; class Mammalia; order Rodentia; family Cricetidae; genus Phyllotis; species Phyllotis vaccarum. The sequence continues at coordinate 4,207,954 of JARWLC010000003.1, forward strand.
TCACTTCCTCTTTCCAACCCTTTGCCACAATGCTGTGAATTTTCAGACTTTCAAATGTCCCCTGGCTCGTCTGCCATCCTCCATCAGATTCTACCTCTCCCCTTCCCTGAGACTCACACTTCTACACTAGAGCAAAGACCGGTTCCTAGACAGTAAGTGGCCTGGGCCTGTCCCCATGGCAGGCATCAGAGTTTATGATAATTTGGAATCCCCTAGAAGACACTGACGCAGGACTTGAGAGCATATAGTTTATCTGGACAGGGATCTAGAAAACACCCAGTAAGGGCGTGGAGACGGCTAGGCAAAGACAGTCCATACAGAGTTCCACCAAGCAAGGTACTTCCAGGACAGACTCCGTGGTTCCCTCTAGGAGACGACGTGGTGAGTGCTCTGGGGTATTTATAGGGTCGTTCCTTTTTAGTTACTGATTGAATGATGTTCTCTCTCAGGGTACTGACTCCCTGATAGGGCTAGCCTGCCATGTTCTCAAGCAGAGATGTAGTTGAATGGGGCAATGCGAAATCAGTCAAAATGGCAGAAGGTAAGGCTCAAAGGATGGGACCCACGTCACTGGTGATTCTGCTAGTCATAATAGTCACAAATGTACATACATACATATGTGCACAGATGTGTTTGTGTGATTATATCAGGTCATATCCACCTTCTGACTGCAGCTTCGTGAAAGCAAAGCTGAGCAGCAGGATCCTAGCCAGTGTCACGTACACTAAAAGCTCCCTCCCCACATCAACGTTCTGCCTCACTCCAATTAAATCTATCTTCTTCCTCCAATCTGCCCCCAAGCAGATTAATGTTGAGAAAATTACACAACAGAGCTGATGGGTCTGACTTTAAATGCATCTTGGATACTTCCTGGGAAGAAAATGACTGCTTTTCAGAGCTCCCACACTCCACCTCCACCCTCCATCTCAGCTAACTGCCCGTGGGAAAGGTCAACACCACCAGATGAGAACACCCCTCAGAGTTCTCGGCCTGTTTCTGTTCCTGTTACAGTGAGGCATATTGCTGTGTTACCTGAGACAGCTCATTCCCCTGTGGTTCTCTTGACTCTCTCCTTGGAGAGTTGTGAAAGTCTCTGCTGCTAGTTACTTCTGCTTCATCCCTAATTAATCTCCACATCGCCACTTGGTCATTCCAAGCAACATACTGAAAAGGTTTGGAGCTCTGCTTCTCAAAAAGTGATTTGTGGACCGGCAGTGTGGACATCGCTTGGGAGCCAGTTAGAAATACAGAATCTTTACCCAGACAGCACAATCAGACTCCACATTTTAACAAGATCCCCGGATGGTTACCAGGCATATGTAAGTTTGATAAACATTAAAGCTAGGGGGTCCCCATTCAAAAATAAATAAACCAAATGTCAGACCACTTTCTATGTCTCCTGTTCCCCACCATAGAGGTTCCTTTCTCTACCCTCCAATACAGCCAATCAGCACATGTATACAGAGGCCCTGGCAGAAATCAAAACACCTTCTAGCTTTTGAGGAGACAGAATAAATAAAGCCTATATGGGGGCTGGAGAGATGGCTCAGTGATTAAGAGCACCTGCTCTTACCAAGAACCAGAGTTTAGTACCCAAGGCCCGCTTTGGGCACGTTACAACTGCCTGTAACTCCTGCTGCAGGGGACCCAATGCCTTCTTCTGTCCTTCAAGAGAAAATGTGCATAAACACATACACAGATATAAGTGCATATATATAAGTAAAAATAAGAATAAAATCTTTAAAAAATGAAAAAAATGGGGGCTAAAGAGTTGACTTTGTAGTTAAGAGCCCAGGTTCCATACACACACACACACACACACACACACACACACACACATACACACACACACACACACACACACACACACACACACACACACACGGCAGTTCACCACTATCTGTAGCTCCAGTCCCAAGATCTGATACCCTCTTCTGACCTCCACAGGCATCAAGCATGCACATGGTACATATACATGCATGAAGACAGAGCACTCAAATATAAAAATATTAAAATAAATATTAAAACATAAAATTAATAAAGCATATGATCATTGTGCATGTTGTGTTCCAGGGGCTGAGAGTAAGAAATACTAATATAAATGATAAACAGCTGATCTACAGTCAAATAAAAGAAGACAACGTGGGTCAGAGAGATGGCTCAGAGGGTAAAGACACTTGTTACCAGGCTGAGTTCACACACACACACACATACACACACACACACACACACACACACACACACACACACACACAGTATATGTATCACCCCAAGTATGTGACATTTAGATGGAGATTTAAATGACAAGCAGCTACTCCACTCAGGGATGAAGAGCTGGCTCAGGAGTACAGTACATGAGGATCTGAGTTCAGTCCTAAGCACTTACATTAAAATTGGTAGAGGCACCTGGTGCTTGTTACTCCAACACAAGTGGGCAGGGACAGGGTGCTCCCTGGGGCTTGCTGGCTAACCAGTCTAGCCAAATTGGTGAGCTCTAGGATCAATGACAGAGACTGATTCAAAATGCAGGGTGAAAAGTGGTTGAAGAAGATACCCAACACTAACCTCTAGCTTTGACATGTGTATATGTGTACACACATACACACATATACACTCATACACACACATGCACACACATACACACACACACATACACTCATACACACATACATACACAGACGTGCACACACATACACACACATACACTCATACACACACATGCACACACACATACACACACACATACACACATACACTCATACACACACATACACTCATACACATATATACACACAGACATACACGCATGCGTACACACACACACATACACATGCATACACACACACATACACGCATTGTTACAACTGTCCACACAGGCTTATCCTTCAGTCATACTTGCTTTCTCTGCTCAGAACAAGATGTCCAGTGACTTAAGTCACCTAGTTAACCCTTTACTTATAATTCTCTGACTAAAATAAAATTTGAAGACTTTTTTTTGCTGGATAAAAGAAGAGAAGGCAGAGAAGATGCGTGAGGGGAATTAGTCAAGCGTAAAAATGCCTTCCCATTTTCTTAAAAATAAATTTTATTTTATGTCTTTTGGGTTTTTGTTCGTCTGTTTCTGCTTGAGTTAGTTCGGTTTTTTGTTGTTGGTTTTGGGTTTTTTTTTTTCCATGTAGTCCAGGGTGTCCCTAAACTTGCTATACACTCCCGATCTTCCCGTCTCCACCTCCCTGGCACTGGGATTGCAGGCGTATGTCAACAGAACTGGCTTTTACCCTTTTTCTTCTTTCTTGTATTGTGGCTCTGGTGTATCGGGAAGTAGGAGATGTTTCTCTGATCCAGCCGCAAAGGGCAGAGCTGTTCCCACCTTTTCAGTTCTGCTCAGCTGGGCTTCCCAAGCAGGAACTCAGAGTAGCTGAGCAAGGAGGAAAGCCTGAGAGGGTGGCCCGGCCCTGCACAGCTCAGCAGCCCCAACCCAGGCCACTTTCCCTTTTCCCTGAAGGGCCGGCTAAGCAGAGAGAGCTATGGGGTGTGAGAACAAAAGACATTTGCTGGACACCGCCGAACCTTCTCAGGGAGAAGGATGGATGGAGGTTATTATTAGCCCGCAACTGCTCACAAATTCCCACTTCAGACCAGGGAAGGTGGTTTCAGGATATCCGAATAGAGCCTATCACAGTGAGGGCTTCACAGCTTCCTCACTGCAGAAGACTGTACGCCCCTTTTGCCTGTGAGAAGAATCAGAACTCTTCACTTGGGGGTATTTCTTTTTTATTATTAAATACCATTAGTGTTCATGAAGAGCATGTACCCCACCCACCCACCGATGCCTCCTGGCTACACACCAAAGCTTGATCCCAGGAATACGGTAGTGATGGAACCATGACTACCAGCACCCATACACTCCATCATAATCACTTGACTCACGGCCGGTGAAGCTCTCTAGCCCCTAGGTTCCCTCCCAGATAGCACTGGCCAGGCAGTCTGCAGCCACCGCCTATTTCCATAGCAAAAGACAATAGAAACATCAGGGTATCTTTGTGATGTGTGAAAATCATGCGAAATCCATATCTCAGTGGTCAGAAAGTTTTATCCAGACACAACCATGCCCATTCACTTTCTCATTATCAATGGCTGCCTCTGAGCTACAATGGCTGGAGTACAGCCTGCAACACCATTTACTCATTATCCTGCCCTTTATTTTAAATAGTCAGTCTTTAGTCTACAGAAAGTGCTGCAATGTTTTAGCCTCATAGACAAAGCTCCACACAGACCAGGATGGAGCCCTACAGACTGTGTTTACCTCCAGCCCACTCACCTAACACCCCAGTAAACATCTTGTTCCCTAATTTAAATTTCTCGCTGTCCTGCCTCTGTGTGTCTTTCCAGTGTTCCTCTCATCTGTAAACCGTGCCAATGGTCTCCACACACTTTTATGACAATTTCCCCCAACCTTCAAGTAGGCTGTCCTGAATCTCTCAACTATAATTTATTTACTCTCTCTCTCTCTCTCTTGCCATAATTTTTTTCTGTGCTGTCTCAGGACACACCAGTTTCCTACTTTGCATTCTAATTATTTATGCACATGTTTTATTCCCCCTCTAGACTATAAACTCCTTGAAAAATGCATTGGCTCATTACAAAATTAGCATTCTGAGAACCCTTATTTGCATCATACATAAGATCTCTTGTCTTCAGCAGAAAGGAGTATACTTATGACACGTATAATTGTCACTTATCACACAAATCAATGATAATGGGGAGCCAGGGCAAGATGGCTAATTAAAACCCACAGCGAATTCTTCAAAAATTCGTCTTTGTCTCCCCCTTCTATTTCCACCAATACAATACAACTGGTTTACACGAAATTCATCTGCCTTCTATTTTCACTTGCTTTGTAGATGTGAAACTGCAATGATCATCACACGGTTTGTTCGTCCGAACAAAAAGGTCAAGAGAGAATAATCCGAAAATTGAAACCATGGTAGGAAACTCTCGGAGCACTCTTCCCAAGGAACCTAAAATTCCCATTCCCAAGAAAGACTGATATGTAAGCCACCTGAATTTTTGTTATGTGTTTGTTTTCCCCCATACTGAGGCTGGAACCCAGTGCCTTATGCCTGCCAGCCCTCTATCACCAAGCTCTCTCAGTCCTCTGCATGTATTTGGAACTTAGACAGAAGATAATAAATCTTTAATATGCCCCGATATTCTGAATAATAGGTGAGTTTAAATTAATTTTTCCAGTTCTCTGAACATATGCTTCATTAGGCAGGTCCTATAGTCTATGGCGAACATTAATTTCATTAAAAAATGATAAGGAAATAAAATGAATATGAAGAAGAACCTGGCTTGCCAAAGCAACATATGCATTTGGGATGAGCCTTTGGCTCATGACTAGTGCACACAAGTATCGTGTTAAGCCCATTCTCTTAATAGCCTCGTTTCTCACATGCTCTTCAGAGGGAAAAATGTGACGCTAATTTAAGATGACTTATCCTGCTAAGCGCATAAATAAAAAACAGCTCAGAATCCAGAACACGACAGAACTCCCCTTTCACGTCTAATTAAGTACTTTTAATTGGCAATTCAATTGGCAGACTGCATATTTGGGGCTGGAGAGATGAAGGCAGAGTAGACCCCTAGTAAGATACAAAAGAGGAGATGTGGTACGTATACAATCGCTTTAGCGCGTGATGCAGAAACGCCATGTAAGGCAGGAGAAAAAAACCAACTCTGCATCTGGGAAGGAATCAGCAGCCGAGCAGGGCCAGTGCTAGAGGGTCTGATGGTGATTATAAAATGTCATTTAGAAAGATATTTACATTGTTAATTAGGCAATGAAGCTGATAACTGCTACTCTGTAAATTGTGCTAATTACGCCAGTGCCGCAGAAGGCTTTCTAATCAGCCAGATCAATAGGCTCCAGGTTTTATGCTAACAATGCCATGTCATCTTCCTGAGAAGAGCTTCTCTAAGCCCACAGTCTGAGCCCAGCTCAGCCCCCACCCACCATCCGGCACAATAGTCCATTTGTCTGACCAGTGGTAAAAGTGATTCCCAGCCACTCTCAAGGCCCACAGCCGAGGAACTAGGTTTCACCAGGAGCTTTATCAGAAGCTCAGGAAAGAAACCCAGGCCTTTGTGTTGCATGAAATTCTACTGTAGCCACAGTTCTCTTGCTTCTGACAGAAAAGATCACCAATTTCTGAGGGCCATGGACCATGAGGGAGAACTCATACACATTTCTGCCATTGACTTGGAGAAAGGCATACACCATTTGTTGTGGTGGGCATACATGTGGATCAAGACAGAATATCAGTTTAGCTCACTGGATGAACTTTTGAATTTGTTTTCAGCTAATCAACTGATCATCCATACAGACTAGTCTTTTCTGTCAAAAGAAACACATTTTTGTCTCCAAGCCCTTGGTCAACCTGGCCTGGGACCAGGGTGATAGCTTGGTGGGCAAATTACTTCCCTGGGAAGCATGGGTCCTGAGCTGGGCCCCAGCATCCACGTCAAAAGCTGGGTGTGGTGGTGCATTTTATCATCTCAGTACTGGAGAGACAAAAATGGGTGAATCTGGATCTTGGGGCTCACTGGTCAGCCAGTATAGACTACTTGTTGATTTTGACGCTGTTCTGATGGAAGTTCCTCCTCAATCACCTTCCCCAACTCTCTCCAAACCCTGCCTCATCTCTGAAAGCCACCAAAAGGTGGCCCCTCACCCAGGGATGCTCAAGACCACTACCGCAGGGTATTTAAACTGCCCCCCAAAGACCAGGCATTTGGTTTTTTCAGAGTCTCCGAAAATCACCTGGGAGCAGTTTACTAATTAAAACTGGGCTTCTTCTTAATTCGGTTTAACTCAATCTGATTTGGACTGCTGCTTCAGCGGAGGGACTTAATATCGGGGTGCGGAGTTTTTCAAGGGCCAGTGAGTGACTCAGTCTCAAAAAACCAAGGTGGAGCCCAGTGATGGTGGTAGGGCACACCTTTAACCCCAACATTCAGGAGGCAGAGGCAGCCAGATCTCTGAGTTTAAGCTAGCCTGTTCTACAGAGCGAGTTCTGTTGTCTCCCAAATAAGTGCCATGCTGGCCTTTTATGGCCCATCCTACTAAAACCTTATGTTAATAGGGGAAAAAGAAAAAATGTGTTTTCCTGCGCTATAGACGCTGCCACCTGCTGAGTGCTAGCCTCTTGGGATCCTCCAAGACCTTGGGTGTGCCCGGATGAGGGGGCAGGGTGTGAGAGAGTTAAGAAGGTAGTAGAGAGCTGGGACACGAGGAGAGACACAAAGGCAGAAGCGGGAACCAAGCATGGAGTAGAGAGTAGAGTCAGTGTGAGTGGAAGGAGCAGAAGGAATCCAACATGGCGAGAAGCTAGAGGGGAAAAATCTAGGCGAGATGCATGGCAGGAGAGAAGCATGGCAAGGGGAGAAATAGGTCTAAGATATAAGATGTACTGAATAAAGCTCGGGTCTCTCATTGTGATCCTGAATGATGGAACCTAAACGACTCCTGAGTGCAGATTATTTAACCTCGATGCCCCTCGCCTGGACAAGACTTGGCCCCAAAGAAACCGGACGCGGTAGAGTTCTAGGACATCCAGGGCTACACAGAGAAACCCCCTGTCTCAAATAAACAAACAACAATGACAACAAAAAAGGTGGAGGGTTCATGAAGAATAACACCTATGATATACCTCTGGCCCCTGGCACGAGCACACACACTTACACACACACACAGACACACAGACACACACACACAAGGGGGGGGCATGCTCAAGCCTTCTCTTACATACATATTTGCACATGCCCACGCACACACATGCCCATGTACACACATGCCCACACACACATGCCCACACACACACATGCCCACGCACACACATGCCCACGCACACACATGCCCACGCACACACGTGCCCACACACACATGCCCACACACACACACACGTGCCCACGCACACACATGCCCACGCACACACGTGCCCACACACACATGCCCACACACACACATGCCCACGCACACACATGCCCACACACACACATGCCCACGCACACACATGCCCACGCACACACGTGCCCACACACACATGCCCACACACACACATGCCCACACACACACATGCCCACACACACACACATGCCCACACACACACATGCCCACACACACACACCCTGACAATAAATGCTCTATGTAAGAAATCATAAAGCCAGCCTAGTGGAGAGTCCAGCTGCCTCTGGGTTGCCACAGGAACAAGAAAGCATATGAAGGGGAGACCCCCGTAATAGTTCCTTTACCTCACTGGATCCTATCATTTCTTTCTTGGTGTTTTTTTTGGGGGGATTGTGTACCCCCAGGCCAGCCTCAAATTAACAATCCTCCTGCCAAGTGTTAGAATAACAAGTGCCCAACACCACACCTGGCACAACCTACAATTCATATCTCCTTCCTCATCAAACAACAAAGCAATCATCTGCTGGTAGTCACATGACCTGAGCTGACATAATTTTATTTGCCTTTCTCACTCCCTGATAAGTGTCCTAAAACAGTAAAGCCCTCTCTCACTTGGAAGGTAGAAGTTTTTTGTTGTTGTTGTTTTGTTTTTTTTAAAGGACCTGTGTGACTCTCAGTGTAGAATCAAGTCTACAAGTAACAGAGCTGACTACAGGAAAAGGTCAACCCATGGCTAAAGGCGGGCTTGAAGTGAAAAGTTGCAGGGAGCCTGGGGGCACAGTTAATGTTGAAAGCTGTTGGGCTCTACTTCTGAGTAGCAGAGTGCCTTCTGTACTGCTGCTAGGGGCTGGAAACCTTCAATGCTGGCTGCCCAGTCCCAGCAGGCAGAGCCTGTGAGTTCAAGGCCAGCTCCTGGGGGCCTAGGGAGAGCTTTGGGATAGGGCCAATTTGTTGAGTTGTTCTGAGCTTTGATGTGTAAACTAATCATCCTTCATTGTGCTCTAATTAAACCTAAGTGGTGCAATGGATTTACTGTCACAAAGGCCAGGGCCCCTCTTGGATGGGGGAGGGGGACAGCATCTGTTGAGAGCCACGAAGCAAGCCCCAGGAGTACAGAGAGGGAGGAAATGCCAGGCATGAATAGGAAATGAAAGAAGTTGGAAGCCGTGTCCAGGTCTAGGACGAAGGAGAACACATGACTACTAACCAGCAATCTGGCGAGTCGGAGACTCTCTTCCAGGGAGCAGTCATCCCCAACATGGAAATGTAGACATAACAAGTTTGGGTCAAATTAGCAACCACAGGGTGACCTTACTCTTCACCATGGCAACATATCTCTCAGGCCAGCTGGCCTGTCACCAACAAAATGTAACCCAGTTTCACAAGGCAGAATGCAGGAGTTTTATCTCCACATCCAGACCAAATGTGCAGAATGTACAGGAGGACAGTGTCCAGAATCCAAAATCTTTGAGATTGTTTCTTTCTCCCTCGACCAGACAAATCACATTTGTCTAAAACCGAGCATTGAAAAGTGGTTCTCACAGAAGCGAAGTCGGGAAAAGAGCAGCGGGTCACAGTGGTGGTGAACCTGACATTGTGACACATGTCCTGGGCAGAGTCTCTGGCCTCAGATCCTACTCTTTCCTGGCTGCAAAGCCCAGGGTTGAGGATGACTATGTCCCATTTTGCCTTCTTTTGGGATCTCAACTCAAGAATGCAGAATGATTTATCTGCCTCGAGGTCCTTGATACCACCTGCTCTATAGAAAGAAAGATGGGGTATGGCAAGAAAGGAACCATGGGTTCAATACTAGGTAAGAGGCATGCCAGGAGAGCAAGCTGTGTGATTTACAGCCTCTGCCGTGAAAGATCTCAGTGACAGAGGAAAGAGAAAATGAATGTGTGTGATTTCCTAATTTCACACAGTTTTCTTTGTGATTACAGATGCCAAAAACCTGTGGGTGCTCCAATCCTTTGTATAAAATGCCATGGTATTTCCATATAACCCGCACACATCCTTAAATCATCTCTGGATTACTTGTAATACCCAATACCGTGTAAATGCTATGTAAATACTTATTATTAGGCAACAGTGTCAAGAGAAATGTGCCCATTCAGCACAGATGTCATTTTGTTCTGAATATTTTCGGTGTACGGTTGGTTGGACCCCAGGATGTGAGCCTGCAGATCTAGAGGACCAACTATAATTCAATAATAAATGTACCTCAGAAGGAAAAAATAGGTCAAGCGTATCATGAGGAACTGTCTAGACACCTACCATGTGGCAGTATAGCAAAAGGACACCAACATTTATTAACAGTCTAAATGCCAGGCATGATGTACAGACATTATCTTGGTCAATACTCACAACCATCTATCCCATAAAGTGAACATTATTATGCCTCTTTTTTAAATAAATGAGCAAGATGAGATTAAAGTGTCCCTAATAAATGACATATAAAAATGTGGCAGACACTTTATTTCTGTCTCTGCCCTCCCCATGCCCCATTATCTTTACCCTCTTTTTCTGCTAACAGAAAATTGAGCGTTGGATGGTTGCCGAGGTGTACAGCAACTTTCCCAGTTTTACTTACAGCTTATGGGCCTAGAGCTTGGTAGTGAATTGCCATAGATGTGGTGGGGCCATTTGCACACACAGTGTTTTTTTGGTTTTTGTTTTTTTGAGACACAGTTTCTTGGTATAAGCCTGGATGTCCTGGAACTCACTCTTTAGATCAGGCTGGCCTCAAACTCACAGAAGTCTGCCTGCCCCTGCCTCCTGAGTGCTGGGATTAAACGTGTGTGATACCATCACCAGGCTCCACCTTGTCTTTTGGGAGTGGGCCATTCACTGGCTCCAGACTCAACAAGTAACCTACACTGGCTGACCAGTGAGCTCCAAGATCCAGATCCATCCATTTTTGTCTCTCCAGTACTGAGAGTATAAACATGCACTGCCACACCCAGATTTTTACGTGGATGCTGGGGCCTCGTTCAGGTTCCCATGCTTTTTAGAAAAGTAATTTGTCCACCAAGCTATCACCTGGTCCCAGGCCCTTTTCCATGATGTCCAGCACTGTTGGTTCCTGACATCAGGCTGGATTGTATGCATAGAATTGTGCCTATAGAAAATTCCACCTTGGCTCTCATGGCCCCCTCCTCGCTGAGGACTGAACCTTGTCTTGCCGCTCCGGCTGAAGTGCACCAAGTCAGATGAGGGATGTCGAGGTTAAATCAGCACTCTGGCGTCGTCAAACTCCATCATCCAGGATCACAAAGAGAGCAAGAGCTTTATTTAACACACTCTTTTATACCTCTTAAATACTTTCTCCCCGTAACTTTCTCTTAGTCAGGCCACACCCAAGGTCGTGGAAGATCCCATAACTAATGCCCCTGGGGGTGGCAGCGATAACAAGAAAACCACAGAGCAGAAAAACATTATGTTTATCCCCCTAGCTGTCACAAGCTTCAGTCCTCAGGGAGGAGGGAGCCATGAGAGCCAAGGTGGAATTTTCTATAGGCACAATTCTATGCATACAATCCAGCCTGATGTCAGGAACCAACACAGCACCAAGGGCTTGGAGACAAAAATTTGTTTCTTTTGACAGAAAAGACTACTAGTCTTTTAGTAAAGATCAAACTCAGAAATCCACCTGCCTCTGCCTCCTTTAATGCTGGTGTTAAAGGTATGCGCCACCTCCACTGAGCCCATTTTATAGATTAACTAAAGACAACGACCTGTCTTTCCTTTCTTCAACCCTTCCTCCTGGCTCTAATACCACAAATGGCAGGAGGGGTGACCAGCAACTAGCCTACAGGATAAGTCACACCAGGAGCTCAGTTGGAATCACTCTTAATTAATACTGAATTTTTAATTTTAAATTATATGTATTTATTTGTGTGTCTGCGTCACAGCCCAGGTGTGACGGCCAGAGGACAGCTTGTGGCAGTCAGTTCTCTCCTTCTACCTATCCCTGGGATCCCCCAGATTGGACTCAGGTCATCCAGTTGACAGCAAGCACCTTTACCTACTGAGCCATACCACCAGAACTCCCACCCCTTTTGAGACAGGGTCACATGCAGCCCAGTCTGTTCTCAGACTTGTTACACGGTGTGGCCAAGGATAGTTCTGAACTTCTGATCCTCCTGCCTCCCATCTCCCGGTTCTGGGATTACAGGGATGTAGTGCCGTATCCTACTGTTTCCACTCTTTGGTGGCAGCAACACACCAGTGACTTCTGGTGTTTTAGGCATAAGAGTTAATCAATATAGAGGACACAAGCCACATAACAGAAGGGAGCCTAGGAAACAGGGTAAGAGAAGTGGGCCCGGAAAACCAGTTCACATTCTAAGGAGGGAAGGGAGGTGTAGTAGTGGGGTTTCTCGGGTCCCGGACGCCAGAGGTCCGGAGACCCACAGACCTGCCGTGCCAGACCCCTCAGCTGTCCAGCCGCCCAGGTCCCCAAAAATAACTCAGAGGCTTATATTAACTTCATGCTGTTTGGCCTATGGCTCAGGCACATTGCCAGCTAGCTCTTATATCTTAAATCAACCCATTTCTATTAATCTGTTGGCCACGTGGCCCGTAGCTCACCCGTGCTCCTTACATGTTGCTCCTTGGGCAGCTGGCTGGATCTGCCTTACTCCGCCCTGCTTCTCCTACCTAAGCTCTGATTTCTCCTCCTACTTTTTCTATGGTGCCTGCCATGGCTCAAAACAGCTCCTTTATTTAAAGATTGAGATTCACAGCATACATAAACGCATTCCCACATCAGGGAGGGGAACAGGTTTTACTGGAACTGGTTTTGCCCCTGGGTTGTCTCCTCTTCAAGCCCTAGCCATTCCTATGTATGCATGTGTGTATTATGTATTCATGCATGTGTTTATGCATGTATTTGCTTGTTTATTGTTCATCTATGTGTGCAGGTGTATGCATCTGTGCAGCTATTCAGAACAGACCGCCAGGTGCTCCCCTCCCCTCCCCTCCCAGTCCTTTGAGTCAAGGTATCTCTCTGAACCTGGAGTCTGAACTTATTTTAGGCGAGGCTAAGAGAGTCCAGGGATCTTTCTGTCTCTACTGACACTGCCTCAGTAGATTCAAGTTGAATGTGTGAGATGCAGGTGGAAAGAACTTGTTGGTCATTTCTAGCCTCATTTACAAAACTGGCTATTTATTATGCCAGTTAGCCTTTAGAGAAAAGGTTGTTGGCACCGTCAAAGATCTGACTCTCTCTGCCTTCCAAGTGCTGGGATTAAAGGTGTGTGTGCTACCACCACTAAGTTTACCCCATACTTCTGAGGTAGGACAGATCCTGGGATCTCAGGAGTTTTCTTGTTTGAGTAATGGAGTCATGGAAAGACTTGCACCCAGGGTCACACTGCCCAGGGGGCAGCTGCTGGGATCAAACCCAGGCTTTGGGCATATTGGCCCTACTATTCACCAAGCCCACAAGCTCAGGGTCTATCAGAAACTGCCTGGAAGCTAAAGCAATAGCAGGCATTCCTTGGACTCCATTCTGTTTGCTCTGGGAAGTGATTCATTCAGCACTGAATGACATCTGGGCTCATTCTTGGCTGTGTTGAGGGTTGGGTGATCTCACTGGGGAAAAACAAACAGCCCAGATCTGGCTTTGTTCTTAATGCTATTCCTAAATGCTGATGACTCCCCTGCTGGTCCAGCCTCAGGGGAAACAGTGGGGAGCTGATTGACAGCCATTAAGAAAATGGAACTGAGTGCTACACATTGGAACCTTTAGCAGAGCATCAGCCCCCAGGAGCTTTCCAGCTAGAGTCTTGCCTCATGGATGTACACTGGCTGAGGGGTCAGGGTACTATTACTTCTTCACTACTCCAAGATTCAGATGGTAAATGGGCATTACTTTCCTCAGTTTCCTCGTAAGGCCAGGGTAATAGCTGTTCCTGTCTGTCCGTCCATCCGTCCGTCCGTCCGTCCGTCCGTCCGTCCCCCCCCCCCCCCGTTCTCCCCCCTCCTCCCCCCCCCTCACCGCAGGGCTGTTGCAAAGGGAGGTATGCATGTACAAAGCACTTAGAACAGTGTCTACCCTGCAGTGTTAGATGGAGGTCTGTGACTATTACCAATTCCCATTTATATTCCATACAGGAACATTTGTATAAAAATAGCATTTTGGCCAGGCAGTAGTGGCTCATGCCTTTAATCCCAGCACTTGGGAGGCAGAGGCAGGTGGCTCTGTGTGAATTCAAGGCTGGTCTGGTCTCTGTGTTGCCCTGTCTTGACAAACAAAATCAACAAATTAAAACAAAAAACAAACAAACAAAAAAACCCAAAAAACACCATCCTTTCCCTACAGCCAAGAAAGCTTAAGCTGAGAGATATACTTCGAATCACCCCACAAATCCTAAGGGCCATTTGTGAGTACTGGCTATGGATATATTCTAAATAATTTTCCAAATAAGAACTAATCTAAGAATTCTCTCCTGCTACCTACAATAGTCATTTGTTACTTTGGCTATCAAGCATCCATTTCTCTTCTTCATACACCATCTCCTTTTGGAAAATGAAGCCATTTCATCTTATAGGCAGTCACTGGAGTAGAGCACTGTCCTCCACGGGCTGCCAAGACTCAGCACCGACCCCCATCCTTACCTTGATGTGTAATCTTTGTGACTAGTGAAATCAAAACTCCATAAATAGAATATTTACCTCTCTTTTCTCTCCTGCACCTTACTCCTAACTCTCTTCCAGACACCAACAGTAGACAGAGCAGACCTCATCACTGATGGATCTCACTTCTTTGAAAATTAGAAATCAAACTGTACAGGGTGGTGAATGCCTTTAATCCAGGCCCTTTCAAGAGAGGCTGAAGCAGGAGGATCTCTGTGAGATCAGGCGCTCTACATAATGAGACCCCAATGCACGGAAAAAGAAAAGAAAGAAAAATTAATAATAAAGCTATCATGGTCTATATAAACAAGCTGAAATCAGAATCCTTCCAGCTGCAGCTGATGTCAGGATCCGAGACAGCTTCTTCCTGTGGAATTCTGCTGAGGGTCCTGTAGAATTTCCCAGTTTCCCTGACCTTTAGTTTCCTCATATACTTACACGCATACATACATAATTACATACATACATATTGTAAAGGAAAATTGGTTGAACTCTGTACCACCCCCTTCTGATAAACAAAGTGTGTGCTTAAAGTTCCAGGATTGATGAACTCCATATGGCTGTTAACCACCTCCTGAAATAGGGCCAAAGGTTAAGAAAAACAGATAGGGACTCCCCAGAGTGTGTGTGCTTAGAAGTTGATGAACTTTGTACAAACTTTATATGGCTGTTTACCATCCCCCAGAGTGTGTGTTTAAAGTTCCAAGAAAGAATGTACTACCCACCCAGTTCTCTGAAAAGCCGTAAAATATATGTTGACTGAACATCTGCTTCTTATCTGCTTCTTGCATGAAGGGATACTCATGAGCTTCTTTTGTTCCCTACACTCTATAAAAACCCCGCTCCACTTCAGCTCGGGGGCTCTATGTTCCTGTGTGCTCAGTGAGCCCCAGGTATACTTGGTAAATAAAAATCCCCTTGCTTGTTGCATTAGAGAAGGTCTCTTGGAGTCTTTACACGGTGAGTGTAGTAGTGGAGTTTCTAGGTCTCGGGCGGCCAGAGGTCCGAGACCCACAGACCTGCCGCCCGAGACTGCTTAGCTGCCCAGCCACCGCTCAAACCCCCAGAAATGACTCAGACGCTTATATTAACTTTATGCTGTTTGGCCTATGGCTCAGGCACATTGCTAGCTAGCTCTTACATCTTAAATCAACCCATTTCTATTAATCTGTCTGCCACGTGGCCCATGGCTCACCTGTACTCCTTGGGCGGCTTCAGCTCAATCTGCCTCTGACTCCGCCCTGCTTCTCCTACCTATTCTGATTCCTTCTCCTACTTTTTCTATGGTGCCTGTCATGGCTCAAAACAGCTCCTTTATTTAAAGATTGAGATTCACAGCATACAGAAGGGCATTCCCACATCATATTTACAATATATGCGCAAATATATCATTTTCTGTCAGGACCTCACTCTGTAGACCAGGCTAGCCTTAAAACCACAATCCTCCTGTCTTAGCCTCCTAAGTTACAGAACTTACAGATATATATCAATATACTATACTCATTCGTGTGTGTATGGTGTGTGTGTCTGTGTGTGTCTGTATGTCTGTGTGTGTATATGTGTGTGTGGATTGAAGTCACTTAAGGAGTCAATTTGATGATGGGGCTGGTAAACCTGAAAACTTTTACTTAACATACCCACAAAATATTTGAACTATCTCCTCTGGATTAGTGTGTGATTACATAACTGGATACTAGTAAATTGGCCATTGAAGGAAATATACCAGGACATTACATCCTCAGGGCCAGTGATTTCAACATGTCCAAACTATGTACATGCCTGGCACTTAGTGGGAGCTGAGTAGATATCTGGTGGACTCTATTAGGAAGGTAGGGAAGGATAGAGTCACCAGGGCAAAGCCTGTGCACTGGGCTCTATGCTAGACACTTTGTAAATGCTAAGTGGTGTCATTTAGTCCGGCAGCAGTCCTAAGAATGAGGTAATATAATTTACATGAGGAACTAGAGAGATTACATAATTGTGCACTATTATGGTTTGAATGTGAAATACCCACACCTCACCCCAAGCCCAACCCCCTCGACTCCTGTGCTGAACTCCTGGTCTCCAGCTGGTGGTACTATTTTGAGGATTGTGAAGCAAAGCCAAGCTGTGGGCCTTTGAATGCTACCTGAATTCCTGGGTCTCTCCCTTGCTCTCTGCTTCCAGCCTGCTTTGCAACAGCCTAGTCATCCACTCACGCTGTGGACCAAAACACTAGGGAAATAAATCCTTCCTCCACTTAGTTGGGAACAGGGATGAGAAAAGGAACTAATCCAACCAAGGTCACACAGCAAGCACATAGAGAGTGAGCTAGGGTACCCTAGCCTTCCCCTGCCTAATCAGAGGGCACCGAGAGGTCTCCACAGGACACCTTCAGTCCCCATGACAGCTAAGGTCTTAGACATAGTGTGCCCTGTTTTGTCATTTTAAGGAAAATTCCACCCAATTGCACAAACACAGCCAGATTTAGCTACTGGCATATTTCAGAAAAAATATTTTAGGGTAGAATATCACACCCCCTCCACACTCCAACCTCCTCTACCACTGTCTCCCCAGGGAGACAAAAAGCCAGCGCCTTTCCATCTAAGAAAACTTGGCAGAGGTCCCCTCCTCATATCAGAAACGCTCTGCTCTGCCCACTGCCTCCAGGAGCACCACAGCCACCAGTGAACTTTCCAAAAAAGAAATGAAGTCACACGTCACCAGTCATGGTTTTCCTGCCATGGGTGATTGGGTAATGTCTTAATCAAAAAGGTAGAAACCAATTTCTATTTAAATGAAGATGTGTTGGAAACAAACAAAAAGATTAGGGGTTGGAGAGTTAAGAGCACTGACTTCTCTTCCAGAGGACCCAGGTTCAATTCCCGGCACCCATGTGGCAGCTCACACCTGTCAGTAACTCCAGTCCCAGAGGACTCAACACCCTCACACAGACATATATGCAGGCAAAATACCAATGCACATAAAATAAAAATAAATAAATCTTAAAAAAGAGAGAGAGAGAGAGAGAGCCAGGAGTGTTGACCAGCCCGCACAAAGGCCTGAGTTTGATCCCAGCTCCGCATAGCCAGGCTGTGGTGTTACAAACTTGTAAGGCTCAGCATTTGGGAGATAAAGACAGAAGGACCAGAAACTCAAGATCATCCTCAGCTATACGAGACCCTTCCATGGGGCAGAGTTGGGGTCCAGGAAGAGATACATAAGAGGAGGCTTTGAGGCTCTGAGTACTTCTCCTGTCTTTCTGGATGCTTCTCTCCAGGCCCCATCACTACAGACAAGAGTAAGCACCCAGCATGTCACATGTGGTCATGCTTTGGGTCATGCTAGGCTCTAAGGAGGCCTCCTGGTGTCCAAAGCTCTCTAGAAGGTAGGTGGGGGTTAAGGGCCATATGAGAGGTGGGAGGTGGGGAATTCTCTCACTATGCTGGAGCTCTCTTTCATAGTGGGTATATCATATCCATATATATCCCCCCCCCCCCGGAAAGTGTTGGAAATCAGGATGAGAGGTGTAGCTCAGCAACACAATACTTGCTAACACCACATTTGCTCCAGGCCCTGGGTTGGAGCCCTAACAGAAAGAGGAAGAAGAAGGGAGGGGGGGGGAACTGCTGAAAAATCATAGGCTAAAGAGTTTTAATTGCGATTGCTTTCTTTTGGGACAAAGGCAATGCTAATGAAGCACTTGCTTCTGGGAAATTCTCAGGATTAAGGGGCATCTTCCCCAGGCCATAAACCTCAGGTCATACATAGGAAAATTAGGCACAACTCTTATCTTGATGAAGCTTCAAACTTTCCTATCTTTTTAAAATACATTTTTTAAAAAAAGATTCACCTAATTTTTTTATGTGCCTGGGCATTTTACTTGCATACCGAGTGGATCTCGGTGAGGACCTCCACTTACCGCGTCCGGTTTCTTTGTGGTCCGAGTTTTGTCCAGGCGAGGGGCGTCAAGATTAAAACAATCTGCACTCAGGAGTCGTTTAGGTTCCATCATTCGGGCTCTCCACACACTGAGAGGCCCGAGCTTTATTCAGTACATCTTATATCTTAGACCTGTCTGTCCCTTAGCCATTGCTTCTCTCCTGCCATGCATCTCGCCTAGCTTTTTTCCCTCTTGCTTCCCGCCATGCTGGATTCCCTCTGCTCCTTCCACTCACACTGACTCTAATCCATGCTTGTCCCCAGCTTCTGCCGCTTCTGCCGCTTCTTCCTGTGTGTCTCTCCTCCTGACCCCTTTGTCTCAGCTCTCTATCACCTTAACTCTCTTTCACACCCTGCCCCCTCATCCGGGCACACCCAAGGTCATTGAGTATCCTGAGCCTAGCACTCAGCAGGTGGCAGCGTCTATAGTGCAGGAAAACAGGTTTTTTCCTTTTTCCTCTATTAACATAGGGTTTTAGTAGGATGGGCCATTAAAGGCCAGAATGGCACTTATTTCGGGAGACAACACTTGCATGTATGTGTATATGTATAACATGAGTATGACTGCTGCCCCTGAGGTCAGAAGAGGGCATGGGATCCTCTGGAGTGATAGGGGTTGTGGGTCACCTTGTGGGTACTGAGAACTGAACCCAGGTCCTTTGCAAGAGCCAAGTCCTCTTAACCACTGAGCCGGTGGCTCCCAAGTCCCTTCTCTATATTTTCTTGCTCCTCTGAGATAACAGTTTGCTTCTTCTTTTCCTCAGAAGCTGGAAGCCACAGATGGGATGTTTTAGGCTCTTCTGGATGAACAAATGGCTTCTCTACTCGGAGATTGCTAAAGCCAGGGTCTACATCCAGATCAGGGGGTGCCGGCTCTTATCTGGGGCAAGCATGAGCCCAACTCTAGAGGATTCACTTGGAAGGATGTGAATGGCACCTTCTGGTCCCTCTGCCTCTCTTGTTATCTGTCAATGTCAGCATCAAATTAGGGAGAGAAAAAAAAAGGACAGACCAGGGGCAAGCTTCCCGGGAGTTGTGCCAGGCTGGTGAGATGTGACAGCCTGTGTCACATGCTGGCTAGAGGTCACGATTGGGACAAGTGATAGAAGAGAGTGTGGGGAGTGATAGAGATGACACTCTGAGTCCAAGGACAGAGGTCAGTGGAAGGTGGAGGTCATAGTTGAAGAGGTAAATAGGAGAGAGGTATGTGAGTTGTGGAGGCAGGTTGGCCGCAGGGAGAAGCAGAAGCTGGGAGCCAAGAGAGCAAGGGTGGGTGTGGTTACCAGACTTCTCTGCTCTTCATCCCTGGCAACTCCTTTGGAGTTTCCTGTATCCTCGTGCTTGCCTGTGGCTGTGTTTTGAGCAACACACTAGGATACCTCCTGCTCCTAGTTAATTTTCTATTGCTATGATAAGACAGCATGGCCAAAGCAATTTAGAAAGTGTTTACTTGGGGCTTGCAGTTGCTGAGGGCTAGAGTCCATGACCATCATGGTGAGTAGCATGACAGCTCGCTGTCCCACATGGCACTGGAGTGGTAGCTGAGAGCTTACATCTTGACCTGCAGGCAGGAGGTAGAGAGAGAAAGAGAGAGAGGGAGGGAGGGAAAGGAAGGGAGGAGAGACTTGAACCTGGCATGGTCTTTTGAAACCTCAAAGCTCTTCCCCAGTGACACACCTCCTCCAGTGAGGCCACACCTCCAAATCCTTTCCAAACAGTTCCACCAATTGGTAACTAAGGCTTCAAATATATCAGTCCATGGAGGGCAGGGCATTCTCATTCAAAACACTACATAGCCTGTCTTCCTGGCATCCTTCTCAGAAACCTGATAACATAGATCAAGGTAGATAAGTGGCTTCCCATGACATCATATTATAGACAATGCCCATGTATGATTGGCACAAACTGCTCCCCGGAGCTTCCTCTCCAATAACAGCGCTACAGTTGCACTGGTCACCTGGCTTTCTTTCCACCTTAGTCTCCTGCACCTGGCTTCCTGTGTATCCATACCCTCCCCCCCCCACCTCAGGTGGCTCGTCCTGTTCTTCAGACTTCGTCTCCGAAACCACCTTTTTAAGGATGTTCCCCTTGATCATCCACTCTCCAGTACCCTGCTGTCACCCTCAGAGTGGAGCTCAGCAGTGACCATTAGCCTGCCTCTCTCTGAATCTCCACTTGCCTGTTCATTTTATGCCTCCTTCTAACTCCTGTACATAGAACAGTGCTCGGCGCATCGTAGGCGCTTGGTAAATATGTGTGGAAGGAGCAAAGGGAAAGAAAGGAGAGAGAAAAGGAAAGAATTTAGGTGCATGAAGTGGCTCAAGTGAGAACCCTAGCGTCACGGTGACTGCAGTGAGAAACCAAGGTAAATGTCCCCATCTTGGGCCAGCAAGATGGCTCCTCAGGTAAAGGCACTCGCTGTAAAGCTGGGGATCGGAGTTTAATCCTCTGAACCCACAGAAAGAGAAGAACTGACTTCAGCAAGTTGTCCTCTGATCTGTACCTGAGAGCCATAGTGCAGGCGTGCGCACATAAACAGTACAAAGAAGCAGCGGTAATAAAATGGGTGCCCCCTGTCTAAAGATATTGATGTCAAACATTGTCTCTAGTCTTGTAAGGGCTGCTAAGAGGAGATAGCTAATGAGAAGGAGGAACTCCCTCTGTGGCTTACTCCAAGAACACCATAAAAGGAACACCAGTGGAGTGAAGAGTCCATGCAGGAGACTGGGGGGTCAGGGGAGGCAGGAGGAAACCAAGAGGAAGTGGAATACAGAAGAACATGGAAAAGCAGTCAGCAGTGAATGCCACTGTTACTGTAGGTCAAATGCTGGGGCTCTGAAGGTCCAGGGAAGGGGGAGGGGTGGTTCCCCACTATGGCCTGAGTAAAGCCACTTCAACAGGAAGTGGGGCAGGGCAGAAGAAGATGAGTGAGAAAATGGTGGAGGAGGGCATGGTAACAGTATAAGGTGATCATCCTTCAGGGAAGCTCGGAAGCTCATGCACGGAGGACAGAAGATACTGAGTACAGGCAATCTTACACCTGGGGACCCGAAAGAAATGAGTGTCCATGTGCACTCTTGTGCTTATGCATACGAAGTTTAGAAAACTGTTTATCAGAAGTTATCCGCAGTAGCTGAGAATTAAAACTACCTTTATTAGTCAATAACCGTAGGATAGATAAACCAATTGTGTACAGTCACAAAATGGTATATACATTACATTAGATGCTTTTTTTTTCTTTTTGAGACAGGGTTTCTCCGTGTAGCCCAGGCTGTCCTGGAACTCACTCTGTAGACCAGGCTGGCCTTGAACTCAGAGATCCGCCTGCCTCTGCCTCCCAAGTACTGGGATTAAAACGTGCACCACCACCATTTTAGCATCACATTAGATTCTTTTGCTACATGAAGCTCAAGAAAGGCAAGATTCCTCTGCAGTTACTGAGCTCAAAGTGATGACTGCCAAAAGAACCAAGAAGAGGCCCAAGGAGCTCAGCTAGGGAGCCGAAGAGAGGCTTAATGTTGGCATTAGTTGGTGGCTCTGTAGGCTTAGACATATATGAAAATTCTGTTTTGTTTCTGTGTGTGTGTGTGTGTGTGTGTGTGTGTGTGTGTGTGTGTGTGTGTGAAAACTCTTTAATCTGGGCTAATAGTCATGTCCTAGTACCACAAAAATAAAAAATTCTAAATTTTGTGTGTAGGATCTATATATATGTAGATGGGTATAAATCACAAATCAAAGTAGGAGAGGCTGGGAATGGAACCCAGCTCAAGGGTGCTCCCACTGCAAGGGTGCTCCCACTGCAAGGGTGCTCCCATTGCAAGCATGCTCCCACTGCAAGCATGCTTGTTTTGCATGCATGAGGCTTTGTTCTACAGCAGCACTGCAAAAATCCAAACAAACTATTATGGTCAAACCACTCAGCCGTTGGCTGACAACCACTCAGCTAACAGGAGTTGAGTCTGTCTGGAGTTAGGGCCACTGAACTTGGCTCAAAGACAGAGTCTGAGCAGCGCCGAGGGTACAGCCAAGGGTCCTTCTCTGTTGCCCTTTACTGGATCCAGATTGGGGATTGGGACCAAAAGTTCCTCAAACCTCCCACTTCCACCAAACCTTCTTTCTGTAAGGCTTGCTAATTGCTTAGAACTTCAGTGATGGCGGAGAGCTAAGAATGTTACAGGTCCAGAGCCAAACTATCTTGGACCACTTTTAGTCTTCATAACAGCCATTTATTGGGGCTGGAGAGATTGCTCAGTGGTTAAGAGCACTGGCTACTCTTCCAGAAGTCCTGAGTGAATTCCTAGCAACCACATGTGGCTCACAACCATCAATAATGAAGTCTGGTGCCCTCTTCTGGTGTACAGGCATATATGCAGGCAGAACACTGTACACATAATAAATAAATTTTTAAAAGATATATTAAACAGCCATTTATAGCATAAATCTGGGTTCCTGGCCTGTGGTCACTCATATTTGACTCCACAATGAACTATCTCTTGTTCCCTTTGGAATGAGAGTTGATTCAACAGGACCAAGTCAATTTCAGGGTCAATGAAATTAAGATACTCCAGCCTGGGAACACGTTGAGACCACAGCTAGCATTGGCTCTCAGAGGGGCCTGGATGCTTCAGGAGGCAATGTCTCAACACAGAAAAAACAGCTCTTAACTGCAGGCCCTGGCAACCATGGTGTCAACACGATGGGTGCCAGTGGCCATCTGTATTCCACTCATGTCACTTGGAAAACAGTAGTGACAAGTATAGCAGTCTAGAGCAGGAATATGGAGGTGGCAAGGATCCATCGCTAGAATTTTCCATCACAATGTAAGAGGGGAGAGCCAGAGGCTGGACCTCTGGGGATGGGGAATAGGGTACAAAAGGCACTAGTGTTTAGTAGGGGAGTTGCACTTGACCCACTAGCTAAGGAGATTGGAGGACACCAAAAGATCTGAGCCAGACAGTAGACCAGAACCAGCCGCCTTATCCTGCGGCTTCCTGCTCTAAGAAAGGCTAAGGTTATGTGTGTTTCCATAACAGTCTCCAGTTAGGTCTTTGCAGGTGGCCTTGCGTGGAGAATGTCCCTATGCATTGAGAAAGAGCAGCTTCACTGTGTGACTCATGCCGTGAAGTTCAGATGCACTTGGCTGCTGCCATGCCCTCAGATAAGGAAAATGCATCTGCCCAGAGGGTCCTCACACTCCTGTTTTCTGCCAGTGGGTGTAGTTTGTCTGTTTGAGACTGCATGTTCCATAACTCAGTCTGGTCTAGAACATGTTGTGTAGCAAGTGATGAGCTTCAACTTCCGCCTCTATCTCCTGAGCTGGGATTATGGTCATGCACCACCATAACTGATTTAAATGATGCTTTGGGTCAAAGCCAAGGCTTCACACATTCTAGGTAGGCACTGTACCAACTGAGTCACATCCCTAACTTTGGTCAGTTTTACTGGTTGGATGGTTGTGAGATGGGAATGTAAATAAGGAATATTAGCCAGGAAGTAGGCACAGATCCAAACCTCCCCAAGACCTTGGCATATTTATTTCCCTGGGCTTCTATTTACTTACCCACAAAAATAAAAGGGCTCAGGGAAGGAAAGATGTCTTCATCACTGAAGCACTGATTTCCCAATGTGATTCTGGAGTTAGAATCCCAGCATCCATATTGGGGAGCCCACAACTGCTTGTAACTTCAGCTCCAAGGGATCCAATGCCATTTTCTGGCTTCTGTGGGAACTCATATATACAGAACACACATACACACTCACACACACAAATAAATCTTTTTTTTTAAAGGACCAAGTCTATGACAAGGTCTAACCTAGGTCTGTTCATCTTTATTTGTAGTCCCCAGAAGCTTGAGATCCTATTTACTCTCACACATCTTCCCAGGTTTCTGCCATTTCTGCCCACTGTTAAGATCCTACCAAAAGCCTCTTCAAGTCTCTGTTGCATCCTCCAAGGTTAAAACAACAACAAAAGAACAAAACATGGTTGTATCAGTCATTAATGCTCAAGAAGGAGGCAAGAAAATAATGTCGTATAACCCAAGAAATAAGTTCAAATGTCCAGTCACATGTCACCAGGGTGGACAGGATAGTCTCTCTTTGCATCATCCATCTGCAGGGGCTCGGTGTTCTCAGAAGACAGATTTGTGAGTGAGTGACACCACCTTGCTCCAGGCTATGTCCATATATTTGGCGGAAGAAACATTATAGGTTATTCTTGTATGTGTGTACATGTTCCTGTGTGGATGTATGTGCATGTATAATTTTCAATTTATTTATTATTGGTGTTGGAGAGAAGGCTCAGCAAGGACTTAAATTGTCCAGCACACCCCTATATCCTTTCTTTTTATCTCCCATAGTAACAGAACTTTAAGTTGAAGTACATGGCCTTTCAGAATAAAAACTACATTCCCCAGGCTTCTTTGCACCTCGGGGTAACCATGTTTAGGCTAAAAAGAATGACAGATGTTAGTTAGATTCTGGAAAATTCCTATCCAAGATATCTTATCGCTTCTATTTACCTTCTTTATCTTCTACACTCTGGAATGTTGAAGTTGTCTCAGTTTACAAGAGTGGGCAGTTAGTTGAAGAAGGCCTTGGCAGTTGAGAAGATTGCTCAGTACAAAAAGTGATTGTAGTGGAAGTATGAGAAACTGAGTTCAGATCTCCAGAATCCATGAAAGCCTGGTGCATGGTATGCACTGGGAGGTGGAGGTAGACCCTTCCGGGAGAAGACAGGTGGAACCTGTGGACTTGCTAGCTAGACAATCTAGCCAAATTGACAAGCCTCAGATTCAGTGACAGATCCTTTCTCAAAAAATAAGGTAGAAGCTGGTCATAGTGACACACCTTTAATCTCCACATCAGAAGAGGCAGGTGAATCTCTGTGAGTTTGTGTAGTATTATGATTCTTGCCTGGAATTTCCAGTCTTGCCTTGTGCCCAAGATTTTCTGTTCGAGTCTTGTGGCCCTGACTTTCCGGCTTACCCTGGTGACCTGGACTTGCAGACCTACAGTCCCATAGTCCCACTGAAACACACAGACGCTTATATTAATTGTACGCTGATAAACCTGGGGCCCAGGCATATAACTTGCTAACCTTTTACTCTTAAACTAACCCATGATTCTTATTCTGTTCGGCCATGCGGCTTGGTACCTTTTCTCAGAGCAGCATAGTTGTCCTTTGCATCTACTAGATTGTCTGGCAACTCTGTGGCATTTCTGTGCCATTTCTGCTCTGTTTTTCCTGTTCCCAGAGTTTTCTTAATCTGGTAGCCCCACTCATACTTCCTGTCTGCCTTTGGCCAATCAGCATTTTTATTAAACCAGTAGGTGGGACAATTATATACAATGTAACAACATAATTCCACAAGCTTGAGGCATCCTGGTCTATAGAGAGGTTACAGACCAGCCAGGGCTACACAGAGAAACCCTATCTCACAAAAAACAAAACCAAATAGGTAGAGAGTGATAGAGACAAGATCAGGGTCACAGTTCAACAGACCACCACTCAAAAATAGGTGTCTCACTAAGGGAAAATGTACTTATTTGTAGAAAGGTTCATAGCAGAAAAAAAAAGTTGGAGAGCAGACACATGTTTTCACAGTGGCCCCTCTCTACCTTTTATACTTGAGGGAAAGTGTCTGTTCCTCATTGGTTGAGTGATTTCTGCCTGAGACTGGTGTGTAGAATGAGGTTTCTGACCCGGACTAGCCCTGCAGTCTGGATCTGCCCATGGCAGTTTTTTCCCCTGAAAATGACTCAAGATGCTTATATTAACTTTATTCTGCTTGGCCTATGGCTCAGGCATATTGTTAGCTAGCTCCTGCATCTTAATTCAACCCATTTCCATTTATCTGTTTTGCCACACGGCCTGTGGCTTACCTGTGTTATTTTACATGTCAATTCTTGGGCAGCTGGATGGTGTTATTTTTGACTCCGCCCTCCTTTCCCTGTATCTGTGCTTGGATGTCCCCCGCATACTTCTAAGATGCCTGCCATAGGCCAAGACAGTTGCTTTATTAACGAATGATATTCACAGCATACAGAAAGACATCCCACATCGCTTCTCCTTTTCTGTCTAATCAAAAAAGGAAGGTTTCAATTTTAATATAACAAAATTACATATTCAAAACAGCTATCAAGCAAGAATTATAGTTACAATATCTAGTCTAGTTTTATTTAGCAAAATTGAAGAAAATATTTTATCATCTACTTCATCCATGTGAGTCTAAAGTTTTATATCTAATATACCTTTTAGAATAACTAAAGAAAACTATACTTATAACTATCTAATCTTCAACTACTTCAAAGATCACAGAAGGATTTAATATTACCCAAGTAAACAGGAAGTGCAAGCACCTTCCAAAATCTAGAAATGACAGAGATGACATCTGGCTGTCTGGGCAGCCACTCAAAATCCCTTTGTAACATTGGGGCATCCATCTTCAGTCTACAGGCCTAGAGTCTCTGGCACACCCTCAGTGAAGCAGGAAATTTGAAGGACTGCTCTGTCCATTCCAGCATGCAGATGCTTCTCCTTATATCCTGAAGAATGTCTGGCAGTTTTCTCTGCAAAGCAGGATCCTGAAGGACCATCTCAGCTTGTTCTGCCAAGGTTCAGAGGTCACTTTCCTATGGGTCATGCATATCCAGTTTAAACAGCATACTGTCAGTCAATGCAAGAACAGGTTCTTGCCCACTGGCTAACTGTTGCCACAAAGAAAGCAGATTCCACATAGCGTTTCTTCGATGCCCATTTTTCTCTTGAAGTAGATTGATGTGGCCAGGAGTAGACCTGTCTCACTGTCGAGAAAAGTCTGTTCTTAAAATATTTTAAATGTTATATTCAGTAGGCTTTTGAAGTGTTTGAAGATTACTTATCTAATTGAAATATATTTTTGTATACCTAAAAGTCCTAATTAACATGACTATAAGTTTGATTATCATAGATGACTATTAATTTGCATTTCTTAATTACACATTATAATTTTAAAGGAGATTGTATGAACATAGTATTCTAAACAAAAGTAGAAATATGCATAAAGTATAACAAAAGTCACCTTAAATTTGTATCAATAAACCAAAATCCATACCAATGTAAATACTTTTAGATTAACAGCTGATTTTTTTGCTTAAGGTAAATTCAACAATCTAACTTTTTAAAAATTATTCATATATCATATCCCCCTTTTTTTCTTAGAAAGAGATTGACTATGCCCATTAATCATTTATAAGGAAAACAAACATTTAAAAACAATATTTTAGGAATTTGGGTGTAGCTTTCCATTACTACTTCCTGCTGATTTGTAGGGGTATTGTGTTGTTTCATGGTAAATAATTGTCCCACCCACTGGTTTAATAGAAAGGGCTGATGGGCC
The DNA here is from genome assembly GCA_033318265.1 of Phyllotis vaccarum. Lineage (NCBI taxonomy): Eukaryota > Metazoa > Chordata > Mammalia > Rodentia > Cricetidae > Phyllotis > Phyllotis vaccarum. Next base: position 4,235,866 of record JARWLC010000003.1, read on the forward strand.
AAAGGCAGGCAGGAAGTGTGGGCAGGGCTACAAGACTAAAAACTCTGAGAACAGGAAGCACAGAGAAGAATGCTGGAGAGAAGCTGGAGGAAGCAGAGGACAATCATGCTGCTCTAAGGATAAGTACCGAGCCACATGGCTGAACAAGAGACATGGGTTAGATGAAGGGTAGAGAGCTAGCAAGTGATATGCCTGAGCCTTTGGCCGAGTCAGCCTAAAACTATTGAAAGCATCTGTGTGTCTCTGTGGGACTGTGGGACTGTGGGTCTGCAGGTCTTTGGGTCTGCAGGTCTTCTGGTCTGCAGGTCTATGGGTCTGCAGGTCTGTGGGTCTAAATCTTGAGGTTAGGCCCGAAAAGCCGGGCCAGAAACCTCATACTACACTGATTGAAGGGTGCTGGCAATCTTTTGAGGGTCCTGAGCCTGGGTCATCTTAGTTGCAGCCTTGAAGCTGATGTGGCCATATCTTCCCATAAGAGATTTTTTTCAGGGGTTCTTCCTTGATGAAACCATATTAGCCTGGAAGCAATCCACATGTTCTCATCTTCTGTAGAAACAAAAGCAGAACCTCTTTTGCAAAGCAACATATCTTTAGACCCAAGTTTCGAAGTCAAGATAACTTTAAAATATATATGTTGGTTTAGCTTAGCAGCCTTTGCAATCAAATGTCTTTCTACAGTTAGCTCATTAACAGTTAAAAAAATTAAAAGAAAACACTACAAAAGCCATAATCCAGATTCTCTGTGTATTTTCCATCTTTGTGTGGCTTGTTATATTTTTATTACTCTATTTCTCTTTTTTAAAGGAATTTCTCTACTATTTCTCTTTCCCAGACTACATATTCTTTTTCACACACATTGTAACCCATATAGAGGTTTTCTCCATCTGAATCTGTTTTATTGTATATCCTTAATCATTTTCTAAACAGAAAAGCTTTTAAAATGCTAGATTATAATGCACTGCTTTGGCTGCTGACTCCGCTCCACTCGGTAGCTTCTCAACATGGCAGAGATGCCAGAGCCACACTTACTTTCATAATTTTAGGAAGCAGTATTAAATATTGTGGTGCTATTTACCACCCCAACTCTGGGGAATCTTAGGGTCCACACTGCTACCAAGTAGAGCATCGCAGCCTGCTGCTCATGAACTCCATTTAAGTATTTTCCAACAGGGTCTCTTAAAGAACCACACAGTTTTTGCTGATAAAGCTGAGTCAGGAAGCCTCTCTTAAGAGAGCCGAAAAACAGAGCAGTCCCAGAAAAATGTGGCTACCAAGAAACTATCTTCAACTCTATTCCCTTTTTATTCAATATAAATGGAAACCTTAAATACATCATATGTAGCTTATTGCTTATACTGAGTCTTCTATGAGACTTTGGGAACCAGACTGTTGCAGCTTAAGCTAACTGCCATAAACACACCATTTTGTAATTCAAGCCTGCATGCTGCAGCATCTCTGTACCATGACCCACATCAAAGACACAACTCAGAAGCTGTTTCTGTGCTCTAGAACCCTTTTTAAGCTTTTTCCAGCTTTATGTGGGTGTTTGTGCCCCATGTTGGGTGCCATTTGTAGAATGAGGTTTCTGGCCCTGCAGCCTGGACCTGCCCATGGCTGCTTCCCCCCTCCCCAAAATGACTCAGACATTTATATTAATTTTATTCTGCTTGACCTATGGCTCAGGCATATTGCTAGAGAGCTTCTGCATCTTAATCCAACCCATTTCCATTAATTTGTCTTGCCATGTGGCCCATGACTTACCTGTGCTACTTTACATTACATGTTGGTTCTTGGGCGGCTAGATGGTGTCTCTTTTGACTCCACCCTCTGTCCCCTGTATCTATACTTGGATGTCCCTGCATATATCTAAGATGCTTGCCATAGGCCAAGACAGTTGCTTTATTAACTAATGATATTCACAGCATACAGAAAGACATTCCACATCGCAGGTGTTTCTCACCAAGGTTGAGATGCTAATGACTTCTGACACAGAGCCCTCAGTGAGGGATGGTGTTGTCAAAAGAGAAAGAGCCTTTCATATGCAAGGCCTAGTAGCCAGCAGTTGGCTTGTCTGTTTTGTTTGTTAGAGGTAGGGTCTCTTGTAGCTCAGGCTAGCCTCCAATTCACTGTTTAATGGAGGATGAACACCTGATCCTTTTGCTTCCATCTCTTAAGTGCTAGAATTGCAGGCACAAACCTGGTGTTGCTCAATTCTTAATGGCTGAGCTCCAAGCTAGTGATGAGCCAAGTGCCTGGCTTTAATACCATTTAAAAGGGAGACACCAGCTGAGTTCCAGCTCTGTGTGCTCAGGTAAATCAGGGGCGCTGCAGTTTGAGTGTGAAATGTACTGCATAGGCTCATGTGTTTCGACACTTGAAATCAAGATGGTGGCAGTGTCTTCAGAGCTGTGAAACCTTTAGATGAGGACCCAGGAAACAAGTTCTGACAGACAATGAACATTTTCTCACCAGTCATGTCTGAGGTGTGAGGACCTCCTGCAAAGCACCATGGGACTGAAAATTCATAGCCTATAAATATGTGTCACACTCTGCACCTCGGTGGATTAGAGTATGGGCTTCTTCCTTCACAAATCTTCCTGTCACTTTCAACAAGTCTTCAGCTTAAAGAAACCTTCTGTTATTACACACAGCCTGGACCAGAGCCCCATGCCTCTAAGAGACAAGATACTGGTGGTGAACAATGGCTGAGTGAGAAAGTGTGAAGGCATAGTTTATGGTTACAAAACTTAATTTCAGGGAAAAACCATTTAATGCCTGAGGGCAGGGCCCAAGTCTAAGGATGTGGGAAGAATCTCAGAAATGTGCCTGCTAGCCAGTAGATTCAGGGCTTGGGTTCACACTGAAAGGTTAGCCAATAGTTACTGGAGCCCATGTCCCTTTATCCAATCCTGAAATGTTAAGATGTGTAGTACCTCACTTACTTATGCTTTTCTTAAAAAAACAAAACAAAAACAAAACAAAACAAAACAAAAAAACCCCTCACCTCTGGGCTCGTGACCGAAACCCTCCACTGCGCCAGAACAAAGGGTTTTGGCCCGAGTTCATTCAACCCTGTCCAAAAGAATAAACTGACCCTAATGTGTTTGTATCAAATCCAGCTCCCTGGTGGTCTTTGGGGATTCCTCGACATGGGTACAACAAAAGTGCCCACCAAGCAAGTATGAGAGCCTAAGTTCGAATCCTCAGAAGTCATGTAAAAACCCAGATGTAGTGGTGAGAACCTGTAATTCCACTGCTGGGGAAGAGGGTAAAGGGGGCTCCTTGGAGCTTGATGGCTAGTTAGTATTGTTAAATGGGTGAGCTCCAGGTTCAGAGGGGAGTGATAGAGAAATGCATCTAACATTAATCTCTAGCCTCCACACTCGTGTGCACTTACCCACACACAGCTTTATATACAGAAATATGTACACGTGCATATATGACATTACTTGTATTCATACACACACACAGGCAAAAATCCCACTTACAGAGAGTTGCTTTAATGAGGCCAACCTCTGTCAGCATGCAGTGTGTTCACCTTGCCTCTTATCTGTCTCTGATGTGTGTATATATGTGCATCCATTAGGAATGTTTCATTTCCTAAGTCAATGATAGAAATTAAAGGTGGATTAATCAACAAGGGAATTTTCATAAGATTGTATATTCAACAAATATTCATTGAGAACCTACTGTGTTCAGGCAGCTGGAGAGTTTGGAGGTGTTTCTTGCTTCAGACAAAGCTTGATCCAGCAGCTCATAGTTTCACCAAAGACTCTGTTGCCTGTGTCTCCCTGCTTTGCTTTCCACGGCCCCTTCTTCCAACTTTGTATACACAGCAGGCACCTTCCTTACAACCTCATTGGCCTATAGAGGAGGGAGTTTCTCTTTCAGGAACTCCTTCAGGAAGACCAAAATTCACTTTCTGTGGCTACTTGCCTGTCCCCAGCCAATCTGGGTGGCTGATAGTGAAGTCTGAAGACCTTTCAGAAGCTAAGAGTAAAGGACACCCCCCCTACACACACATTACCACCACCACCATCACCTACAGAAGTGAATTCCTCAAAAAACAGGATGCCAAGCAGGGCAGGGGGTAAGTGAATTAGGGAGAAGTGAGTAGCGAAATCAATATGCCATGATTGTTTCAACTACCTGCTCCACTGTGGGAGCCCCAAAGTGGCCAAAACCCTAGGGGGAGTCGTCAGCTTAGCTGCCTTTGGATTCTAGATGTACCAAGATCTGATAAGCCTTGTGACTTCATAAACATGTTGTGTTTAATCTCTCTGTGCCATGGTGTTCTTATCTGGCAAGTGTCATCAAGCCAGAAGTAAGCTTTCATCCCAAGCATTCCATCTTCTAGGGCTGGTCCTCCTGTAGGCCTGTTGCTTTTGCGGCTATTTTCCCCGGAATTTGACAACTAAGGAAAGATGGAGCCCAAGGCTTCCATGCCTACCAGGGCAGGAGGTGTGGTGAGAGCTGCCATCTCCTATGAATGTTCAGCTGTGGGTCCCGGGGCCAGTGATGTGCTGCTGGGCTCATGGGCTACAGGTACCACAATGAACTGTGCAGACTTAAGACTCTGTTATCCGAGCTGGTGACTTTTCACGCTTCTCAAACTGGATAAAAATGAACCGTCATTGGCGATCTATACATAGAAAGTTCCCGTTTCCGAGTTTGTGCAGAGAAGGTGGGTGTGCTGCCATATTTGCATAAAGCTGATGGATGCATGCGGAAAGGCTGTGGGGCTGGGGGGGGGGGGGCTTGTTTGCTTGTTGTTCGAGGGGCTACTGTGTCCCTCCCAGAAGTAGAGCTTAGGGAAGGCAGGAGGACAAGAATAAAGAAGATAAACTAGGAAAGAATCACAGCTTTTCCAAATGAAGGAGGCAGTCTCTCCAAAATAGCAATGCTCAGTCTGTAAGAACCGGCAGGTTTTAAGAAAAATGTAACTGCACAATAAAACTGGCCTCCAGGTGGGCTTCCAGGACCAGAGAGAAGCATGGGGGATCTGCCTTTTCTATCCACCCCCTCAATGCCCTTTCCCTGTACTGTGGATATAAGGAGGAGATTAACAGGCTGTGTTCTATGTTCAGGGATATTTTGACATGCAAATGAGTACAGCTTGTTAATGAGTTGAGGGTGATTAGGCTGCGAGGAGCTGCCTGAGCTGGAACAATAGGTGAAAGAACCAGGTGTCTGAAAGGGGAACTCCATTTCCCTCCAGCCCCTGCCTCAGCATCTCCAACAGGCGGGGCAGGTTATGCCAGTGTCTGAATCTACTGGAGGTAGGATGAGAACCAGCAGATTCAGAAAAGATCTGGGCAGTCAGGGACCTGCTCCATGGCCTTCGGAATTTCTCCAGGGCCCCACAGGGCTGTTGCCAGCCATTGTAGAACACAGCTTTCCCGGTGGGTGCTATTAGGCATAGGGCAGGGACAGAAGTGGGACCCTGTGGAGAGTTCAGCCCCCACCCCTAACCCCAAACCTTTCTGGGTTGTGATTGGGAACTTCAGGGATTTGGAATTTAGGGAAAGGATCAGTGAGGGGAAACAGGAGGTAGGCATCTGCATTTGTAGGGAAACAGTGTATTACTAGAAAAGGCACAGACTTCTGACGTGAGGTTTTTGAGCCAGATGTGTTGTGTCCATGAAAGCTAGCTGATGGGGTGCCAAGTGCAGTGCCAGCCTTCCCCTGTTAATAAATGATGAGACTTGACCCGTGCATATTACTTTCTCAGCCACTCGAGGGCTACCTACCATGGGAGGTCATTACAACAGACTCAGAAGCAGTCCAAGCCAGAGTGCTAATGTATTCTCGAATTGTTCTGAGGAAGTCCAGAGCAAACTGGGGCACCGTCATGTTCCCTTTCTTCTCTTCTCCATCAGTTTCCTGTTCTTTGTGACATCTAAATACATACATACATACATACATACATACATACATACAAAAAAGACATGGCTTTGGGGATAGAGAAGTAGTTCAGATAGTGGGGTGTCTGCCAAGTATGAGCCAGGGGCTGTCTCCAGCATGGCATAAACCGGGTGTGATGGTGCATGCTAGATAAATAAGAGATGCACAGTAGGTTGGTTCTAAAGGAGCTGATGCATAATTACCTCCAGGGATGAACTTTATTAGAAGAAAAGGCCTTGAGGCCATGATCAAGCTTTGCTAGGAGAGTCAGGTACAAGGGACAGAGTCTTGTACCTGAGGCAGCATGACCCAGTTGTCAAAGGAAGGAGACACTGCCCTTTTAAGCCTAAAGGGACGCATCATTAAAAGTAAGAGCAAGAAAGATATAGAGCTGTGTGGTCTGGAAGGCCCAGAGAGAAATCCCACACAGGGAGACATCTGACTTTTATATCTTTCCTGGAGGTGGCAGGAAGTTCCACACCAAGTGATTTAGTCTGAGGCTGATGTGGCAAGGAATATGCAGGAGACAAGTATTGGCTCCAACCATAAATATGAGACTGTGAGGCCTCAGCACAGCATTTTAATTTTCTGTCAGAGAGAGACAGAGACAGGGGCAAGGGTGTGATTCCGTTTCTTCAAGCCATGAGACCTGGTCACTTAGAGAGAGGCAGGTCTATGATCTAAGCACATGGCTGTGATCCCAGATCCCAGAAGGCAAAGGATGAACACAGCTCAAAGTTGGGGGTGGCAAGGTAGCTTAGTAATTAAGAGCCCTTACTGTTCTTTCAGAGGACCTGGGTTCAGTTCCCAGCACCCACATAGAGGCTCATACTGTCTATAACTCCAGTTCTAGGGGACCCCATGCCCTCGAGTGACCTCTGAGGGTGCTGCATGCATGCATGAACACACACACACACACACACACACACACACACACACACACACATATACAAAAAAGAATCTTTAAGACTTCAAGGTAAGTAATCCTTGGCTACATAGTGAGTTTGAGGCCAGAGTGAGCAACATTGAGATTTTGTCACATATACAATAACAATGACAAAAATCCCACTCCTCCCTAAAAAGTGAGCCATCTTTTTTGCTTACATGTGTATAGATCCCTATGAAAGGCTTAAAAGTCTCACAACAGCCTAAATCTTTATCAGGTCCCCTCAAATCCTCCTTTCTGCCGTGTGGCTGGTCCATCCAGTGTCAGGCCATGGACCTAACCTTCTGTTAAGGGCTGATAACTCTGCATTGTGTCACCTGGCATCATTCAACCGTGCCCATAAATAACAATGTCATGCTAACAAGATTTGGTGCTAATTCAACAGCAGAGGAGTGCAGGCGTATGTGCAGATCACACACAGGGAGAACGGTATTGAAAAGCAGGGGTAATAATTAGAGTTTAATAAATGGTAATTTGCTCCTTGCTATTACTGCACGTGTTGGGAGCTGGGGAGTGTAATAAAGGGGTCACTTCAGGAAGGTGGAAAGAGGCACGTTAAGCCCTGATGGCTTCATTTTCAACCTCTTATTTCTCAGGATCGAAATTAATTCTCATCTACCTACAGACCCTCTTTTTGGAAAATACCTCCAGAGGAGTGACAGAAGACACAATGTGACAAGAATTGTTGATCACTGGGATCAAATTTTAACTGGAGTTACAGAATGAAGAAATCCCAGCTCCAGAAAGACAAAGTGAGGTAAGGAACACAAACGATTATCTGGGTTATTCAAGGGAGGAATGGACCTTGCTCAATTGAGTGTTTGAATCATCTGAATAATTGTCCTCATTGTTTAGATCTGGTGGTGAAGTCCCGGCCAGAAGATCTGTCAGCCGAGTGGAAGGTGTGCGGTCTGTGGAGACAGGACAGGAAGGCTGCAGAAGCATCCTCCTTCATGGGTGGAAGGTAGTGGGCATAGGCTGGCCAGGCATGAACAGGGGCTGGGGGAGGGATTCCTTGGAGCTAGACACAGGAAAACAAGTAACACTAACAAACACAGAAAACCAAGGCCCGGTGAGCCAGAGGTACAATCTGAAGACAGCTAGGTTTTGGTTGAGTGGTGCTGGGAAGATGGGAAAATCAAGAAGAGAAAATGAAAAGATGTTCACGAATGAACATTTGTGTGGAAAAGGAAGTGCTATGTGGTCCTTTCTTCTCCAAATTCCATCTCATAAACACCTGCAATTCCAGCTCCAGGGAGAATCCAGTGTCCCTGGCCTCTGTGAGCATCTAAACTACCACCTACCTATACATAATTGAAAATAAAATAAATCTTTTTTTAAAGATAATTGTTTTAGAGATGAGGGTGTAGCTTGGATAGTAGAGTGCTTGCTTAGCAACCATAAAGCTTAGTAACCACAAGGCATTGGGTCCCAGCACTGCATAAGCCAGATGTAGTGTTGGGTGGTGCATGCCTGTAATCCCAACATTTGGGAGGTAGAGGCAAGATGATTAGAAGTTTTAGTCTGTCCTTGGCTACTGTCTTTAGTTACTTTTCTTTCACTATATCCATAGCAGGAAGGGTTTATTTGGGGCTAATGGTTCCACAGAGCTAGTAGTTCTTTATCATCATCATCATCATCATCATCATCATTACCATGGCAGGAAGCATAGCAGCAGGCAGGCACAACACCGAAATGACAGCAGAGAACACAAACATAAAGCAAAGAGAGGAATAGGGATGGTGGGAGACTTCTGAAACTTTAAGTTCACACCCAGTGAAATATCTTCTCCAACAAGGCCACGCCTCCTAATCCTTCCTAAACAGTTCTACTAACTCAGGACCGAGTATTCAAATATATGAGCCCGTGGGGTCCATTCTTATATACACTACCACAGCTACATAGCAGAATTGAGTACAGCTGGGACTATATGAGACCCTGTCCCAAAAACAAAACCCCCAATTGAGCAAATATAGAAACAAAGATAGCTGTTTTACTTAAATGTTTGGCTGATCTATTATTTGAGATTCATTCATTGTCAATGGGTCCATTAATTTTTCAGATACAAATTTCTCTTGGGGAGTGTTATGGTTTGTATATGAAATGATCCTTACAAAGTTTCTCGTGTTGAAGGCTTGGTACCCAGCTGGTGAATCTCAACATGGAAAGATGATGGGATTGCAAGGGCATAAAGGTCATTAACCCATTGGTGAATTCAGACTGAATGGGCTATGAGGAAATGGATCTGAATAGATCACTGGAGACATATCTTGGAAAGGTGTATCTTGCTCTGGCTTCTATTCTCACCTGACTCTCTGCTCACCTAATGATAGCTCTTCTGTCATACGTTTCTACTATGATGATATTTCTCTTTCTTCAGGTAATATGACGTCCTGCTGAGCATGGCCTGAAACTTTTGATCCCGTGAGCCAGAGGAAATCTTCCCCCCTTTTAGCTGTTCTTCTAAAACAGTTGTCATAGCAACAAAAACAAAACAAACCAACCCCACAGAGTTCAGTGCAATAACTACTAAGCTTGCTGTAGAAGTCAGTAATATTTTGCTGGAATGTGTTCAAAATTCTACAAATTGCTTGCTGTTCTTCTTCTCCAAAAGGCAAAACTTCATTCCTCTCTCCTTAAGTATTGCTTGAACTTAGGGTCTTACTTCTAGCTGTTTATTTTTTTAACAGGCTCGGGTTGAACCCAGAGTTTTGTGCACAGCAGGTAGGTAGGTGCCTCTGAGCTATACCCCCAGTCGAGAATTAATTATTTTTCTCGTCGTTTGTTTTTGAAACAGAATACCACTATGTCCTGGAATTCACTCTTGTAGATGAGGCTGGCTTCAAGCTCACAGATATCCTCCTGCTTTGCCTCCCCAGTGCTGAGATTAAAGGCATGTACCCCTACACCTGCTAAGACTTGCTTCTAATAGAGAGAATAAAATATAGTAGAACTGACCTTGTGTGGGTTCCCAGGAAAGACTGGGAAGAACTCTGTAGACTATTTCTAGTTCTCTTTATCAAACTGTTCACTACAGGAGCTGCTGTTATGAGAACACACAGAAGCCTAATGGTATGTTCAAGGATCTGAGGCCTCCTATCAACAACCCCCTGGGCATGTGTTGTGTAGCAATTTCCTCCCAAGCATTTCTTAAAGATGTAGAAAGCTCTGAAGAAGCTCTTAAGAGGCTTGAAATTTTAAAGGGAATCTTATTGAGTCAGGAAGATGCTGGGCAGTAGCGGCCAACCTGCCTTTAATCCCAGCATTTAGGAGGCAGATCCAGGTAGACCTCTGAATTCAAAGTCAGCCTGGTTTACAGAGACAGTTCCAGGGCTACACAGAAAACGGTTAAAAAACAAAAAACAAAACAAAACAAGACTCAGGAAGCTCATCTGTTTTTTTCCAAGCAGCTTGGCTAGACTCAGTCTTCTCAAAAGTCCTTACTGCTTATGCAACCTTAGGAGAGGGAGGAGCCTTGTATACCTGCTAAGTTTCCGGAACTTCCTAGATTTCTCAGTTGTTTACTTCTTGACTCTTTTTTTCTTTTTTCTAAAAATATTCCTCTGCCACTCCAGTTTTGGGATTTAAAAAAGTGTTTGAATGTAATCAACCTAAATAAGCCCATAGGGAGTGGCACAATTGGGAGGTGTGGCATTATTGAAGTAGGTGTGGCCTTGATGAAGGAAGTATGTCATTGTGGAGGTAGGCTTTGAGGTCTTTTTTGCTTAAGCTTTGCTCTGTGTCACAGACTATTTCTTGTTGCCTGCATGATGTACAACTCTTAGCTACTTCTCCAGCATCACATCTACCTGCATGCTACATGTCCCATCATAATGATAATGGATTGAGTGAACTGTAAGCCAGCCACCCCAGTGAAATGTTTTCCTTTTAAGAGTTGTTGTGGTCATAGTGTTTCTTCACAGCAATAGAAACCCTAGGAGTATCACTACCATTTGGCTTTGAATTTAATTCATTTTCAACATCATAGTTTGTGTGTGTGTGTGTGTGTGTGTGTGTGTGTGTGTGTGTGTGTGTGATACAGGTACATGTGTGTACTCATTTCCACATGTTTATGTGGAGGCTGGACCTTGACTGTACCCCTACTGAAGTGGAGTCTCTTCCTAAACCAAAGCTTACCAATCTGGCTAGGCTCTTCTATCCTTCCCCCAAGGCACCTAGTGCCACAGATGGATCATTGTGGTTCCAGCATCTGTGTAGGTGCTAGGGATCTGAACTCTGAACCTCACGCTTACTCAACAAATGCTTTACTAGCCAAGTCATCTTCCCACCTGTCCCAGCCTTTGGTATTAAGTGAAAGAACATTTGAGAAGAAATTGAATAGTTCAGAGATGATGTCCAGGACTCAATAGAGGAGTTATCAAGAAGAGTTTGAACCCTCTGTCCTACTCGCTCAGGTAGCTCAGTGTCTCCTGTGGGTACTCAGCATGTTAGAAATAAGAACAGGAATGAGTTGGGAGGGAGGGAGGGACGGAAGGAGGGAAGGAAGATCAGAGGTCTATATAAGTTAGTTTCAGGAACACCAGCTCCAAGTCTCAGTTCCACTTTCTAAGATGTATGTCTTTGAAGGAAATTCCTTCAGTCCTATGAATCTCCATTTTCTCATTTTGAATCAAGGACAATATTTTTTATTGTAAGACTCTTATGAGTCTTTCATAATATAACTCATACACAAACATCTAGAATGGGCAGGAGCTGTAGCTCGGTGGTAGAGTACTTGCCTAGGATTCATGAGGCCCTGAGTTTGAGTCCCAGCACCAACCAAACCCACAAACCTAGAACACTGTAGTTTATATGTACACCTCCAATCTCAGCATTTGAAAGCTTGAGGCAGGAGGATCACTGTTTGAGGATAGTTTTACATAGAAAGATCCTGTCTCAAAAAACAAAAGAACATCCACCAAAGCTCAGGCAATGATTACGGAAGAAGGGTCAGAAAGAAGCTAAGACCAGAGGATGATGGGAAGTACTGAAGATGCCTTCTGAATGGCATGGCTGCTGCATTCATGAACTTATAGCAACAGTGACCAGCATAAGATTACATCATCAACATTCCATCTTGCACGGCAGGATGTGTGGGGGGGGGTGTCACCACAAGACTCATGAGCCCCGACCCATGCCTGAGGAAAAACAGAGTCATAATCAGAGCCACTGATAAATTGCCCTTAGTCAAGTAAATAATCCCCAGCCTATGCTTATGTGGGCAACTTTAAATGCGGCAAGGAGCAGGCTGTGCCTATAAAAAAGATGTAAAAGTGGGAGGAGTCTTGCTCTGGAAGGGGAAAGGTAACAGGAGGTCATGGGGAGGCTGGGGAGATGGCTCCGTGAGTGAGTTACGGTGCTTGTCACCACGCCTGGAAACCTGAATTGGATCTCCAGGACCCATGTGGTTGGAAAGAGAAGCAATGTCTAGAGGCTGTATTCTCACCTCTACAGGTGTGCCGTCTCTCACACACACACACAATAAATAAATAAATGTAAAAAACCAAATAAGTGCCAGTAATAACAGTAAGAACAAACCATTGTAGTAGTATAAAGCCAGGGCTCAGATCCACCAATGTTCAATGAAGAATGAATGAGTGAAGAAGCCTGGCTGTCTCCTGCAGATGAATGGTCCGGAGCTTAGAGGCCTTGAGCGCACAGTACACGGACAAGACAGTCACTCTCCGGGGTCTGTCCGTGGAACACAGCCTGCCGTTGCTGCCTTATTTATGTGCCAGGTTTTCGTCATTTGCTATCCACACTTAGGGGATTAATTCCCAGGACATGCAGTGAGTAACACACCAGCCAGCCAGACGACAGATACAGATAAGCGCAGCCAGGGTTGTAATTCCCATCCCATTGACAGGCCTTCAGCAAACACAGGAAGAAAGGAGCAGCTGAGAGCTTCCATTCAAAGTCAGTAACAATAAGTTACAAGTGACTGTGTGAAGGGCAAGGGAGAGGTGGGCAGGAGGAGGGTGGGCAGCCAGCAGCAGCCACAGGGCCAGACAGACTGCAGGCTAAGAGCCTTCTTAGATTTTAGGGAAATGATGAAAGTTTTTCAATTTAGAAAACAAGAATATAAGAACCTATATGCTCCCTTTGTGTATAAAGCCTTTAGAACCTTTACATTTTTAGGGTAAAAATGATCAAGGTATATTATATACATGTATGGAAATTAATATATGCTTTTTTTAAAAAAAGGATTCCTTCATTACGGAAATAGCAATTTTATTGATGAACATAATTGCCAAGGAGCACCGGAATTGGGAAGGACGTGAAACGCTAAAATGAGCCTTAACCTGATTCACTAACTCAGCCCAGCCCCTTCCCCTCTGCCTTCTGTTCTTACCCATGAAAATCTTCCTATGATCTCTAAATAATTAAATAAGGTAGATTGGGGCAGTGCTGCGGCAAATGGTGACTACCCCACTGCTATGCCCTTTTAGGGCACTCAATGAACCATTATTCCTAAGACATAAAATGCAAGAGAGCTGTTCTTGTGTTTAGGCTGGGGAGATGCTCATCTGGTAGAGTACTTGCCCTGTAAGTTCATGGTCTTGGGTTTGAATCCTCAGAGCCCGTGTGAAAGCTAGGTATAATAACCTCCCTTTCGGTCTGTGTTCCTGGGAGGCAGAGACAAGAGATATCCCCCAAATGGAAGGGCCAGCTAGCCAGGAGTACACTGCAGTGAACAAAGAGACTCTTCCTTTAAACAAGGAGGAAAGTGAGGGCCATCTCCAGAGGCTGTACTCTGACCTTCACCCTTGCTCTTAGACATGTGGCCATGCACACACATGTACACAGGATTTACTTTAAATTAAACAGAGAATTGAGATATAATACAATTCCACTATAGTGATGTAGACTATTATTTTAAGATGTTACTTTTTTTTAATGTTGTATTTGTTTAATTCTGTGAAGCTGTGTTACTTTGTACGTCTAAAACATCCGATGGTCTAATAAAGAACTGAATGGCCAATAACAAGGATGGTAAGGATAGGCAGGGTTGGCAGGCAGGGAGAAATCTTGGAGGAAAAAAAAGAGTAGCCAGAGAAGGAGGAAGACTCCGGGCTAGCCTCCCGGCTACTCAACCAGGAGTGAAGTAGGAAACAAAGAAAGGTATACAAAATTCAAAAAGAAAAAAGATGGGATAGTTTAAAGTTAAGAAAAGCTGGCTAGAAACAAGCCAAGCTAAGGCTGGTCATTAATAATTAGAATAAACCTCTGTGAGTAATTTATTTGGGAGCTGGGTGGTGGGCCCCCAAAGGAGTAAAGAATCAGAAGAGCCAAACAGTTTGAACAGATTCTGATCTACTTGATCAGAATTTTCAGGGCAGGGGCCAGGAATATGTTCTTCGGAGGCTCACCTGGGACTACACATGTGCAAGCAAGTGGTTGGCAGAGAGTGGGCTGCCCAGTGGCTGATGGTTTCCCAGGTTCCTGAATTCCCCAGACCTCCTGCCTCCTTCTACTTGGTTTTCAGGGTCTTCTCAAAGTCTAGGTCTCAGAAGTACCCTGGCTCCTAGATTTCTTCAAATACTCCCCTGTCCCCATTTTCTACTCAGGCCACCTCCAGCCCCTTCAAGTAACCAGTGCCCAGAATCACCTTAGGCTGCCAGTCCATACTCTCACCCCGCTATGGGAGTATAACATAAGGGTGAGTCAAGCTCTTGCCTGGTTGGTTGTTCTTAAAGCATTCCCAAAGTTGTTTTGAATCTAGATTTTTTCTTTAATAATATTTTTTATTAGTTTATGTGCATTTGTGTTTTGCCTGCATGTATATCTGTGTGAAGTTGTTGGATCCTCTGGAACTGGAGTTACAGACAGTTGTGAGCCACCATGTGGATGCTAGGAATTGAACCTGGATCCTCTGTAAGAACAGCCAGTGCTCTTAACCATTGAGCCCTAGATTTCAAAATCTTTGTGGAATTCCCATTTTGACTCTTGTTACCAAGTACTGTGCAATCAACTCACACACAAAAAACAAACTGATTGGCATGCTTCCTACATCAATATGTTTGAAAATATCTATTCATAAAGCCAGGTAAGATGATGCGTGCCCATGATCTCAGCATTTGGGAGGCAGAGAAGGATCTTGGGTTCCAGGGTAGCCTGGTTACATAGAAAAACCCTACAGTAAGTGCGTGTGTGTGTGTGTGTGTGTGTGTGTGTGTGTGTGTGTGTGTGTGTGTGTGTGTGTGTATGTGTGTGTGTATGTGTGTATATGTACATGTGCGTGTGTACATATGTGTGTATGTGTGCATGTGCATGATGTGCATGTGTGTGTGTGTGTTTGAGCCTTTCTGTGTACCAGGTACTTATACACCCAGAAGAATTGCACTAGCCCCTTGAGGGGGTGTTATTAAACCCAGGCTTGCAGAGGAAAGTAACAAAGCTTAAAAAGATGGACGAATGGACCGTTCCTGAGCGCAGAAAAACTAACTGGAAAAGTCAGACTCTTCTTTTCACCCAACTGTCACACATGAGAAACGAGTCTTCCCAGCAACAAGGACAAGTGCACCTGCTGACATGTCCCTGGGAAACTGCATCCAGTCTGAAGATGGGAGAGAATAGAAGCCGAGGAAATGGAGTACCCTGGGCATTCAGTGCCCTCATCAGGACTGCACTGGCCTTGGCCTGTTGCAGAACTCTGCACCCTCCTAAGGGCTCTCTCAGCCTGCTCTTGTGGAGGCTGAGTCAACCGTGTAAGTTTCTGTCTTTTCCTGTCTCTACTGGGATACCTACCCACGCCATCAGTGCATTAGACTTAGGAATCTAAGTTCGAATCCCAGCATCTTCTCTTACAAATACTGAGGCTTCAGACCTGAGAAGCATCATTTCTGTGCCCCAAGTATTTGTGGCCCTCTCAGTTCAGAGTGCTTCCCTCCCACCAGGCAGCAGTCTCTGCTCTCATCCCAGGTCTCAGGGTTACCTCCGGTCACAGGACCTGGGGTGACTCTGAATCCTTTTTCACATCAGGGCTTCCATCCCCTCTGCCCTCAATCCACACAGGCATATGATCAGGTCCTGGCTCCAGATACAGGGTGGATATGAAAAGGACATTGTATCTGAGCCCAGAGCCTAGAGTTCCATGGGTCAGGTTTCTACCTCCCACAAACACTAATCAGGTCTGCAGAGTTACATGAGGTCCCATGACCCTAGCCCAGATGGTCTTGTGTCTCTCTGAAGACTGGATAAAGCTGGGGGCACACTGCCTGACTCCCAGTTGCAGGCTCCATCCACTCCCCAGGGGAACAGTCCCTGGGAAACTTAGGAAGTACATGAATGCATAGATCAAATCATCTTATCCCAATCATGCATGTCATTTCAGAGACTCTATTCCTTGTTTATAGTCTCAGTAGACGGCCCCTTCTACTGTGGAGCTGAGCTGGTCTCTCTAGAGTATGCACAATACACTAAATGGATTATATATGAGCAGCTTCATTTCATGCGGACAGTCTTGGGAGGTGAGTGCTGTTTCTATGCCCATCCTGCAGACTCAGGAACAGTGACCATTGGTAGACAGAAAGGGGCAGATATTATTCTCCATGCCTAGGATCATTGGCTCATTCTTCTGTCACTGTGACTTCCATGGTGCAGATGTTACGATCATTGCCCATTAAATGAGACTCAGAAATGGAGAGTAAGTGGCCCAGGTCACAGGGACAGCAAATGACAGAAACTAGTATTCCAGTCTGGCCATTCTGCTCCACAGTTCTTTATGTTTCTTGAGACAGTCCTCTGTGTCATCTTAACACACTCAGCTTGTATTACAAATCAATGAGCTGTGAGCCAGAAGGGACCTGGCTCCACCGTGGAGGTTACTCAAGGGCTGAAGGACAGACCATGATGATTGATTTCTAGGCTGAGCCTTTAAATGTCAGAGTGTGCGTGACCACCTCAAACCTTGGGTCCAGAAAGAAAATGCCAAGGGAAAGGACATTCTAGTGTGTGAGATGAGGAGAAGAAAGAGGGTAGTGGGAGCAATGATGTGGGGTGCACATGTACCAAATGTGTGGGCTACCTGAGAAGGTGGTGGGGGATGGGAGCAGGGTGAGAGCAGCCCACTTGACCTTGAGTGGCTATAAAGACATTTATGGTATGACACCCACAGGGGAGAGATGGGTGGTAACCTGATTTAGCTCTCTGTCTCTATTGATTGGTTCCTGTTCATATCAGCTCATCAGATCAGCCTGACTACCTGCTCTCCCCAGCTTACCCAGACCCCCTCCTCCATGACTCTGTGGGCTTACCCAGTCCAACCGTTATCTGTTCTAGGAACTAGGGGACAGACACACCCACAACAGACAGAAAGCTTCTTCTATCACATAGTCTAGGAGATTGGCAAGCTAAGGGGAGATACAAGAAATAGACTTAAGGTGAATTACAGATATATTGTGTGAAGTAAGGCCAGAAAATGAGATTATGTTAGAGCCTTGTAGAGAGGGGCTAAGGGAAGGAATCCCAGGAAGCTTCTCTGAGGAAATGGCATTCCAGAAGCTTTCTCAGAGGTGGGGAAATAAACTGACCTGTCTGAGATTTGAGGGGAGAGCTTTCAAGACAGAGCACAGCAGAGTCAAAGATCCTGCGGTAAGAACAGTTGACAAATAGGCTTTGATATCAGTCTATATTTTCCCCCCATCCCTCTCACAACTCTAGACTCAGCTTTCAGTTGTGTTTCCTTGACCCCACAGTCTGGGTAGAAGATTCCAGACTTTGTAACGTTTACTCAGCCATGCCTTGGAAGCAGTGCCATTGTGGAAGGTTAAGTTAAAAACCTGGGGGCTGTAGCTATGAGCCTACCTCTAGCTATCCTCAACCCCAGCCTACCTTGATCCCCTCTGTCCTGGACTCGTCTCTAGGCCTCCACTCTAGCTCATCTCATGCCTTCACTTAGGAAAAATCCTCCCGTGTGCTCAGTGCAAAGGATTCCAGCTCAGTGAAGACACTCCTGACTCCTGATCCTGGTCATCTTTAAGACATTCCTAAAGGTTTTGAGTCTAGAACTATCTATCAGTTAGCTTGAATGGTTTTGTTCACTTTGTTTTTTTGAGACATGATCTTAGGTAGCCCAGGTTGGCCTCAAACTCACTATGTAGCTAAAGATGATTTGAACCCCCAATTGGGCTCTATCACCTAATTGTGGGATTATCGGTATTTGTCCACCGTGCTTGGCTTATCTGAGGTTTGGGGGGATGGGAGCGGTTTTGCTTTTTTTTTTTTTTTTTTTAAACAGGACCTCACTGTAACTCAGGGGCATCCAGAATTCACTATGTACCCCAGGTTGGCCCCAAACACATAGCAGTCTTCTTGCTCAGCCCCCTGAGTGCATTGGGATTATGGGAGCCATCATGCCTGTCTTTTGATTTATTTAAATTTTCCACTGGCATTTTGAATTAATCAGGGTTCTCTAGAGTACAGAACTTATAGAATGACTCTCTCTATATATTAGAATGACTTACAGGTTGTGGTCTAGCTAATCCAATGATGGCTACATATAAATGGAAGGTCCAAGGATCCAGAAATTATTCAGTCTAAGAGGCTGGATGTCTCAGCTGGTCTTCAGTATACAGTGGAATCCTGAAGAAATAGGCTCTAGTGCCAGTGAAGGGGTGGGCTTGCTAACAAGGCCAGAGCGAGCAGGCAAAGAGCAGAAGCTTTCTTCTTCCAGGTCTGCATATAGGCTCCCAGCAGAAGCACGGCTGAGATTAGAGGCAGACATAAGACCATGTCTCAAAAACCACCCCAAGGATCCAGATTAGAAGTGGGTCCCTCCCACTTTAAAGTAAGCAAAAATCTTCCACAGGTGTGCCAATTTTTAGGTTTTAGTTAATCTTAGATATAGTCAACAACCAAAAGTAGCCTTCACACATTTGTGTGGTCTTTGTTTCTTCTTATCTTGTGTTGTAGTCTGCCTAAATACCCATCTTCTCCCCCAGCGGCACTGGAGAATAAGAGTTCAAATGACAATGATTCCAAAGCTTAAGGTTATGGCGAAGGGATCTGAGGAAGTCCCAGAGTGGCCATTGAGTAGCAATGATCCCCCTTGGTTCTTATATTTGAATGCTTAGGTAGGGGCACTATTTGAAAGGATTAGGAAATGTGACCTTCTTGGAGTAGGTGCGGCCTTGCTGGGGTATGTGGCCTTGTTGGAGGAAGTGTATCACTGGGCATGAGCTTTGGGATTTCAGAAACCCAAGCCAGGTCCAGCGGCTCTTTCTCTCTCTCTTCCTGTTGCCATCAAATCTGGATATGGAACTCTTGGCTGCCAGCATGCCACCAGGCTCACCACCATGAGGATAACGGACTAAGACCTCTGAAGCCCTAAGCCAGCTCCAATTATATGCCTTCTTTTATAAGAGCTGACATCATCACGGTGTCTCAGAGCACTAAGGCATCAGTATCCTGTGAGGGAATTGAGGAAAAGGAGGGAACTCACTTAGGCCTTGTTAGCTGCATGTGCCACAACTGGCTCTGTGGGCTGCAGAGGGCGTTACTCTCTGGCCCAGCTGAACACAGCAGCATGTCAAATCCAGCCAAGGGTGGAAATTTAGTTGGTGGAGAAGTAGCCTGGCATCTGGATTCTTCCTATGTTTCTGAGGTGGTGGTGGTGTGTATGGAGGGGTCCTCCTGATCAGCCACATGTGAGGCTGCTGGTTTAGAACACAGAGCGGTCCCAGGCGGGGCGGCGACCCCCCCCCCCCCCCCCCCCGAGTATTTACTCCTAATTGGACCATTCTCCTGCATTTCCAGCTGCCTCCTCTCTCTTCTCCTCTTCCTCCTTTCCTTCCTCCTCCTCCTCTTCCCCACCCTCAGACAGGGTCTCATGTAGCCCAGGCTGGTACCAAACTTGCTATAAATCTGAGGAGAACTTTATACCCTGATCCTCCTGTCTCTACACCCCAGAGTGCTAAGATTGCAAGTGTATAATACCATATCCAGTTTACACTTACGCTAGAGAGCAAACCCAGGCCTTGATAAACACTCTGGCAATTGAGCTATATTTCAGCCCTCTAATTGCTTCTGAGAGTGCATCTAACATGTTCCCTTGACCAGAAACAACAACAAAAATTCCCCTAAAACTCTCTAATATCTGCAGCTTTGGGTGTTGTGAGGGGACATCTTCTTTCCTTTTTTTTTTTTTTTTTTTTTTTTTTGAGACAGTGTCTCACTATGAATCTCTAGCTGTCCTGGGACTCACTGTATAAACCAGACTGGACTTGAATTCACAGAGATCTTCCTGCCTCTGTCTCCCAAGTGCTGGGATCAAAGGCATGGGCCACCATGCCCAGCTTACACATATTTCTAAAACAGGAGAACTGGTTTATAAATTTGCATAACAATTAGCACACAACAGGCACATCACAAATGCTTTTTTCATGGTCTTTGTAGTGGGTTACAGCTTTGTCTCATCAGCACCCAGCCACAGGCTTTGCACAGAGTGAAGGCCCTGTAAAATAGCAGTCCTCTGAAGCGGTGCTACAGGAAGTGTGTGACTCAAAGGGGCTGCCTGGATACAGCTCCTCACACATGTCATTCCCAAGACTGCAATGATAACTCCCCCCCTCCCCCTGTCGATCTGGTATTTTTAATCTCAGCTACATACTGGAATCACCTGGGGACTTTAAAAGAAAACATGTAGGCCTGGGTCCCACGGGTAGGGATTTCTGATTTCATTGGTCTGGGTAGTGCCTAGATTTGGGGTTTGAAACATCTCTCTAGGGATTTTAACACTGCAGACTCTGTGATTAACTAAGGGTGCAGGGTCAGGCAGGGGGATGAGGATAATCAGGGCCAAGGTGGTGCCTTCTCCCGCCCCCCTTGGTGTACTCCTTTGGCCTCAGAGACTACAGTCCTTGGGGAGGGGCAGGTTGGAGCTATGGGTGGTGGGAGTCTTGGGGAGCACCTCCACCAAATTGGTATCTAGGCACTTTTTTACACATTCTGAAAGGTGTCTGTGTCCCACCCTGCCCCTACCCCCAGGGATCCAGCTTGCATAATCCTGGGACTCACACTACTAGCTCATCCACTGATCCTCACTGAGTATCCTGACACCTGGCTTCAGGTGAGACATAGGGCACAAGGACACTGAGGGATCCCCCCCAAGAGGAGGATGTTGCAACCCTATGCTGAAGGGTCAGGATGGCAGTCTGTGTCCTTGAGGTGGATCCAGGAGAGTGCTCACAAGAGGTGCTCTGGAAAATCTTACTTGAGATGAGTAGGAATAAAAATCATTGTTTGAAGCTTTGAGATAAGCTTTTGCTGTTACCTAGGCTGAACTCACTCCCAGACTCATGATCCTCCTGCCTCTAACTCTGGACTAACCAAGACTGTGGCTGTGCGGTGTTGTGCCTGCCAATACCCTATATAAATGAGGACTCATCTGTTTGGGATGCTCGGGCACACCTTTAATCCCAGCATTCAGGAGGCAGAGGCTCGGGCAACTAGGAGTTTGAGCCAGCCTGGTCTACAAAGAGAATTTCAAGACAGCCAGGGTTAGGTGGAGAGAACTTGTCTCAATGTAACAAATAAATAAGGACTCTAAATCAATAGGGTGGAAAGCGTCTCAGACTCTTCTTGATGTCCCAGATAGATGCTCTGCATAAGGAGTAGTGGAAATAATAGTTTATGTGGGACGGAGGCTGTAGCTCCGTTGGTAGTGTGCCTATCCCATTATAAAGGAAACCCTGGGCTTGATTCCCAATGCTGCCTGAACAGAATAGTGGATACAACTGTAATCTCATCATTGGCAGGTGGAGTCAAGGGAACAAAAAATTCTGGGTCGCCTTGGAGATCTAACAAGCTTGAGAAGCCCAGTTTGGGCTACATGAAATCTTGTCCATAAAACAAAAGAAAATCAGCAGTTGTAAGAGGACCTTCAGCTGGGAGGTGATCACCAGAGAAGACTGCTTGGCCATGCGTTTAAAGTCAGCAGAAAGTATTTGTCAGCCGGCGACTGCACTGGGTGTTCGGATCTCAGTGCAGCCCTAGACTTTCTAATCACAAAAACCATGTCCTGGGTAGACATATTTCAGTTAAGAAGAACAATTAGCCGGAAGCAGAACTACAGAAGCCACAAAGGAAGGTTGATATATTTAGAGATTTGATGGATCAGGTCTATGCTTTAGTGTGGCAGGTGGGGCTATGTGCTGAGTTTTATAGCCTGAATTGTACTTGCACCACGGAGTCGGTAGTGCTAAGGTCTCAGGGCCTACTAAGTTATTTGACTCTGTTATATCAAAATCCCCACAAAACCCCTGTGAGGCACATATGGGCAACCTGGGGAAACTGAGGTCTAAGAGGCCAAGATTGCATCCCAAGCTGTCCACTGGGCTTATCCCTCTTAAGCATCACATCTATAGCTCCCATCGCCCTGTTGGGCCCTCCCTATTAGACCCAGAGGAGAGGATTACTCCCTTACTTTTATGATCAAAGAGAATTCTGAGCTCACTATTATAGGATGGAAAGCTGAGTCTGGTCCTTACCTACCTCACTCCAGATGTCTAGATTCTTCACTTCAGCCCTCCCCCAGGCTGGCCTCACCTGCTTGGCCAAGCTGCACTTCATTTACAATTTTTCTTCCTGACTAAAGAGCCTCAAAGGCAGGCCTTGCCATTCTCATCGGGGCTCCCCTGCCCTCACAGACGGCAATGGGAACTCTCAGGGTTGTCAAGGTGGGGGTCCATTCATTGCAGATGGGCTTCCCCATCTGGTGCCTAGTGGCAGCCCCAGAATGGCCTGATATTCCCTCTAAGAAGTCTCACCATGCCCGAGTTTCCATCTTATTTTTAACCAGGGATGTGGGAGTGCCAGAAGTCTATACTTTGCTGGGGTGAGCACAGCCTAGGCTTTGTCCACTCCCCATAGCTCCCTGAAATCCACTGGCCAGATACACTCCGTCCCTTCTTTTCCTAGACTCTGAGACCATTTGAGAAAGTCCAAGAGGTTGCACTCTGGGAAACACTGATGCCAACCCACAGGCGTGGCATGATCTAAATTATGCTGAATTAATTGGATGGCATTAGTACTGCCTGGGAAGCAGCAGCAGCCACCAAGCCTAGGGAACTGAAAGCAGTGGCAGGTAGGGTCCCAGTGCTGGATGCCCCACAGCTGGTGAGAACAAATTCTTATTGTCAGCAGGAGCCAAAATATCCCAGGCACCCACTAAGCACCCACTAGAGCCTCAGCCAGCACATCAATTCTTCAGCGGCCTCCCAGCCTGAGGCTTTGAACAGTGAGCCTCCAGGTACAGCTGTCCCTGTTCACAGGAGTCAGGGCACAGCCTGGATAATAAAACTGAGCCTTACAGGGTCCCCAACTCCCCACTGAGCACTGAGTTTGAATTACAAAGGAATCTGGGGCCCCTACCTCTTGACTGTACTTCTGGCTCCCAGTGGAAGAAGAAATATTTTCCACACTGGTCTTTGTTAGGTTTGAAGGAAAACCCCAAGTACCCCCAAAAGAACAGTCTTGGCTCAACTCCTACTGGCAGATACTTCATCATTCCCCAAGAACCTGTGAAACAGTTCCTGTCCGAAAGGAAGAGCCTCTTCCCTGTCTCCCATTCCACTGGCGGATGGTGTCTGGCTCCCTACTGACAGGTGCACACCAAGGCCTGCAGATTTCTCCAGTCCCTATGCATGGGTACTTGTATGCATCTCAAAGCCCACGCTAGCATCTAGGCCCTTCTCACCTCCTCCTCTACTCCAAACTCTGAGGCTGTTCCAGTTCGCGGGCTTCCCTCCCCCAAGCTACTCATCCTTTTTATAAACCACACGGTTTTTCCATGCCTGCTTCAATAGCTCTTGTCATATCTGATCTGCTTCTTTTGCTTTCTGCTCTGAACTCATCCAGATGCCTCCAGATGCTCTCTATCTAGCTTATAAACAATAAAACCGTCTCCAATTATGAAGGTGCCATCTCTGTGGGGTTTTGTTTTGTTTCACTTATTTTTAGAGACAGAGTTTCTCTTCACAGCCCCTGGAACTCACTTTGTAAACCAGGTTAGCCTCAAACTCACAGAAATCTGCCTGTCTCTGCTTCCTGAGTGCTGGGATTAAAGGCGTGGGCCACCACCAGCTGGCCTTAATGGTTTCTTTACTGTGCCCTTGATTACACATCACATCTCATATGTGCATCTAAGGTGCACATGTGTATACATTTGTATGTGCAAAAACCAGAGGATAATCTTGTCACTCAGGTACAATCCACTTATTTTGTGACAAGTTTATCATTGTCATATAACCTGGGGCTTATTGATAAGGCTAGACTGGCTAGCCATGCTGGTTCCTGGAATCCACTTGCCTTTACAACCCCAGTGCTGTGGTTATAGACTCGGGTCCTCATACCTGACTTTTGTGTGTGTGTATTAGGAACTCAAATGTTTGCACAGCAATCACTTTACCAAGCTAGCTCCTCAACCTCTGGGGTTGTTTTTGTCATTTTATGTTTGAGGCAGCGTCTTGAGCTCATTGGCTTCAAATTCACAGTAATCCTCCTGGCCCGGCTTCTCACAGCACTGAGATTTTTTAAAGGTATCATCATGACTTTTTCTTATACAGGTTCTGGACATAGAACTCAAACCCCCATGATCATAAGGAGGATATTGGGAGCTGGAGAGACGGCTGAGCCCTTAAGAGCACTGGCTTGTCTTCCAAGGGTCCTGAGTTCAATTCCATGGTGGCTCACGACTATGTATAACTGTAGTTGCTCCTGGTGTGCAGAGAAAACACCCATGGCCACATTATTGTGCTGCCATCATTGCTATCTGTTTCCTGAAGGTCTTCATAATCACACACTGGAAGTTGTGCTGGTTAGAAGCGTGGCCCATTCCTCCCTCCCCCAACTTCTGGTTACTAGCAGTTATTGTTTTCTTAAATCAAAGGCAAAAAAGGTTTGCAGAAGTAACTCAGTTGGTCGAGTGTGTGCCAGCATACACAAGGCCCTGGATTCAAGCCTCAGCTGCCATAAAACTGGTGGGATGGCACACACCTGTGTTTCCAGCACGCAAGAAGCAGAGGCAGGAAGATCAGAGCTCAATGGCATCCTTAACTACATAGAAAGTACAGCTGGGTGGTGGTGGCGCACGCCTTTCATCCCAGAACTTGGGAGGCAGAGGTAGGTGGATCTCTGGAGGCCAGCCTGGTTTCCAGAGTGAGTCCTAGGACAGCTGGCTTTACACAGAGAAACCCTGTCTTGAAAAAATAAAAATAAATAAATAAATAAACAAAGCATCCAACCAGACAAACAAACAAAATGTTAGAGGACATCTGGGGTCTCTGAGACCCCAAAAAAGCCAAAGAGGAAGAGCTAGGGCAGTGGCTTAGGATGTAAAAGGCCACACGTCGTGCAAACATGTGTTTGGATCTTTGCATGCCTATTTTAAAAAAAGAAAAGAAAAAAGAAAGCAAAAGCCGGACAGAACTGTTCCCACTTGTAACTCCAAAGCAGCAACAAAAGGATTACCGTCCTTGCTGGTCACCAGCCAAGCTCCAGGCTCAAGAAGAAACCCTGCCTCAAGGCCTACCTCCTCAAGTTAAGGCGCGACATCTTAGCCCTGTAAAACTGAGACGTAATCGCTCTGTTTTCTAATGACTGTAGGAAAAAAATAATCAACCTGTGAGTGATCTACAGGATGGAGATGATTGTCTTTTTCCTTTATGTATAGAGTGGGAGCAGCATCTGTGTAGAGGCAGCAGAGAAGTCAGAGAATGATTGTGGGAGGGGCTTTAAGAGCAAGAATATTCTAGATTTAGATCTAAGAGTGGTCACATGGGCATGTATCTCCATTTGAAATCATTGATCTCCCAGAGCTCAGGATGGCCCTGAACTCACTGTGAGCCAAGGATGACCTTGAACTTATGATCCTTCAGTCTTTATCTCCCAAGTGCTGGATCACAAGCATACGACATTGTCCTTGGTTTTGTGCTGTGCAGAAGCCAAGGCACCCACGGAACTGGAACCGCACCCTAGCCCAACCGCACTGCTTTACAAAAGGAGTGAAGATCTGGTGTGATGGCTTGGTGGGTAAGGCCCTTGTCTCACAAGCATAGGATCTGAATTTAGATACTCAGAATCTATGTAAAGCTGGACATGGTAACATGAATTTGTAATCCCACGGTGAGATGGAAGGCAGTGATGGGAGAATCCCTGGATATTTATGGATAGCTAGCCCAGCATATGCAGTTGTCTAACAAGAGACTCTGTCAAGCAAGGTAAAAGGTGAAGAACAAGAGAATGACACCTAACACACACACCCCCCACAATTGAAAAGCACAAAACAATAATAACCACAGCAAAAGCCATTCAATTCAAATGAAGCTGATGGTCAGCATGGGAGGTGAGGAAGGGTCACACCCCTCCTCTGCCAGCCTTTTACAGGAGTCTGAACTTGAACTTGGTAGTGCAGTCTTTTCTACCCTGAAGTCCCACCAGATCAGGCACTATCTGTTAAAGTGTGTTGAGAACCTTCTATGAGCCGGGCTCTGTGAAACATCTGGAGAACAGAGACCTCTGACCTCATGGATCTACTCCAGCCCTCACTCTCTCACTGGTCCATCTTGCCCCCAGGGCTTCTGCCTGCAGTTAGGCCCATTTCCTCCGGCATCTTTCTCAGCGAGGATATCCTAAAGGTGCTGCTAGGGTGTCCTGTGGGCTCCAGCCAGACCATCATTGCTCTTTGTCAAGTTTCCTTCAAACTTTCTGCCCCGTATTGGTTAAACACTGACTGAGAGGCTCTGACTGCGGTTATCTACCACATTTCTCTAAGTTCTTGCTATATTCATCCTGCATTAGACTAAGTATTGAGTACTAAATATGTACACAGCACAGTGTCTGTCACACGGTAAGTACACAGTTCACAGGATGAACAGGTAAGTTTTAAGTGGGCCCATGAATAGAAGAGCAGTAAGTTAGTTCAGGCTAAGGGACATACAGCAACGGCCACATTGCAAGTGAGATTGTCACCAGACTTATGCCCACCCATCTCTTACCTTAGCAGGCAACAAGCCACACCATAAACCTTCTCACCTGTCTCTCAGAAGCTGATTTACATCAGCCGTCAGACAGTAAAAATATGGGCCTTCAAACTTTTATTGCCTTTTTTATTATTCCCAGTGACAAACAGAAATATCATTCAAAACATTAGCAATTACTTTGGAAGGTGATTCTCTCAAGAGCTTGGGGAGGGTAGGTCCCAATGTGGCAAGTCTGGGTGTTTCTTCCATCAGGCCCAGGGCCTTCAGTGGGACTTGGAGCTGATTCAAAAGTAGAATTGATCTTTCAAGCGTCATTTTCATCTCCATCAGCACCCTATCAGACACCTCATTCCCCAGCCAGTTCCCATCCATGTATAATTTATGCACTTGATTTCAGGGGATTAATCTCTGCCTCATTCAATGGGGGTGGAACAGGCAGATTCCTTTCTTGTTTCTCACTGGAGCTGGCTCATGTGTATTTCCATAGATTACATTCTGCTTCCTCCTGGAGAATTGCTTTTTTAAAGATTCATTTCAAAGTCACTGTCGTATTTTATTAAGTTTATAGGGACGGGTGGGAATGGTGTGTGTGTGTGTGTGTGTGCATGTATGTGTGTATATATGTGTGTGTGTATATATGTGTGAGTGTGTGTGTAAGTGTGTGTGTGTGTAAGTGTGTGTGTGTGTAAGTGTGTGTGTGTAAGTGTGTGTGTGTGTGTGTGTGTGTGTGTGTGTGTATGTGTGTGTGTGTGTGTAGGGACTTCTCTTTATACAGGATGTTAGCTTGTCCCCAGCTTTCCCAAGAGGAGACCAGCTGATCTCTTCTTGCCCTGTAGAAATGGTCATCCACTTTGGGGTAGGACAAGGATGCTGGGAAAAGACCCAAAGCCTCACCTGGCACCAGAGTCAGTGCTATTGACTTCCAACCCAAGAGTACTTCCCCATCTCCTAGCTCCAACCCACACCCCAGTGTAGCTTCACTGCATCTCTGAAGCATACTAGAGTACAGCCAAAAGAATATCTGGGCCTCTTCCTAACCATAGGCCAT
This sequence comes from Phyllotis vaccarum, assembly GCA_033318265.1. Lineage (NCBI taxonomy): Eukaryota > Metazoa > Chordata > Mammalia > Rodentia > Cricetidae > Phyllotis > Phyllotis vaccarum. The sequence goes on from JARWLC010000003.1 coordinate 4,263,743, forward strand.
TCCCATAATGCCAGGCTTTATTGCTCCACCTCTTCTCTGTATTTTGCCCACTGACCTCAGGGAATAGCTTACCTAACTCCCAGAATTCCAAGAATAACCTTGAAGACCTCTGAGATGGCTCAGTGGGGGAAGATGCTTGCACCACAACTGATGACCTGAGTTCAGTTCCTGGTTCCATACGGTGAAGGAGACAACTGATTCCAAGAAAGCTTTCCTCTGACCTTTATACGCCTGCTGTGATTTCTGCACACACCAATACACAATAAACGTAATTAAAAGAAGTTTTTAAAAAGAACAGTCTTGGCATTACTGAATTCTCCTTCCTCATTCCACTGAAGTTCCCTTCTTCAGAGGACTCACACTTTTCTGTACACTGGTGACTGGAATCCTAGAAGACAGGTCACAGCCCTGCTTCTGTAAATTCTTGCTAGTGAAGCGTAGCAGGAGATGGTATTCTCCAAGATGGCCACAACTAATGCTCCCATCTCCCATGTGCTCATACGGTGACACTGTGATCCTGCCAGGGCAGATGAGGCCGGCATTTCCCCTACCGGAAGCTGGGCTGACTTGTGACTCCTGATGGAAGGAAAGTGTTTATTTCCACTTGGTCTTCGGGAACTCTTGGACCCAGTTGCTATGCTTCCATGGAGAGGCCATATGACAGGTTCAAGCCAATAGCCAGCATCAATGTCAGTCACAATTGTGAGTAAGGCTTTGAAAAAGTCCAGCTCTAGCAAACATCTGGACTCAAGTGGTCAAAAGATTGGGAAGCCGAGCCACTTTATCAACCACATTTAACCTACAGAGGTGGGTGACATCCTAACAACTGTTAGGTTAGGGGTGATTCATTTCACGATTGTACATAACTGAATCAGGCAGGGTTAGCGGAGCAAGATGAGACAACAGGGATCCTCTGGCAGCATTTCCACCCCCCAGAGTCACACAAAATTGCGTGCTGGTAGCTCTGGTCCTGTCCACCTCCCTCCTCAAACACTTGGATAGGAGAAGGTAAAGAGGAAAGATTGTGATATTCACTGTGTGCCTGCTAAGTGGCAAGCAGGTATCTTCTAGGCCTAAAGATGGCTGAAGAACCTGAGGTCTAGAGAAGTTATGTGGCTTTACTGATAAGTGTGTTGTTTATTAATGAGGCTGAATAAGCAACCTGTAAGGGAAACAGGTTTAGAGGCCAGATATGTCAGCCAGTGCTGAACGAACGGAAGAAAAGATTAAGGTTACTCACTCTGTTTTCCACATCACATCACTCTTCCTCTCCCTACGATTTTATCTTTTGAGACAAGGTTTTGCTATGTAGCCTGGCCTGGCCTAAAATTCATGACCCTCTTTCTTTAGCCTCCCAAGGGTTAGGATTACAGGCTCCCACTCCTACCCAGTTAATGGTGCTTCATGTCTGTTTACAAGACATTGAACTTCGGATGTCTAGTACAGGCCCAAACTCATCCCTGAGCCCAAGCCTCTTCCCCACCACAGCCTGACTACTCTACATGACCTTGCCTACCACTGAGCTCCACTTCTGCTAAGTCCCAAAGTAGCAGAGGAGTTAAGTACCCCTGTGACACTGGAGTGACACTATCTGAGTTCAGATCCTGGTTCTTAACACTACCAGGACCTCTAACAAATAAGTAAATTTGTCCTTGCCTCAGTTTCCCCCTTGTCAAAGTAGAGATAATAAAAAGACCCCCTCACTGTACACCTGAAAGGTTGGGGGAACTCAACCATAGGAAAGCTCACAGCATTGGAAGCTGGCCATTGGTGCTGTATCTGGCTTGAGCTCAGCATGGCCTACGCTCATGCCTTGACTCTGGAAGAACCTTTGTAGAGCACATAGCATCGTGCTCTGAAGCCTACTCTTCACAGCCTGTTCACCTCCAGTGCTCTTTGGCTTCCTCCCTGCCCTGTCCATGTGGTATAAACAGCTTCATCACCTTCCAGCCTCACCTTGATCCCTAAGAGCATGTCTTCAACGTGCTTGCGCCTGGTCTACTAAGGCTCTTCCTCTGACTAGGATGAGAGGGGACTGTAGAGCCAGAGGATGAATCAGTGATCTCATTGCTCAGTTCACTGGGTTCCAGTCATCCCAAACCACAGTGGCCTTTACTCTCCCTGACACATCCATTCTAGATTGTGTAATAGCTGGAATCCCTCCCTGGCTCAGAGCTCAGCTACAGAACCACCTGGCATATTAACAATTCTAGATTCCAAGAAGGAAGGTTAAATTTTACTGCACATACGTGGTTTTCTCCCTGCAGTACATTGACTACTAAAAGCAAAGTTTAAGCTAGCTTGGCCAAGCTACAGAAGAAAATGTGTTCTGTATAGTGCCTCTTGCTCCCTTCAGACTACACATCCAGTATACAAGATGGATAACTCTATTGTCTTAGACTGTTGGGACCACTATAACATCAGGTCAGAGACTAGGTAGCTTATACAAACAACAAATTTATGTCTCACAGTTCGAGAGTCTGAGAGGTCCAAGATCAAGATATTAACAAAACTGTTATCTGAATCTGTCTTCTAGATCTTACATGTCACCTTCTCTCACTATGTCCTTGTGTGGAGAGAGGGTGGAGAGCTCTCTCAAGTCTCTATAAGGACTGTAATCTCATTCATGAAGCTTTTCCCCCATGACCTCATGGCCTCCCTAAAGACCCACCTCCTGATATCATCACTTTGAGAGGTAAGATTCCAACACGTGAATTTAGAAGGGGGGGGGGATACATCAGATCATAGCACTCCATCCACCTGCCCTCATGCCTCTGTATCTGTCTCTCTTTCTACCATGTGGGTCCTGGGAACTCAGGGTCATCAGACTTTACAGAAAGAGCTCTTATCCTCTGAGCCATCTTGATAGCCCTGAGGTCATATTTAAATATCAGCAAGTTGGAGTTCCCACAGCATCCTCTGTCACACTCACTAACCACAGTTCCAACACTGGGGCACAGTTCTTCTTGTCCTGCTGCTGCTCTCAAAAACACACTGAGGTTTGTATTAATTATAAATAGCTCAGCTCTTAGATTTTAAGTTAACCCATGTTCCTTATTTACGATCTGTTAAGTGGTGGTATATTTATTAACATGGTATGTTCATCCCAGCACCCTCCTTAATGGGCTGTAGACTCCAGACTCCACCCTTCTTCCCATCATTCTCAGCTAGGCTTCTCCTGCCTGACTTTATCCTGCTTGCTATTGGCCAGTCAACTTCTTTATTAACCAATGAGAATAATACATATTCACAATGTCCAGAAGAATTATTCCACAGCACCAGACACACTGGCATTGAAGGCCTAGAGGAATCCAAGAGGAATCCACAAACATCTGGCTTCAAAATCAAACATCTTGACACCAGTATCTGAGCACCCCGGCTAGTTGTATACATTCACAAAATGTGTTCTGTGGAATACTTCCTCTAAGAGATGTTATATCAGAAAAGGCCCTCACAGTTCAATGAGTGAGAAACATATAGGTATGGATATAACTCGACACAAAATCTTCCTTACTTCCAACGTTAGGAGATTTGTTGCTGTTGTGAGCCACTGTCTCACTATGTAGCCCTGATGGCCTGGAACTTGCTGTACAGACCAGTCTGCTTGAACTCAGTCTATGTTTCCCAGGCTAAAAGCATGTGCCACCATACTCTGCTTGAGACTTTCGAAAATTTTTATTATTACTTCTTTTGGTAACTTGATTGCACCATTTTTAAAGTGTGAACTTTGTAGGTGACACCATCAAGTCTCAATGTCAAAAGGTTGGACACCCCTGCATCCCTGTCTAAAGATTTACTCTTCTTTGACTTATTTACTCTTCCGTGACTTGGGTTTATGGGTTTAAGATCTGCCACTACATAAATAGGCTTTGTTTTATTTAACTCAGTGTTTCTCTGGTTTATTTAATCCCAGGCCCTTTTATAAACTGAAAGCAGGCAGATGGGCAGGCTTCTGGGGGTGCTTGACCTGAGACAGTGGCCATTTCAAGTCTAATGGCAGCAATGGTCCATAGAACAGACTTTGAGAATACTGTTTGGCAGCTCTACTCTCCTGAGATTACCAATCTCCCTTATAACCACCCATTGGGTAGGTTGGACCACCAAGACTAGGAGCATAAGAGGCCTGGGCTGGAGAAGAGTTTACTGGAGGTACCCTCGGGGTACCATCCTGATCCCTGGAGCCAGCTGCCTATCCCCTACTGATCTGATGATCTATTGCCTTCAGGCACTTCCTGTCTCCCTGACTTGTGGCAGCCCTATCAAAGAAGCAGCAGCCTGACTGCCTGCCTGCTTCCGGCTAGACAAGACACACTGAACTGAGAGAGTGAAAGCAGTATGAGATACACTTGGTTGGAAGAGAAATACCTAAGGCAGGGTCGAGCAGGGCTACGCAATTGAGAATCAGCTTTGCAGAGAGAAGGCACTGACAGCTTGTAAAGTGAAGAAACAGTTCTCAGCACGAAACGCCTTCACAAGTGCATGGTGTGTGTGCGAAAGAATGCACGGTCTCAACTCCACCACACCCACCCAGGTAACACCTCAAGCAGCTGCAGCCACCACCGCCTCCACCCCCAACAGCCAAAGTCATGTGAGAGGCACCAGCCTTTGCCTCTTATCACTGCAAACAGAGCCAGAATAACTGGTACATTTTGTCCAATGCAGAGGCCCCAGTGAGAGATCAAAATATAGGAACAAATAGAAGAAGCCCAGACTAAGTTAAGTCTGGTCGGAGGGACCGGTGAAATAATGAAGCCTGCTAATATCTCGTGACATGTGCTCTCTCGGGCCAGGCATCTTTGTAAAGGACCTGGGCTAATGTTGTCCATAGTTAACAGCATATGTTTGTGCATACTTGAGTCTAAAACAATGGGATGGTGTTGCATGCCTATAATCCCAGTGCTCAGGAGGCAGAGGCTGGATGAAACCAGTATTGCCAGTATGAGACCAACCAGAGCAACATAAAGAATCCCCCTGCCTCAAAGTTAAACAGACTTTACACTGGGTAAGGAAACCCGCTGCCAACCCTGGAGACCTATGTTTTACTCCCAGCCCTACTTGGTGGAAAGAATGTATGACTTCCACAAGTTGGCCCCTGACCTCCACCTCACCTTGGCAGGAGTGCCTACACACACAAAATAAATAAACATTAAAAAAATTAAGTTCCAATTGTTGCCAGACATGTGTCACAGGCCTTTAATCCTAGAGGTTGGGAGGCAGAAGCAGGCATGTCTCTATGAATTTGTTTAGTTATATTATTATATTAAAATGATTTTTCTCCGGCAAACAAAAAAATGCAATTGTTTAATCTCGTTACCACCGCAAAACGAAACAAAAACCAGAAACATGCATAAGTACTTAATAAAGGAACTAACAATGGCCAGTTTTAGATTTGGCTGGGGGGGGGGTCACATCACGTGTGTGCTTCGTTGACAGATGCCTGAGTCTGTGTAAGTGGCAAAGAGTAGTCAAGAACACAAGAAGTCAGACCGGAAGGGGTAAGTGTAAGTGGACTTTCCCGTCCCATAAAACCGACTCAGAGGCTTAATATTACTCATAAATACTCAGGTTTGTTGCTAGCTAACTCTTACATTTAAATTAACCCATTTCTATTAATCTATGTATTGCCACATGGCTCACGGCTTTACTGTTCTCTAGCATGTCTTGCTTCCTGAGCAGCTGGTTGGCTTGTGTCTCCTCTCTCTGCAACTCCCTCCCCTCATCATTCTCTGCCTCAGGCTGTCTCACCCAATCTCTTCTTGTCCTGCTACTGGCCAATCAGTTTTTTGTTTTTTTTTTTTAAATTAACAATGAGCATGATCCACAATAGGTCAGAGACGTTTCCTAGGAAAGAGTTCTATTTTGCATGATTGATTATTAATACTGATATCAATGGCTCCTGTCTTTCTGGCCTTCACCCACCCTGGAATAGGCTGCTCTAGCAAACAATTTCCATCCTGCTGTGGCAATGCCATACTCTATAGTAACACAGGGTCCAGCACAATGATCGGAGGGCAAAGCAATTAGCCATCTATCTCCACAGGCTGAAGTTCCAGGCTCTTACTGCCTTAACATTCATTCTGTACAGAGTTGGGCAGCTTGAGTCAGAAACTGTCTGCAAAGTTGTTGAATGTTCTTTGGAGTTTGATTTTCCTCTATGAACAACACACATACACACCCCAAAACCAAAATGAAACCACAACAAAGTCTTTAGCACCTCCTTGTAAGGTACTAGGTGTCACTTCCCTACACTTCTTTGGTTGTTTCTGTTGGGCAGGGTTTCTCTGTGTGGCCCAACTGCCATGGAACTCATAGGCCAGGGTGGCCTTCAACTCAGAGATCTGCCCACTTCTGTCTCCCCTTCTCCAGTGCTGGAATTGAAGAAGTGTGTCTCTACACCTGGCCCCCTTCACACTTATTCAAAAGACCCTAATTTTATTTTTCTGCAAATATTCCTTTTTCCTGATACACTGTGAGATATAATAAGTGGTTCTATTGTTTTTGTGTGTGACAATCTTTGGAGCAATTAATCAAAAATTACATCGAGGGCTGCTGTTCATTTTTCATCACTTATTTCTGCCAAGAGCTTGGAGCATTCAGCTTCAGCTTCATGCTTCTTGGGGAAATCTGGAGAAGCTTGAAGCCTTCAAGGAAAACACAAAGCCTGGAAATGCTGAGGAATACCCTGGTATGTGCAAGTGTGGGGAGAGGATCACAAGAAAGGCCAGGAAGGAGCAGAGTCCCATCTCCTACCACAACCACGACTTGTTCTCTGGCCTCCCATGAAAGTCATGGCATGGCCCTCACAAAATACATAAAAATTTTAAAAGAACTTGGAGCCCATGAATTTAAGTTATGAAAACTAAGAACAGCTGGATGAGGAGTTCAGAAGTAGGTTGCTTGCCTAGTATGTGCAAGTCTTGGTTTGACACCCAGCATTGCTGTGTGTGTGTGTGTGTGTGTGTGTGTGTGTGTGTGTGTGTGTGTGTGTGTGTGTGTGTGTGTGTGAAGTATGTGTATGGGGTTATTCATAGAAAATAATGGGGTAACTGATTTAAGATGATTTGACCAAGGGTTTCTCTGGTTTCAGCTCATTTGCAGCAAAAGAAGAATGTTCCACTTTAGAGCAGAGTCCGGGTCACAGGAGAGAATAGGTGGGGCATCTCCAGTGCGCTCTGACTCCAAGCAGGAAGCCCCTCTGCTGACTACCAACAATTTAAACAGCCCCTGCTGTGTTCACAGTGCAGAAGAACACAGACACAAGCATGAGAGACTTTTGCAGCTCTCTACTCCAGCAATATTTTCCCAAAGCCTATTGGATGGAGGTGAAGCCTTACACCAGGACCCATTGATGAGAACGCTTTCCTAACCACTGCTGTGTGAGCAGGACTTCAGTAATAACAAGAGCTCTGAATATTAAAGCTGACACTCATCACCTACAGCAGGAGGTAAGAACAATGTGTTCGCTGACACCGAAGAGCAGAACAATTCAAACTGCCCTCTTCTGAAAAGAACATCAAACTTGAAGATTCATCAGAAACACCTTGAACATTGCCAGAAGCATCAGAGGCATGTTGCAGGGCCCTGTCCCCAGAGGCCCAGATTCAGTAGTCCACAGTAGGCCAGAGTTGCGTTTACGAAACAGTCCTTGACAGTGAAGTGCTTCTGACAACTCACAGGAGCCAACTGCCAAATTTTCAGAAAATTTGCAGGCTCTTTTGGTGATGGTGGAGTTTGTTTTGCTTTTTTAGAGTCCAGATAAATAGATCAAACTGGCTAGAACTCATCATCCCCCTGCCTCTGCCTCCGAAGTTCTGGGGTTATGGGTAGGCCACAAACTAATTAACTGTTAATTAACACTGCTGCTTTTTTCAGTGCTAAGGCTTAAACTCCAGGCTTCTTAAATGCTAAATAAGCACACTACTATGGAACATTCTGGAATGAGACTCTTATCCGTGGCACAAGTACCTTCTTTGCCTGTTGGCCCAGATTTGTATGTGTGCATGTGTGTGTGATTTTCATTCAGTCATGGTTGAATTAAAACCAGTTTAGTTCCGACAGTTTTAGCAATAGGAAAGATTCAATCAGTGATGTGGAATTTACAATTAAATAATGTAATTTTATTTCTTTATTTTTTTAAAAATACCTGTATACTTTTTAAAAAAATTATTATTTGTGTGTGTGTGGTATCTACATGTAGGTATATACACACGAATGCAGGTACCCATGAAGGCCAGAGGCATCCTGTTTCTCTGGAGCTGCAGTTACAGACAGTTGTGAACTGCCCAATACTGGGAACAGAACTCTGGTCCTTGGAAAAGCAAGCAGCATGTCCTGCTAACCACAGACTCACCTTTCCAGCCTCTGTAATTTTTTTCTTTTTGCATATTGTGCATATATGTTCATAGCTCAGGTCACCATAACGAATACATAGACTGAGAAACTTAAGCAACAGAAAATTAATCTGAGAAGCTACAGACTTCAAGATCAAGGTTCTAGTTTATTTGACTGCTAGTAAAGCCACTCTTCTTGGTTTGAGGGGCCATCTTCAGTGTCCTCTTGGTGTTAGACTTTATGAGGCACTAACTCTGTTGGATCGGGGCCTCATCCTCATGTGTGTAACTGTGGGTAGACTAGAGGTCAACATCATTTATCTTCTATTGTTCTCTAAGTTATTTATTGACTTATTTGAAGCAAGCTCTCACTGAACCTTGAGTTTTCTTCTTTGGCTAGGGTTTCAGGTAGACACAACTGTCTATTTTTTAAAAGAATAAAAAAATAAAATTACATTATTTAATTGTAATGCTCAGCCTTGGTACAGGGGGAACCCATTAGGCAATGGGTTCCAAAAAGCCAGTTAATTCACTAGGAATAAAGCTTGGTCCCACAGCCAGAGGCCCCACAAACTGCCCGAGCCACATTCAGAGGGCCTAGCTCAGTTTGATGCAGTTCCCCTGCTGTCAATCCAGAGTCAATGAGCTCCCTGTAGTTCTGGTCAGCAGTCTGTAGGTTTCCCCATCATGATCTTGACCCCTTTGCTCATATGATTCCTCCTCCTTCTCTTGGACTGGACTGGGAACTCAGCCTAGTCCTTAACTGTAAATCTCTGCATCTGCTTCTATTAGTTGTTTGATGAAGGTTCCCTTGGCCCAATAGGTGCTGGTTACCACATCTGTTAATGTGGGTGCCTGGGATTTGAGCTCAAGTCCTCGTGTTTACTTGGTAGGTGCATTACCCACCAAGGCACTTCCCCAATCTTTAGAGCTGGTTTTTCAATATTGTCTTTACCACCTCTTTCCTTGTTATATTCTGAGCAGGAGAATCTAGCTAAAGATTTAGGCTGAGTCTTGCCAAGAGTGCACACAAATGGCCAAGCAACTTTTTTACAGAATTCTGCCCCAATGGGTGATGTGGGAATGCCTTTCTATATGCTGTGAATATCAATCTTTAAATAAAGGAGCTGTTTTGGGCCATGACAGGCACCATAGAAGAAGTAGGAGGAGAAATCAGAGCTTAGGTAGGAGAAGCAGGGCGGAGTCAGGCAGATGGAGCAAGCCGCCCAAGGAGCAACATGTAAGGAACACAGGTGAGCCATGGGCTACGTGGCAGACAGATTAATAGAAATGGGTTGATTTAAGATGTTAGAGCTAGCTAGCAATGTGCCTGAACCATAGGCCAAACAGCATGAAGTTAATATAAGTGTCTGAGTCATTTTGGGGGGCCTGAGCAGCAGTAGCGGGCGGCTGGCGTGCAGGTCTGTGGGTCTGGGCCTCTGGCCGCCCGGGACCAAGAAACCCCATTGCAACAAATGGGCATATTTCTCATGAGTGTGATGCCTGTAACACTTGTTATAAATGCCTTTAAGGGGGTCTCTGGCTCTTTCCTTCTGCCGGGTAACTTGGTGTACTTTCATAGGCAAAGAGATGCCCTGTAAGCGGCAGTACTTGCAGACTTGGGGACACGATCTTCCTAACAATTCACTGTGTTGTCTTTTATTATGAGATTACCATGGCACAAAAAGGAAGGCCCCCCGCTCAGAGCTGGGGACAGTGGTATAACATGCAGAGGGGCAGCCCATAGGTGGCCATTGGTGACAATGTGAGCAACACAGAGCTTTACACTCAGGGAGCCCATCCTTTCCAGAACCACAGAGGCTGGGCTCATTCACAAACACCCTTGAGAACTCTCTGATTTTCCGGAGAAGAGAGACCCAGGCCTGCAGCTGCCCAGAAAGGGCTGTTCTGGTGACATATGAGATCTCATCTGTGCCTTATTTGTCAAACCTCATCTTTCTTTTGCAATGAAGACGCTCATCTTAGGAAGGGTGTTGACTCAGCCAAAGAGATCAACCGTGTGATGTGTGTTAGACTTTGTCTCTACGGCAAATGCCCCCAAAGAAATATTATAAGGGAGGAGGGGGTTATTTGGGGGTCACAGTTTTGAGAGGTTCAGTACATCATACTGGAAAGAACATGGCAAAAGAGAGCAATTCACAACAGGAACAGACAGGGAGATAGGAAGCCTGTTGACTCTCTTCTTGCTTCCCATTTACACTTCCAGGCTCTGGGGTGTAGAGTGCTGCCCACAACCAGGGTGAGTCTTCCCAGTTAGTAATCCTCTCTAGTGACATCCTTACAGGCACATATAGAAGTATGCATTACTGATTTTGGTGGTTCTTGACCTAACTAAGCTGTCAATCAATATCAGCCATCACAAGTCTATCCCATGACCCCAGTACCCAAAGCATACCTTCTTAATCATTACTTTCCATCTGGGTCCTCAAAAGTCTAAGGTCACTTACTTCATACTAATCATAATTCATAATCATCAGTTTATCTTCAAGGGTTTTTGTGCTCTTAAAAATTCTGTTACTATTTAAAGATCCAAGTTCAAAGTCTTCTCTGAGACTCAGGCAAAGGTATCATCTGTGATCACCTGCGAAATAGTAAGTCATGCTTCTAACATACTGTGACACAGCATACACATTCTTATCCTAGGAAGAAGACACAGGAACCTAGGAAGGGGGATAAAACCAAACCAAGACCAAAGCGCAGCAGAGAAGACTTCAAATGCTGTAGCTCCATGTCTTGCATCTGAGGCACATGGTGTCCTGATATGACCTCCAATGAGTTTAGGCAGCTCTGCCCATCCAGACTTTCTGGTTGCTGTACACATGGTCTCTGTCCTATGTTTACTATTCTCTTTCCCTGCAGGTTCCATGAGAACACTCTCTTTCCTCTACTGAAGTCTCTATGGTTTGACCTTCCCAGCATCATGTATTGACCTTCAGAGGCTGCCCGCAGGGACCCAGGCTCTGCCATTTACTACCTGGCTTCCTAGGTCTTTTCTTTGAAACCCAGTGGAAGGAAGCCTCTATCACCCTGGAAGTCTTGCAATCTGTCCACCAACCAAACCTACATCACAAAGATGATGCTTCCAAGACCACATGGAAGATCTGCTCCAGCTCCAGCTGTATCTGCACCCTATTAGATGATGGCTTCAGGGCAGGCCCTAACCCAACCCCTAACCCTAACCTGTGGGTATGTATATAATAACTACACTTGGGAAAGCTGCACTCTGCTGACAGGTCAGACAGAGACAAGTCCCTGGGTGGCTGTATTAGCTACTTTTCTCATGACTGGCAGAATGCCCGACACCGGCAGCACTAGGTTTACTTTGGCTTATGGTCTTAGAGAGGGGAATATTCCACCAGAGAAGGAACTGAATGGCAGAACTATGAAGCTTGTGGTCACGCTGCAGCCACATTTAGTAAGTAGACAGCTAGTCAAAAATGGGCTTGGGCTATAATACCTCAAAGCTGGCCTTCAGTGACCCAATTCCTCCAGTGTGGTTTCACATTCAAAGGGTTCTGCAACCTTCCAAAGTTCAGCCAGCTAGGAACCAAGCAAGTATTTAAATGCATGAGCCTTTGGGGGAACATTTCAGGATGTCTACCACAGAGGATCTGTTTTATCAGATCTGAGACTTTATTTAGATGCCTAAATAGTCCACTGCTGAGATAGTGGAGTCTTGCTGCTTGGGGTGGGGGTGGGGGATCTCCTTTAAGAGAGCAGAGGACAGAGCTCCTTGTCCAGGAGGAAGAGGAGCTGGTGTGTCTGTGAATCAGTGTGAGTGCTTCCCCCACGCTTCACACAGGTCTGAGGAGGATCGTTCAGAGAGAAGGGGGTGGCTGGCTGTCCTTAGGAATTCCGAATCCACCTGCTTGATTTGTTTCTATCTGGCGCCTCAGTGTTTCTATGAAGGTGATGTGCACAGGCTTACAGCCAGACCTCGTTGCAAATATGAACACTGCCACTTATTAGCATCAATATTAGGCAGGTCCATTAAGTGGGAATAAAAATGCATTGAGCATTGTATACAAGTTAGGGTGTTTGGTTGTTGTTATAAATGATAAGCAACTGTAGGAATTACTGTTCTCACAGCTGGGACAAAAAGCAGCTGAAAAGAGCAGCTGAAGGAGGAAAGGGCTTGAGGCTCAGGGCTGGAGAAGCCCTGTGTGCAGGAGCATGAGGGAAAAGGGTCACATTGTATCTGCAGCTTGGTGGTAGAGAGAGGTCGATCTTGCTGGCTCCTGGTACCGCTGCATCTAGGCATCTAAATAAAGTCCCCAGAACCTGCCATCAATCCTCTCTCTGCCTCTGGACTCCACTTCCTCTGTGTTGGCCCCCTGTCAGATGGGCATCTGCTCAGGGTGGGAGGATGGTTGCCCAAACTTCAGTCATACATATGGTCAGACGCCCACTCCACAGTAAGGAAAATAACACTCCTCCCAATAACACCCACACGGACCCTAGGCTTCACTTTGGACCCACGTGGGTCACATGTTACATGCTGAACCAATTCTGGTGGTGAATACAGAGCCCTCTGGCCCTATCTGGGTCATTTGTACATAGAGTAAGGCCTGGCCCAGAGCACAGGGACCACAGGTTTATCAAGAGTGGTCCCCCATTGAGAGATCAAGAGGAGGTTACTGAATGCAGCAAGGAATGTGTGCTCCACCTACGTGTGCCAGGCTCTCAGTTCTGGTTTTGGTGTCCTCTAAACTCTCACAGGCACAGAGCTGGAGTGGAGAGATGGCCCCGCGGTTAAAAGCACTTACTGCTCTTGCAGGGGACCTGGATAGGGTTCCCAGCATCAGGCAGCTCAGAACTGCCTGTAACTACAATTCCAGGATGTTTTCTCTCTTCTGGCCTCCGCAGTCACCTACGTGCGTGTGATGTTCATGAACTTACAAAGGTACTCACAAATACATGTTACTATTATCTGCTGGTAGCTGCCATTTCTGAAGGTTGGTGGAGCAGGCCTTCAATCCCAGCACTGGAGGCTGAGTCAGCAGGATTTCCAGTTCAAGGACAGCCTGGTTACATATCAAAATCCTGCTCTCAGCACTCTCTCTCCAAAAACAATAGCTAGGACAGGACTAAACACCTTGTGGGGTCTCATTTAATTATGTATGTCAGAAAATCATTAGAATAGATGACAGAAAAGCTCCTATGCATAATATCTAGCGTATAATAGGTAATAAATGTTTAAGTAAATTTTATCTGCATCAGCCACTAACCTCCAACAGAACTGATCTTAAAAGTTGAATGAATACTACATATGAAGCATTTCTGCCTTTACTTACTGCACTTAGATTCACAAAAGATTTGGTACAACATACAGGACATCTATTCAACCATGCAGCAGAATATAAACAGAAAAATGCAACCAGGACCAAGGGAAAACCTAAGTTAGAACAGATTAACAAGATGTGTCGAAAAGGAAATTCATGGAGATTATGGGATTCATTGGTGAATATGGCTTTGAGTTTCCTGGCAACCGAAGAGAAAATCTCATAGTTCAACAGTATGGGAGAAAAATCATTCCTTGTAGAAACCAATTCAATACATTGGCTTTGGGATAAACACTTATGAGGTAGGGTGCGGGGACAGGGGAGCTGGAGAAGGGGAACAAGACCGGGAACTAAGGTCTCTGGAGAAGGAACAGCAGCAGCACAGGAAGTGACAGGACAATAATTTCCCTTCAGTACAACTATCTGCTGTACCTTAGGTAACAAACAGGACAAGGTGTCATTTAGGAGCTTTTATAGAACATTCAACTCCCTGGGGAGAAATGGGCTGGGGAGGGGCTCAAAGGGTCAGGCTCCAGAGTTTGTCCCTGCAAAGAGACTTCACTCAGGGTCTCTGAAATTCCCAGGTGCTGAGGCCTCAAGCCAGGAACTAAGAAGTTTTCTTCCAGCTTCACCCCTAGGTGACGATACCTCCCCTCTGCCCCGAGGTCAGGAAAGAGTTAAATGTGGTGACCCAAATCTGCAGTCAGGTCTCCAGCACACTGAAAATTACTTTTTAATCCTGGCTTTCAAGGCTTGCCTAGGGAGCCATCTGCCGCCCCCTCCCCCATCCCAGGCACTGGGGATTACTCCCACCTGCTTTAGTGCACTTGCTTTCCTGGGGCCAAATTCTGCTCCTGCCCTTTCAGACAGTAATAATCTGGAGGATGAGGATTTCATTTGTAGAGTGGGGCGTAGGATAGGCTTTTACGGAAGCTTACTTAGTCCTTCTAGCCCAGACAAAATGGAAAACAGTCTGAAAGACAAGACTCCGGGGGAGGGGGTTATGATGATCAGAACCTGCAGCCTCACAGACACCCTGCCATCTGCTGTGGGTATCTCTAGATAGTGTACTAAGCTTTTATCTGGGCTCCAATATTTGAGGGCCCCAGAATCCCCGAAGTGAATGATGGCTGGGGAGGTAACTTAGTTGGCAGGGTGCTTGCCTAGAATTGGAGAGTCCCAGGTTTCATCAATAGCACCACATAAACCTGATGTGACAGCGTATGGCCGTAGCACTTGAGAGGTAGAAGCAAGATCTGAAGTTCAAGGTCATCCTTGACTACAAAGAGGTTTTGAGTCCAGCCTGGGACCCCATCAAAAAGAGTGACAGACTCAAGCAAACTGAACAAAAATCCCTAACCTCATTGAGCATCTATGTAAAGTAATTCACATCAGTGACCCACTGGGTACATTGTACCCTAAGGACTTCAGTAAACAATGGAACAGAGAAATGAATCGGCTAGGAGGAGCCAGAATGATGTGTGTTATGATGGGGTCTTCGAGCTGACATTTAAAAATAATAGACCAATGAGACTGGACGTTCCAGGGAGTCCAGAGGACAGAGGCCTAAGATGGAACAGAGAAGGAGACTCAATCCATCCTTCGGGATGATGAAAGGATCAATGACAGGTACAGCCCTGAAGACAAACTGCCCAGCATGATACCTGACTGAAATCATGAATACACACATCCTTTCACCCAGAAATCCCACTCGCAAGAATTTATCTCACAAATACACACCCACATGGGCACAATGACGCACTGACAATGCCATTCAATGTGCCATTGTCTGCAATGGCAAAAGGTTGGGAATGACCTAAATGTCCACCAACAGGAGGCTGGCTCCGGGAATGATAGTGTACCCACACAAAGAGCACGCTGCCATAGGAAAGAGAATAAAAGGGTCCTTTATGCTCTGCTATGAAACAACTCCAAGAGCATTGTTAGGTGATAGAAAAGCAAAGGAATCGTTCGAGTGCATGCATGGCGCTGGCTTGGCTGGGCTTTTTGTTTGTTTGTTTTGCATTGTTTTATTCAAGCTGGTCATCAGCGGGTAGTCAGGGAGAGGAATATTCTCCTGAGATCTCTCAAACTGCGCGAGACATGGGTAGCTTATATATGGGGCGGGGGCTAGAAGAGAGACTGAATGGCACATCTCTTGCCTACTGTTTATGAGTCTCTGAGCTTGATCCCCAGCAGCACAAAAACTAATAACAACAATGTATGATAATAGCAGCAGTAATAACTAGTGAGAGGTATTGGGGCGGGGGGAGAGCGAAGAAGGAAATGATTGACCTTTAGTGAGGCAGTGGAAGGAGGATTGTCCTCTAGAAAGACGATGGAGCTGCATCCCAAAGCTGTCTGGGAACTTGCTAGAAAGAGGGGATGAGTGAGGAGTCAAGCATTTTTTGTTCGAGGAGAATTAAAATCAGGCAAAGCAGAGGAGTATATGGTGTTTGCCTAAAACCACGGTCACTGTGGTCTTATGCATGGAATTTCCAACTCCTTAGCTCTCCTCACTATGAAAGGATTTACTCACCATCCCCCTTCCCCAGAGTCGAATGGCACATCTGTCTGTGTGTTTGTAGTTATTATACCCAATCTCTAGACAAGAGTACGTGGAGCTGCCAAAATCAAGTCCAAGAAAGTGGACCCAGGGCTGAAAGACAGACTCGCTAGGACACTTGGCCATGTTCTCCCTCCCCACCTCCTCTCTTTACAAGATAGGGTCTTCTAAATTTGTTGTTGTTTCTCTGTGTGTAGCTTTGTAGACCAGGCTGATCTCTCACAGAGATCCACTTGCCTCTGTCTCCCAAGTGCCATCACCACACTGGCTATTTTTTTAAATTATTTATTTAGTGTGTGTGTGTGTGTGTGTGTGTGTGTACATGTGTGTGTAAGTGCCCACAGAAGCCAGAAGAGGGAGTCAGATCCCTTGGAGCCAGAGTTACAGGCATTTACGAACCACCTGGTGTCTGTGCTGGAATTCCCTGGTTCTCACCGTAGAGTAGCAAGTGCCCTCAACTACTAAATATCTCTTCAGTCACAAGTCTTGCTACTAGCCTGGGCTGGCTTTGGATTCTCTGCACTCCTGATTCATCCCCCTAGGCTCTGGAATCATAGAAAGAATCACTGTGCCTAGCTAGTGATTTATTTTTTGTACCTTTGTGATTTTGAGTTGAAGGACTATATTATCAGTTTTTACAAGTTAACTTAGCCCAGCATGATGCATGGCACATACAGTATACAGGGCTATCCTCTGGTAAAATGCCGCTGTCCTCCTGAGTTTGGTTGTTCTGGCTTTCAAAGATCCTCACAGCTAGGTGTGGAGCCTATGTATTGACCTTCCTTCACAGGAGGGCTGGCCTTCACTCAAGGGTCCGCCCCTCCCAACAAGTTGTAAGCAATTCTGCTCTAATTGCCTGTAGCCTTAAGGAGGGACTAGAGTAGTCAGCTGGAAAAGATAGGGAAAGGGTCACAGTCCATGTTTGGAGCACATCTTCCAGGGTGGCTACTTTAAGGCCACCCACATTTCCATCTGTTACCCCTCACCTATGCTCTGTAAATAAGCCTAATAAACTCAATGGTTCCCCTGTGAAGTTTGGTGGCATTCTGTTTGTCTTTAAGACTTTTGGAAAAAAAAAAAAAAGACCTTTGGAGGAAGGGAGGAAGGACAGACATTGTTTGCCTCCCCCCAGGGAAGGAATTTTAGCAACACACCTGTAATTCTAGCACTTGGAAGGTAGAGGCAGGAGGATTGGTGGTATATTAGTTAAATAGGATGAGGTCCCAGTTTATGGTTACCATTAATATGATGAAACACCATGACCCAAAGCAACATGGACTGGAAAAGGTTTATTTGGGTTAAACCTCCACATCACAGTTCATCAGAGAAGGAAGTCAGGACAGGAACTCAAACAGGGCAGGAACCTGGAGGCAGGAGCTGATGCAGAGGCCATGGAGGGTGCTGCTTACTAGCTTGCTCTAAATCGCTTCCAAGAACACAAACCCACAGGCCTACGGGGTGGTCCTACCCATGACAGGCTGAGCCTCTCACATCATTCTCTAATTAAGAAAATGCCTCTCTCTGCATGCTTGCCTACAGCCTGATCCTATGGGGGCATTTTCTCAACTGAGGCCTCCATTTTGTTCCCCCAATGACTCCAGCCTGTGTCAAGTTGACTTAAAACTAGCCAGCACAGGCAATAAAGTTCAATTCTACATGAAAAGTACTCTGGGAATACCAGCTGGCATTCACGCAAGGTAAAGCCTCTACCTGTGATTCTACAGCTTGTATTCTTCCTGTCAAGTGAATCACAATATCACGTTGAAGAGTGTCTGGCTATAGAGGAGCAAGGTCTGGGGCTGAAGGTAGAGTCAGGGCCTGTGGAGACACTCAGAAGCCACGGCTTTGAGGGTCTTTATCATTCACAGTCATCTTTGTCAAGAAGCACACACAAATGCTTTTTGTGGGCTCACAGATATATTCATTCCTGAAGGTCACATGAATAAAAGGTAAGGTCATGTCACACGCATCACTAACACTATCTTCCCCTTAGAGGAATGTGTTCTCAGAGCTGTTTTGGGTATCTGAGTCTCATGCCACCGACCTGGAAGGCACGGAGACCCAGGTCTAGGGAATCTTAGACACTGTGGACAAGACCCAAACCACATTCTTTAACTTCACTGGACCTCAGTTCTCGCATCTGTAAATGGGAATGGCAGGATCTCTCCCAGCTGTCTCTGTAGGTTAATAACGAATGATTAATGAAAAGAGGTGTGGTAATGACCTCATAGAAGACTGCAGACTAGGATCATCTCCAAGCCATTTGAAGCAGGCATGCTCTTTCATTCCACCAATGTATAAATTTTAAAATACGATCGAAGGGAAGTTGCAAAAGCTCACTCTGCATTAGCAAACCAGAGCTGTCACCTTGAACTTCCCTCAGATGCCCCACCTCCTCCAGATTACAATACTCACAGGTGGGTGGGGAGGACACAGGGCCCCATAAATACACAGGCAATATCCATATATTTCAAATGTTTGTCCTTGGCAAGAGCTGCAGCTGTCCCTTAATGTAGCTAAATGAAGTAGAGGAAAATCAGAAATATGCAAATGAGCTTCTTATTTTAGGCAAATCAATCTCAGCAATGCTCATATCTGATCAAGCTTATCTTTAGGACGATCATTAGGATAATGGATTAATGTGAAAGTTTATTTTTACCCTGCCTGCTCTCCTTAAAACTCTTCAGAGCTGACTTTGCCTGACATCCCAAAAAGAAAGAGACCCTTCAAGTCATTTAAAGGACCATGCCCCCTCCTTCATTAGTTGGAGTCAATGCCAGAGACCACAAGATCAATCTAGCTCACCACAAGGTCACCCAGCACCCGACCTCTCATCAGGTACCTAAGTCAGCTGCTACCACTCTCCGGGACTCTGGAGGTTTTCCCGAAGAAGGCTCAGAAAGGGATAAAGAAGGTGCATAAGAATATAAGGATCTTTTTATGTGCTTAGCTGTTAAAAGGAGGTCTCAATATGCAGGGCAAGCTAGCCTTGAACCTACCTCAGTCCAAGCTCCCAGGCTGCCATCCACTGTACAAAGTTGTGGTGCCATCTAAACGAGAATTGTGTGCATAAAAAGCACTTCATGAAATAGCTGACTCGGGGGATGTGGCAAAACTGACAGCTACCAAATACTAAATATGTACCCACTGTTGTCTGTTTGAGACAAGGTCTCTTGTAGCCCAGGCTGCCTCAAATTCATCTTCCAAAGGATGTGGATCATGTACTATCTTGACCAGCTATCATGGTGCCAGCAATGGCACCCAATGGATGTGTACATGGAAGTGGAGATGCACACATACACCATACAGGACGGAATTACACTCCAAGCCACCAGCATTGACCTGTATGTGCAAATATTTATTTTAATATCAGCAACAATCTTATAAGGTAGGCATTATTAGCTCTGAAAAAAAAAAAGCTAGAAGTGTTCTGGTAGAGAAGGAGCCTGGAACCCCATTCTAAGGTTCTTTCTGCTTGGTATTGAGAGGGCAGGTTGAGAAGCCTTCTGATGCCCTGTGGAGACAGAAGTCATAGCCTACTCATTGCAAGCATTAGGCTACTTTCTGTTGAAGCCATAATGAAACCCAGACCCCATTAAACTGGGAAAACTGGTGTTTGTATATGAATCCAAGGCTGTCTGTGATGTAAACAAAAGCCGAAATTCTTAGAAACAGCTTAATCAGGGCTGGGGAGATGCATTTCCATTGATGTGATAAAACATCCTGACCACCCCTCCCTACAAAAAAAGTAATTTAGGAGAGAAAGGGTTTATTCAAATTATAAAATTATAATTTCAGATCATGGTCCATCATGCCAAGAAAGTCAAGTCAGACTTGAGGCAAGAGAAGAGAGAAGGAATGTGTGCATGTCTGCTCTCCAGTTCACCTTCTCCACTCATATATATAGTCCTCAGCTCAAGCCTAGGGAATGGTGACACTCAAGGTGGCCTGGGTCTCCCCACAACAACTAATGCAATCAACACTCCCAACATACACGTCCCATTGAGACTCTCTTCCCAGGTGATTCTAGATGAGTCATCTTCACAATTAAAATTAATCACAGTCAGTTGCATGCCTTACTAAGGACTGTGGCGGAATCTGTAACTCCAGTACTGGGAACAGGGACAAAGGGGTCTCAGGGGCTTATTGGCTAGTTGGCCTATTGAATTGAGGAATTCCAGGTTCAGAGTCTCAGAAAAGGAAAAAAAGATGGGGAGCAATCAAGGAAGATATATGATATCAATTTCTAATCTTCATTTACATGCATACACTCATACGCACACACAGGGAGACAGCAGGGAAGAGAGGAAATCATTATTAATGCTGGTCTCAAGAAAGGATGTACTGTAGTAGGAGGTTTCTGACCCAGACTTTCGGGCCTAGCCTCTAGGTTTAGGCCCGCAGACCCACAGACCCGCAGAGACACACAGATGCTTACAATAGTTTTAGGCTGATCGGCCTAAGGCCCAGGCATATCACTTGCTAACTCTTTACCCTTAATCTAACCCATGACTCTTGTCCTGTTCAGTCATATGGCTCGGTACCTTTTCTCAGAGCAGCATAGTTGTCCTCTGTTTCTTCCAGCTTCTCTGACATTCTGCTCTGTTCTTCCTGTTCCCAGAGTGTTCTTAGTCTGGTAGCCCCGCCCATGCTTCTTGTCTGCCTTTGGCCAATCAGCGCTTTTTATTAAACGCATAGGTGGAGACAATTATTTACAATGGAACCACCTAATCCCCTTACAATGTACTATTTATCACATCATGGTAACCTCTTTATTCTTTTTATAAATTATTTTATTTTTTATATACAAGTGCATGCATGTATATCTGTGCATGCATGTATATCTGTGCACCATGTGTATGTCTGATGCCTATGGAGGCCAGAAGGCATCAGATTCCCAGAAACTGGATGGTCGTAAACTACCAAGTAGGTGCTGGGAATCAAACCCAGATCCTCTGGAAGATCAGCCAGTACTCTTAACCTCTGAGCCATGTCTCCAGTCCCACAATTTTCTTATTTTTGTGTAATCTCTCCCTCGTAGAATGTCTGGAATTAGACCACAGAAAAAATGTGAAAGGTCTAGATAGTGTCTAGAGTAAGTAGCTAATAAAAAAGTACCTGTATTCTTGAGATCTCAGCACTGTAGCTTGCTACTTTACCTTTGTTTACAGTTTTGGCCAGACCAGGGAGAGAGAAGGCCCTAGCTTCTCTCAGCCTTGCCAGTAGCAGTGTTACAGTTTATAGAAAGGTTGAAACAAAAGCCAGGAAACAATACGTAGATTTAGCTCTGAGATAAATATTGGAACTCTGACATAAATCTCCTTGGAGATGCTCCTCCTCGGGTTCCAGGATGTTCTCCATATAGCCTGGAATTTTCTGGAGAATTTCTAATTCGTCAGGACTCTTGCTGTATTTCCTAGTAGGTTTCTTTTTTATCAATTAACTGAAACTTAACATCCAAAATAATGGGTTTCGTTATGATATTTTTATAAATAATTATCATCCTGTTTGGTAGTTTTACATTTCTGGAGATAGTAGGGAGTACTTCATTCAGTTGACCATATGTGTGCTGAGTTGGGAATAAGCAACCAATGTAAGGACATGCTTCCCTGGACATGTCTCAGAAAAGCCAGAAACTCTACCACTTCCTCAGCCCAAAGATATGTGCATGACGGTAATCCTCGTCCTCACTTTAGAGATCAGGGATCTAAGGCCCTTAATCGGCTGAGGAGCTTGTCAAGGATTCCAGGCTAGGCCAGCTAGGGTCATGCAGGCTGATAATCCCAGTGCTTGGAAGGACGAAGCAGGAGGAGTTCAAGGACCAGCTACACAGTGAGACTATTAGTGACATCAGCCACGGGTAGCTCGGCCAACAAGCAACTTTTTCATGAATTTGTGCCCCAAAAATCAAGCACCAGATATTACATACATTCTATTTGGTATTAGAATAAAAACACAGATCCAGGTATTGGGGAAAAGCTGAAATATCAGAAAGACAGAGGAACAAACCACAGCCAGTTCTCACCTTCCTAACTCCTCACCTTCCTAACTCCTCAGGTCTGTCTCCACCAATCCTCTGACTCCAAGGCCTCCTCCTCAGCTGAGGGAAGTGTCAGGGGAAGCTGGCTCCTCCCTTCTCTCTCTCCCCACCTAGCTATCTCACTTCCTGGTTCAACATTACTAGAGCCAGAATTAAAGATGTGGGTCACTACTTCCTGACCTTCAACGCTTGGATCTGTGGGCAGATCTGTCCTCTGATATTCCAGGCTATTTTTATTGAATATACCACCACATGAGACCATCTCAGAAGAAAGGCTGGGGCCTGCAGAGTTGGCTCAGCAATGAAGAATACTTACAGCTCTTCCAGAGGTCCTGGGTTTGATTTCCAGAGCCCATGCCAGGCAGCGTCTGTAACTCCTACTCCAGGAGATCTGATGCCTCTGCTGCCACTCCACTCACATGCATATACCCATGTGCAGACACACAAAACCACACATAGTTAAAAGAAAGAAAGAAAAGAAAAGGGTTCAGCTGCATGTGGTGGCTTGTTCCTGGAATCCCAGGGCTTAGGAGGCAAAAGCTTGGAGTTCAAAGTACACAAGATTCGTCTTAAAAAAAAAAGGAAGGAAAAAGTTGGATGGTGGTGGTGCATACTTTTAACCCCAGCCTTCCGAGTACTGGGACAGGCAGATCTCTGAGTTTGATGCCAGCCTGATATTCAGAGCAAGTTCCAGGGATACACAGAGAAACTCTGTCTCAAACAACAGACAAGGAGGAGGAGGGAGAGGAGGAGGAGGAAATGGAGGTTAAGGCTAAAGAATCTTAACAGTTTAGGCACATTCTGTATGCTCCACTCCATTCTATGCAAAACCAAAGGATAACAGGTATCCCCATAGCCCGATGATGAGGAGAAGCCTGGAAAACAAAAGGAAAAGAGAGAAAGAAGGGGGCCAGGAAAGACGGTGAACACCTCTAACCTCAGCACCTGGTAGGCAGAGACAGGCAGATCTCTGAGAAAGAGTTCAAGGGCAGCCTGCTCTATGTGCAAAGTTCTGTGTAGCAAGCTGGGTTACATAGTGAGATTCTTGTCTCAAAAACTCAAAATAAAAAGGAAGGAAGGAAGGAAACTAAAGAGAGGAATTTATTAAACATCCATTTTCTCAGCCTCACCTCACCTAGGAGCACAGGAAACCCCAAATATGTTTCTCCAGGGATGGCTCTATACTGGCTCCAGGATTTCAGGGCCAGGCTTTTTTTTTCCCCCCTGCTGAGACAGCCCTGACCATCCAGGAGTTCTCTATGCAGACCAGGCTGGTCTTGAACTCACAGAACTCTGTTTACCTTTGAAGGACAGTGTCTAGGAAATATTCCAAGTTGAAAGAGGGTTCCCAGGAGCAAAACTTTGAGACTGGCTGCTGCTCCTCCTTCCTAGCAAGGCCCTGACAAGCAGGGCTGCATGTTCACCAGTGTGCTACTGGCAGTGTCCTGACAGAAGGTGGCCTGAGCCAAGGAGAGAAGAAAGAAGACTCTGGGAGCAAGGATCAGGGGATGGAAGAGCACCTCGCACCAGACCTAGCACACTGTGGCCTTTGACTATGAAGGCTTAAATAACCTCTGTCCCCAAGGAAATCTGGGAGGCCATCACCTGCCTGTGCCACATTTCAATTTGTCTCACACACTGGGGCTTCACTTCATTACCCATGGAAATTTAGCTTCATTGATATGAAGAGGCTAATTACTACATGAGACATAATTACACGACAGGAAATGGATTTACAGCTGCTTTCTGAGGGATGGGGAGCTGCAGCAGACACTGGCTGCTCTGCCCTCCTGCCTAAAGGGCTAAGTGTAGCCCCTAGCACCTGAGAAGGACATTCTCACTTTACCAGACAATGGGCTTCTACAGAAGTCAGGGTACTACTGAGCTCTGGAAACAATCCAGCTTTCCCTCTAAACTTATTCTACCACTGCTGATACGTTCCAAGAGGATCCTTTGAGATGATGATGATGATGATGATGATGATGATGATGATGATGATGATGATAATAATAATAAACATACTGAAGGGCTCATGGGTAAAGTGCAGGTTTCTATAACCAGCACTAACAACATGAAGATTTCTTCAGCGTGTGGTAGCCTGCACCTTTAATCCCAGCACAAATCAGGCAGAGGCAGGCAAATCTTTGTATGTGTAAGACCAATATAGTTTACATAGCAGGTTCCAGAACTTCCTGGGCTACGCAGTGAGACCCTGTCTCAAAAAACAAACAAACAAAAAACTTGTAAGAATATAGTCTTATGGGAAACATTTAAAGAGGAAGGTAATACTGTACTAAAAGTGGTCAAATGGGGAGATGTGTAGAAATCAGACCTGCTCATTTTGGGGGTCAGATAAACCCTGAGGCAGAAAACCCTATCAGCCACATTGTTTAATACATATAGTTATTTTTAGAGTCCTTTATGACTTAAATTTTTTTCTACTTTAAAATAATGTCTTAGCCAGGCAGTGGTGGAGTACACCTTTAACCCCAGTACTTGGGAGGCAGAGGCAGGTAGATCTCTGCTCCTGGAACAAAGCAAGTTCCAGGACAGCCAGAGCTACACACAGTAACCTGTCTCAAAAAGCCAAACCAAAAGAAAGAAAATGAGAAAGTAAAATGAAATAAATGTCTTAATTCATACAGACATATATAGACACAAATGTGTCATTGTTGCTAACCAAAGATAAACAAATTAGGAACAGCTACATTTGTGAGCTGAACCAGGGACCAGTGGTGGCACATACCAGCACTTGGGACAGAGGCAGACAGAGAAACCCTGTCTCTAATTTTAAAGAAGTTTATGAGCTGAGTGTGGTAGAACACACCGAAATCCCAGCACGGAGAAGGCTAAGGTAGGATCAAAAGTGTAAGGCCAGCCTGGACTAAGTGTAGAAAACCTGCCTCAGAAACAAATCATAGCCAAACTTATGGATCATGTTTCATTTGCATACATGGGTTTTTTTTTTTTCCCCACAAGTGCTCCATGAGGAGGGGGACAGCCAACCACCCACTTGCACCTAAGAAACTGAGACATATGGGGTCAACCAAAGTCACCAAAGTCAATGCTAGGGCGAGGGTTGGCTCTCATGCTGTCCAGAGCCTGGATTCTCAAGGACAGTGAGAGAAAATTCTCTAAGTAAGATCTTAAATGTCTTAAAAATAGCACTCCCTCAGCTCCAGAAAACATCTCCTGAGATTGCTTCTTCGATCTAGGGAAGAAGCCGGCAGGGTGGGTGTGACGGCAGGGCGGGGCAGGGGCGTGTCGTCAAACGGCCACGCCCCCTCCGCGAGGACCCCCGGAGCCGGCCTCTGCGCGCCGGAGCGCTTCTCCTTCCGGGGCGGTGTGCTGGGCCTCATGGAGGCTGTTCGGCCAGACAGCGGCGAAAGAGGGACGGCGGCGCCGGGAGCAGAGGAGAGGCCGGCGCCCGAGGCGAGGGTGCACTTCCGAGTGACCCGCTTTATCATGGAGGCAGGCGTCAAGCTGGGCATGCAGTCCATCCCCATCGCCACCGCGTGCACCATTTACCATAAGTTCTTCTGCGAGATCAACCTGGACGCTTATGACCTCTACCTGGTCGCCATGTCTTCCATTTACTTGGCTGGGAAAGTGGAGGAACAGCACTTGCGTACTCGTGACATCATCAACGTGTCTCACAGGTACTTTAATCCGGGCAGCGAGCCCTTAGAGCTGGATTCCCGTTTCTGGGAGCTACGAGACAGCATTGTGCAATGTGAGCTTCTTATGCTACGAGTTCTGCGCTTCCAGGTCTCTTTCCAGCACCCACACAAGTACCTGCTGCACTACTTGATTTCTCTCAAGAACTGGCTGAATCGTTACAGCTGGCAGCGAACCCCCATCTCTGTCACAGCCTGGGCCCTGCTACGAGATAGCTACCACGGAGGGCTGTGCCTCCGCTTCCAGGCTCAGCACCTAGCCGTGGCAGTGCTCTACCTAGCTCTACAGGTTTATGGAGTCGAGGTTCCTGCAGAGGGTGAGGCCGAGAAGCCTTGGTGGCAAGTGTTTAGTGACGACCTTACCAAGCCAATCATTGACAATATTGTGTCTGATCTCATTCAGATTTACACTATGGATACAGAGATCCCTTAAGGACCTGGCTGAGGCCTGACCAAAACCAGGATTATTGGCAGCCTGGGTATGATGGCACCAACTTGCTGTGATGGCAGGTCTCAGCTGTCATTTTGTTCCCATCATCCTTTGTCCAAATAATGCCAAAAGCCTCCATGTGGGCAGGACATATCTGCTTCCTAAAAATGGCAGCATATCAGCTTTTGCCCTTTGAGAAGATGCTGTATTTGGGGCACGGACCGTTGCAATTGAGGTGTGAGGTCGCCAGCAAGAAAGTTATAGATAAGACTGCACCCTTAAGAGTTCTTAAAAACCAGATTTGGAGAGTATGAATGTATAATATGGAATTTTATTTTGTTTAATAAAAATTATGCGAATAAAATATGGGGAAAGTTTAATTCGCAAAAGTCTGCCTTGTGGTATTACTTAGTTACTGTAGGATACAGATATTGGAAGCTAAATGATAAATATTGGGGAAATGGTTGATGAAGCATGGCATATTCATAAAGTGGAGTATTATTCAACCACTGAAACTTATAAGGGGTTTATGGCAATGGATAAAGGCTCGTACTAGGCAGCATAAAAGATAGCAGCATTGAAGCATATACATGCACTATAATCTTTATAAAGAAAGAAATATTCGAAGATAGGCAAACAGTATTAATTAGTTGGAAGGGTTAAATGCATTATGATTGTAAGAATTTCTGCCTTTTGTCACAGCTACTGATTGATTATTGTATTCTCAACAGTTTTCTATGGGTTCTGCCCATGATTCTGGACCTTTATGGAGAGGTCTTGCTTATCTTTTTCTTCACAGATGTCTACTTAAAAGAACCACCACCATAATTTATTATCCCCATAAATTTCTACACAGTGAACTTCTCTTAAGCATAAGACAATCGTGTTAGAGCTGCTTCCTTTGTCCTGGCATCAGGAACAAAGTAATTGACCCATTGAAGGCCAAGGGGAGAAAAGCTGAGCATGTGAAAACAGGAGTTCCAGGCCAATTTAAATTGCGGGGTCAGACCCTGTCTCAAAACAATGTACCAAACAGGGCAGGTGGTGGTGCAAGCCTTTAATCCCAGCACTCCACAGGCAGAGGCAGGCCGATCTCTGAGTTGGAGGCCAGCCTTGTTACAGAGTGAGTTCCAGGGCAGCCAGGGTCACACAGAGAAACTTTCTCAAAATAAAAAGTAAAGCAAATGAACAAAAACTTAACAAAAGCAAGAAAAAGAGGTACTGGGAACAGGACCAGGGATCCATGAATTCTTTTATCCCTTCATGCTCAACAAACTTCTCTACACCCTTACCATGTGTCATAGATGCCCCACTCTGGCCTCCAGAACCGTATGAATAAAACCACAACAAAAGCTTAGTTACTCTAGAAGAAGTACCTGCTGATCCTATTAAAATAGAAAGAGGTTAGGGATGTAGCTCAGTTAGTAGGCTGCTTGCCTAACATGCATGAAATCCTGGGTTTGATTCCCAGCGCTGCATAAACCAGGCAGAGTGGGTACATGCATGCTTGTAATCCCAGGCATCAGGTAGAAGTGAGGGTCAGAATTTCAATGTCAGTTCAAGAGTATCCTCTGTCTTAAGGAGAGAGAGAGAGAGATCAAAACTTAGAGGCAATATTATGGACTAGAAGATGATCTAGAAATCAACTCATCCAGCACCTTGAAGTGAAGGAGAGGGAGAATTGTTTTTGATGGTCTGAGATAGCAGCCTCTAATAATGATCCTGCAGCAGTGTCTGGAGCCTGTGGTGGAATGATAGGAACATGAGAGGCTTGTCCCTCAGGTTTATTCCCAGGCACTCACAAATCTTTCTAACTCTTGACCCATCAGGTAGCTGAAAGGCTTGTGTTGTGTAGAAGCAGCATGCAGCTCCTGTATTAGTACTCTCGGCCACTTTCTTGGACTTTCAGGCCAGAGTAGAGAAAGCATCATGTAAACGTGGGTTCTGTCCCTACCCCACCACTTACAAGATGATCTGCAAGTTACTCTCTTCTTGACACACAGAGGCTTAGAGGAGGAAATTGGGATAGTGACAGAAAAACCTCAGGACATATACCTGGGAACGCTCAGCCTGACTTTCGCTTCTGGGGCTAGGCCACTTTCCAAGAGCCCTTCAGAATCCTGACTCAGGCTATTCCGGGAGTACTCTTCCGAGTGAGCATGAACATGTGGGACAGTGTTGCAATGAGGTTTCTTGCTCCCGGACGGCCACAGACCTGCAGCTCCAGACCCCTTAGCCACCTGCCGCTGCTCAGGCCCCCAGAAATGATTCAGGCACTTATATTAAGTTCATGCTGTTTGGCATATGGTTCAGGCACATTGCCAGCTAGCTCTTACATCTAAACTCAACCCATTCTCATTAATCTGTCTGCCACATGGCCCGTGGCTCACCTGTGTTCCTTACATGTTTCTTCTTGGGCTCTTGGGTCTGCCCTTCTCCTACCTATGCTCTGATTTCTCCTCCTATTTCTTCTATGGTGCCTGTCATGGGCCAAAACAGCTCCTTTATTTAAAGATTGATATTCACAGCATACAGAAAGGCATTCCCACATCAGGACAGTGGTGGTTTAGTTTGTCACTCTCATCTCATGCATCAAGATCTACCTGTTGAGGGGATCTGCAGTCTTGGGGATGCAGCTGGGACCCCAGAAACAGAAAGCTATAGGTCTTGGACTTTAAGGTGAAGTAAGCCTCAGAAAATAACGAAAGTCAAAATTTAATGACACCCAAGATGTCACTGACACCTGAGGCCCAGAGCAGGATTTCCCTGATGTAAACTACCCACTTGTCATTGCTAGGCCCAATGAGGACAGCAAATCTCTAGATGAATCAGGAAGTAGATAACACCTGGGCTTTGGGGCCAGAAGAAAAAGGAGTGTTTAAGTGAGCTTGACCACAAATTATTAATCTCTGAGTTAGTTTCACTTCAAGATGTAAGGATTCAGACTCTGACATGAAGGTGTGTGCTCTGGCTCCAGAGATTAGCCGGCCAAGTGTCTCCCCCGAGAGATCTCTTTGTCAAGTCACCAAGTCTACCCATGGCCTTGGAAATTCCAGAATCTGGTTTATTGGTACACTGATGATCTATTTCCCAGAGCATAAAACTTGGGAGACCAGAGGCAGATTGCATTGTATAACATTGACTCGGGAAATGTGTTTCTATCCTACGGCCTGGCTCCTCCCACCCAATGAAATAGAGCCTTGCTTTGTAATTTTTTGGTTTGTTTCTCTGTGTAGCCCTGGGTGTTCTGGAACTCGCTCTGTAGACCAGGCTGGTGTTAAACACAGAGATCCACCTGTGTCTGCCTTCCAAGTGCAAGGATTAAAGGTGTGTGACTCTCCTGACTGGCCAAGGGCTTTACTTATTAAGGCTGTAATGAGAGCTTGTGACTTGCCTGGTTGATCTCAGCCATGATTTCCTGTCTAAGGTGCCCTGTTGCCCTCACCGTCCATTTCCTTGCCTTGAGAAGGAGAACATCTACCTTGTTAATCTCCTCCATTCTCTTCAATGTTGGCACTGTCAAATCCTTTGTGATTAATTTGCCTTTCTACTAGACCAACCACATTTTCTCATTATCTCTCTGCCAAAGAATAGAAAGAAAGCAGTTTGTCTGTCGACAAGTGGTACATTCCTGTAAATCCCAGGATTTGAAGACAGAAGCAGGAGGATCTAGAAATTGAGGACAACCTAGTCTGCATAGGCTTTATAACTAAACCAATCTGTGTGTGTGGGCGCGCGTGTCACAGTTTTTGCTTTGTAATTACACTCTTTCCAGTGATGCTCCTTGGTCACTTTCAGTGGCACCGGCGATAGGCTAGAAGTTTTCAAAATCTTAGGTGCATCTTCAAGGGTGGTTTTTATTTTCCTGTAAATGGCGAGTGTCAGCCATGTATAAGATTCTAAAGAATTAGACTCTCAAATAGAAGCCGTTCTTTATCTTCACAGAGTCAAAGCAAGGATGAAATAACATAAGTGTGCATGTGTACACACAGGTTCATGCGTGAGTACTTAGGCCAGCACCTACGAATCACTGTAAATCATCAGTCCACCCACCCCACCTACTTCCTGAGGAATAAATGAGATTCGTGAAGTAAGAAGAGAGAGTGTTGGAAATAAAGCTGAGCTAAAAGTGGGGAGGGTGGGGAAACTAAGGAACACTGAGGGGAAACGCGGAAGAGGAACTCAACATTTCTCTGTTCAAAACAATTATCTTTCCTGGTTCTCTGAGAACCACACTTCAGCATTTCTTCTCGGGGAACTTACTGAGGTCCTGACACATTGAAAACCTAATTATGTACCCTACGTGTCAACGTCTTGGCCAGTGTGTGAATATAACACGAAGCTCCACGAGCTTTTACTGCCCACATGACCATGGCATTGGTCATTTTCTCTTCTAAAGGCATCCCCCCATTATTTGAAGTAATGCCTATCGTGATATATGTGCCTATAAAACAACCACCACACAACAATGCTCATGTTCTTGTCATCAGTTTCAGGGACTTTATTCAGCTCTGAAATTATCCAAAGGAAATTTTGGGGTGCCCCTTTGGAGATCCATGGTGACCTGCCAAGCCATGGCTTCAAGGACTCTGAATATCTCTATCACTTTGTCCCCCAGGGCACAAAGAAGCATTGCTCAAACCGGGAGACCCCAGAGTCATTGATGTGGTCTTCAGGCCTCATGCTTCCTCTTCATGGCTCACCTCCCAGTCAGCTTCTCACCCAGCGTGAAGCTGGCCATCTTGCCATGAAGAGCTCAGCTCCAGCCATACCCCCGACACTCCTGGTTCAGAATGGTGATTGTGCACCTCCCTTAGGACAGGCGGCTCTGGTTAGTGCCAACTATTCTCTTGTTTGCCTGCTGGTTTCCTTATCTGGAAAATAGAAGAGGCAATGGCTTTCGCTTTAGAGGATTTTATTTTCTTCAATTTTAACACATTTACTTATCTGTGTGTATGTATGTATGAGATCATGCACACAGAGGCCAACTTGCAGAAGTCAATTCTCTCCTTCCATCATGTAGGTTCCAAGGTCAAAGTTAGGTCCTCAGGCTTGGTGCCACCTTCCTGGCCCCTTTGCAGGGTTATTATAAAGGCTATTTAGCATAAACTACATATAAAGCACCATTTCAAAAAATTATTCTGCCAAAGAAACCAGCGACAGTAAGGAGACAGGGAGGCTGTTATATCTATGAATTCCAGGACTCACTAGGCCCAGTGAAAATAATACCCAGGAAAGGGCTCAGAAACTGTATTGTTTGTTTATTAATTTTTGTTTTTTTTTTTTTTTTGAAAAAGTTTCATTACTAGAGCTGGTTAACCTGGAATTCACTATGTAACTCAAGCTGTCCTCAAACTTTTGGCAACCCTCTTGTCCCTGTGTAGTATGAGGTTTCTGGCCTTGACTTTTGGGCCTTGCCTCAAGGTTTAGGCCCACAGACCTGCAGACCTGCAGTCCCACAGTCCCACAGAGACACACAGATTCTATCAATAGTTTTAGGCTGATCAACCTAAGGCCCAGGCATATCACTTGCTAGCTCTCTACCCTTCATCTAACCCATGTCTCTTGTTCAGCCATGGAGCTGGATATCTTTTCTTAGAGCAGCATAGTTGTCCTTTGCTTCTTTTGGCTTCTCTCTGGCGTTCTGCTCTGTGCTTCCTGTTCTCAAGAGTTTTCTTAGTCTGGTAGCCCCACCCACACTTTCTGCCTGCCTTTGGCCAATCAGAGATTTTTATTAAACCAGTGGGTGGGACAATTATTTACAAAGAAACAACACAATCTCCCACATCTCTGTATCCCAGATACTGGGACAAAGGCATGTGCCACTGTGCCAGGCTACAGTCTGTATGTTTAATGAACATCCCAACTAGTTTTTATAATCTCTTGGTAAGTGCTCAGTAAATGGCACTTTGTGAGTCATAATTTACAGCATCAAAATCTAGTTAGTTTAACAAAGATGCCACCGTTTCTTTTAAGAACTGTAAGTAAGTACAATGTTTAGTGGAGTAGTCTGTAAGGCTGGGTCATCTCAGCCAGTCTCCTTGAAATTGTTCTGGATATAGAGACCTGGAAACTTCAACAGAGGTGCTCTGAAATGCTGAATCATCTGGGCCATCCATTTCCATTGGAGATTTTTCAGGGGGTCTTCCTCTATCAAACTTTATGTTCTTTATCCAAGAATAAATCCACAGCCTCTCCTTTTCTGTGAAAATAAAAAGAAAACCTCTTCTCCAAAGTAGCATATCTTTGGATTTCAGTTTTAAAGTCAACTCATTTACAAAATATATATGTTGAATTAATCCAACAGCATTTATAATCAACTGTCTTTTAGCAGCTTTTACTACTTCATTTTCAGTCAAGAAGCTTAAAGATAAGACAATAACATACAGTATCCAGACACTCTTTGTATATCCCATCTTTACGTGTTTTTTTTAAAACTCTATATTTCTTTTTTAAGGGCTTTCTCTACCCTTTTTTATTCTTTTCTCTCTCTAAGCCTATGTATATATATTTTTTCAACACACTCTAAGCCATTTAGACTTTTTTTTTTAAAAAAAAAAAAAACTGTCTTTACTATATATTTATTTCTTAACTTTTTCTGTCTCTGACCACACCTTTGCTTGCCTGGGGTGATTGACTTCACCCAGATTCTTCTAGTTCTTCCTGTTTCTGAGCACACCTTTAATCTGCCAAGGTTCAAGGTTGGTAGGATGGGTGGATGGCTCCACCCAGGTCCTAGTCTAATTTCATAGAATTTATCTTTTTAACCCAGGTACTCTGGGGAATTTTAGGGTCTATATAATTACCAAGTAAAGCTTTGCCACCTGCTGCTCATTAACTCCATTTAAGTATTAGGCAGCAGGGCCTCTTAAAAAACTCACAAGTGTTTTGCCTCTAAGGCTGAATCAGGAAGCTTCTCTTAAGAGAAAGCCTCTTTTCTTAAAGCTAAGTCTCAGTTTGCCTCCGGCAAACAGACCTTATCCAAGAAAACACCACCACTAGAAAGCCATCTTTGATTCTGTTCCATTTTTGTCCTTATGAACAGAAACCTTAAATATATCATTTACAACTTTTTGCTTATATTGAGGGTCCTGTGAGACTACAGGAACCAGTCATTTTATACCTTAAGCTGCACTCTAAAAGTCCATCATTTTTCAGCCTAAGCTCACAGACCTCATCAGGGCGACTCTGTACCACAGCTCATGTGAGAGACACAACTAAGAAGATGCTTTGGGCTCTAGACCATTTTTAAAGCTTTCTGTGGCTTTATGTGTGTATATATATCATGTATATGCCCCACGTTGGGCGCCATTTGTAGTATGAGGTTTCTGTACCGTACTTTCGGGCCTAACCTCAAGGTTTAGGCCCGCAGACCCACAGACCCACAGACCCACAGAGACACACAGACTCTTTCAATAATTTTAGACTGATCGGCCTAAGGCCCAGGCATATAACTTGTTAGCTCTTTACCCTTAAACTAACCTGTGACTCTTATCTTGTTCAGCCATGGGGCCTCGGTACCTTTTCTCACAGCAGCATGGTTGTCCTCTGTGTCTTCTGGCTTCTCTCTGGCATTCTGCTCTGTTTTTCCTGTTCTCAGAGTTTTCTTAGTCTGGTAGCCCCGCCCACACTTTCTGTCTGCCTTTGGCCAATCAGCGCTTTTTATTAAACCAGTGGGTGGGACAATTATTTACAATGTAACAACATAATCTCCCACAACAATGCTTTACATCTGGACAATTATAAGGAAGTTTTGAGACTTTAAAAACTTTTAAAAATACGTCTTTATTTTAATGAAAATGAGTGTTGTGCTTGGTGCCCATAGAGGTCAGAAGAGGTGTAGAACCCCTGGAACTGGAGTTACAAATGACTGTGCATTACCATGTGGATGCTGGGAACCTTGGTCCTCTGACAGAGCAAGTCCTTTTAACCATGGAGCCGTTCCTCCAGCCCTGAGATTCCTCTTAAAGTAGCAGTTATCTCCAAATGTGAATTAAGTTTCTAAGTTTAGATGTAGCAAATGAGGTATAAGCTTTTACTGAATACTTTCCAGGGGGCTGCGGGTGTAGCTCAGTTCATAGAGTACTTGCTTCATGCTCACAGAACCCTGGGTTCAGTTGCTAGTACTGTATAAACTAGGCGTAATGGCACCCACCTCTAACCCAGCCCCTAAGAGGTAAAAACAGGAGAGTCAGAAGTTCATGGTCACTCTAGGTTGCAAAATGAATTGAACTAGCCTGAGCTAATGATACACTGTCATAAAAATAAACAGACAGGTAAATAAGTACTTTTCCTTATACTGTCTTAAAAACTTTAGGGACTGATCATACACTAATAGCTCAACATGAAGGGTAACCCCATCTCTGAAAGGGACCTCTGTAAGACTTGTATATTTTATTTCATCTTCAAAAAATATGTTAGTTTTTTTTTTTTTAAAGAAAAAGCCAAGTTTAATAGGTGCAGAGCAAAGCAATCCTGAGTGACTCTTGAAAAGGCAAAGAGAAAGTCACATCTCTTATTAAATTTTTTTCTTTTTTGAGACTAAGTGTCTACCTAGCCACGTCTGTCCTGGAATTCATTATATAGACTAAGCTGACCTCAAATTCACAAAGATCATAAGGAGCCTTTGCCTCCTGAGTATTGAAATTAAAGACATTTGCAACCATGCCTGGGACATATTAAAATCTCTCTCTTTTTAAAAAATATTAACTTACTTTGAGTGTATGAATATTTTGCATGTGTACATGTTGGGTTCCCTGGAACTGGGATTACAGATGGTTGTGAGCCATTATGTGGATTCTGGGAATCAAAACCAGGTCCTTTGCAAGAGCAATAAGCACTCTTAACCACAGAACAATCTCTTAAGCTCCTCCAAACAAATACTCTTTTTTTTTTTTTTTTTTTTTTGGAGGGGGTTCTCTCTCTTAGATGTCTTGGAATTCACTTTGCAGACCAGGCTGGCCCTCAAACTCAGAGATATTCCTGCCTCTGCCTCCTGACTAGTATGGACCACCATGCCCAGCTTTAAAAATAGTTCTACTTACCTGTGACTAATTATGCCTGCCTTTTATGATCATGGATTTTCTATGATTTCTACAAAACTTCCATATCATTTCTGATATCATCTGATTTTCCAGCTCATTAGGCTGATACATTCTCCTCTGAGTGAAAGTACTGACATGGATGAGGTGTTCGTTCACCCTCCAGAGCTTTGCTCTTGTGCAAATTCTCTGGAGAATCATGATTCATGACTTCTAGATGAGCACATTGCTCTATTTTTGTTCACCGGCTTCTTGGAATAAGTTGTCTGGAAGAGTGTCTTTGTGTCAAATGAAGCTTGATTGGTATAGTCTCACCTCAGCAGCTCATATATCAAAATGGAATGACCTGTCTCTGAAGGCTTACCTCAAGTCCAATAAGCAACGGGTCTTTTGCAGACCAATTCTCTGCACTTCCAATTCCATTTGGAGGTGGTCTCTGGAACACTCATTGGTCTTTTATTTTGAAGAGAGACTGCCACATTGGTCTCCACAGTCCTGCTTTAGAGAACTTTGATGGCCTCATCCACTCATCCGGATCTCAGCACAAATAGCTAGGCAGATCTTCAGCTTGGCCCTCTTCCAGGATTAATGAGAAAATCAATCTTCCATGTGCTTTCTGTAAAAAGCTTCACCTATGTTATCACATGTAACTTCAAAATAACCCCATCAAAGGAGATATGACTACAAAGTGGATATTATCCAGAAAATAAAAAAAGCTGTTCAAAAATCACAGGTCCCTAGATTCTAGTAGCAGCTTTCTGGTCTAGAGTGACTGCCCTGAATCCATCTGGATTCTCATCCTGTCCCTTGTAACCTGCTAGGGGCTCCAGTCTTGGCAAAGGGAGATCTAGTCAGCCCATGCATGTCACTGAGAACTTGCTCAGGCCAGTTGGTCTTATATGACAGAGGGGCTTGATTCTCCAGCCCTGTGTTCCTTCTCTGAGCAATGAAGTCATCAGAGAAGTACTTCCTGCTGCTTCAGGCACTCTCCTCCAACTCCTGTATACCCTCAATGGCCCCCACTTCCCAGTTCTCATCACCAGGCTGACTGGGTCCTTGGAGTAAGCCAAAGGAAGCAAAGGATACTAAAATTCCACTCAGCCATATTAGCTATTTCTGCATAAGGACTTATCCCAAAGTTCAGCTGTTCAAAACAGAAAAGGGGGCCAGATGAGATGACTCATCGAAAAAGGAGTTTGCTTTGCAAACCAGAGGACCTGAGTTTAAATTCCTGGTACTAGATAAAGGTGGAAGGAGAGAACTGACTTCACAAAGTTGTCTTCTGATTGACACGCATGAGCTTGTGGCATGTAACACACGCACACACACGCACACACACACACAGGAGTACTAATAGTACAAATACTAATACTAAATAAATATCTTTATCAATTAACTTGAAGTATCAGATTTCCTCTTGTGTGGCCTCTGGGTTTCACAAGGACAATTTATTTCATTGGTCTCTGAAAACTCTATTTACCTTCTACATGACCTTAAAGGCCATGACAAAAGAAGAAAGTGCCCTTGAGGAAGGAGTGGACTGAGGGGCATTTGTAGAGCCAGTGAAGCCAGTGTCTGCACATTGATCATGGCCTCCCACCAGGGCTGCTGCTCCTGCTTCTTCTCTTCCTCCTCTTCCTCCTCTTCTTCCTCCTCCTCTTCCTCCTCCTCCTTCTTCTTTGTTTTTTTCAAGACAGGGTTTCTCTGTGTAGCCCTAGCTATATCCTGGAGCTCTCATTGTAGACCAGACTGGCCTTGAGCTCAGAGAGATCAGCCTGCCTCTGCCTCCCAAGTGCTGGGATTTTTTTTTTTAATCCAGCAAATATCACCTCGGTACATAGGTATATAAATTTACAGAGGTGTAGGGAAATTGTTTTGGCAAAGTGTTCACCATTCAAACATAAGGTTTTGAGTTGCAGCCCCCAACATCGACTTAAAAAGCCAGGCATGAGCGTGGTACCTGTGATTTCGGCACTGGGGAGGGAAAATCGGAGGATTCCTGGTGCTTACTGGCCATCCAGTCTTAGCTGAATCAGTAAACTCCCACTTCAGGGATAGATTCCGTCTCAGAAAATAAGACAGGCAATACTTGTGACACGGTTTTCCTTTCCGCAATCCTTCGCGCCTGGCCTTTCCATCTTGGGCCTGGCAGAATGGCTCCCACAAAGAAGGATGGTGTGCCATCAGTGAGGTGGTGACCCGAGAATAGCATCATCACTGCGCATCCATGGAGTGGGCTTCAGGAAGTATGCTCCTCCGGAATTCAAAATGTCCAGAAATTTGCCAGGAAGGGGATGGGGACTTCAGGACTTTGCTCTTTGATACCAGGCTCAATAAAGCTGTCTGGGCCAGAGGAATAAGAAGTGATCAATATTGTATTCATGTATGTTTGTCTAGAAAACATAATGAGGATGAGGGTTCATCTAACAAGCTCTACACACTGGTAACATACGTGCCGATTACTACAATAAAAAAAAAATCTACTGACAGTCAATGTGGATAGGAACTAATGTGCTGAATGTCAAATAAAG
Source organism: Phyllotis vaccarum (assembly GCA_033318265.1). Classification (NCBI taxonomy): domain Eukaryota; kingdom Metazoa; phylum Chordata; class Mammalia; order Rodentia; family Cricetidae; genus Phyllotis; species Phyllotis vaccarum. The sequence goes on from JARWLC010000003.1 coordinate 4,301,661, forward strand.
TTACAGAACCGCCTTCAAAATAAATAAACAAACAAATGATAAATAAACAAGGTGGGGAATGATTGAAGACTCCTAACTTTTGACCTTCCCTTTCCTGTGTGAGTATGTGCTCACACGTATGTGTGCCAATGATATATAGACAAAACATTTACTGAAATTAATAAAGAAATCTATTTTAAACCAATTCTTTGGTGTTCACATAATTTAAGCACTTATTAAAGATGGATGCATACTAGTGAGATGAATGTGCTTGTTTATCTTTACATGAGAATTGTACCTTGGCTGAGTATTTGATACTTCGGGACACAGCATGCTCAATACATTTCAGAGGTGACTGATGCTTTGATTTTATCATTTTCTCTGCTGAGACTCCTATTCCGCAAAAGCACTTGATGCAAACGGAGAAAACATTGCTTAAGGCCATTTCAGGAACGGCTGAGAATTCTGTCCTTAATGGCAATTTCAAACCCATTTAACATTTTTTTAAAATGAAACTCAAGTCAACAATTCAAAATTCAAGTAGCAATCTAAAAGATTCTTTTATATTTAGTGTGTGTGTATGTATGTGTCATGTATGTCCGTGTCGTGTGTGTGTGTGTGTGTGTGTGTGTGTGTGTGTGTGTGTGTGTGTGTGTGTGTGTGTGTATGTGTGTGTGTGTCCTTGCTTATCTGGACCAGCAATGCCAAAGTTACAATGAAACACACCGATGTTTATATTAATTTCATGCTTTTTAGACTATGGCTCAGACATATTGCTTATTAGCTCCTTCATCTTAATTCAACCCATTTCCATACATCTGTCCTGCCACATGGCCCTTGGCTTACCTATTTCATTACATCTTGCATCATGGGCAGCTGGATCACATCTCTCCTGACTCTGCCCTCCTTCTCCTACCTATGCTGATTTCCCCTGCCTACTTCTACAGTGCTTTACCATGCCAAAACAATCCTTTATTCACAGCATATAGAAAGACATCCCACATCATATAGAGGTCAGAGGACAATTTTGGGTATTGGTTTTTATCCTTTCACTGTGTGGTTCCCAGAGACTGAGCTCACCTTGACAGGCCTGGCAGGAAGCACCCCTACCTGGTGAACTATCCCATCAGCCCACAAGTAACAATGTTTTTGCTGCTGTTGTTGGTGTTTTTCAAACAGGTTTTCTCTGTGCAGCCCTGGCTGTCCTGGAACTCACTCTGTAGACCAGACCAGACTGGCTTTGAACTCACTGAGATCTACCTGCTTCTGTCTCCCCAGTGTTTGGATTAAAGGTGTGGGCCACCACCTGGCAACAATTTTTAAAACGATACACAATTCAGTCTAAAGATATACTAACTCCATGCTTACATGTCCAGGAATAATGGAGGGAAAACTCTTTCTGTAATTAAACCTTTATATTTCTGTACAAGCAGAGAGTCTCATATATACAGTTAAAAAACAAAAACCAAAGCAAAGCCCCACCCCCCAAAAAAAACAAAACAAAAAAACCCCACTATGATTCGCAGCATCCACTAGTCCTAGATCTGAGCTAAGGTGTTTGAGCCAGTACTCTTTGGCATAAGGTGGGATGAGGCATGCACAGTACAAAGTGCAGAATCAAGGCTGCAGGGAAGGCATGCAGTGAAAGACAGGTGAGCATTGCCAGAAACACTCCAGCTTCATCACTAGCTTGATGTGGGAATGTCTTTCTGTATGCTGTGAATATCAATCTTTAAATAAAGGAGCTATTTTGGCCCATGACAGGCACCATAGAAAAAGTAGGTGGGGAATCAGAGCATAGGTAAGAGAAGTAGGGCGGAGTCAGACAGACCAAGCCGAAGCCCAAAGGAGCAACAAGTAAGGAACACAGGTGAGCCACGGGCCATGTGGTAGACAGGTTAATGGAAATGGGTTGTTAAGATGTAAGAACTAGCTACATCTATGTGCCTGAGCCATAGATCAAACAGCATGAAATTAATATAAGTGTCTGAGTCATTTCTGGGGGCCTGAGCAGTGGCGGGTGGCTAAGGGGTCTGGTGTGGCAGGCCTGTGGGTCTGGGCCTCTGGCCGCCCGGGACCAAGAAACCCCGCTGTAACACTGGCTCATTTTAAATTAAATTTTGGTGGTTGTGTTTTCACTTTTACTGTTGTCCAATTTTAACCACGTGATCCCACATGCAGTCTAGACCTATAGTTTAAGAAGCTGGGTTGTAGACCACCTGTGCTACCTGTCTTTCTGGTGCAAATGATGACCCCTCCATCCAAAAAGGGTGTTAGCCAGAGACACAGGCCAGACTTTGAAACCACCAAAGGACAAAGTAGAGATGCTGAAGGTCACCACTAGATTTCCCCCAAGCAGAACTGAGAGCAAGTGACAGTACCCATGGATGAGAAAGGCCAAGGATTTTTCCATCAGTGGAGGGCTGGACAGGAAGGATGCCTGAACAAGAGTACTTCCTGCCCAAGAGACGGGTCCCTTCTGGGTGGTCAGCCTCATTGGAAAGGTTTTCTTTAGTTGTCTGCACACCCAGGAGAGATGCTGTCCTGACGTTGTTTCCCCTGCTGTCACCTTCCATGACTCTAGTTCAGATTGGTGGAGATTGACGGAGCTGCCAGAGGAGCCAGCCCGGCTGTCTGGGATGCACAGTTAAAAATAATATTTAGAGTTTGCTAAGCTGGCTTCTGAATATCTGTGGCTCTAACTGATGGGCAATCTTCTTGCTGTTCTGTGAATTTGAAAACTACTGCTGCCTCAAAACACTGTGGTCCTGGCTGCCGGCTTCCAAGCGTCCCTGTGTTGTCCTCTTTATCTACCGACCCCAACCCACCCAACCTGTCACCTCCAGAGGCCACAGCTGTGCTCCGACACCCTGGATTTGAGGTTTCCCCTGTTAAAAGACACCCCGAGAAGCAGCTTGAGCACAGAAAATAACAAGGGGCTTCCTCATAGCTCATTTTCACTTTCAAGAGAAGATCTCTCTGCTTCAGCCGCCTCAGGGGCAGGTACAACAAAATGAAAACACCAAACCACATTAAAATGCTCTGCCAGCAACCACCAAATCCTGAGCCTTTGGAGAATAAGCTGATGGCAAATGCAGCTGTCCCTTTGCTAGCAACAGGGATTGTGGGCTCAGATTGACGGCTTTGGGTTTAAGCCCAGGAGTTTAATGATAATGATGATGGCGGTGATGATAATTATCATAATAATAGCTAACCTTATTGAAGGCTTTCTGCGTGCCAAACACTGCACAATGCACACAATGTGTTTATTTCTATCTGTTTCTCTGTATAATGTCTGCATTCAGATAGGGAGAATCTCACTGGATTCTTACTGTATTTCTGTGAAAGATAACTTTGGTAGACTATCATTGTCCCATTTTACAGAAAGGGAAGCTGAGGCTTGGAGAGCATCAATAACTTGACAAATGAATTTTGGAGCAACGACACTTATGGTTTATCCTCAACCATCACTTGGATCTTCTGGAGAGATACGCAGGAAAATACTGAAGAAATAGCTGATTCCTGTGCTTTCAATGTATCCCTGGTTGCAGATTCCAGTTCTATGCTCTGTTTCCTCTCTCTGAAAAACACATCAAATGTGTTCCCTGTCCCTGTAATTTACCTTTGGATGTGAATCATAGACTCAAGTTTCCTTAAAAGGGGGAGATTTACTCAAAAGATACATGCTGTATTAATGTTACTAATAACTTTCATGTTTAGTTGCATCCAACAAAATCCTGGCTCAAACCAGCTTACTGAACTTTTGTTTGTTTTATGGCGCTGGGACTCAAACCCAGGTCCTCACTTGCTTTTTGACTTACTTCAGTTTTTGTTGTGTGTGTGTGTTGGGGATTACTGCAGTGTACATACATGTAGAGGCCAGAGATCAACTTTGTGGAGTCAGGTCTGACCTTTCACATTTACGTGGTGGCCTGGTTAGTTTTCTGTCAACTTGGCACAAGCTGGAGTCACTTGGAAGGAAGGAACAACAGTTGAGAAAGTGCCCCCACCAGACCGACCTGTGGGCAAGCCTGTGGCTCATTTTTTAAAAATTGATAATTGATATGAGAGAGCCCAGTTGACTGTGATGGTGCCACAGCTGGGCTAGTGGTTCTGGGTTCTATAAGAAAGCAGGCTGAGCAAGCCATGAGGAGCAAGACAGTAAGCAGAACTTCATAGCCTCTGTATCGGCTCCTGCCTCCAGGTTCCTGCCCTGACTTCCCTCAGTAATGGTCTGTAGTGCGGAAACTGTAAACTTAAACAAACCCTCTCCTCCCAAAATTGCTTTGGTTGAGCTTTATCACAGCAATGAAAGCCTAAGACACAAGGTTCCAGGAAGTGAACTCAGGCTACGAGGCTAAAAAGCAGGCCTGTATGGCCAGAGCCATTGTCTTTCTGTAGCTGTGATAAACACCATGGCCAAAAGCAACCTGCGGAGGAAGGGGTCCCCCCCCCCTCAGTTTACAGGTTAAAGTCCATCAGCAGCAGAGACCAGAGCAGGAACACTGCTCTCTGGCTTCCCACCCTTGGCTTTGGCTTGCATAGTCTGCTTTCTTGACAATCCAGGATCACTTGCTCAGGGGATAGCTCTGCCCAGAGTGGGCCCTCCAACATCAGCCATCATCAAGAAAACGCCCCCACAAATATGCCCATAGTCTGATGGAGGAAATTCCTCAGCTGTGTCTTCTGCTGTGGAGATGACTCCAGCTTCTGTCAAATCGACAAACTAAACCAGTAGACCTATCTCACTGGCCTTGTTTTTATTTTTTGACTGTCTTGCTGTGTAGCCCAGGCTGGCCTGGCACACGTCCCCCGCTTATTGCCTTTATTACTCAGAAGGATGGATTGGAAGTTAACCCCTCTGGAGTTAGGGGCTCCGTGATTTTTTTTCTTTTCCTTCCTTCCTTTCCTTCTTCTTTCTACATAGCCCTGGCTGTCCTGGAACTCACTATGGAGACCAGGCTGTCCTCAAACTCAGAGATCCGCCTGCTTCTCGGAGAGACTTTTCTTCTTCCTCATGCAGCTCTGCTTCTCTGTATGTAAGCCCCTTCCCCCTCTGTAGACTTTGGGCTTCTTCCGCGCCCCGCGAAGCTGATCGTAAGCATCATAAGCATCTCTGGCTTCCACAAGGTGTGAAGAAAGAGAGAATATCACACTCAGATGTTACTGGGACAACTTTACTTCATCTTGATCTCGGAGACAAGGAATGTAGGTACCCAGAGTAACTTTGAATTCACAATCATCCTGCCTCCGTGTCTCAAGTGCTGGGGCCATTGCGCCCAGCTCTGCTGATGCTTTAACTTGGAACTCCTATGGGCTTTTAGCCTCCAGAACTGAGGAAATAAAACTTTGTCATTTTGTCCCCTCTCCTCCTGTCTACTTTGTTATAGAAGCCAAATGAGACTAACACATCCTTTATCTGCTCCATTATGTGTGTGTGTGTGTTTGTTGTTTGTTTTGAGACACTCATTATGTAGCTCAGGCTGTCCTGGGATTCACTATGCAACTAAGCTAACCTCCAACTCACAGATCTGTTCACCTTTGCCTCCCCAGGGCTAGAATTAAAGGCTTGGGCCAGCTATGACCAGCTTGTGATTTCTCTGTCGAACAGTCCCTCTGGCTTCAGTGCGAAGGGGCTCTGCAGTCAGGCAAATAGAAACTGGTGGGAATTCGAGGAGGGTGTCCTCAACAGGGGCCTGAGTAGTCAAATTTTGCTAGAGATGGAGCCTGTGGGATTTGCTGATGATCTGTATGGTGGTGCATGGCTACCGTCCTAGTAGGCCGACGCAGGAAGATGGCAGTTGGAGGTCAGGCTGGGCTAAATGGTGAATAAAAAGGCTTAGCTGAGGGAAATGACAGGGCACAAAGAGGAATTAAAGACAATTCCAAATTTAGGGTCAGAATGGTACTGCTGTCTTTGATGTCTTTTTGATTCGCTCCCTCTTCATCTTCACTGCTGTGGTTCTGATTGGGAGTGTCTCATTAGGATATGACGGCATTTGAAACTGCCTTTAGTCTTCTTCCAGCAACTAGAACCCGAGATCTGTCGTCCTTTAGTGGGATAAAGTTGGATCTCCAGAGCACAGCCCCAAGGGCACATCATGACTTAGCTGCCGGGCTTCTAACTTCACCTTCACCCTTGGATGCTCTGTTTCTCTGCAGTCCTGACACCCATCTGGATGTGCTATCACACCCCCCAGTCTCTTGGTCTCCCGTGTCCTAGACCTGCAGGATCCTCCTGGAAGCTTCTTGCTCATTCTTAGGGATCAGGAGAAGTCTTTTCTCCTCCACAAAGCTTTTCCTGGACTCTCAGGTGTAGGTAGGTGATCTCTCCTTTCACAGCATTCTGGCTTTTTATAGTTGGTCCTGTCTAGATATGCTAAAATTCTTGCTCTGTCTGTCTCCTCCATTGTACTGAAGCATCTTGAGGAGAGGAGCCAAGTCCTACTTATTTCTGGAACATTTACACCTAGGACACACCCAGGATGAAGTGTTCAGTACATGCTGAATGACTGGATGAGTGGGTGGGATGCAAGCATTGATTGCCAATGATTGCCAGAATGGTTTGGCCTATGAGATTAGGGAGTTAAAAGCTGATGTGAGGAAAAGAGTCTCTTTCAGAACAGATCATCTGAGAGCACAAGGCTTTGAAACAAACTCTAGCTTTGGATTCTGTCTCTATCGCTTGCTATGACCCAATAATCAAGTATCATGAGTCTCAATTTCCTAACCTGGGAAAACTGGGAATAATAATACCTGCCATGGAGTTATTGTGCATATTAAGTGAACATTAATATGTATCTGAAGCAAGGCAAAGATGTTGTATTATGTGATCAGCTGGTCCCAAAACCTTATTAGGAAAAGAACTGTCTTTGTCAGGAAACCATTCTGAGAAGTTCTAGGGTATAAGATGGGACCATAACTGGTGCGGAGGCATCCTCAGAGAAGAGAACAGAGTTTTCAAGGGAAAGTTTTTTTTTTCTGCTTTCAAATTATATGCATCTATTGTGCGTGTGTGTGTTTGCATGTGTGTATCTTATGTGCCAAGGACAATCATACTGGAGTTGCCTCTCTTACCATGTGGGTCCCAGGGATCCAACTGAGATCATCAGACTCAGTGGCAAGCATCTTTACAGACTGAGCCATTTTGTCATCCTCAAAATTTACTTTCGAAGAATTTTATGTTTATGGAAAATTTGTAGATAGTTGAGGGTATATCAGTTTTCCTGAAGGTTAACGCAACACATTTGTCAAATGTAAGAGATTAGCATGTTATATAGCACCGCTGCTAACTAACGTGGAACATTCCTAAAATGAGTGCACCCAGATGTGTGTGTGTGTGTGTGCTCGCGTGCACACGTGCACATGTGCACACATGTGGGCATGCCTGTGGAGGCCAGAGAGCAACATCCAGTCAAATGAGTTGAGAGAGGGTCTCTTACTGAACCTAGAGTTCATCAACTAGGCTAGACTGGCTGGCTAGCAAGTCCCTCTTATTTCATTTTCCCCTCTCTGTTCTGGAACTACAGGTTCTCACCCTCCACACCCAGCTTTTCCTTGTGCTACGCATAGAGACTCACATCTTCCTGCTTGATCAGCAAGCACTTTACTAAGAGAGTCTTGTCCTCAACACTTTGGTTGGTACTTTGCACATCATACAAACAAATGATCCTTTTCATTTCCAAAATGCCTTTTGGTCCAGTGTACTGAGAGGTAGGAAGATGACAAGGCTGGGATGGGAGGACCAGTATTGTAGGGTCTGTCCATTTGCAAAGGATGATGCACTGGAAGCCATCTCCTCCTCTAGAAGCTGGGCTTGTTAGCCATGATTGCCAGTGTTTCCCCAGTGAGAGCAATTCCAATCTCTTCGTGTAGTGGGGGTTGGGGAGAAAAGTTCAGATTCAGAACATACAGAATTTCCAAAATGTCAACATTTTAGCCTTAACAAATTTATTTGAAAACACATTTCTCCAAGAATAATTTATTCCTAAACAGCTAAAGAAGAGGGGGGAGGCAGTTGTCAGTGACTGAATTGAGCAGACAGGATAACAGGCAGGTTAAGAGGAATAATTACAGACTTTCCCCTCCTTACTCAAAGCTTCTTTTTCAGCCCTGTCAATCACTGTTTATCACACTTGAACCAAAACAATGATTTTTCCCCCCTTTCTTCTCTGAGGTCAGGGGAACCTATTGGGGAGATGGTGACTAAAGGTGGGGGCTAGAGCCAGAGACCAGGGGGCCCTTGCCAGTGAGAGGGGCCCATGCCCAAAGCTTATACTATTCCTGATGGAACAGGAAGAAAACATTTTCTGAGCATCTAATGTGGGGTGACATCCACCTTTTTATTAGATGCTGGGGATTGAATCTAGTGTCTCAGCAGTCTAAATTAGTGTTCTACCACCAAACTACACCTTCGGCTTTAGCCTCCAGGGGGTTGTTATTTTTTAGACAAAATCTTATTTTATAGCTCAGGCTGGTCTCAAACTTGTAGTGACCCTCCTGCTTCAACCTCCAGAGTGTTGGGATTACATATGTAAGCTTTCATTTTTATTTTTTAGTGCATGTGTTCATATGTATGTGTTGTGCCCTTGTGCACATGGGAAAGTCAGAGGACAGCTTGAGGGAGTCAGTTCTACCTCTCCTACCATGTGAGTCTTGGGAATTGAATTCAGAACATTAGGTTTGGCCGCAGGCAACTTTACCCACCAGCCCATGACATTAGTTAAATGTCTCAATGGCTCTGCCAGGTAGACGCCTTGGCTCCCATTTCACAGATGAAGATTCAGAGGTTCAGAGGGGTTAATTGCATTTACAAAAAAAAAGGAGCACGCACATGGCTGCAAACACTAACAGTACTGTAGTATCGTTCCAGAAGAAATGTCATTTATGTTCAACCAGGACAGGCATCTGGGTCCCCAAATAGGCAAAACCCTGTCCTACTGGAACACTGGAGACTGCTAATACAGAGGAATCAACCTGCCTCAGGGTCAGGGAGGAGACAGAAGAAGGGAACTCATGCAGATTAAGGACCTGGTTGGGGCTATGGAGGAAGTTTACATTTGCAAAATAGGTCCCCGAACTGGCTGGTGGCACAGCCCTTTCCAAAACTTATCAAACTAAGAAGCTCTAATGCTTTGGATGAAATTTAGCCACAGACTCACCTCCTGAGGACTGTGTCTATTAAGAAGAGGAGGAAGGGTGAGTGAGCACAGAGGGCAATATCTGACCCCTGAAGTATCAGGAAAGGTGTCTTGGAGCAAGGGCCATGCTGAGTGGTGGCTACCTATCTGAAAGCAGAGAAGAGAATCCCCAGCAGATATGACACATGTAAACACATCTGCTAAAAATATCTCAGAATGTGTAGAAAACCATAGTGTTGAAAGAAACAGTAGCCATCAATAAAGCAATAAAGCTAACTGGCAACAGTGTTGGGAGCCGCTGGCCCCAGCCCCTCAAGATGGTGCCAATATCCGGTGCTGGCCAACCCTCCTGAGTCAGTAATCAAGACAAGGGCCTGAGTCAGTAATCAAGGCAAGGGCCTGAGTCAGTAATCAAGGCAAGGGTGCATGCCTTTGCTAATTTTCCGAGACTGGTCTCTCCGCCTCTCCCGTGACGTCATGTGGGATGATGAGCTGCAGCCTATAGAGAGGTGACACGTCCAAGGCGGAGGTCTTTGGCCTATATAAGGGCTGGGCTTTTCCTACCTCACGGTCTCCATTTTATGTGGGCTAGTGCTCTCCCTCAAGGAGCATTAAAACATTGCTGCAGAAGGATCCTACGTGTGCCGTGCCTTTTCTTGCGGGCGAGAAGTGGGCGCGGGACAACTGGTGCCGAAACCCGGGAACTGAACACCATTAGCACCGTCGGAGACCCCTCGGAGACGAGGTGGATTCAGAACTGCAGGTAGGTTGCTCGGAGAGGTATGTCTGAACTGGACTTTGGTTTTTTTGAGGCCTTGATGCTTGTCTTGGCAATGCTGTTGATTCTCTTCGTGGTTGCCTTTTGCTTCCACCGGTCCATGGGACCCTCCCAGTCTATTGTAACAGCACTAGACTCCCTGCTTAAGCAGCGTGATATTAAGATGGCACAGCGTACCCTAAAGAACTTTGTAGAAGATAAAGCCTGTAAAGATCTGATAGCTAAAGGGCGAGACGTGATGGAAGAAGTTCAGGACAGCATATCAGAAACCGAGCGCCATGTGAGGTTAGGCGCGCGCCGTAAAGTAACAATACTCAATAAGGAAAAAGGACCCCCCGGTAATATGGGGGAGTTGGGAAACCAGAAACTACTCAATAAGGAAAAAGGACCCCCCGGTAATATGGGGGAGTTGGGGAACCAGAAACTACTCAATAAGGAAAAAGGACCCCCCGGTAAAGTAAAGAATATGGGGGAGTTGGGGAACCAGAAACTAAAGTCTGGTCCCCCCACATTGTACCCTGTATGGGAACTTGAAAATTTAAATTTAAAGTGTGGCTCCTTGAGTGGCTCTGATACATCGGAACATTCAGGAGATGATGAGTTGAGCCCTGATGAGGAAGATGACCTAGAGGAAGAGGCGGCTAAATATGAGGCAGAGAGATATTATCCTGATGAATTTCCCCCCAAACAACAGCTCTGGATATTTGAGATGCTGACAGGGCAGGGACCACACGCGGCTGATCAGACTAACTACCCCTGGGGAGCTTATCAGCAGATTGCTAATACAGCCATTAGGGCATGGAAAGCTTTATCCAGAAAAGGAGAAGGGAGCCGTCAATTGACTAAGATTATTCAAGGTGCACAGGAGCCCTTTTCTGATTTTGTGGCTTGCATGACAGAGGCAGCAGGTCGAATCTTTGGTGACCCAGAGGCGGCTGCCCCTCTGATAGAGCAGCTGGTATTTGAACAAGCTACCAAGGAATGCCATATGGCCATAGCTCCCAGAAAAAATAAAGGACTACAAGACTAGTTGAGGGTATGCCGAGAGCTTAGCGGTCCCCTGACAAACTCCGGTCTAGCTGCAGCCATTTTGCAGTCCCAGAGGTACCCTCTAGAGGACCCTGCCAAGAGAATTTGCTTTAAATGTGGCAAGCCCAGCAATTTATACATGTTCAGGTATTAATCTTTCGAGAAGCCTTTCTCAATTTTTGTTACAGAATTGGTCGTCTGAATTTGAGCAGACCCTTCGTGACCTGCAGGTGGCGATCGTCTAGGTCAATTCCACTCGGCTAGACCTGTCGCTGACTGAAGAGTTTTCTCCGTGGATTTCCTCAGCCTTCCCCTACTCCAAGGAATGGGTGGGGGTGGGTATGTTTGGCCTAGCCTTTTGCGGAGGACTAGTCATTCTTCTCTGGATGGTTTGCAGGCTCAGAATCCAAAGTCCGAGAGACAAAACAGTTTTGGCTCAAGCCTTAATGGCTCTAGACTCAGAAGCCTCGGTAGATGTGTGGCTAACTATGCTAAAGCAATAGGGATATTTTGGCTCGAACAGCTCCTGCATGCCTAGGACAGTCCTGTCCATTGCACTGGGTGGAGTGTTCGGCCCCTTTCCTGAGAGGGGTGTTGAGCCAAGGGCATCGCACAGGACATAGCTATGTCCTGGGAGGTATGTTGTCCTGCATAAGGGTGCCTGCCTTAACTCCCTTCCCAGCAAAAGGCAGAGGACAGGCTGGGGGAATCTCGATCTGTCGAGGGATTAGAGATGACGCCCATGCAAGTCCATAATGTTTTCTGGGGGATAACCACTGCCTCCACCCTCTTACAGGATTCCCTCATTGCTTAGAAAAAAAAAAGGGGGAGATGTTGGGAGCCGCTGGCCCCAGCCCCTCAAGATGGTGCCAATATCCGGTGCTGGCCAACCCTCCTGAGTCAGTAATCAAGACAAGGGCCTGAGTCAGTAATCAAGGCAAGGGCCTGAGTCAGTAATCAAGGCAAGGGCCTGAGTCAGTAATCAAGGCAAGGGTGCATGCCTTTGCTAATTTTCCGAGACTGGTCTCTCCGCCTCTCCCGTGACGTCATGTGGGATGATGAGCTGCAGCCTATAGAGAGGTGACACGTCCAAGGCGGAGGTCTTTGGCCTATATAAGGGCTGGGCTTTTCCTACCTCACGGTCTCCATTTTATGTGGGCTAGTGCTCTCCCTCAAGGAGCATTAAAACATTGCTGCAGAAGGATCCTACGTGTGCCGTGCCTTTTCTTGCGGGCGAGAAGTGGGCGCGGGACACAACAGTTAGCTTCTGTTGAATGCCAGACACTTCTTAAGAGTTTTACATATATTATTCATTTTCTCATACCACAAAGACTGAACACTGTGGGGCTGGCTACATGGTTTTCAGTGCACTTGTGACAATGTGGGACTTTGGTCAAAACAAGAGGAAGCGTTTCACTTCCATCTGGTCTCTCAGCTCTCCTTGTGGTATTTTGCTTAATATTGTACAATATTATTGGGGCACAATGATAGTGGCATATACAGGGGCCTGCAGGGACTCAGTGCTCTGCCTTAGAACCTTGTACTACACACACATACTTACACACGTACTCTGGTTCTGATTCTTCCCATGCCCAGGGCTTCTCTGAGGTATAAGGTAAAGTAGTAGAGGCAGGGGACAAAGTAGATGAAAGATGTGGAAGATTTTTGGGAAGATGTGAGGGACAGCAGAGGCAGGATCACATGTGAATTGAGGTGCCAAGCCCCTGGTGCATTGTCTCAGTTAGTGTTCTATTGTTGTGAAGAGACACCATGATCAAATCTTATAAAAGAAAGCATTTAATTTGGGGCTGGCTTACAGCTTCAGAGGTTTAATCCATTATCACCATGGCGGGGAGCATACAGGCAGATATGGTGCCGGAGAGTTCTATATCCAGATCCACAGGCAGCAGGAACTGAGAGCCATCAGGGCCTAACTTGGCAGTGGCAAGCTTCCCCAACAAGGTGACACCTCCTAATCCTTCTAAAATAGTGCCACTCCATGATGGCTAAACCTTCAGCTATGTGAGCCAACAGGGGCCATTCTTATTCAAACCACTACATGCATTATCCTTTATTCTGTCAAATTTCACTTATGATACACATATTCCAATATAGAATTTTTAAGAATATCAAAGTCATTTGATCATAGAATCCCAAGCTTGAAGTGTAAGGGCTACTTTGGACAGTGAACCTCATGCAACTGCGAGTTATGTGCCCTTGAAGCCATTCTTGGAATGCTACCACATGTTCACGTCTACATTGTTTTTTTAAGGTAAGGACAGGGGACAGGATCTTATGTATCCTAGACTGAACCTGAACTCACTATGTAGGGTACTCTAATACTTCTTACTCACCTGCCTCTACCTCCTGAACCTGGGATTACATGCCTGTGCCACGTACCTACTTTATATGGTGTTGACATGGAACCCAGGGTTTTATGCATGGTAGGTTAGCATTCTTCCAGATGAGCTACACCCCAGGTTGAAAGTGAACGATTGCACTATCCTGCAGTTTGCATCTAAGTGGGTAGTAAACCAACACTGTGGGCAAGCGTTTGGTATATGCAGTGATATAAGAACTGTGGAAGAAGAAGCAAGAGGAGAGCACAGTGTGTTAAAGAAGGACCCATATTTGTTTGTTTGGTTGGTTGGTTTTGGTGTTTTAAAGCAGGGTTTTATTCTGTGTAGTATTGGCTGTTCTGAAACTTGCTTCAAGGACCAGGCTGGCCTCAAACTCAGAGATTTGGCTGCCTCTGCCTCCTGAGTGCCTGTATTAAAGGTGTGTGCCACCACTGTCCATGTGGGGATGCCATTTTTAAAAGGGTGGCCAAGAGAAGGCTAACTGAGAAAATGACTTTTGTTTGCAATATTTTTAATATCATTATTTTTTGTTATTGTTGTTGTATACATGTGCAAGCTTCATATGTCATGAAGTGAGTGTGGAGATTAAAGCACAGCTCAAGGAATTCAGTTCTTACCCTTCACCTGGATTCTGAGGCTCAAACTCAGGTTGTCAGACTTCTGCTTTAAGCACTTTTACCCATTCTGCCATCTTTCTGGCTGTTGGGATCATGTTTGATCTGGTATGATACGATAATGTGTTTATGTGGTGTAGCTGGCAGATGTCTATGAATATACAGGCCTCATGCCCCATGGAAGCAGGAGGTGGTGGCGGGCGGTGGCGGGCGGTGGCACGGCAGGTGCCATTTAGATTGCTTCTATGTAGAAGGACTTTATTATTATAACGAAATATAGAAAGCAAAAAAGGAAAGAGAGGAAAGGAAAAACAGAGGGGGAGGAAGAGAGGAAGACAGAAGGGGGAGGGAGAAAGGGATAGAGTGTACTCCCAGGATGGAAGAAACAAGAGAGTGGTGGTGGGATTCTTGTGGGGCTTGACATCAGAACTTAGGGCAGGGCGTAGCTTCAGGGGCTAGAACTTCAGATCCTAACACTGGCTGCAGAATATATATTCTTGTTCTTATTTAATTATATATAAACTCAGTAGTAAGGCCCTCCCAGGACCCCAAGATTCTTTACTTTGCCATTTCTGTCTATAGCCTCCTGTGTTAACCCACCGGGCTGTCAGCACCAAATATACGGACAGCTCCTCCTCAGGCTATCCTTAATTCCACCAGAACCTGGTCTCTGCCTGTGCTTCTGCTCAAGATTTCCCTTCTTTCTTGCTCTGATTGCCACAATTGTAGGCACTGGTGTCAGAGTCTGTCTGGATATTATTCAAGAAGCTGTCTTGAGGTTCATGATTATAGAAGAAACCAGATAGAGCAATATTTTAAAAGGCTATAAGTAAACAAACACAAACACACTCTCTTCCCATCCCCTTGTTTCTGTGTGTATCGTATGTAAGCATTGTATGTGTCTGTGTATTTGTATCTGTGTGTGTACAGATTTGTGCCCATGCATGTGGAGGCTGGAGGTTAATGGTGTCTGTCTCTCTTAATTTCTCATCTTATTTATTTTAGACAGAGTCTCTCACTGAACCTGGAACTCACTTATTGGGGAAGACTAGTTGGCCAGAAAGCCCCAGAGATCCTGTCTCCATATCCCCACTGCTGGGATTACATGTGTATTACCATTCCTAGTATTTTTATGTAGGTTTTAGGGACTGAACTCAGGTTCTCATGCTTGTGTAAGGCACCCTAGGCCCTAGATAATACACATTCTACACCTGAACTTCTGGACTGAATTTCTTAGAAAGTGTTGCATTGTTATCTACATAGGCTGACTCTGACATAGCGTTTGTGTTTTGCAAACAGTCTAGCTTTCCAAAATTTCTTTAACAAGTCCCTACTGGATTGGAATTAATGTCTTTTATAGTTTCCCTCTACTTGGCTTTATTCTTCATGTCTCAGTAAAGTGCATATGTAGCTGCCTCAGCTTTTCACGAATTACCAGGGGATTTAAGATACATTTGGGGAGACTATGCAGTTTAAATAATCTTGAGGATATGTAGCTTAAGTAGCTCTGCTCTCTCTTCCCTGCCAGAGGCAGGCTTGGACTACGGAAGGAGGATAGTGGTAACCATGGCCATGTATGCTTTCTGTTTGGTTTAATCTGAATTGAAACATACAGATGGAGCAACTGATTTCTTAAAATTTAACTTATAACGACAAAATGGCAAAAACCTAGGTTATATCAGGGATGATGATGACACAAGCCTGTCACCTGAGCATTTGGGAGATAGAAGCAGGAAGATGGGAAGTTCAAGATTATCCTTAGATACATAGTAAGTTTAAAGCCAGCCTGATCTACATGAGAGCCTATCTAAAATAAATAAATAAATAAGAAATAGTCAACTAAACAGAAAGAAAGTGCTGTAGGATATTTGTTTACACTGTATGAAGATGTGTCTATATTTTGCCTCACCTGCCTAAGGCACCTGATTGGTTTAATAAAGAGCTGAACATCCAATAGCTAGGTAGGAAAGAATAGACAAGACTTATAGGCAGAGGAACTTGGGATGAATATAGGCACATGACAGATGCCAGCAACACACTCAAGAATTTTACATATGGTATACAGGAGAGGTTACTGAGCTACATGGCCGAACATAGGTTAGTAAAAACAGGTTAATTTAACAACAGGACAAAGCCTAAGCTAAAGCCAAACTTTCATAATTTATAATAAGTCTCTTGGGGTGGGCTGGCAGTTCAGAAGAAAGAAAAAGAGTCAGGTGGTGGTGGCCCACACCTTTAGTCCCAGCACTGGGGAGACAGAGGCAGGTGGATGCCTATGAGTTTAAGGCCAGTCTTGTCTACAAAGCAAGTTCCAGTACAGCCAAAGCTACCCATAGAAACCCTGTATTGAATACCACAGGGGACTCTTTAGAGTTCCTTAAATCAATGTCTTTCTTCTCTAAGTGTGGTTGACAATGAGTAAGAACAACACTCTGGCACTAATGTATTTGCTGGAAAATTCCAGTTGATGGCCTCTAAGAATACTCAGCTGACCCCACTTGTAGCAGGCTAAGAAAGGAAACCAGTATTATCAGCATAATTTTATGTGCCCTAGTCTACTTCAGATGCTTTCTGCATGTTATCACAAGGCATCCTCACAGCAGCTCTGGAAAGTAGGTATTACCATCACCATCTCACCAGTGGGTCGCTTAGGCTTGAGAAGAGGTCATAGCTTATGATCACATAGTTTGCAGATAGCAAAGCTAAGACTCAAATTTGTTTGGGTCAGTTTTAACACCAGACCATACTGTTCAATCGCTGTCTGTAGCTTTGGAAAAGCCAACAAAGGAAAAGGCCTGGTGTTGTAGCAGAAGCTGCCCCTGGTGCTCAGATTGCCGCCCTGGGATCAATGTCGAAAGCTCAGGAGAAACCCTGTATTTGCAAGCTGCTGCCTCTAAGAAGTTGAACTAGAGCCACGTGTGGTAGTACATACCTATAATCTCGGTACTTGGGAAGCTGAGGCAAGAGGACTGTCACAAGTTTGGGAAGAATCTAGGCCACACAGTGGATGTCACAATGGAGCCCATTATTTTGTATAATTAATCTATGCTAATAAAATGGCCTTTGGAAAAGCTGACTTAGAAGCACAGACTGAATGAAACAAGGCTGGCTGCAATTCAGTCACCTGGTAGGCATGTGACAAGTGCAAATATTTGGACTCCCCATTCCAAAAGAGTCCAATTCAGTAGGTATGTAACATAGCCTAGAAATCTGAATTTTAAAAATATTATTGTTTGTCATTCTGAGGCACCAACAAATGTGGGAACCACTGTTTTCCGGAGCCTATATGCCCACAGTTTCCCTTTCTGCCTGTTGTTATACACATTTTTCAGAGCCAAGTCACAGTTCTGAAAGGGGAGCCAGCATCCTCTGGAGGCATCTGAGGATGCTTTGAAATTGTTTGGGCCAATGGTTCTCAATCACAGAAGATGCCATATGTGCCTGGAATGTTCTCCATTCCCCAAACACTTATCTCGGTTGAGAATAATTATCAAATTTATAGGGCTAGAATACACCTGTTTGCTCAGCTACTGATGCTAGTCACTTCTGCACGGTTACTGAGTAGCCACAACCCCTTCTACCATGTGGTACCTTCCAGAAAAACTTCCAGTTTATCTCTAGGGAACCTCCCGTGTTGCCCTCTTACAACTAGACAGGAGTTGTGCATGGGGAGTCCCTTTGGGCTTTTCTGGATGGATGTCTGTTATTTCTTCCCCTGGGAGTGTTTTAGAGTTGATAGAGACCTAGAGCACTCTGAGAAAAGGACCAGGATCAGATGGCCCAAGGTACAAAAGTAAAATCGTATGCTATGAATCGTGGACCAAGAAGATGTTATTTCTTAGTTCTAGTCACTCCTCACTGTGGGTAAGTGAAGGCTTGATATCATCAAAGGTCATGACTTAAAAAAGCTGGACAAGGTGACATGCCTGTGATCTCAGCATTTGGGAGACTAGGAGACCAGCCAGGGCTACATAATGAGACTGTGTCTTGGCTCAAGAGTAGCTGCCTTTCTTGGGCATATCTGTCAGAAGGATCGGCGGTTGTGTCATAGAGACTGCTCACTCACTCATTCACTCACTCATTCCAGTCTGTTGATTTGGACGCCTAGCAGAATGATGCTCTTAGTATGGTATTTGCTTCAAGACAGAAGTGTTGGGGCAAAATCATTTCTTACTCTCACTGGGCAGACCCTTTCTAAAATTCTGCTCATTGGGAAGACAAAATGGCTCAGTAGGTAAAGCCTTCAAGCCGGATGACGGGAGTTTCATCTCCCAGGACCCACATGGTGGAAGGAGAAAAATGACTTCCACAAACTCTCCTCTGACTGAATGAAAATCAGGAGTTGACCTGTGGTTATGTAGATACAAGGGAAGGTATTGGAATGAGTCCAGACGGAAGCAGACCATGAGAAGTGAGAACAGAGGTAAAGCAGAAGGGAATCCAAGAGAGTGAGTGTATGGGAACCAAGACTGTGAGTAACCAAAACTGCTGACTTCTACAGAAGCTTGGGGGAGAGAAGCTAAGCCCAGCCTCTGGGGGAGAGGTTTGGGACAAAAGGGCTGGTAAAAAGGGCTGGGAGGAGCCACAGATCTGGGAGCTGGTCAGCACCTGCTTTGATATTTTAATGGCACCTCAGTTAGCCATTTGTCCCTAGTTTCTGTGAGAACTGACACTGATCACTTGTGCAGGTCACACAAAATAAAAGTAAAAGAATTTCACTATTGGTCAGGCAGTGGTCACATATGCCTTTAATGCCAACACTCAGGAGGCAGGTGGAACTCTGAGTTTGAGGTGAGCCCGATCTACAGATCAAGTTCCAGGCCAGCCAAGTCTACACAGAGAAACCCTGTCTTAAAAACAAAACAAATAATTAATATTAATAATTCCACTACTAAAAGCCACTTTAAAATTATTGTAAAAACAGATTCAAAAAGTCACGTGATCAACCCAGAGCTGGCAGAATTTGGACAGTAATGCCTGTTCATTTCCCTTTTGGTTTTCAGATCACCCATGGGACAGGATCGTGTCCACTGGCAGGCTCTGTATGTGACTAGAATGACCCAAAGCTGGCATTGCTCTCTGCTCACCTCCCCCACTCAGGTTCCAAATAGAATAATGCTGTGGGCTTCAGCTGTCTGTAAAGGCATTTTCTCCTCTACTGCTGCAGCAGAGACTGTGAACTCACTACCTGACTTTCTGAACTGTCAGTCTTTCCTGATACAAAACATGAGAGGAAGAACAGAGTCAGCCAGCAGGTGAAAATGTATCTTTTTGCCTTAAAGCTTCTACTTCTGGTGTCCCCTTCCTTCCCACTCTGTGAGAACGCAGGTGTTAAGTGCCTATCCTGAGGGAGAAAGCCTCAACTAGGTGGGTGGTTCTGAAACAAAAATAGAGGCAAAGACCTGCCTGGTAGTGAAGTAGCCCAGGCAGTCTTGCGGACCCTCCTGGCTCTTCTAAAGTAGTGGGTTTTGGGTGCACAGATTAGAGGGTTCCTTAGGTCCTTTGGTGAAGACATATGAGTGTCAGGTTCAGAGTCAGTGGATCTTGCAAGTGCATGGAAGTGCTCTCAAGGATGAGAGAGAAAAAGAATGTTCAGAACTGCATGCAGAGCTTATCCTGACCGCTCATGCTGCCTACTCCACACATGCCAACCCTATGGTCTCTCATAATTGGCAGGAGGTCAGGACATCAACCACATCCACTTTGGAAAAGCTCTCTAGATGCTTCCTATTCACTACTCTTTCCTCTCCCACAATACCCTGCTGTTGATCCCAATGGAGAATCACTGAGGTAAGATTTATTAGTGATCTGGATTATTGTAGTATTAAGTTTCTGGCCTGTCTGGCCTATGGTCTAGACCTGCACACCCGCAGACCTACAGATCCACAGTCCCACAGAAACACACAGACACTTGTATTAATGTTATACTGATTGACCTATGGCTCTGTTATATTGCTAGCTAGCTCTTGCTCTTAAACTAACCCATGATTCTTATCCTGTTCAGCCATGTGGTTTGGTACCTTTTCTCAGAGCATCATAGTTGTCCTCCGCATCTGCTGGCTTCTCTGACGTTTCTGCTCTGCTCTTCCTGTTCCCAGAGTTTTCTTAGTCTGGTAGCCTTGCCCACACTTCCTGTCTACCTTTAGCCAATCAGTGTTTTTATTAAACCAGTAGTTGGGACAATTATTTACAATGGAACAGAACACAATCCCACTACAGGTTACTTTGGGACTGGCGAGGCTGCACAGATTATATGAAGGGGATATATGTGGAAACATAGCCATGATTTGATTTTAAGTAGGATAGGATGTGGTTAGACACGTGTATAATTGGCTGAAGGAGAAACACTGGCTTCTCTTCATAACTGAATGCATCACTAAGCTGAGGGAAAGTGTCCAATTGATTTGCTTTAGAAGGTTAGTCAGTTAGGAGAAAGCAGACAAATGAGGCTGGGTGAAGAGCTTCATCTATAAGGCATTTGCTTTCAACTCGATGACCTGAGTTTGGTTCTTATGTCCTCTATGGTGGAAGGGGAAAACTAACTCCTTCAAGTTATTTATCCTGTGACTTCTCCACATGCCTGCTTGCCTGTGGCAAGTGTGTGTAGAAGCATGAGTGTTCATTATATATAGACATATAGATACATCTCCCATAAACAACAGTCTCCCAAATTTCAGGAACTATCTGTCCTTGGGCAAGAAGCTAGCAGACCAGAGGCATTTTTGGTTCACAGATCTCTTAGGCATAGTAACTAAAACTTAAAATGTAACTTTGGCTCTCACACAACAAGAAAAGTCTGGGAAACTGTCATAGACCAAATGACAACTGAATGAAATGCAGTATCCTGGATAGGATCCTTGGGGGCGGGGGAGGAAGGAAACTCTTGGGAAATCTGTTAAGAGTGTGGAGTTCAGTTGATATCAGTGTATCAATATTAATTCCTTAATTGTGACAAAACATCCTAGTAATGTATAATATAAACAGTAGGAGAAACCAAAGGAGAATTATCTGGAAAGCCTGTTCTACCTTTGCAATTTATTCCCGTTGATTGCACTTTACTTTAAAAGTATTTTTATGTGTATGTATGTTTTCCTGTGTGTATGTATGTGCATCACATGCATGTCTGGTGTCTAGAGAGGCAAAGATGGGTGTCAAATCCCCTGAGACTTGAGTTCCCGACAGCTATAAGCCACCATGTGAACCAACCCCAGGTTCCCGCAAAAGCAGCCAGTGCTCAGAACCACTGAGCCATCTCTCCAGCTCCTGCTTTTGCAAGAGGGTCTTTACTACATAGCACTGGCTGTCCTGGCACTTGCCACGTAGACCAGCCTGGCCTGGAATTCAGGTACCTACCTGCCTTTGCCTCCTGAGTGTTGTGATTAGTGGCACATACCACCATAAGTAGATTTGCAATTACTTTTTATAAGATTGTTTTTATAAACTTGCAAATATTCCAAAACAGAAAGAATGTGGCCGTTAAGGCCAGGGCAGAAAGATGTGTTTCAGCCAGTCATGTCTTCTTGCCTCCTCCCCCTCCCCCTGGCTTGTTTTATCATTGCTGTGACCAAAACAACTGGCAGTAACAGTGTAGGAGTGAGGTTTATTTTTGTCTCATGGTTTCCAAGGGTTTAGTTTGAGGTTGCTTAGCCCTGTGTCTGGGCACAGAGTGGTGGTCAGAAGAAGAGAGGAATTGACACTCCTCAGATGGCTTTCTCATTTTACTCCTGTTAATCCCCCTGCCTCAGCCTCCTGAGTACTGGGATTATAGGACTGTGCCACCACACCTGACTCCAAATTTTTCCCACTTATTGGTAATTCTTCTGTGGTTTAATTGCAAACAGTTCTTTAATGAGAAAGATTATTGTGATTAGGAGTAAGAGCTGAAAGGTACAAAGTTTCAGTTAGATGGTAGGAATGAATTTTGTTTCATTTAGGAATAAATTTTTAATGTCTATTGCATAATATGGTTACTATAGTTTATAATAATGACTGCAAACGTAAAAATTGCTAAGAGGTGAAATTTAAAATATTTTCACCACAGAAGTGATGTGTGAAGTGTGATGGATGCTAATTGGATTATTTAATTTTCTCCCACCATGTCATAAGTTTATACAATCATAATTTGTCAATTGAAAGTACAAATAATTTAAAAGAAGTATAAGACACACACATATCCATGTATATTAACTAAGAGTGAGGTCTGAGGATGTAGCACACTTTGTAGAGTGCTTGCCTAACATGCACAAGGGCCTGGGTTCACTCCCCAGCATAAACGGGGCGTGCCGGTGCACATCTGTAATCCCCGCACTTGGGAAGTACAGGATCAGAAGTTTAAGGCTATCTCGGGGTCCAGGCCAGCCTGGGCTCCATGGGACGATGCTGTTTAGGAAAAAAAGAAGGAAGGAAGGAAAGAAAGAAATCAATGAAAATGAGTCAAAGCTCTAGGATTAGTTGGCCCTGCATCTGAGTGCCAGCTTCCTTGATTATTAATTGTGGGACATTAATAAATTTAAGATCTTTGAATCCAAGTTATTCATCTGGAAATATAAATAAAAATAGAAGCCACAGTAGCAGTCTCCTGGAACTTTCACATTGTTCAGACGAGTGAGCACTTAGCATCGGGTCTGGCACATAGTGAACTGGAAGGAGTCATTACCGAATCCATCTTTGATCATCTTAGAATATGGCATGATAAAGGGATTTGAGTTTTCTTTTCATCCCAGATTGTTAAGAAGTTTGTCCCAGTATCCTTGGAATGATCTATCACTTCCCAATTAACTGGAAAATGTCACTGTCGTGAAATAATACTTACACAGTGTAATATTTGTTGTAGGCTTTTTTATTCTGTTTCAGAGTGTCTGCGTGTTCTTGTCCAATTGGCACATGACTTTGCTTTGTAGCCTCCTGTGGCCTTGTAATGTACTTCTCTACTTAACAGCACAATTACTGCTTACATGGTATGATTCTTTGTGGTCATGGATGTGTTTAGTCAGAATCGGCGACAACTGTATAGAGTCCTTTTATTAGCTTAGTGAAAGGGCTCCTGGAATAAGAAGGAATAATTCTTGGTGTGTGTGTGTGTGTGTGTGTGTGTGTGTGTGTGTGTGTGTGCATGTGTGCGCGTGCCTATGCTCACATGTTTCTAGAAGCCTGTGGACTCTATTTTCAAGGAGACTTTGTTGTAAATCCAAAACAAATTAAACAGTGTTTGAGGAGCTAGCAAAGTGCTACAAGTGCTCAAAGCTGGGTGTCCCAGTGAAGTAACAGGAGACCCAAACTTTGGAGGATACATCTGAGATAATAATTAAGTAATCTGGGGAGGAGGTAAGGGGAGGAGGGCATAGGGGAATGCCCTGTGCAGAGAACAATAGAATGTGTGGAGGTAAATGAGATAGCTGCCAGCACTGTGGTGGGAAGATTGATGGGAACATACAAGCACATAGACCTTGCATAATTCCAGAACATTCCAAGAACATTCAAATTTCACAGCCTGATTTCCAGCTCATGTCCTTTCTAGGGTCTTTGCAACTCTACCCCATGACTAGTCTGTCAGCCTAGATGATCTGGGAATAGTACTCACTCTACCTCCATTTTTACTTATTTTCCACTCTTATTCCCTGAGGTAGCTTGTAGGGGGGATCATGTTACATTGTAAATAATTGTCCTGCCTATGAATTTAATAAAACACTGATTGGCTGAAGACAGACAGGAAGTGTGGGCGGGGCTACCAGACAGAAAACTCTGGAAACAGGAAGAACAGAGCTGAAATGCCACAGAGAAGGCAGAAGAAGCAGAGGACAACTATGCTGCTCCGAGAAAAGGTACTGAGCCACATGACTGAACAGGATAAGAATTATAGGTTAGTTTAAGAGCAAGAGCTAGGAAGTTACATGCCTGGGCCCCAGGTCAATCAGCGTACAATTAATATAAAGTCTGTGTGTTTCAGTTGGACTATGGGACTGTGAGGCTGCAGGTCTGGGCCACGTGGCTAGGCTGGGAAGTCTGGCCAGAAACCTCTTACAACATTCCCTGAGGTGGTATCCATGTTTCGGTTTGATTTGTTGTGGTGGTGCCTGGTTTGGTTTGGTCCAGCTTTGCTGAGATATGGCCTTGCTCTACAGCCTAGTCAGACTCACAACTTAAACAAACCTCCCACCTCTCTGCCTCCTGCCCGACAAGGATGTAAGCAAGCACCATGAGACAGTGCCTTGAAAGTGCCTCCCAGCTGGGCCTTTGGCGACACATGCCCTTAATGCCAGCACCCAGGAGGCAGAGGCAGGTAGATCTCTGAGTTTGAAGCCAGCCTGTTCTACAGTGCAAGTTGCAGGACAGCCAGGGCTACCCAGAGAAATCTTGCCTTAAAAATATTTACTCATTGGTCACCCCTCTAGAGGAATGAAGACCCTCCTCTTACAACGTGTATAGCCTTAGTGAAGTAAGAAAGCTTAAAAAAAAAATAAAAGCAAGTAAAAAGTACTTTGGGGAAAATGAGACAGAAGAGTAAGCATGCTCATCTTAGAGCTCACCAGATTAGGCTATGGTTATCTGTGTCTTCTTCCTCCCCACCTTCCTTCCTTGTTTGGGTGTTTTTGATTGCTTCGTTAGTTAGTTTGGGGCTTTGTGTATGATAAGCATGTGCTTTACCACTGAGCTACATCCTCATGACTGGTTGCCTGTTTTTGAGGACACAGAATTGTACTGTTTCAGTACCTGGAATAGAGTAGCTAATAAAAATAGAGGTACATGATTTGGCTCCTTTGGTAGTGTGTGCTTTCCTAGCATTCACGAGACCCTAGGTTTAAACTTCAGTAGTGCAAAAACAGGGGTGTGTTGGTACACGTTATGATCCTAGTAGAGGATCAGGTGTCAAGTTCAAGGATAGCCTGGGCTACCTGAGATCCTGTCCCAAAAGTACTGAAACAAACAAACTAACCCAACAATAATGAACGGAAAGGGCAAAACAGCCTCCCAAGCCAGTGGTTCTCACCTTCCTAATACTGCCACCTTTTAACACAGCTCTTCATGTTGTCCTGACCCCCAACCATAAAATTATTTATGTTGTTACTTCATAACTAATTTTGCTACTCTTGCAAATTTTAATGTATCTATGTTTTCTGGTGGTCTTAGGAGACCCTTGTGAACATTCAACTCCAAAGTATTGAGATCCACACGTTGAGAAATACTGTACCTAACCCTCCAAATAAACTGTGATGTTGCGTCAGGTCCTTAGTTCTTTGGTTGGTTGGTTGGTTGGCTTGGTTTTTCAATACAGGGTCTCTCCATGTAGCCTTGGCGGTCCTAGAACTCACTCTAGATCAGGCTCGAGCTGGGATTAAAGGTGCACCACCGCCATGCCCAGCCTACATCCTTATTTAGTATTTAATGCCTCAATTTCCTTATCTTAAAAAATGAAGATAAAGACAACTTCTTCCTTGCCCCAGGACTGGGAAGGTTAAGTAGGATAAATACTAAAGCACCCCAAACAGTCTTCCTCTGCAGCATTCAACACACGATAATGCTGCTATTATAGAAAGAGAAGAAGCTTCAGTTGGCACGGTGCCTGCTCCTATAGCTTAAGCACCTAGAAAATGAAGCAAAAGAATCAAGAGTTCAAAGTTAGCCTTATATACAGGAGTGAGTGTGAGGCCAGCCTGAGCTCCTAAGACCCTGTCAAAGTAAAATAGGAAAAATGTACATACAAATTTAAAACCTCCTCCAACTAGATCAGCTGAGAGGACCAGGCCCTGTAGGTCAGCTTTGGCTACAAAGCAAGTTCAAAGCTAACTTGGCCTACCTATCCTGTTTAAGGAAAAAAAAAAAAAGACAACCAGAAACAAAAACAAGAAAAAAAAAAAAACAAAAAACAAAGGAAAACTGGCTATGATCTAAATACCATCTAACATGGTCATCTGGGCGATGAAAATCATTTATTATTGGTTGAAATTCTGCTGTTGCTAGGATGTCTTCAGATAAAATAGCTTCTGAATCTCTGCCACCACATCCTGCAGCCCAAAAGTGTCAGAGACATTTACCCAGAATCTGGAGCCATAATGTAGCCCCTGGCTGTCCTTTTATGAACCCTTGACCCCAAATTATATCCTTCATCTCCCCAGAACTGAGCCTCTCTGCCTAGTCATTAGGTTTGGGACAGGACATTTAAAATGGGATTGTCCAGATTTATTTGGTGATAACGTGTTCTGACAGTGTTTAGCCTACAGGCCCTGTACATTTCCATCAACTAGTCTCAGTGGAGGGATTGCCCGGAGCAACGTCATGTGTCTGGAAATATTGTCTTCTCAATCGTTAACAAAGTGAAAGAGTCTCTTTTCAAATCTGTGTGGGATGCTCTGGTTTACTAAGCACTCGGCTGTCAGTTAGCATTCTCTCTGCTAGTGAAGACTCCAGAGAGACAAGGCTGGGGAGACTTAGAAAGTTAAGGCCTCAGCCGTGTTGCTGAGCTTCTGCTCACCTTAGAAGACTCTATGCCCTCCACCAGGCTGTCTATGTTGCCTCAAGAGTGAAGATGTTAATCTTGATTCTCTAACTTGGTATTTATCCATCTTTATATTTGTTTTCAACTTGTCCAAATCTTCCCAGCATTCAGAAACACTAAATTAATTTCCTTTTGAGGATGTATGAAACAGACAGAGTTTCACTATGTAGATGGCTGTCTTAGAACACACTATGCAGACTAGGCTGGCCTTGAACTCAGAGATCTGCCTCCTGAGTGCTGGGATTAAAAGCATGGACCACCACGCCTGTTTTTTTATTTTTTTGTTTTCCCAAGCCAGGTGGGCTGACATCAGTCTCCTAGAACAGACCAGGTCCTCTGCAAAGAGTCTCTTCCAGTCTTCTCTGTGGAAGCTAACACCCTTGATTGTGGGATATCAGCTGAAGTTCAGATCTGACTTCAAACAAGCTCATGGTTTCCTTAAGTAATCTGTTACTATGGCACAAATCTAGGCATCCTGAGTTTCTCTGACTAATTCTCAAGCTAATAACTTTTTAAAGATTGATAAGCATGTGGTGGATTAAGATAAATTTGCTAGCCAGGCATGGCAATGCAGGCCTTTATTTTCAGCACTCCAGAGTCAGAGGCAGGTGGAGCTCTGTGAGTTTAAGGCCAGCCTCCTTCCTCTACAAAGCAAGTTCCAGGACAGCCAGGGCTACACAGAGAAACTGTGGGGTGGGCATGGTGGGGTGAGTGAAGAGTGGAGATAAGTCTGCTAACTTATTATATCAAGTAAGGGCAGAAAATAATCACTCATAAGACAGCATAGAGGGTTATGGTGATGGCTCAGTAAGGTAAGTGTGTGTGTACAAGGGTGTGGACCTGGTTCAGATCCCCAGGACCTTTATAAGAGCCAATTAAGTACAATGCGTTGAGTAGGGTGCACCTATAACTCCTGCTCTTGGGGAAGGGGAGTAGCAAAAGGGAGATCCTTGGATACCAAATAACCAATCAGTGAGCCCCAAGTTCAGTAAAAAGACTTTGCCTCAAAACAAAAGGTGGATGAAGACAGAAGAAGAGACCAAGGTCAACCTCTGGACTCCATGTACATATGTGCATGCATGCAACACACACACGCACACACGCAAATACCATACACATGAATATACACTCCATGTGGGAACATTATACATGCCAAATATAGAAGAGACACAATCACAGAGTAAGAAATAATATATTTATCTTGATTTAGCTTTATGAACTCACGAATCATTTTGATATTTCTTGTTTTATAGAAATCTGAGAGAAACACTTTATCAGGCAATTTGCTCGAGGGTTGGCATCTAGAATCACTGCTCTGGGAGTTATAATATCATTTTTATGAGATATCCCTGGCACAGTCCCCTTGACTCTGCCTGTGTTAAGATCTGGAGAATCTAGCCATAGAAAACACATGGACAGACTAGCAATAAAGATTTTTTGATCTATCAGTAAGTTCCAAGACTTTGAATCATGTTCCTAGATATATAATTGAAAGTTGTGAACATGATGTCGTTAGGTATCTTTGGAGTAGGATTTCTGTTGTAATGGTTGGGACAACATACTAATCCCTGTAAGTCTGGCCTAGGAATAATTACGGAGTCTAAAGTCAACAGAGGCAAATATCTGATGGGATACTGTGTTGTTACTGAAACCCGGGAAAAATCTGTTATCCACAGGTAAGATTCTCATTTTTGTATGTAACCACGCCCCATTTTAAAGAATCTTCTCTATTGTGAACTGACTCTAAGGCAAGTATGAATGATATTATAAAGCCCAAACAAGGGATAGAGGAAGGTAACAGTATTTTTTAAGCCCCAACCATGTGTAAGACCCAAACAAACAAACCTAATACCATCTGCAATTTCCCGGAGTGATAAAGTAGTTAACCTTCTAGCGTAAACGAGGAACTTAGAGTAGATACAGAACCTGAACAAAGTCATGAGGCTGGAGGTTGGTAGAACCGAGGACTAACTGACTGACAATGCTCTCACTACAT
Organism: Phyllotis vaccarum; assembly: GCA_033318265.1. Classification (NCBI taxonomy): domain Eukaryota; kingdom Metazoa; phylum Chordata; class Mammalia; order Rodentia; family Cricetidae; genus Phyllotis; species Phyllotis vaccarum. The sequence goes on from JARWLC010000003.1 coordinate 4,330,050, forward strand.
AATATTATAGGGAAAGAATGAGACCCAAGAGGTACAGCCCCAGCATTTTCAGCGTGGTGAAATACAGACAATTGGAACTAAAAATACTTGCTGTATAAAGCAAGAGGGGAACTTTTGAACTTGATAAATAAAGATCATGGATGTAACTTTAAAACCTACATTGAGTTGGAGGTACATGCCTGTCATCCCATCACTTAAAAGATTAAAATAAGTCAAAAGTTCAAAGACAGCCTCAATTCCTTATTGAGTTCTAAACAAGCCTGGGCACATCAGATGCTTGCCCGCATGGCAAACCAAACCAACCAAGCCAACCAACCAAACAAGCAAATAAAAAACAAACCACCAATGGCATCTTAAAAGCAGAAGATGAAATAGTAGAAGAGCCTCATAACTTCTGTTTAATTCACTTACTGTCCTAGCCAATGAATTAAATGTTTGAAAGTGAGAATAATAAATAAATAGCCTAAGCATTAGAAAGGAGAAAGTAAAATGAGTTTTAGTTATGAGTCTTTAGTCTTTACTGGCTGAGCCATCTCTCTAGCCTGTAAAACAGATTTTATCTACACATTAATAATAACAACCCACTTCTTCATTATCATCCCCAGATACCAAACCTTCCACCCCAATAGCCAGGCTTTGTCTCATTTTATCAAGGCTTACCTCTGAGGATCTATCCTTCTTAAAAACATTTTTTAGATTTATTTACTTGTTATGTACAGTGTTCTGCCTGTATGTAGGCCTGTAGGCTAGGAGAGGGTACCAGATCTCATTACAGATGATTATGAGCATCATATGATTGCTGGGAATTGAACTCGGGTCCTCTGGAGGAACACCCATTGCTCTTAACTGCTGAGCCATCTCTCCAACCCAGATTTGTCTTTTCTAAAGACTATTGTGACTTCTTGTAAAATTTGCCAAACCTCTAATCTCACCTCTGGGCATTGGAGTCCCCCATTTTCCACTCACTAAGCCAGGGGATCCCTCCCTGGATCTGTCTTGCAGCTTGATTTTATTCACATGCCCACAGGTGGATGTAGTTTGAGGTTTCTGGCCTGAACTTTCAGGCCTAGCCTCAAGGTTTAGAACCACAGACCGCCAGAGACACACAGATGCTTACAATAGTTTTAGGCTGGTCGGCCTAAGGCCCAGGCATATAACTTGCTAACTCTTATCTAACCCATGTCGTTTATCTTGTTCATCCATGCCGCTTGCTCGGTGCCTTTTCTCAGAGCAGCATAGTTGTCCTCTGCTTCTTCTGGCCTCTCTCTGGCCTTCTGTTGTGTTCTGCCTGTTCCCAGAGTCTTCTTAGTCTGGTGGCCCCGCCCACACTTCCTGTCTGCCTTTGGCCATTCAGCACTTTTTATTAAACTCATGGGTGGGACAATTATTTACAATGGAACAACCTACTCCCCCTACATTGGATGGTTCAGATAACTTCTAGCCCTAGTAGACATTCTCAGGATGGGCAGAAGCTTTCCCTACCATTAATAAAAGATCACAGACAATTTCTAATCTCTTTTTCAGGGAAAATTCTCCATTTTGGAGTCCCAACCTCCCTTCCATCAGATAATGACCTTGAATTTACTTCTCAAGTTTTTCAAACTCTAGTCAAGGCCCTTAATACCCCATGGCGTTTTCATATCCTATACCATTCCCAATCTTCAGGCAAAGATTAATGAATTAATTGTTCCCTCAAAATATTCTTTTTTTCCTTTTATTTAAATTGTTTTCCCATACCTGCCACCACTCTCCCCCCATCCTCCTCCACCTCATTCCTTCATCCATTCCCCAGAGAGGGCAAGGGCTCCCAAGGTGAGTCAGTTCAGTCAGGTCTGGCATATCCAGTTGTGGTAGACCAAGTGTCTTCCTTCAGAGACATTCTTACCAAACTCTCACAAGACTCCATGCTGACTGAAATACTATTTTGGCCACTGGCTCTCCTGTGGTTAAGAGCCCTTCCTTCCACGCAAAACCCCCTCCTTCTCTCTGCTTGTGAGATCATGTATGAAAGGCCAGTTATGGTCCCACATTTCAGCCATCGCTTCTCCCTGGTCATCCCCATACCCCTTCATTACCTATCTTCGAATTCCTCTATGGAAATTTACCCATAATCATTTGCCTCAGCCCCTCCCAGATCCTCTCCCCTCTCTAATTAATACTGAGGGCAGGGTTCTCTCTTCTCCAGGACACAATTCAACCCCGCTTGCTCCAAAATAGACAGACCCCTTTGGGATAATCCTTACTACCCCAACTGCTGCTATGCTTAAGGGTTTTCCCTCACGGGATCCATCTTTCCCATCTCAAGCCTTTTTTTATACAACCAACTCAAGATAATCTTTTGACCCCAACAGGACTTTTCCCTCTTACGTTTCAGAAGATACCAGATTTGAACAGCCTGCCTCATATATTAGAAGAATGAGGCTTCACACATCTGTCAAGATTCAAGCCCAACCCTATTGAATCATACCCTACTTCTGTCTCATTCTGTTTCTCTCTACTCCCCATCACTAGTGAACTTTACATTTGGAGGTTTGAGGTTCAGGAAACATATGCCCAGCAGTTCAGTCAGATCACTCATGTAGTAGGGTCTGGAGAATATACCCAGGACAAGGCCTGAATAGCCTCTGTGAGGCTGGCAAAGAACAAGACCAGCGGCAGAGCTGGTCACACTTAAAGCACACACTGAGAGGTCTAGGTCTCTGCCATAGGAGGAGGCAAAAGACCTGATCAGATAGCTTTTGCCACCAGGAGGTATCTTTCTTGGTGTGTTTTCGCATCTCTCCAGTGATACACCTTAAAAGCCAGCACTAAGATGTCCGCCTGTGGAGTCAGTGGTCCCCTCTTAAGAGATCTGAGTTTAACTCTGATGTTGAGGTAGCTCTGGGTAAAAAAATGGGTCATGAGAAGTTGCCTTCCCTCAGCGCTCTCAGGATCTAAGTTAGTATACCGTGAGAGTGCATTTGTGAGGCATTTAAAAACTGGGACGGATTCTCCTGTTTACCTTGTACTATCTCTTGCATTTTTTTCAAAATTGACAGACTTGAGAGCAGCTCTACACAGACTTGCCAGTAAGCAGGTCACAAAATTGCCTCTGGCTAAGACCCACCTTGGTGTATTGTAATTTCAGTGGGGGTCAACATATGGGACAGTCTCAGCTCCCAGGAGTGTGCTACAGTTGTCTGATGAACCTAATCTGCATGAGTTATGGCCTGTTCCCAAACCCACCTTAGCTCCAAAGCCCATTTTTTTCTACCTGAGAAAGTTTTGACAGAGGAAATGGGGTATAAACGTTCACTATCCCATCTAAGTCAGCCACTTCCTCCAGAGGAAGAGCTGGATCAGGATTCTTAGGAGTGTAAGAGCAAGTGACCAGTGGGGTAAATGTAGGCACCAGGTTTGGAGTTCCCAGAAAGGAAAAAGTTGGAGGAGTTTCAGGTGAGCGTTGAGATTTGAATGGGGATGGTTCCAGAGAAGAATCTGGCCGTGTGGCTAGAAACAAATAGTGGAAGAACAGAAAGCCAGAAGAGAAAGTTTAGAGCTGAGATATGGAAAGATAGGGGAACTCTTTCCATCCACCCATATGCTTGCAAAAGTTAGTTGCCATAAAATATTGGGGTCCAGCAAGCTGTTGGGCGGCTATTTTGATATATGATCTAAGGAGTACGTCGGCCATTTCTTTGTGCAAAAATGGATAATCTTGGTGATGTCTAGGTAAGGCAAAAAGCTAAGCGGCTTGAAAGTCTCAAGAATGCATCCTAGAGGCGAGGATGGAGAGACATTTTCTGCTGACTCATTCTCTATTATTGAGGCCCAGAGGGGAGGGATTCTACCCCTAAATCTGGGTATCACCCAGCCAACGAGTGGTCCTGGGGGTACAATGCTAGCTACCGCTAAGTATACTTGTCAGCTCCTAGCAATAGGTGTTAGGACACCCTAAACAATGCTAGCCACAACTAGAGTGGGCATAAAAACCATGCTAGCTATCACTAGATGCTCGTCAGCACCTAGGATAGGCATCAGGGCAAAACTGGAACTAACGCTTGCCACCCCTAAAAACTCTAGTTCTCGGGGGCAGGTGTCAAACCCAATGCTAAGTCCCCACAGGCCCTTGTCAGCACCTAGGGTTGGTGTCCCATGCAAGCTACTGATATGAACTCATCAGCACCTAGGGTAGACGTTGGGACAGTGTCTGGGAACAGGATTGAGGATCTGAGCTGGGCTTCAATAACAGGGGAGGCCAGAAATGAGCGTCAGGCGAGAAGGAAAAGCCATAACTAGTGAAGATCGTGGCTGGGGGTGGTCCTCCGCAAGACTAGAGTCCTACCAGAAATAGTTCCTGTTTATGCAGACTGGAAAGGGAAGACTTACCAGTCAAGGCCAGTGATGTTCAAACGAGCTGCAGCGGGGCAGATGGAAGGTGGCCTAGTAGTGAGCCTCGGATCAGGATCTCCTGGCCTATGTGTACCACCTAAGTCCAAGAGAGAGCCTCTCTGAAATGTTGGTTTCACGCATGAGATCAGACAAATGCTACCATAAGCCACACTAGAGTTTATTCGGAGGAGTTGCCAAGCTGGTATGAGGGAGAGAAGCAGAAGAGAAAGAGACACAGACTTTCACGTGGCAGCTCTTTTTAAGAGAGCTGATGGGCACAGATTTACTTAGCCATGCCTAGGGGCATGCCCTCCGTATGCAGTATGTTCTGCCGATACCATGTTGGGTTTACCACGTGACTGCTATGTGCCGGGAATCCTTACAGAACCTGGTGAAGAACACTTTACCAACTCCCATCACCAAGTTTATAACAGCAAGGCATGATAAATGAGCAATCCAAGCAATACCTTTTCTAGCAGCCCTGGGCATAACTGCTGGTATAGCCACCGGAACAGCAGGACTGACTACTTCCCAGCTATTTACCATCGGTTTTCCTCAACATTTGTCCAGGATTTCCGATGGGTAGCTCAGACTATCCTTACCTTTCATGGATAAATCAACTCACTGGCCACTGTAGTACTACAAAATCGTAGAGGATTAGACTTCTTCAACAGCACATCTAAAATATTTCTAAACAGACTTTCAACCAGTTACTACTACAGGATTACCAGTCCCTAGCTATGGAAACAAAGATCTGAATAACCTGGCTATACCCTGAGGATGGAGATCAAGATTGTCCAGGAACCTAGACCCCTCAATTCAGCAGAAAGTGCTCTAATGAAAACTCTGCCCCCTTTTCAACTCCTGGTTGTTTATTACTAAACAAAAAAGGGGGAAATGTGGGGAAAGAGGGCTACCCAAAGAAACCCACCCTGGTCCTGAAACCAGAGCCAGTAAAAGAAACACTATCCCTTAACCCAGGACCAAAGAAACAGGCCCTGACTCTGAAACTAGTACCAAAGGAACACACTCGATCCCTAGAATCAGAGCCAGTGAAAGAAATATGCCCTGACCTTAGAATGAGAGTCAAAAAGCTTAAAAAAGCCAGTGAAAGAAACACAGTTTGACCCTGAAATCAAAGCCATATCTGCCCCTGATGAACAAAACTAACCAATCCTTGAGCAGGAATGAGTATCCCTGGAGAAACTTTGCCCCTAAGAAGGCCTACATAAGCCCCTCTGCTTATCCGGTTGTTAGCTGTTCTTTTCCACCCTAGTAGAGCTAGACACTCTCTTGCACTCCTCCTTCACAAATAAATCTCTTTCTCAAAGGAGTCTTGGGTGAAGATCTTCATTTGCAGGCACAGAGAAGAACTTGCTGAGACGTCCTTTAGGTGAGTGAGCAGAAAAACCTTGAAGAGATGTCCCCCTAGGGGGACCGAACAAGTCAGAACAGAAAAAGTAACAACTTCTCACTGGCGCTGGAGGAGATTGCTACATTTCTGCAGGGGTTTCCACTTTAACGGAGTGAAGCAAAAGAAGTAACATCTTGGGCTTGAGAGAAGAAGCAGAGCTCTGCAGGAAGCCTCTTAAGGGAGGTAGAGCAAAGCTCAGCTGTTGCGGCTCTCCAGGAGAGGAGTTTAATAAAGCTTTCAGGAGACCATCCCTCACTGCTCTCCAGCTTCAGGTACAGCCTGGCTTCCCAAACAATCAGGATACCTTTCTCCCCAAAGCTGAGCTATCCTATTGCAGCTCCAGCCATATCCTGACTTCCAAAACAGTCAGAATACCTCTCACCCCCCTCCCCAGAGTTGTAACACTCACTTACATCTTGAGGATTTTCTAATAAAATACTATAAAAAAGTGATTAGAGTAAGTTAATTTAGAAAGCCTAAAATATACAAATTCAGTAAAAAAAATATTTTTATATAGCAATAATGAGTCATTGGAAAATGAAGTTGAATGACCATTCTACTTACAATAATATTAAAAATCTTAAATACTTTATAAATGTAATATAATATGTCCAACAGTTGTATGCTGAAAAGCACAAGACATTGATCAGAAAGGTTTTTAACCTCAAATAAGGGAACCCGAGGATGTTGTTCCGTGGTAGAGGATTTGACTATTATGTTTATTTGACATAGGCCAGGCTGGCCTCAAATTTATGACTTTCTTGTATCATAAGTCTTAATAATGATGTAGGTGTGCACCACCAAGTCCATTCAAAATTGTTATCCCAAGACCTAGCCAAGGTGGTGAAAACATCCACCATGAAGTCACAGAACAACTAAATTGCAATAAGACTCCAAGGAAAGAAACTGAAGAAACCTCTAGAAGATGGAAAAACTTCCCACTCTCATGGGTTAGAAGAATAAGTATTGTGAAAATGTTCATTCTACCAAAAGTAATTTATAGACTCAGTGCAATCCCAATTAAAATCCCCAAGCCATTCTTCACACACAAAAAAAATCTTAAAATTTCTATGGAAGTGGGCTGGAGAGATGGCTCAGAGGTTAAGATCACTAGCTGCTCTTTCAGAGGTCCTGCGTTCAATTCCCAGAACCCACATGGTGCCTTCTTCTGGCACTCAGGCAGAACACTGTGTACATAATAAATAAATCTTTAAAAAATTATATGGAAGCATAAAAGGCCCTAGAACATCCACACAACCCTAAGCAAAAAGAATTATTATGGAAGCATCCCCATACCTAGTCTCAAGTTATAGTAATGAAAATAATGTGGACCATCACAAAAACAGACCCGTAGATCAGTGGAAATGACTAGAAGGCTCAACTGATAACTCTACACAATTACCATTATCTAATTTTTTACATAAAAAATAACAAAATAACACTGTAGAAAAAGAGACATATTCTCTCAATGGTGTTGAGGAAAATGGATGTCTACATATAGAAGGAAACTAGATCCTTATATTTTCAGGTAAGCCATGAAACTCTGAAATGGCTAGGAGAATAGGTAGGTAGCATGTTACAAGACAGAGGCAGATAAGGTCAGCGACTGACAAATGGGACACCATGAAACTAAAATGATCGTGCGACAAAGAAAATGGTCAATCAAATGAAGAGACAGCCTGCCAGTTAGAAGAAAACGTTAACAGCAAGACATCTAACAAAAATTAGTATCTAGAGTACATAAAGAACTCAAAAATAAAATATAAAAAAATAAGAAAGCAACCAACCAAATCAGATATTAGACTATAGGTCCTAATAGAGAGTTCTCAAAAAACACAAAGATAAGAATTATTTAAAGTGCTTTAGACCATTAGCCATCAGTGAAGTGAAAATTATAAGGACTTCAAGATTTGATTTTACTCCAGATGATGGCTATTATCAAAAAAAAAAAAATCAAAGAACAAGAAATGCTGGGGAAGATGTGGGGAAAGAGGAAGGTTCATTCACTGCTGGTGGGTGTGTAAGTTGGTGGCGCTGTTCTTTAAAATGCTAGAAATTGGGCAGGTGTCCTGGCTCACACCTTTAATTCCAGCACTCAGGAGGCAGAGGCAGGTGGATCTCTGTGAGTTTGCAGTTAGCCTGGTCTACAGAGGGAGTTCCAGACCAGCCAGGGCTTCATAGTGAGACCTGTCTTAACCTAGCAACAATGACAACAACCAACAAAACACAATAGCAACAGCATCAAAGCCAAAACTACTGTATGACTCGGCTGTATCACTCTCAAGCAGATACCTAAAGTACCCTGTCTTACAGCAGAGGTACTCGCTTACTCATTACCATTGCATCATGGCTGCTCTAGTCATAGTAGCTATGACATGGGATCAGTCTAGATGTCCATCAGATAATCAAATGGATAATGAAAGTGTGATACACACACATTCACCACACACACACACATTCACCACACACACATTCACCACACACACACATTTACCACACACACACATTCACTACACACACACATTCACCACACACACACACACACACACACACATTCACCACACACACACATTCACCACACACACACACATTCACCACATACACACATTCACCGCACGCGCGCGCGCACACACACACACACACACACACACACACACACACACACACACGCACATGCTCACAGAGGAGTTTCTCCTGTGAAGAAAAATGAAATTGTGAAATTTGCAAGTAAATAGATAAAATGGGAAAAACTATTCTGAGTGAGGTCACTGGGGCTTAGCAAGGCAGATGTTGGGTGTCCTCTCTTATATGTGATTCCAGCTTCAAAACTTTAGATTGGAATGTTTAACTTGGAGTACTTATAGAAGCTAGGAAATTAGGAAGGGATCTTGGGGTGGGGATACCTTAAGGCAGAAGGGGAGAGTAGGTCATAGGTGGTATGAAAGTAGAAAAAAGGAACACGGGGATGGAGAGATGTCAGCGGGAGTGAGGGTAGGGTGGAGCAGTCAGCAGTGTGAGTGGAGGGGAAAGGGTTAACTAAAATGAAAGATGTATGTCTTAGGTAGGGTTTCTATTGCTTTAACAAAGCACCATGACCAAAGAGCAAGTTCATTACTGTTCATTACTGAAGGAAGTCAGGACAGGAACTCAAACAGGGCAGGATCCCGGAGGTAGGAGCTGAAGCCATGGAGGAGAGCTGCTTACTGGCTTGCTTCCCATGCCTTGCTCAGCCCACCTCCTATAGAACCCAGGGCCACCTGCCCAAACATGGCACTACCTACCAGGGGCCCTCCCCACTGTTCACTAAATGAGAGAATGCCTTACAGCTGGATCTCATGGAGGCATCTCCTCGGCTGAGGCTCCTTCCTCTGGTGACTCCAGCTTGTGTCAAGTTGACACCCAAAACCTGACAGCACAGTGTATGAAAAAGAATTTTTTAGAAGAGTTGGGAAGGAGGTATCCCTTTTACAGCTGGATACGCTGCTCCTACAAACTACGGGTGGTTAAACGAAAAGCCCAGTTTCAGGTAGGGGTACCTCCTAAGGCCTGTTAATTAGGGAGAGTCAACAATACAGTCTTGCCATTTCTCTTGGATGCCCACCAGAACCAGATGATAGGTCCCTATTGCTGAAGGCATCACTTTGAAAAAAAAAAAAAAAGTTGGAATTGAGTTGGAAGCTTCCCTTCTGCTGGCTAGCTTTCCAAGTGCCAAAGAGGCTAACTGTGCAAACCACAGGAAGTAAAAATTTTTGAAAGGAAGAGAATATATAGAAATGACCAAATTGGTAGTATAGGGCTATAATTGCAGCTACTAGTAAAACCAAGACAGAAAGATTGCAAATTCAAAGCCTGCTTGGACTACAGAGTGAGTTCAAGGCCAGCCTAGGCAGCTTAGTAAGACTGTCTCAAAATTAGAGATAGGGGAAAAACTAGCGCGATGGTAGAGGGGTGTTCTAGAATTGTCCCCCATACTGAAAAAGAATCGATACATTGACTAAGGAGAATACAGAAACAAGTTTGTCATCATTGCCAATAAGAGAAATATACATTAAAACCACATAGCAATGCCGCCACATACCTACTAAATTGGCTAAAATTAAAAAGACAATAGCCCTAGTCTGGTGGTACATGCACTCAACACTCAAGAGACCAGCAAGGGGAGGTTAAGCTCCAGGCACCTCGATTCTACAGTAAACTCAAGCCAACTACACAGCACGATCCTGCCATAAACAAACAGGAAAAAAAGCCCACTGTCCCGAAGATGAGAACGACAAGTCTGAAACATTAGTGGTTGAACTGTAGAGGGACATTATATGGGAATTTGGCTGTGTCTTACAAAGTTAAACATGAACTAACATTATGACTCAGAACCATTTCTAGATCTCTATTAAAAAGAGATGACAGCATGTCTACACTGATACCTACACATATACTCTTACAGCATCTCTAGTCCTAATTGTTGAAAGGAGTAATCCCAGTGTCCATCACCTGGTGGGTGAATCAATCAGTTCATTTATACAAAGGAATATGGCTCCTAAAGACAGGATTTACTGATAGTACATCACTGACAGGAGTTTTAAAAAATCTTGAGTGAAATAAAGCATCTATAATGTGTAAAAGTTATACTATAATAATGAAAAGTAAGTAAGAGGTTCTTCTAAGGTTCAGGGTAGGAGGGCAGATTCTAAGGAACAAACATAGAAATATACCCTCTCTTGAAATGGATAGTTACTACGTGGGAACATAAGCTTGTCAAAGCTCACTGAAAAAACCAAACATATTATTGCATACCCATTGTCTCAGAATTTGGGTGCAAAAGGCAAGAAGATCATGAGTTCAAGGCCATTCTCAACTATATATAGATGTTAAGGGCTACCTTGGACTATGCAAGACCTTGTCTCAAAAAACAAAAGTAAAAATAAGTCTTAAAGTTTTAAAAATTCTTATAAATTTTCTAGTTGTGTTTTTGTACTGCGAACTGTAAAAAAAAAGGGGGGGGGGGACTCCTGAGATCCAGCTTTAGATTGTTAAAATGTGTGGTTTTTCTGAAAGTAATCACCCAGAAAAGCAAATAGAGGAGAAATGTCTCGTTAAGTGGAAGCAGCTCCAAAATTTGACTTTTATCACCTGAGTACAGTATTGTTCACAATTTAAATGCACCTATGGCAAGCTTCTTAAGCAAAACCAGGGAGTAAGTAGCAGGAAGATTCCATGGAAAGCATAGAGGCTGTGGGAATCTCACTCGGGGCAGGAGGAAGCCATTAGAGACCCTGATTCTCGATATTGGGAAGAATTCTGGAAAAGGCTGAATTGAAAGAAGAAAGTTCACACATACTCGGGAGCTGCATGTTCAGAGGTCACAGTCAGAGTCTCTAGCTCTGAAAGGTAAATTAGAAAAAGGCACGAAATAAACACTCATGTAGGCAGCTACATTAAAGAATATTTGCAATTTTGAAGAAGAAGGATATGGCTGGGAATATTCTTTAAAGACTTGCTTGTAGAAGCTAGAAAAGCCTGCAGCTCAAATGGAAAGTGATTTAATGAAATGAGGCACATCTGTTCTGTAGCATCCCATCCTCATGACTTACTCAAGAGCTATCCTGTGTCTCTAAACTGCTAGCTTGTCCTTGAATCGGGGCTTTTTCTGGCTCCTAGAGCCCTCCTCCATGTGTTATGTAGACCATAGTAATGAGGCATTAATAGCCTTCTGAAGCATCCTCAATAAAAGGTAGATGGGAGCTGACGGGTGAGTACTCCACACTCTTTCACAGAAGGGGTCAAAACCATGTAGTACCTTGGATCCAAAAGTTCTCCTGTGGATGAACTCTTGTTACCTATTATATTAATCCCTTTTCTGTTGCTGAGATCAATTACCATGACCAAAGCAGCTTATAGAAAGCGGGGCTTAGAGCTCCACATGGATGAGAAGTGTTCATCACCATCCTGGGAAGAGAGCATGGCAGGCTGTAGGCTCAATGGCTGGAACAGCAAGCTGAGAGCTCATATGTTGAGCTGAGAACCCAAAACCCCAGTGACATTTCTCCTAACAAAGCCACACTTCCGAAGCCTCTTCAAATAGCATCACCAACTGGGGACCACGTATTGAAAATCTTGAGACTCCGGGAGCATTGCTCATTCAAACCACATCTACACTGACAGCTTGCTGGATAAAAATATCCTTGATGACTTCCTTCCCTTCTCTCTTCCTTAGTCTTCAGCTCTCATTTCCTGGGACTGTAGCTGAGTTGGGCAGGAATGAAGGTATTCTAGAGAGACTCCGATCCTTAACAATCCCAGTAACAAGAGGGGCAGGGGAGTTTTCTAAAATAGCAAACTCTGAATTTTTTTCATTAGAAAACATAATGTTACATGCCTTGAACCCCAACACTCAGGGGCCAGAAGCAGGTGGAGATCTATATAGGGAGTTCCCTCTTAGGCAGAGTTACCTAGGAAATGCTGTCTTGAGTTGTATTTATTTTCTTTGGGTTTTTGAGACAGGGCTCATGTAGACCAGGCTATCCTGGAACTTGCTGTGTAACTATGGCTGACCTTGAATTCCTAATCCTCCTAGACCCATCTATAATGCTGTGATTGTAGACATGTGTTACTATTTCCAGCTCAAATTTTAGAATTTTCAGAAACAAAAGTACAGTCATAAATAATTTGTTTGATTTTATTTTGCTGATGCTGGAGTTCTGGGACCTTGTGCCTGCTAGGCAAGTACTCCATCATTGGGCCACACTTCCAGCTTTGCTTTGGAAATTAAATTTAAGTCACAAGCCCATCACATGTGAAGCCCTGGCTTTGAACCCCAGCACTGACTGGCCCTTCCCCCCAACAAAAGGCAAGTTTCATATGCTTTATGACATGATAGGAAAGCTTGGTTTAGGACCCAGTTCTGGAGCAGGGCATGGTGGGGAATGCCTTTAAGCCTAGCACTCAAGAGGCAGAGGCAGGTGGATCTCTGTGAGTTTGAGGCCAGCCTGGTCTGCTGGTTTAGAAAGAGAATTCTAGTACAGCCAGGACTGTTATACAGAAAACCCCTGTTTCAAAGAAGAAGAAGAAGGGGAAGAGGAGGAGGAGGAGGAAGAGGAGGAGGAAGATGAGGAAGAGGAAACAACCAACCCCTGGGCTCTAGAACACAGGATATTTAAAACACATCATCAAAGACAACAGATATTTACTCATGAGGTCATGTGACAAGAAGCAGGGTAGATGTAAGTAGAGGGGCTATGGGATCCCAGAGGTCAGGTCTTGCCAGCCACATGTAGAGGTTTAGGTACAAGCCTTTAAGAATGAGCAAAAGAGCCGTTAGCAGAGCTGAAGGGATAATGAATAAGAATTAAGAAAATTGGGGCTGGAGAGATAGCTGTATGGGTAAGAATGAGCTCTCCTCTTGCAGAGGACCTGACTTTGGTCTCCAGCGCTCATATCAGAACCACCTGTGACTCCAGCTCCATGGGATCTGATGCTCTCTTCTTGTCTCCATACATAACCCACACATAAACATATATGTAACTAAAACAAAATAAATTTTAAAAAGAAAGCAAATCAGTGCTTGCCACCCAATCAGAATAAATACAGTTTTGATTGAAGGACGATGGCCTAGAGTATGAATTTAGTGGTCTCAGAACCCTAAGAATTTCTGGTTAGACAATTATATTCATGCGATAACCTTGGAGACCCTACTTCCTATCAGCCTTCCCTCCATGTCCGACACATTCTTGTGCTCTGAGATCATGGCCACCAAACAGCCTTTTGTAGATGACTTATTTCCACGAAGGCTTGCTAGCAGGAAAAATGTACCCACTAGAGGAAGCAAAGATTATGGTACTGCTGCTACTGTGAAGCAGTGAAGAGGTCTTCTTGCTTCTGAGTCCTTATCATGAGTCTGCTTAGCTTGGTGGTCTCCAGCTTTGCTGCACATTATAGTTCTAAGGCTCATCTCTATTAAATGCAAAGAGAAGGGTAACAGATTGCTGAAGCCACTCTAGAGCTCCTAGGTGTATGTATGTATATATATATATATTTATATACCTCTTGCCAACTGTCTTCAGTCACACCCGGCAATCACCCTTCTCTTGCCATAGTAGATGTTGGTTTGTTTATTTAATAGTGTTTTGATACAGGTTTGATCAGGCTGGCATGGACTCAGAGATTCCCTTGCTTTTGCATCCAGAGTACTGGAACTACAGGTGTGCACCACCATTCCTGATCCACAATGATGGCTTATAGCAGGGGCATCAGTTGCAATACAAGCTTCCTTTTTTTGCTTCCTTCTCCCCTCCCCGTTGTTTTTTGTTGTTGTTGTTGTTTTGTTTTTTGTTTTTGTTTTTTTTTTTTCTAGATAGCTAATTGTGAGCCAGGCCTAGTGGCACAGGCCTGTAATCTCAGCTACTCCACAGTGTTTCTTCGAGGCAGGTTTTCTCTGTGTAACCCTGGCTGTCCTGGAACTCACTCTGTAGACCCGGCTGGCCTCGAACTCCAGGTTTTTATTTTTATTCATACAGTTCAGTAGTAAGGCACTTGTCCAGCATACACTGAGGAGATAGGTTTGCTCCTCAGCACTGCAAAAACCAACTCATGATCTCCCTGCCTCCCAAGGGCTGCAATTACAGGCATATAACACAGATTAATCAAGCCTTTGGCAAGACATGGTTTGATACCACTGAAGCCATACACCATGTTTTTAAAGATCTTCCAGAGGCTTCAACATACAACAAACCCTTGGAATCACCATTGTCTTTGCCTAGACAGTGCTCAGTGTAGTCTTGGAAGAGTTGGTTGCTCCTGCTCAGTCTAGACACAGTTGTTTAAAGATGTGATTGTCCTCTTAACCTGAAATTGCTGTTTTGATAACTTTATCCTATCCTGAAAATGGAACTTTGCAACTTGGAGTATTGGGGTGGATGGGTGGAAGTTTGTGTATGGCTCATTTCTGCTCTTTTGATGAAAGGTAACTTGTCTGGGCATGGTGGTGCTTACCTGTAATTGCAACAGTTAGGAGGCAGAGGCAGGAAGATCAAGGAGTTCATACAGGGAGTTCAAGGTTAGCCTAAAATACACAAGACCCTGTCTCAAAACAGTAGCCAACCAACCAGTTCCCTATTCCAAAAATCCATCCAATGTCTTGCATTGGATTCCAAGCTGAAAAATAGATCTACAGGACATTTCTTGCATTACATCATGAACGTCTCTCTTTTATTGTCACCTCTAATATTCATGAGCTACATTTTGTTTATTTAGATTTTAGGCTGGCTGTGGAGGACCACAGGTATAATCTCAGTACTTGGGAAGTTGACTCAAGAGAATCTTGAGTTCAAAGTCAGCATAGGCCACATAGCAAGAACTAGTTAAAAGAAATTAAAATGATTTAAGAAGTCAAAATAATAACAGACACCTACAAAGATTAAGCATGAAGGAAAGTTTTTAATAATTTCTTGTTGTTAATATCACTGTTGTAGTTTTACAGTGCTGGATATCAAGCCCAGGGCCTTACGTCCACTAGGCAAGCACTCTACTTCAGAGACGCATCCTCACCCCATTATGAGGATTTTAGAGTATATTTTAAAACTAATTTTTACATCTAACTTCAATTTGTATGTTTCTGTTTGTGCATGTATGTAAAGGATGGCATAGAATATCTTTCTTAATCACTATCTTGTGTTTTTGAGACAGGACTTTTCACTGACCCAACAGCTCCCCACTGGCTAGCCAGGCAGGCTGGCCAGTGTGCTTCCAGAATCCACCTGTCTCTCTCCAGTACATGCTAGGGTTACCACTGCACCTACTTTTATGGAAATTCTGAGGATCCAAACTGAGTTCCTCAGGCTTGCATGGCAGGAACTTTACCAACTAGGCTACCTCCTCAGTTCCAAACTCATTTTAAAACACATCATGGTAGTGCATAGCTGTAATCTTAGCACTTCAGAGACGAAGTCAGGAGGATTGGGAGTTCAAAGCCAACCTTGGCCACATGGAGAGATTGTGGTCAGCCTGGGCAAAAACAGGACAAAGCAAACAAAAGTTCTTTATCTAAAAATATTTATCTCTGACTTGCCTAAGAAGAAAATGTAGCAGCTTGGCTGATTCACACAGGGTCAAGTCCGGGCTAAGGGG
Source organism: Phyllotis vaccarum (assembly GCA_033318265.1). NCBI lineage: Eukaryota > Metazoa > Chordata > Mammalia > Rodentia > Cricetidae > Phyllotis > Phyllotis vaccarum. The sequence continues at coordinate 4,345,954 of JARWLC010000003.1, forward strand.
TTTGGTCTTGGGGTTTGGAACAGGGCTAAAAGGTAGGGAGAGGTAGGGTGAGGTCAAAGTCCTCAGAGATGGGCAGAGGGAATTGTCCTGGGGACTTTGAGGCCATGTACCTTAGGTAGATGAAGGCTTAGCTGTGGTTGCAAAGAAGGCCCAGGCAGCAATGAACTCAGCCTTGTTTGGTCTTTCACAGTGCCCAGCCCGCTGCGACAAACAGCCTCGGTCTTTGCTGTCTCTGTCCTTACCTCCCAATGTGCTGTAGTCCCATCTCTGCCTCCCTCCCTCTTTCTCCTGCTAATCACAAGTTCTTCCTTGGACCTCTGTGGCTTTTCTTCTAGAGCCTGCTTGTATCTGACCCCAGACACCCTCTTCGTCTTGCAGTACTGCCAAATGCCTTAAAGGTATGCAGCCTTGCTAACACACCAGAGTCTCTAGCTTCCAGCTTTATTCTGGTAGTGACAGCTTTAGGTTCCTGTCACAGACTGATAAGACAGGAAGATAGATAAGAAATGAATGAGGGGGATGGAAAGAAGTATTTATAATTGACTAAGATAAAAGCATGGCTCCCCCCAAACCCAACACCCTAAACACACCCAAGAGCCAGGGAGAGGGGGAGAGCTGGGGGAAACGGCCAGTGAATGAGGGAAAGTGAGGAAGGGAGCGACCTATGTTGAGTCAGACACTGATGCTACTTAGTCATCTCCGTATTGTGTTTCTTTTTACCACACAGACAAGGAAACCAAGTTCAAAGATGTCATTCACCCAAGGTCACATGGCTAGAAAAACTGGCAGAGCGTGTGTTTCCAGTCAATGTTGTGTGTTCACAGGGTAAATCTTTTAAGAGAAGAGAGAGAATTAGAGAACCTGATATCAGGGAAAGCCTCATGAGTGATCTCTGTATACAACTTGGGAGATAGAAAGGTAGTCTGGACGTAATGGAAGTATGAGCCTGAAAGGGTTGGGGTAGCAAGGTCACAGGTGTTCCTACCTGGCCACCAATGAGGGTTTTGAGCAAAAGTGCTAATATTTCACATACCTGATAAGGAAGGCTTCAAGACTTCAAAGTGAAAGCACTTTCTGGATTTCTTCCCCTTAACCCCATTTTAGCTTTGTTTCCTGACTAACTGTATTGCTCAGTAGAAAGGAGAGAGAGGTATGATGGGAGCTGGCCTGTACCAGCTCTGTCACCCATCATCTGTATGAGTTTTCTTAAGGCTCCTGAACCTACTTCTTTATTTGCAGAATGGATGTACAGGGGATGTATTGCTCGGAATAACTGGTGTTGATAACTCTCTTTGCTGTCCTTTAATTCCCCTGGCCCTGGGCCCATGCTATACAAGGAAGCTGCAGACAACTCATGAGGAGAGGCAGTTCTTAGAAGAAAGGGAAGATCATCTCCCACTTCCTGCATATTATATTCCTGCTTATGCATTCTGATGTCCTGCTTGCTTTTTTCAGCTCTAAGTGCTATCCTGCTGACTCACTTCCGACTTCTCGTCCATCATGCTCAGCTCCTGAAAGTGGAATAGGATGGGAAGGGCTGGAAACTGTACCGTCTGTGAGGTGTTTAAGGGGACAGGCACTCTATGTGGCTCGAATGCTGGGGATATGAGCTGAGCCAAGCCCAGAGACTATTTCTCCACTGACTTGTGATGCTTGACCTTGGATTGTAATGCTAATAATAACCATCCCACTTACTGTCACTGATGAGGAGCCAACAGGCCCCGGGCTACATACTTTCTGTGAGTTGCCTCTTTGACCGTCACAGCTGAAGAAGTCAGGGATCCTCTCTATTCAGACAAACACATTCACTCTACATAGGCTAAGAAACTTGACAAGGCAGGTCAAATAACTCGTAAGGGAGACAAGACAAAGTTTCAAATCTGTGTCTAGATCTATGCTGTCTAATGCAGATGTAGCCACAAGTGGCTAATGAGCCCTTGGAAGATAACTAATGTTTGAAAGATGACTTGAATGACTGAAGAAAACAGTGTCCCTATGTAGCCTGACTGACTGTTCAGTGGCTTTCCTGTCTCAGCTCTCTGAACACCTAGGTTTACAAACCTGTGTCACCTGAAAGTGAACTTTTAATTCAACTGAGGGGTGCTATATGTGAGTGGAAATGCATACAGATTCCAAAGACTTTATATCATATGTGTATGTGTCTCTTTTCAAATATTTATTACATGTTAAAGTTACAGTATTTTGAGTATATTAGGTTAAGTAACACCTATATGGATAATTCTACGTGATCCTTTTAGCTTGTTAAATTTGCTTTATTTTATTTGTTTATTTTTGAGAGAGGATCTCATTTGGAGCTCAGGCTGGCCTTGAACTTGTTTGTGGCAATTCTTCTGACTTAGCCTCCAGAATGCCAGGGTTATGGGAATTAGTTACCATGCTTCAATAGACATTCCAAGATATATTTAAAAAGTAGAAATCAAAGCTAGAATGATTTCTTGGAGTTTGTTGTTGTTTGTTGCTTTTAGGACAAGAGTCTCATCATGTCAGGGTATCAGGGAACTCACAATCCTTCTGCCTTAGCTTCTTGAGTGTCGGCACAACTGAAGCTCACCCCAGTACCCCATCAGGAGTTGTACTGATTCAGGAGTCTAATGAATCCACTTGTATAGCACCCGGAGTGTGTTCACTTTGGGTGGAAAGTCTCATTCTAAACAAATGTACAGCTCTTTAATGAGCTTCCAGTGCCCCAGTGAAGTCCCAAACATTGCTGTACCAGGTGCGGAAAGTCAAATTTGAGAAGACTCAGTCGCTTTCCTTGGGGTCCAGTGCCCTTCCAACCTCAGGGCAGCATCACTGGAAGGCCTTGTTAACCAGATTCCAGTTCTTCCTTCCCATCCAAGTTCTAACTCAATAGATTTTGGACAGAATCAGAGAACTTGAGTGCTGAAGACACATCTCAGAAACTACACTTTAAAGGAGACTGTTGTACATGGAACATTGGGAAGGTGTCCGAAGCATTACTTGAGAGTGAGGGCCGAACAGAGTTGATGAATATTGAACTTTTGTTCCTTGCTAAACACTTTTCAATATGTCACCTCACCTCATCCTCACATCATCTTAATGAAGCACATACCATTATTTTTAGTGGAGGTGGCTGAGACGGAGAAAGGTTAGTTAAATGAAACCAGAAACATGGAGCTGGTAGATGACAGTCTTCGGGTTTGTACTGACTCTTCCTGACCTGAGTAGCTCACACAGATCTCCAGTGTCCGATGAACAGAGGTGTAGGACATTGAGTGAGACAGACAAGCTCTCTGTTCCAGTCAAACTCAATAAGCAATTAGAATGAGTTCTCAATGCTATGGGGGGGGGGGAGGCAGTGCCATGCAGATCTATAACAGAGTCATAGTCCAGATGAGGGGTAGTAAAAAGCTTTCCAAATGGAAATGTGACATTCCCAGGAAGGCTGAAGGGTGAACTAGAGGAGTGGAGCCTGGGTAAGAAGATCTTTAAAGCTGAGAAAAATAAACAATGAAATATTAGGAACATCAAAGTATATGAGGAGCTGAAATTTAGACTGTAGAGAGGGTGGAAGTGAGAGGAAGGCCCTGAAGCAGACAGGAATCAGCTCATGCCAGACTGTTTATGCTTATTGACTTTATTCAAGGCTAGATGCGTGGTCAGACTTGTACACTATTTCTCCGCTAACCACAGGGAATGATTCCGAGAATCCTAAGTGACTGAAACCATGAATAGTACCAGATCCTACAGAGATCCCTTTTCATGTACATACATGTATTTAATATATAATTTAATATATAAATATTTCATTTATAAATTAAGTACAATAAAATGAAACAACAATAATTATAAACTAGAACAGTGGGACATCCATTAGCTTTAATTCTTGGGGTCAGAAATGTTACAGATTTGGGATTTTTGTTGTTAGGATTTTGATACATTTACACATATATTGATATGTTTGGACTGGGACCAATTCTAAAATCAACATTCATTTATGTTTCATATAAACTTTAAATGTGTAGCCTTAAAGTGACTTCAAGAATGAAGGTAATATTTCAGTGCATTTTGACTGTGATCTGTCACAGGAAATCAGAGATGAAATTTTCATGACAGTGTCATGTTAGCCCTTGAAAAGTTCTAGATTAGGCAAACTTCCAGTTCTGGATTTTCAATTTAAGGCTGCTCAGGTTGTATTCTGTGTACTGTAATACAAATGGTTTGAATGTGGCTCTACTTCCAAAACAACTGTTCTCGGTGTTTCTTGTGATGAATTGAAATAATCCAATGCCTATATGATCAGATGAAGTGAGGAGAAATGATTTATGTGTTTGAAATGGTAGAGTACCACCTAACACTCCTGCAACAGAAGCCCTGTGATACTATGGGAACTATCTGATGAATGAAAAGGATGAATCAGGATTTCATCCCAGTACTCAGAATGGTGCACCTTTCAAGATGTGTTTATTTCTGGAATCTTCTATTAAATGCTTTTGAATTACAGTTGATTATGGATAACTGAAATAATAGAAGACAAAACCTCAGATAAAAGTAGATTACTTAATCTCTTTCCTTATTTATTTGTTTGTAAATTTTTTATCAAGAGAAACTATTTATCACACACATTTACATTTGTTTGTTTGTTTTAGACAGACTCTTTCTATGTCCTAAAACTCTTTGTAGACCAGGCTGGTCTTGAACTCACAGAGATCTATAGCCTCTGTCTCCCAACTGCTGGAATTAAAGGCATGTGTCACTATGCTACCTTATTCATGATTAATAGTTCAGAAACATAGATTAGTAACAAACTTGTGTGGAACTCAACCCAAAGCAATTCCTCACACTTTAAAATCACATTGAACTCTGAAATATCCCATCCTTCATCTCTCTGAAATCTTTCATGAATCATGGTTTTCTTGAAATCTCTGCCTTCTTTATTGGTTTAGTCAGAAAATTTATAGGCAGCACTAACATCTTTTTACAGATGATGGGAGCTGAAAAGTTTATGTGTTCTCAACAACCATTAGTTTAAAGAAGAGCTGTGGGCAGGGAGATGCATTGAATGTGCTGCTGGTATTAAGTTCAAATAAAGCTGTGGTTTATCAGAAGGAGAAATGTTCAGAGTGTTTAAGACTTTCTTCTTATTTATTCATTCATTCATTCACTCACTCGTTTGTTTGTTTGTTTGTTTGTTTATTTATTTATTTATTTATTTGATGTATGCACGCTCTATCTGCATATACACCTGCATGTACAGAAGAGGACATCAGGTTCCACTATAGAGGGTTGTGAGCCACCATGTGGTTGCTGGGAACTGAACTCAGGTCCTCTGGAAGGGCAGTAGGTGCCATCCATCCAGGCCCAAGACTACTTTCTTGATAGGAAAGGGAGACTAAAGATGGCCTCCAGGGCTTTGGTACAGTTTTACTAAGAATAACAGTTGTTAGCCTAGTATTTAAGAGTAAATTGAGGCTAGATGAAATAATATAGAAGAATGATGTTCTTCTAGTAAAATGTCAACGGCTAGGACTTACTTGACCAGAAACCTTTGGAAGAATATTATTGTTTTGGGCTTTAACTTTCTTTTTCCTGGATTTTAAATTGTATACATTTTTGCAGTCTGTTAAGAGGGCACGCTGAAAATAAACCCTCTTTTTGGTCAAAATCAAGGTTAACTGACGAGTGTACTTAGTTTCTTCTTATTAAGTACCTTGAATCTTGAGTTTCTGAAGCTCAACATGCCTTTTTGCTCCTTCTATTTTTTTTCCGTATCTTTGGCCTTAGAGTTGTAGATGGCTCCTATCAATGGACCAGTTATAATTTGGACTCCGCCTTCTTCGCATAAGTCCCACCCACATCAAACCACACCCCTTTCCATTGGCCCCGCCCCTGAAGATGTCGTCTCCGATATGACAGCAAATCCCCACAATCCTGCCCAATGGGACATGTGAAAGGCGGGACCTATGTCGATCTTTTTTCCCCATTTGTCGAAATATATGTCTATCTGTACTCAGTTCCATCCCACTTGGTCTTCGACCCAAGGATTGGTTTCCCTGTTCTTTGTTCCTGGCTCATGATTGGTTTTTTCATTCCGCCCCTCTCTTCTAGATCTTGCAGGCGGGATTAGCACGCAGCTTCCTGCTCTTGCCAAAAAAAAAAAAAGAAAAAGAAAAAGAAAAGAGGAGAGAGGCGAAAGAAAAAAAAAAAAAGTCATGAAGATCTTTGGTTTTAACTGGCTTTCAGACTTGTCGATCAGACCAAAATTTGCTTTTTGATTGGTCTTCCTGTCTGCCCATCCCGAATCGGGGGTGGGATTTCCCCAGGAGACCCACACCTGGTTGCCACTGGTCGAACAGTGCGCCTGTCTGAAGCTTCCGGCCAGGGATTGGAGGCGGACGCGGACAGGTGGGCGTGGATTGGCTAGGGCAGCCGGTCAATGTGAGGCGGGGGCGGGGCCTCGGCGGCTGGTTGCGCGTGTCCGCTGCTGGCTCCGCTCTATCCGGCTTTGCTAGGGGAGGTGAGTCCGGCCGCGGCGGCACCGGCGGCTGAGAAGGCGGCGGCTGAAGAGAAAGCGGCCACGGCGGCTGTGGAGAAAGCGACCGTGGGCACAGAAGCCGGGTGGGGGGGAGGGGGGGAGACGGAGCAGCCTTGAGCCCTGCAGGGGCCGTCGCGCGGGGGACCCACCCGCTCTCCCCCCCAACCCTCCTTAGCAGAAGCAGCCGGCGGCGGCGGGGGCAGGAGTCAGCCTGCTTCCGACCGTCCCCCGCCCGCTTCCCGGGGCTCCTATTCTTTGGCCCCGGGACCCTAACCTCCTCCCGGGGCGGTTCCCTGTGTCTGGGCGTCCGAGTGCTGCCCACCGCTCTTTCATTCCCTGCCTGCACCTCCTTCCCTTCACTTTTGCCGGGGTTCTCTCTCTCTCTTCTGTCCTGCCTGTCGCCTCCTCGCCTCACTCTCTTCTTCCATCCTCCTTCCCTGGCTCATTCTGCCCAGTAAAGTTTGGTACGCGCCCCCCCCCCCCCAACCAATCAGGTCAACGAAACTAGGAGTAAGGGGAGATGTAGGAAGGCCTGAGAATTCGAGGGGGGGGGAACTGGAAGCTGGTTTCCCTGGCAATTTCCCCTCATCTTTTTGATTTAGAGTGGTTGGGATTTTTAAAATTGTGTTTTTGAGGAGGTGGGAGGTGTTTAGAAAAGGATGTGGGAATGGAAGGGGTAACCCTCTTACAAGATTCCAAGGGTGGTGTGTTACCAGATCCTTTTCGTGTGTGGAGTTCAGGAGGTCGGGAGGTTTGGCCTTTATTCCCACATTCAAAGTTGGAACCTCCCCCCCATTGAGAATGGAGTTTTAGTATCCACTTGTGGCAGGAATCCTGGGGGGAAGGGGCCCTTTTTCCTTTTTCTTTTCCTTTTCCCCCCTTATTTTATGTTATTAACTTTTATTTTGTCAACCCACATCCTTCCACACACTCTTACCCCAAAATCAAACACCCAAGATCCTCTAACTTCTCTGGATTGACTGATGAAGACTTAAAGCCAGTTACTCTCCATGTTTTTTGAGGTGGAGTGAGTGGTTTTCTTCATATTTTTAAATGGCCAAATGACAGCTTGACCCAGTTTGCTTTCCAATCAAAGGGCATTTTATTTTTATTTTTGAATGTCTCTTTGTGGCGCAAGAGCCAACGCAAAAATGATGGCGGCTTATAATGGCGGTACATCTGCAGCAGCAGCAGGTCACCACCACCACCATCATCACCACCTTCCACACCTTCCTCCTCCTCACCTTCACCACCACCACCACCCTCAACACCACCTTCATCCGGGGTCGGCTGCTGCTGTACACCCAGTACAGCAGCATACGTCTTCGGCAGCTGCGGCAGCCGCCGCGGCAGCTGCAGCCGCAGCCATGTTAAACCCTGGGCAACAACAGCCGTATTTCCCATCACCGGCACCGGGTCAGGCTCCTGGACCAGCTGCAGCGGCCCCAGCTCAGGTACAGGCTGCTGCAGCTGCTACAGTTAAGGCGCACCATCATCAACACTCGCATCATCCGCAACAGCAGCTGGACATTGAGCCCGATAGACCTATTGGATATGGAGCCTTTGGTGTTGTCTGGTGAGTATCATAAACACAGCTCCACGTGGTTCTCAACTGGCCAGTCCATGATTCATGGTTTACTTCATCTTGACCCACGTAGAGGAAGCTTCTCAACCCAACTTGAGGAACCACCCTCATCGGTGAGGAGGCCTGTTGGATTGGCCCTCCTCTAAGCCTGTGTTTTTTGAGTCATGACAAACGGTAGTGGAGTACTTGCTCCTGAGTGACACAAGTTTGCAGACTATCAAACTTGCCTCTTAAGAACCTCCTTGAGCTACTAGATCAGTAGGTGAATGGGTTAAATACTCCTACAAAGACCTTGGTCATCTCAAGTGTGCTAGTTTTGATTCACTGCTCAACAACTGACTCCCCAAACTTGACTTCTTTATAATAGCCCCCAGGAGAGTATACTTGGTATAATCAGCTTTCTTGCCCACTATGTTTTTTCATACCTTATTTTCTGATCTTGGCCTTTGGAAGAAAAGTAGGTTTCATTGTTGAACCAGTTAAAATTCATTGCTGGAGTGGTTCATTTGAAACGGTAAAGCTAAAGTTGGGAAGCATGTAGCTTAGCCTTCTGATAAGAATGCATTAAATATAGCATCACACACAAGTAACACAAATGAGGTTAGTAGACTGGAGCTGTGCAGTGGCCCACATTTGTTGTAATATAGTGGCACTGACTCAGGGTGCCTTTATTCCTTGGCCAGTTGTTCTGATAGGAAGTGAACCTTTAACAAATAAAGCTGTGTTACTTTTGCTAGTGGTCAGATATGTTTAAAAGTCTAAAGCTCTGTTAGATGCAACATCTCTGTGTATTTGCCCTTCTTAGGAAGACCGGTGAAACATGGAATGAACTGAGGGTGGGTTTTTTTTTTTTCCTTCCAAGGATTAAGAATTTCAGTAGAGAGGGGTGATTTTATATTTCCAGTGCATATAAACATAGATTCTTTAATGTCCAGTGAAGTCCCTAACACACAAAAAAAGAACTCTCTGAAACTAGCCTGCAAATAATTCCTTTTTCATCTTTGTTTTTAAGGCTAAAGTTCAGCGAGGTATCATTTGCATAATAGCTATTTTCATATTTCAGAATGTATAGAGTTGGCACCAAAGTAAGCTGATTCTTAATTCTTCTTTAAAAATGGAGATAACAGAGTTGAGTTTTTCTCAGCTAGCCTGCATTTGTGCTTCTCCAGGGACTGTGGGATCTCTAGTGGAAAAGACCGAAGGCCGTAATGGTTCCTTTTCAGTCACTCTGTTCAGGGACCTGCCTGTTCCCGCTTTCCTCTTTCTCTTCCATAGCGCCCTCCCCAGGGACCTCACTACGAACTTCCATTCCTTGCCTAACCCTTGAGGACTTCCAAACTCTGGGGGATAGGAGGAGAGCAGGAGAAAACTGGTTCCTTGCTTGTCATCATTTTGCAAACTTTGAGTGTCCGGAGTTTTTAGATGTGGTTGTGTCTGCGCTTAAAATGAGGCATACGAAAAGGGGAGTAGTGTTGAGTATTTATGAGTATTAGAGGGGTGTTCACTACCTTCCTGTCAAAGGCCGTGTGACTTGTAGAGGTTTTAACTTGAGGTTTGGAGCAAGAGTTAAATAAATAAATAAAAGGGAGTGCCCTAGTGTCTCATCTGGCAAAAGTTGTGGTAGTGGGTGTTAGGAATCACTCACATCTGAAAATCCACAAGTGCTTGGCGGCAACCCATTCTAGAGATTGGTAGACTGTCCCTTGCACCATGAACTTGACATCCCTCTGACACCATCTTCTGGGGTTTTGTGTTTGCCTTACCTTAACTGAATACACTGTAACTTCCACGGTCAGAACTATATTTTTAACCAAAGTACTCTTTTGTAACTTTTGAAGACAAAGTCTCAATACTGGCCTCAAACTCTATAGACAGATTGGCCTCAAGGTTGGTGTGATGCCCCTACTCCTGAATGCTGGGATTGCAGACGTGCCAGACTATGGCTAATCCAGAACAGTGGTTCTCAGCCTTGCTAATGCTCAGGCTCTTGCTACAGTTTCTCATGTTGTGGTGACCCCCAACCATAAAATTAGCTTTGTTGCTACTTTATAACTAATTTGCTACTGTTGTGAACCTTAATGTAAATACCTGTTTTCCAATGGTTTTAGGCTCCTCTCACAGTGCTATGACATCTTACTGCTTTTCTGATGTACTGACTTCTTTGTTGGCTGATTGATTATCTACTGACTTCTTTGTTTTGGTGTAAACAATAGGCATTTATTTCTCTCAGTTCTGGAGTCTGGAAATCCAAGATAGGTGACAGCGGTTTTGGGTTCTTCTAAGGCTTCTCTCCTTGATTTGCCCATGGTTACCATCTTGCTGTGTCCTGGAATGCTCTACTTTTTTTTTTTTTTAAATCCAAATGGTTTTCTTGATCAGTCTTCATTTCACAATCAGGTTTTGCTAGTTCTTGCTGGAATGTTTTTTATCAGCTGTTTTAGGTGAAATACAATTTAGTTTGAAAAAGGGGAAGAGTACCAGGTGTGTGTTTTTAATATGCAAATGCATTTCTATTTTTATATTTACATATTGATGACTTGCTGTCTGAATTGCTTATTTGGAATTTAACTGCTGTGTGACCTAAGATTGCTAAAACTAGAGATTTGATAACCAAACCAGAATGATTGACAGCAGTGTGCTGAAATTCCTGGTATTGGGGAGGGTTTTCACCATTGAACCTACTAAAACAGGCTTTTTTTTTGTAACTTAAAAAGTTTTGTGGGATTTTTTTTTTTTTGAACCTGAAACAATTATTTTCTAAAGTAATTAAACAGAGCATAAGAATATTCTTCTAGTGATACATCATTTAAATCAATAGTCCATATGTAATTATCTGGGTATCATAAGATTCCCTTAAATTCAAACAATTATTTTTTTGAATATTTTTCTGGCATAGCTTATGACAGGAAATTATATCTGCCCCCATTTCTTTTTATGAACATACATCTTGGAGTACTAGCTAATGGCCACAAAGGTGAATGTAATTTTTAGGGATACTAGTCTTCAGTGCAGCCAGGGAGAAATATTAATAGAAGTGGTGCAGTATTTTACCATTAAGATTTATTACTGAACAATTAATTTGGTGTATCTTCTCTTTCTGCTGAATTTTACTAGTAGAATAATGTACCAGTTTTGGACAGTTGTGTAAAAATAATGAGTTGCCCATTAGTTTGCTGGTGAAGATGGTGCTTTGACTGTTCAGTTAAGGTTTCATTAACAACTGTGTTTTCTCTCAAAGTAAGAGTTCCAACTGGTAATGTTATCAGGGGTAGTAGCTTGAGACACATTCATTGCCAATGATAGCTGTTGTTCATTGGCTCTTAAAACATCATATATAAATCAGCCTGCATTATCAGATGTCAGGACTTCTCTGTGTCCATACCGGCATTTCATAATACAGAAACAAAACACTGATACTAATTTCTGTCACTTGGTGCAGACAATATAAATGTATCCCTTTGTCTGTAGTTCACCTTTGCTAGAGAAAAGTACTGTGTTTTAAAAATGTGACAACTTTGGGACAAAGTGCTTCAGGGTCTTAGGAAGTATATAGTTTAAAGAATTGTTGTAAACTGACCACAGAAGAGTAGTCTGAGGGCTGCTAAACCCCGGGCGGTTTTGACACTGTCAACATGAAATAGAGATTGGATTAATGCTATATGCTTCCTTGATAAAAGTGAGTCCAAGAAAAGCCTCCACTTTATAAAATTAATGCTTTAGCTTTTGACTTGTCTGATTAATTAAAAGATCAAAGATCCTTGGAGTCATCTAGTCTCTTGTCTTTGTACTTCAAATAAAGTTGGGAAGCTTTAGCAAGTTACTTTTATCTGTATTTCAGAACTTGAGCATCACTGTGGTGACACTTAGTGACTTATCACTAAGCTTTGTGATCTTGATAATTTACTCTTCCAGTCCCTCATCTGTGAAATGGGGATTATAGTGCTTATGTCGGTACTAGGGTTAAATGAGGTGATCCTCATAAACCGATATATCTAGTACTCAGCAAGACCTCAGTGGGTGCTATTGTAGTTATTGCTGGTAAAAAAAAAAAAAAAAAAAGGACAAAGTGCTTTTGTTAAGGTGCAGGAAGAATCTTCCTAGGTTGTCAGATGACATCAACATGTAAATTATTTTAGGAGGCGTGACTTTATAACCACCATAGAGTGTGTCCCCCTCAGTTACATTCATGCTGACGAGACAAAGAAGATTGAACTCAGAGCCAAGGAGAAGATTCTCCTGTGCTACCTCAATCAAACAACAAGAAGACAGGGCTAGTATGAGTATAGTTTAACAAGTGTGTGCCGTCATAGAAACTATTGTGGGTTTACATGCTGGGACGTACAGATGAAGGATGTCATCATTGTCTAAGTTGCTTTAGCGGAAATTCACTTGTGTTCAGATGAAAAGTAAATTTCCTGTGAGGTGGGGGAGATGTGTGTGATTAAATGAAACATTATTTGGTGTAAACTTTCATGCGTGGCGGAGAGTTCTACTAACTTGTTCATCTTGTGAAAATAAGAGGTGTGTTTTCTGTGGTCTTCTTCCTCTCTAAATAAGAAATTAGATGTTGGGGGAAAAAATGGGGAATGCTTTTGGGATGTTTGGGCAAAACCCTGGATTTAGTTACTTCAGAAAGCGTAGTACACTAAGTGTATTTTGCTATTAACTGTTACCCAGGTTAAGAATCTGTAGTGAAAAAGCTTTGAAGAAGCAGAGCCTGCACGCACCATAAAAAGGAAATGGTTGCTCTTGTAGACATAACAAAGCATCCCTGTTAAACTAGCATTGTAGACATCTATATTGTTAATTTTAGCTACAAATAAACATGTCTTTAGAAATTACAGGTTCTTGATCATAAACAAAGAAGATTTAGCAGGTAAAAGTTACACAGTCTAATATTATTCTATCTGTTTCTTGGTGATTGAGAACCTGTAGTCTGTAACATTCAAAATGATTTTAGATTTCAACTCTGAATGTTACCCATATTATGTTTAAAAAACCTCACAGTATAACAAAGAGTAAAATTGTTTTATTGCTGGAGATTAATTTCATGATATTCTGCTGAACATCAACTTAGAAAGAAGGATTTTTGTTGTTGTTTCTTTCCCCCTTTCTAGACAGGGTTTCTCTGTGTAGACCAGGCTGCCTTGAGCTCACTCTGTAGACCAGACTGGCCTCTACTTCCTGAGTGCTGGGATTAAAGGGGAGTGGGGGAAAAAAGTACATTAAAAAAACATCTTTCAGACTAGCTAAAACAACAGTATCTCTTAAATTAAATGACTTCCTAGGCATCAGTCAGTTTGGGGGCTGATGTAGTCTCCCTTTTATTTGCTATACCAGAGGAAAATATTTGTTAAATGCACTAACTGGATATATGTGTGAATGTAGATTTCAGGTTTTTTTCCCCTGCAAAGCATGACATCTGAAGATCAGAGTTATTCTTTGATGTAAAATGACCTCTACTACCATACTGGAATGTTTAGCTTTATGACGTGGAATTGTCTGCACTTTTTCTTGACTTAATGTACTATAATCGAGTGGCTGTTTTATTATTGTTTTAAAACATTTTTTAAAAATCCAATTTATAGCAGGGTGGTAGTTGCACATGCCTTTATTCCCAGCACTCAGGAGGCAGAGCCAGGTGAATCTCTGAGTTTGAGGCCAGCCTGGTCTGCAGAGTGAGTTCCAGGATAGTCAACATACACAGAGAAACGCTGTCTCGAAAAACTGAAAAGGAAAAAAAAATCAGATTTATTGATATATTAGCAATTCAAGGATCAACTTCATATATTGTATGTTGCCTTAATATGCTGATTTACTTTATTTGATGAAAATTGTCAAGGCCAAAGTAATTTCTTCCATTTGTCAATTAACCAGTAAGCGGGATGAAGCTGCTTGGTAGATTGTGTTTGAGTTGGAGTTTTGTGCATCCATACTACTCAAGTGAATTATTTGTTAACTGGGTTATTTAGTGCACATCAACAATGATTTCCTAACCAAAATAGCTTGTCGCTTTGATCCTGTTGTTGCTTGAGGGTAACAGAGAGTGCCTGAGGCATCAGTTATAGTGTACTCAGTGAGCATGTGACAAGCCATGATAGATTTCGTTGGTAGTTCAGTGGTGCTTAGGCAAGAAATAGCAAAAATCCTAGTGCTCTGAAACTATAGACAGATGCCTTCTAAGGAGCAACAGTGCTGAGAGAGACCTTTTAACAACTCATTGTAATGATGAAAGTGGAAGTGTAGTGTAAACGGGTTGTCTGATATGTTCTTACACCTAGGTTCATACCTGTTATTTTGAATTAGTTTGGCTGAATCTATTGTCAGCCAGTGGGAGTTTTGGTACTTGCAACTCACTAGTCCGTATATTTTTGTTGTTAGTTGACTATAGCCTGGCACTATTGAGAGACAGGAAGGAAGGACATTTAGTTCTGTAGCTGATCTTTGGAAGCCTCTTTCAAGCTGCTTTTTTGTAGTCAGAAGTTTCTGTCCCATCAGAAACTCTCACATGCCCGCCTCGGAGGCTTACCATTATAGTAACTGCTGTTCCAGTAGCTCAAGCTTATTACCAGCTAATCTTATACTTAAAATGACCCGTAGTTCTTATCTGTGTTTAGCCACATGGCTTGGAACCTTTTCTCAGTCAGGATTCTCATCTTGTTTCCTCTATGTCTGGCTGGCGACTGCTTCTTTGCTTTTCCTCTTCCCAGCATTCTAGTCTGTTTGCCCTGCTTGTGCTTCTTGCCTGGCTACTGGTCAGTCAGCATTTTATTAAACCATTACAAGCGACACATTTTTACAGCGTACAAAAACATTATCCCACAGCATTTCTGTTGTAGTGTATTGTATTGAGTTACAGGGAATTATCTTGTCTTCTGAGGGTCACAATCTTGTCTTGGGTTTATAGTAACTAAGTAATTTGAAAAATAAGGTATAGCTCTTGGGTAGTTCACAAAGCCTTAGTAAAAACTGGAACTGGTTAGGTCTCAGCCTTTTTTCTATAATCCCAGCACTCAGGACATGGGAAGGAGGAATGCTGTAGGTTCAAAGCCTGTTTGGACCACTAATGAGTCTCAGGCTACCCTGGCTCAGAAGAAGACCTTATAAAAAACACACTCCGCAACACAACTTTAACAATGCAGTGTTTTCACTTCGGATAATACCTGTGAATTTGTGTATGTTTACTAGTCACTATGCTAGGTGATTTAAAATTTAATCTTCCTGTGGGAGAGAGCTGTAAAGGGATAGTTATAATTCGGTGCCATAAATGTAGCAAGCTAGGCGGGCCCTGGATATTGTGGAGAATATAGGGAAGGGATTCTTGTGGAAGGTGTGCTGTTTCCTAGGATAGGTAAACTATTCATGGAAGGAAACCTAAGTGCTGGTCAATGAGCTGTTTCCTCATACAAATCTGTGTTGTGGATCAGTTCAGATTCAAGACACTACCTGGTTGCAGAGAGTGTTGCACATGGAGTGGGAGGAAATGCGAGCTAGAGCTAGAGCAGAAGAGGCTGGGATGTCCTGCTGATGGAGAGCTTATGGATGTAGCAGGGGCAAAAGGGTAAGAATCTTTAATCTGTTCATGAAGTATCTGTAGTATTAAAATTTCGCAAAGGGAATGATTAAAGGAAATTTTTAACAAGTTTTATTTTTGTGCTTGCTCGATGTGTGTGTACACGCACGCACATGAGTGGACATGTGTGTAGGTGAGCTATATGTTGATATTGGGTGTTTCATGTATCTTTTTTTACTTTTTATCTTTTTTGAGACAGGGTCTCTCACTGAAGGCCCAAAGATCCCCTTGTTTATGCCTCCACCGCCCTGCGATGACAGGTTCCTGCTACTTCCCTGATTAGATCTAAACTCAGGTCCTCATGCTCTCATAGCAAGTCCTTTACCAGCTGAAGCAGCCCCTCCATCCCCAATTTTTAAAATAAATTTCTTTTGTGTGTGGGTGAGAATAAAAAAGGCTGAAGCCCTGTAAATGCCAGGGCTATTGAAAGTTTTTAAGTAAGAGAACGAGGATGGATTAGATTTAATTCTTTGAATGTTTAAATTAAAAGGTAGAGTTGCTAAAGACTGAGCCTTAGGGGATGTTCTGCTGTGGTGGCAGAAGTTACGGGAGGCCAGACTAAAGCTTAGTCGAATAGGGAATGTATTCACTAAGAATGACAGCCTGTGTGGTAGGAGGCTGTTAGGAGAATAGGGGTGATTGTTGGTTGGCATTAAAAATCAAGAAAAATTACCATGGAGAAAAGGCCATTGCATTTATCAAGAAGATAGATCATTGATGGCTTTTTGAAAGAATGATTGCATCTGATTTTCTGAGGGGGGGGGAGGGAGGGAGGGAGAGAGGGGGGAGAGGGAGGGAGGGAGGGAGGGAGGGAGAGAGAGAGAGAGAGTGGGTAGGTGCTGGGAATCCAGGTCCTGGAAGAGTGGTCAGTGTCTTAACCACTGAGCCATTTCTCCAGTTCCAGTTTCCAGTTTTTAAATGTTTTATGTTTCAGCAGCACTTTATCATTACTAACATTTTTAGATTCTGAGTTTGTGTTTGTAGTTTAATAAACCAAAAAAAACCTTCATGTTAGTTATGTACAGATACTGTTTTCTTTGGAAGAAGTTTATTCATTGATGCTAAATTATATAATAGAATACTAAACTAAGCTTGCTACAAGACAAGATATATTTTGGTTCTGACTTTACTATCAACAATCCTGTGAGTCTGGTAAAGTTATTAAAAGTTTCTGAACGTTGGTTTTCTTTCTTAGAAAAATCCTCTGTTTTCTAAGAGTCTTATAAAATGACCTTATATTGAAAGGCATAGTGACATTATCTGTGGGCAAGTAAATTCTTCTAGTGACCACACAACAATTTTCTTCAGGACAGGCAGGTAACTATTGAAGTGTCTTAAGAGTAGCTATTAGGAAGCTATAAAGAAAGAGTGCCTTTTTTTGTTGTTGTTAATAATTCTTTTATTATCATATTTTTTTTTATCATATTGTTTCCAGGCTGGCTTAAAACTCATGTCCCATCTTAGCCTCCCTATTGCCAGTACTGATTTTTAAATTTGCTTTTTACATATATGCTAAATGAGTTTTGTACATCCTGAGCTCTCCTTATACATTTTATTTGTGAGAGAAGGTCTCACAAAGTCACCCAGGCTGGTCTTGAACTCACTGCAGAATCCTCCTGCCTTAAGCTTCCAAGATTTTTTTTTTTAAGTTTTAAATAAAACTTGATAATAACTTATTTTGTGGGTTTTTTGTTTTGTTTTGTTTTTGTGTGTGGTTTTTACTTTGTGTGTGTGTCATTAAGTAAGATGACTGGGGCAATAGTGTGTGATTACATTACTTTGTAAGTTAAGTTCTGAAATTGGGTAAGGAAGGGACTTACTGATTTGCAGATGGAGTTTCCAGGAAAATGACCCTTGGCCCAGTTTTAAGGTTGCTGCAGGGAGAGACTGTGACTTCCTATAGTGCTTTTGCAAGGGAAGGAGCTTTCATGGCTGCACCCAGCAAAACATAGTGCTGCCCAGAAGGAAAATAATGAAAGCCATGAGTGTGGTTTTATGTGCTCTAGACATAGTGTGTGTGTGGGGGGGGGGGGCAAAAGAAACAGGTGGGATTGTTTTTAGTATTATGTTTTCTTTAACTCATTATATTGAACACGCTGTCATTTTTATTAATTATTAAAGCTATATTTTATGTTTTTCGTACTAAGGCTACAAAAATGCAGTTGCTTATAGTACATCTCAATTTGGACTAGGCATTTTTAGAATAGGTTTTTAATAGCCCATGTTCTGTCTGCCTCATTGACCAGCAGTCTTTGACCCCTCCTGGACTTATACACATGTCTGTACCAATTCCTGTTAATGGAGATAGTATGTTAAAGATCGCTATTTAAAAAGTTTAAAGGAAGAATGAAGCCTGGGTATGTAGTTCAGTCTGTAGAGCGCTTGTCTAGCAAGGACAAAGCCGGAGTTCTATCTCTGCACATAAAATTGGAGCAGTCTGGCCCACACCTTCCTGACAGTCAGCTGTAAGTGGAAGGCTGACTCCCAGAGCCAGTCATTCATCTACTTTATGTCAGACAAACCAGAATCGGGTTATTTGTAGAGGAAGTGTCTTGTCTGTCTTGAGTTACTTGGGGTATTTTCCTTTGTTCTGAAGCTTTCTAAAGTAGCAGAAGGTAAAAGTGGTACCAGACTGCCATGTTTGCTTTCTGCCAATTAGAGCAGATATCTTAATTGTTTCCCTTCTTAGTGTTGTGGTTTGTTATCTAGATGAGGGTCTCAGTTTTGTCTTCAACTCAAGTAACACAGAACTCAGTTGTGTCAGACAGTTTACTTCCTTACCGGGGAGTAAACAACATAAGCTTTTGCTTATCTATTTCTTGACCTAAAATTCTGCTTTGAGCTACAGAGAAAGGTGAATGAAGTGAGGCGTTTGAACAAATAGATAAAATTAGTCATTTGACCTAGATTGCAGCTTTCCCCCTCTGTCTGTCTGCATGGATAAAAATCATCCTCAATTTACATAAGCAGGTGATTTTTTTCTTACATGCTAATTTTCTTAATGCACCATAGCAGAGAGGCTACAGAATTGCAAATTGTGTAAGTACATGGAAATGAAGCAGGTATCGTCTCACCTGTGCAGAAGCACCCACAGGGTGCAGTTATCCTAGGTTAACCATGAGGAGCTGCAAAGGCTTCATCCAGCCCTTTCTTCAGCTTCCTCTCTTCTCAAATTATTTTTATTTCTACAAGACTATAGACACTTAGTAATTAAAATGTGGAGGAAATTTGAGCATCCTAAAAGTAATCTAGAAGCTAAATAATTAATAAGCATGTGGGGCTAGAGAGATGGCTCAGAGGTTAGGAGCCCTGGATGCTCTTCTAGAGGTCCTGAGTTCAATTCCCAGCAACCACATGGTGGCTCACAGCCATCTGTAATGAGATCTGGTGCCTTCTTCTGTTGTGCAGGCAGAGCACTCTGTACATAATAAATACATCTTTAAAAAAAAATAATGTGAGAACTTTTAACTATGCTTAATTGGTTGGCATTTGTATTTGTTTTACCAGGCTCTTTACAGTATAGTAATTGGGATTGTAAATTAGTTGAGTGTGTACTACAGCCACAGTTGGAAATAAAAATTAATGTTTTTTTTCTTTAAAGAAAATACTAATAATGATGTGTAGTGGATTTATGATGTTACATTGTAAATAATTGTCTTGCCTATGAGTTTAATAAAAAGCACTGGTTGGCCAAAGGCAGACAGGAAGTGTGGGCGGGCCTACCAGACTAAGAAAACTCTGGGATCAGGAAAAACAGCAGAGATGCCACAGAGACGCTAGATGAGCCAGCAAATGCAGAGGACACCTGTGCTTGCTGCTCCAAGAAAAGGTATGGAGCCTCATGGCTGAACAGGATAAGAATCATGGGTTAGTTTAAGGGTAAAGAGTTAGCAAGTTATATGCCTGGGCCCCAGGTCAGTCAGCGAACAATTAATGTAAGCAACTGTGGGTCTGTGGATCGAAACCTTGAGGCTGGGCCAGAAAGTCTGGACCAGAAACATCATACTACAATGATGTGATTAAAACATTTCAATAAAATAGAAATTTTAAAAACTAATAGCAATTGGTTTTAGGGACTGTTTCCAAGAAATTGTGAGGAGAGATACCAATCAATAAAGCACCTTTCTTTATTAAAATATTCCAGTGTTGAAGTTACTAAAGAATGCCATTCAGTTCCTTTCATGTTTTAGTTGTGTGTATGTCTGTGTGCATGTACTATTTTTCTTTTTTTAACAGTGCTGGTGATTGATCCAGGGTCACACATGTGCTTTCCAAATGCTTTATTCCTGAGCTACAGTGTAGCTCAGAACCACAGATGTTACAGTTTTGTTTATTTACTGGCATATATGGAGACTAAATCATACTCTCTGTAGCTTTGGAGCAATGACTTGGAAATGAATCATAATTTTAAATGAATAAAAGTCCATCGAGGCTCCTTACCTGCTCTTTGTGCAGAGTTTGAGAAAAGTAGAAGAGCCTATAGAACAAAAGTGGAGAGCTAGTGGAAGACAGCTCTTAAATTCAGAGGGACAGTGGCGGTGTGCCTTAGAAGCTAGCGTTGTCCTGATTAAGTCCTGGTCTCTCTCACTGGATGTGGGCACATTATTTTCTGTCTGTATCCCCAGTCTTTGTACATTAAATGCCTATGTGGTGACAGTAGGTCACTGAGGAGTAAGTGAATATGTATGTAAAAGCTTAGAACTGTGCCTAGTATCATGTAAACGTTAGCTGTCACTTACTACCAACTTCAGTAAAAGTTATAGAAGGCCTAATAATTTAGCACTTTTTAAATATTTGTTGATAGGTATGTATATGAATCCACTAGAGATTTCTTTTTTGGTTGTTTTTTAAAAAGTCATTTTGATTTTAGAATGCTGCTTTCCAGGCACAAATTTTCTTTAGCAAATAAAAGGGAGATTTTCCCTGTTTAATTCTCTTCTCATTATTAAAGTAATATTTATTGTAGGCCCTTGAAAATTACAGAAAGCCAGAAGAAAAAGAAATGTGCTTATAGTCTACAACTCTGACATCAGCACTGAGTTCTACCTGAAAGGAGTGATTTGTAGAGTTAGGATACTTTAGAATGCGTTTAGCCTGCTTCCCTACACAAGAGGTTGACTTGAAACTCAGAAGCTGAGAGATTTGTGTAGTCACGTAGCTGGCCAGTGGCCAAATACTTCTCCGGCTAACGTCCTTTGAAAATGTGTCCTTACATAAAAGCATAATAGGAGCAAAACAAACACAGTGATTATACACAGAACCTACAGAAGGTAACTAGGGATAAAACTCTCATGTTTAAAATACACTTGATTTTGTGTGTACCAGTGACTTCAGTTTTGGTTTGGTGTCAAAAAGACTGGAGTAGGGGCTTAGAGCAGTGATTCTCAACCGGTAGTTCACACCCCTTAGAGGTCAAATGGCCCTTCCACAGGGGTCACCCAAGACTATCAGAAGATACACAGATATTTACATTACAGTCCATAACAGCAAATTTATAGTTATGAAGTAGCAACAAAAATTATATTGCTGTAGGAGGAACTGTATTAAGGGTGCAGCATTAGGAAGGCTGAGAAGCACTTGTTGGAGAGACAGCTCAGTCTTCCTGTTAAATGTCACAGTGTTTGTATATCTATTGGCTGCGCCATGCCCAGGCCTCTCATTTTTTCTAAAGATTCATTTATGCATACCAGTGTTTGCATGTTTTTTGTATATTATGTGTCTGAGGAAGCCAGAAGGTGTGGATCTCCTTGAACTGGAGTTACAGGTGGTTGTGAGTCAGTCACCATGTGAATACTAGAAAAAGAACCCAGGTCCTCTTCCAGAGAAGAGCAGCCAGTGTTCTCAACCTTTGAGCCGTCTCTCCAGCCTCTATTTTTTGAAAAACTGTAAGCCCCAGAAAATTTAAAAATTACTCAGTTACCTATCTAGGCCATCATTTATGACTTTTGATTTATCTGCTTTCAGGCTGTTTCTGCAGAAATAGCTGAGATTGAGTTTTGATTGAATTTACACTTCAAATGTTAAGAAATTTCTGGACACTGCATCAACTCACTGTTACATAGTACATTTGAAAAGCTTTCCACTAGAGAAGTATCTAGGAGTTTTAAAGCTTGTGACTCTTGGAAGTGTCTGTTGTTACCATGAAATCCAGTACAGATCACATGTGGCATGGAAGCATGCTGGTTAAAGCTGAGCACCAGAGCAGGAATACCTCACTCTGCAAGGGTGTTCTTGTGGAAGTCAGAGAACGAACTTTTTCAGAATATGAGTCCTAGGATCTGGTTTCACCGTTTTGGGATAGAGGACATGATCTAGACCGTTGTGTGATCAAAGCATTTAAAAATGTTTAAAGTAAGTTGCCCTAATAGAGTCACATGAGCTGCTGCTGATGTGGTTTGTGTCACCCACAACTTACTGCTCTGTATTTTTCTGAATCAAATAATTCTTTTGTTAAACTCATTTTCAGTAAATGAACCATTGTTTCCCAAAGGATAATGATTATTTCTATATATAGTACAAAGCCCTAAGAAATAACTTTTCCAGCCCAAAACATTAGTTAATGATTAGGAATGTCTGAAGTTGTCATTCTGTAGGTTAAACTACAACTTTGTGTATGAAAGGGCAGCTGCTCTGTCAGCTCTGGGCCACAGGGTATCCCAGCTTTACCAGAAATGAGCTGACAGCAAGACCTGAATCATGAAATCTTTTGGCTTAGTTATGAAAGGGGTTTTCTGTCTCCAGCCCAGTTACACTGTCAATACAGAGTTTCGTAAATGCCTAGAACCAAAATGACTCTGATAGGCCAGTTACTGGTTTTACCCAATCAATTGATATCAGTATCTGCAGGTAAATCACCTAAAGTCTCCCAGCAAGAAAGATGAAAATAGGGGGGGACACTAGGCTGTTTAACTGGGTTCCATGGTTATAGTGTATGTTAGAAGTCTCCATAGGTGGATAAGTTTTAAATAACCAGATTTTAGGTGAAGTGTGGCTTTACCTGTAATCCTTGTGCAGATGAGGCTGAAGTAAGAAACTGCTCCACGTTCAAGGCCAACCTGGGCTACAGAGTAGGTGCTGTTGATTTAGAAAACCCAAACACACACCCCAAAACAAAACTACCTGCCATATCCTTCCTCCCTCGCTCCCTCTCTTCCTTCCTCCCTTCCTTCTTTTCCTTTTTTTTTTTTTTTTTTTAATGTAGATGGTCATTCTTTAAGACACATAAAAGCTAATCTTTGCCCTTTTCTTTTTCAATGCTAATGAAAGCTGAAGGCTTATAGCCACCATAGCACATTATCTTCCCCAGGGGTCTTCTGAAAGGGACCCTTGACAATGGCTCAGACCTCCTTTACTTCCTTGGAGCCCCTGCTTATTGTTTGCTCTGTAGTTTAAAGCTTGCTTTCTTTCTTCCTTTCTTTCTTTCTTTCTTTCTTTCTTTCTTTCTTTCTTTCTTTCTTTCTTTCTTTCTTTCTTCCTTCCTTCCTTCCTTCCTTCCTTCCTTTCTTTACTTACTTATTTACTTATTTATTTACTTATTTATTTATTTATTTTCTTTGGAGACCGGGTTTCTCTGTCCAGCAGTTTTGGCTATCATGGAAATTTCTAATGCAGGTTGGTATGGGATGGTGGTTTTCAAGAAAAGTAATGTCACATATTTCAGGATCCCTACTTCCTCATGCAATGGGTTCTATAAGGAAGGATTTCTATAAAGGGGACACTTTTGATGGTGTAGAGACAGCCACTACGGCAGTGGTTTTGTGTTTGGTTTTTGTCTTTTTAAAGTAAGAGCCCTAATCTAAGAACAACATAGGGTAAAACAACTGCATTTTTAAAGACAGCCCCTTATTTTAAGGAAGTCTCTCCCTTACGTTTTCTATGACCTGTACACCTCAATGCAGCACTGAATTCGGTGGTAGAAAACTCAGAGATCCAGTAAACAAACTGTTCAAGGCCGAAGCACTCTGCTGCTAGCACAGAGTTTACTTCTCAGCTTTTTTTTTTTTTTTTTTTAATTTCCTCATTTCTGTTTAATGAATTTAGGCGTAAGTGGTGGCTTAGTGCCATTGAGCACCTTAGATGCCGGTGTCTTCTAAGAGCCAGAGAGTGAGAGCAGCCTGCTTGTCTTTATCGGACACAGGACTCCAAAATACATCCTCCCAGGCTGTAGCTTCTTTCTTTCTTTTGAGGCTTTATTTCAAAAGCACTTCGACTGAGGTATAACTTATTCACAGAATTCAGAGAATTCTTATACAGGTGTACAGATGTCACAACATCCAGTTGTGGAATTGTTCTGTTAATATCTCACCAAAATACCCTAAACTGTATTGTTTAATTTTGATTATTTGAGGGCTTACATAAATTACGAAGATTAAGTTTACTTTATTTCAAGTGGCTTAGAGGAAAATATAAATAGTGTATGGAACTTAATTTTTTTTGTTCTTTAATTAACAAAGGTAATAAAGAATTGAAATGGGTTTGCTTTATTCTGTGTCAACATTTTAATGAATCCTTGGGGAAAGAAATTACTCAAGGTTCACATAGAATCTGGGTGATGGTTAAATGTCCTTGTCACACAGCCCTGTCAACCTGAGTTTGATCACTGGAACTCACAGTGGAGAGAGAAGCACTACCCAAAGGTTGTCCTCTGACCACCACACATGCATATGAAAACATTCATCTCACACAGGGATCTAAATACTTCTTAGTATGAGCACTCTGTTTATATAACCTCCACAGGCTGGAGGAGAGGATGAACCGGGCTAAAAGTATGTGTCTTTTGAGAGCTGAGTGTGATGACCTGCTCATAGAATTCCAGCACTTTAGAGCTGAGGCCTGAGAACCCCGAGCTTGGGGTTAGCCTGGGCTACATAGTGAGACTTTATCTCAAAAAAATGTTAAGTGGACAAAAATACGCCTTTGAGGCATGCCAATGTTTTTTTCTAAGTCATGCACAGTATTTGCATGTTTTCACCACATAAAACTTTTTTTAAATTTAAACTTGAGCTTTTTCTACTTGAGCCTCCTGGAAACAACAGTTTTCCTGTGACGCAAGATGTCTTGATGCATGACCAGCAGCTACTATTGAGTAAGAGTCACTCCTGGTATATATAGTCCAAGGAGAACTGGAGAGCTTGTGTGCAAGTTTGTAAATGCCAATCTGAGTCATCCCGGATCATAGATAACTACTATGCTTCTTCGTCTGTGACTGTGCTGGCTAGTTTTATGCCAACTTGGCCCAAGCTGGAGTCCTCTGAAAGGAGAGAGTGTAATTGAGAAAATGCTTCCATAAGAACTGGCATTTTCTAAAATCAGTGACTAGCAGAGGATGAGGCCATCCTTGGCCTGATGGTCCTGGGCTCTGTAAGAAAGCAGGCTGAGCAAGCCAGTAAGCAGCATACTCCATGGCCCCTGCATCAGCTCCTGCCTCCAGGTTCCTGCCCTGCCTGATTAAGTTCCTGCCCTTACTGCTTTTGCTGATGAATTGATGCATGGAATAAATCCTTTCCTTTCTAAGTTGCTTTTGCTGTTTTATTTTAGCAATAGTAACCCTAACTAAGACAGTGAAAGAGCTTGTAGGACCTGCCACTTTCAGCATCTCTAAATAAAATATCTAACAATCGGTTGTCTAAAATCCCTCTAAAAAGATAAGAAACTCAGAACCAAAGTACCCAAGACTCAGTCTCTTGTTATTCTGTGTCCTGTAATACAAACATTGTGTTTTGGTCGGAAGATGCAGCATGCTAGAAACAATAATGAAGAGGCTGCAGAATACTGTAGACTTTAGCCAAGGCAGTGATGGAAACCCAAACAAAGTACAAGGAAGAGTGCAAACAGACACGGGCAGTTCTTACTGCCATTCTCCGCCTCCATCCTGAGTCTAGTCAGACATAAGAGTCCAGGACAGATGAGGTGGTTCAGCAGATAACAGCACTTGCTGCCAAATAAACGATTAGGCCTTAAAAGAGTGTATGGTGGCAGGGGAGGGGCTGAGGCAGGGGAATCACTTGAGAGTTTTAGGTCAGCCTGGGCTGAGTTCTAGGCTAGCCTGGACTGCAGAGTGAGATAGTGTTTCAAAAACTGAAATAAAAAACCTGAATCTGAGTTTGGGAGAAATTTTAGGAAAATTGAGAATTGAATAATCCTTTATATTTATTTTGTGTGGGTGTGTAATACTGTGCATGTGGAGGTCAGAGGACGATTTATCCGTTTTCTCCCTCTTCCATGTGCATTCCTGGAGGCCTACTCAGATGTTGAGGTTTAACAGCAACTTCCTTAGCTAAATGAGCTATTTCACTGAATTTTACAGTTTTGCCATGTAACCCTGGCAAGCCTGGAACCCACAGAGATCTGCCTGTGTCTCCAGAATTGTTGACATTTGTCCCTAAAAAGTATTTGCTGAAATGACATCCTGAAGAGATGATATTACAATCCAAAAGTCCTTCTATGTTGTTTCTGTTTGTCTTCTATAAGTAAAGTTCCTAATTCCTATCTCAAAAGATGCTGTTTGTAGAGTCAAACTTAGGGAAGTTTTACCCCTTTGTCCTCATAGACGGTCCCTCAGTAGTGTAGAACATCTTGTTTCTCACGGTTGGGATTAACAGAAAGGAATTAGGACCAAATGAGAACCCTGAGAAATAGGTGAATGATGTGGGAAAAGGATGTTTATTTACTTGTTGAAAAACAGCAAGCCGGAAAGTTTGGGTAAGATAATGGTTTATGGAAAGCCCTATAAACATAAGAAAGAGGTATACCCTTTATCCCTTTAAATAGCTTAAATAGCTGTGATTTCACTTAAATGGTTCTGTGAATGTCCAAATTTAAGGTGTCAAAAGCAAATTTTCAGGCCCAGCTATGGGAGTTTGTTCCATTTTATTGATAATTTGGATAGTAACAGAAAGCTTATCAGACTTGTAGATCATCGGGAGCTGAGAAAGATGACTATAAGCATGGTGGATAACAGCTTTCGGAATGGTGAAGGAGTGACAGGCCGAACTGAGTGGAAAGACTTGTTTGAACTTTGTGTCATCTTTAGGTTAGGAGATAAACTTGAAGACCTTGTATCGAGAATCCAATTGGTCTTAATAATAAAAAGCCAGAGCCAGATATTGGGGTAAGTGCTGAAAGATAGAGAGACAAAGGAGCAGGCAGCCACAGCCACCTCTTCCCTCTCTCATTTTTCACACTGTAAAGGGCAGAGCTCCTGTTTCCACCCACCTTATTCTCGTTCTACCCGGCCATATCACTCTCTGTTTTCTCCCAAGTGCTGGGATTAAAGGTGTGTGCCACAACAACCTGGCCCCTATGGTTAAATAGTGGCTAGCTTGCCTTCTGATCTCCAGGCCAGCTTTATTTTTTAGAGTTTAAGAAAAATATCACTACAAGACCTGTGTCCTAGGCTTTGAACATTGAGGTAAACTGGAAACAGAACTAATATAATGTGCAGGGAAGGCAGACAAGTTCCTTTCAAGTTCTTGAGTCTGTACAGACTCACATTTTGGTGCTTAGCTGGTGGTGTAATTTTATTTACATTGGTATAACTGCATTGTCTCTTCCATTTCTCATCTATAAGGTGTAGACTGATGGCATTTATTTTGGATTTTAGTGAAAATTCAATGTAATAATGATCATAAAATGCCACTGTGTTTTATTCCTAGTAAACATCAAGACATTAGCTGGTTGTAATCTTATGTATTAGTACATCTCATCCTGGTTTCATGGAGAAAAATGAGTGATTGTGGTAACTAGTCTTGTGGATGAAACCAGTGAGGCTTTCCTGGCACTGTCCCTATCTGGAAGAAACATAAGTTCTTAAATATTCGCAAATAAATTGCAGTTAAAGTATATATCCAGGGCTGAGGATGTAGTTGAGTGGTAGAGTATTTGCTTAGTATATATGTGGCACACAAAAGAATAAATAGATATGCACAGTGTGGGAGATTGTGTTGTTTCATTGTAAATAATTGTCCCACCCACTGGTTTAATAAAAAGCACTGATTGGTCAAAGGCAGGCAGGAAGTGTGGGTGGGTCTACCAGACTAAGAAAACTCTGAGAACAGGAAGCACAGAGCAGAATGCCAGAGAGAAGCCGGAAGAAGCAGAGGACAACTATGCTGCTGTGAGAAAAGGTACCCAGCCGCATGGCTGAACAAGATAAGAAAAATTGGTTAGTTTAAGGGTAAAGAGCAAGTGATATGCCTGAACCTTAGGTCGATCAGCCTAACATTATCATATGCATCTGTGTGTCTCTGTTGGTCGGTGGGGCTGTGGGTCCTAAACCTTGAGGCAAGGCACAAAAGTCCAGGCCAGAAACCACGTACTACAGCACAAGATGCTATTGTGGACAGACATGAATGGTATACTCAGAGCTTCAGTCTGGGCAAATCTAAAAGGATATTTTCCCAGCATTACATTGTCCATAGTTTCTTGGCACTGATATGGTGACTTACTTGCTTTTTAACTCAGCTTGATTAAGCCTAATTTTGAAATTCTAATGATGAAAGGATGCAGGTACATCCAACTTCCTTTGATGCCACATGTCATTGTCCTCTACAGGGTTTACTTGAGAACCTTCTAAGAGCGCTTGGTGCTCTTCCTTAAGAAATGACCCAGCACCCTAATCAGGTGGCTTACAACCACTTGCAATAGTTCCAGGAAGTCTGACACTCTCTTCTGGCCTTCGTAGGCATCTGTGTGTACATGGTACATTTACATATAAATCCTCTGTTAATGATGTTTATGATTTTGTTCATAGTTGATTTGATACCTGTGGCCTACAGAAATTTCTGTTTTTAAATTACAGTGTAGAAGAAAATATTTATATTACGCTCATAACTCATAATAGAATCATAAAAAGCGCTTAAAACCTAGGACTGAGCTAGGATTGTAGCTCAGAATCAGATAGACTGCCTAGCATGTGCAAGGCCATCGGCTAGATCCCTTTAAAACAATGTTAAGGAAACAAACAAAAGTGGATAAAGGTCTGAACAGAATTGCTTTGCCAAAAAAATAATAGAAATATGGATGAGAAGCACTTGAAAGGATGTTCAGCATCTTTAGTCATCAGGTGGAAGGAAAAAACCTGCAACAAGGCGGTACTACATGCCCATTGAAGTAGCTGTAATTGGAGAGTAAAGCCATAGATGTTACCAGATACTTACAAGGAGCAGATCAAACTCATACTTTGCTGGGAGTGTGTGTGTGTAAGTAAAATTATAATTACCTTTAAAACAGCTTGCCAGATTTTTTTTTAATAAACTTGATGTAAAATATTAACCCAAAAGAAATGAAATTTGGTGTCTATACATGATACACAAATATGAATGATTGTTCATCACAACTTTATTTGTAAAAATCAAAAACTAGCTGTGCATGGTGGTGCACATTTTAAATCCCAGCACTGGGGAGGCAGAAAGGCAGGTGGATCTCTGAGTTTGAGGCCATCCTGGTCTGTAAAGTGAGTTCCAGGCCAGCTTGAAGAGCTACCCACTAAGACAGTCTCAAAACAACAAAAACTCAAGCTAACTGTTGGTGAAGAGGTCTCAAGTTATAATGTACAAATGCAATGAAAAGAGACCGTTGTTGTTTGTGCATGCAACAATGTAACACAGATCATAGAGCCTGAAGGATGGATTGGGTACCCTTAACCGCTGGGTAACAAGTGACTGGCCATTTGTTAGAGCGGTTTGAACTGCATGGCGTGTATGGAGTTAGTTGTATAGTCTTGTTAAGGTGAGGCTTTCCTGACACGATACTTGAATGTAAATAATTGCAGCTATGACATCTATTCAGGGCTGAGCACACCGCTTTTCTTTTCAGGAAGGTGACTGTAAAGGAGAAGTTCAGTTAATATTTTAGAAGGTGAGGGTTGAATCGAGAGGTGAGCCTTGGGCTGGTTTAGACTGAAGGGAAAATGACATAAAGGGGAAGAGGCTGGAAACTGAGATTACATGATACTGGATGGAGAACGTGAAGAGAGATAGAGGAATGCTAAGTGTGTTAGTAATGAACCGGCTGAGGGTGGAACAGAAAGCTGGCCAGGCCTTACATCCTTTGGCTTTATCTTCTCTGTGAGATAGCAGCAGAGCAGAGCTTCAAACAGCCAGTGAGGGCTCAGGAAACTTGACTATTGCTAAAATTTGTGAGAGAGAACGTTAACAGTGGCCCTCTGCAGCCTTAGTACAGCTCCTCATGCTGTGCTGACCCTAACCATACAATCATTTCATTGCTACTTCATAACTGTAATTTGGCTGCTGTTATGAATTATGTAAGTATCTGTGTTTTCTGGTGGTCTTAGATGACCCCTGTCAAAGGGTCATTTGCTTTCCAAGGGGGTTGTAGCCCACAGGTTGAGAACCATGGCTCTACATCATTCTTGGTACTCTTTGAGCCACCTTTCAAGAGAAACCTGATCATTTTAATCAATCTTCTGCTTAACTCTATTCAATAGCTTTCTAGAGTCTGATAAGATCGGGGGGAATTAGCAAATAAGGGCTGTCACGATCTGACATCTTAACTCTCGATTCTTAGCATTTGCTCCCTCATCCTGATTCCAGACTTCAAACATACCGTGATCTCTCATGTGCCAGTGGTTTTGTGCATGAAATTCCCTTTGCTTGTGGTGTCTTTCTCTATACAATGGCTTTACACATGCTTGGCAGTCTCTCTGCTACTGAGCTCCTAGCTCGGTCCTAGGTTTTGAGTGCTCTTCATGATTTTCTAGATACAAGTCATCTTCAGATGGGTAACGGACAAATGTTTTTTTCTATACTGTAAATTTAAAAAACTATTTCTTCTTTCTTAATAATGAGATTATTATATAACTAAATCATTTCTTCCCGTTCCTTCTTCCAAACACTCCTTGCTCTTTTGCAAATTCTTGGCCTCTTTTAACATTGTTACATTTATGTGCTTGTGTGCATGCATGTGTGTGTGTATACATCTAGATGTGTATTCATTTTCTTAAGATTTTTAATTTATTACGTACACAGTGTTCTTCCTGTATGTATGGTCAGAAGAGAGCAACAGATCTCATTATAGGTTGTGAGTCTATATTGCTGGGAATTGAACTCAGGACCTGTGAAAGAGCAGTCAGTGTTCTTAACCTCTGAGCCGTTTCTCCAGCCCCATATATTCATTCTTAAATACATAAGTACAAGCTCTTCAGGTTGTATAATGGTTTTAGGGCTGACCATATGGTTTTGGATAACCAACTGCTGTACTTTTCCCAGGGAAGACTGGTTTCTCCCATTCTTAGCATTCTTTTATTACCTGTAGTTGTTTGTGTAGGGTTGAGGCCTCCTGGTTCCCACTCCGCCCCCCCCCCCCCAGCTAATCCACATTTGCATGTCTCTCGTTGAGCTCAAGTTTAGTCTCTGTGTTGGTGAGTCTTTGTAGGTGTAGCTTCTGACATCCCTAAGAGCAGCCTCCCTGTCCTCTGTTCCGCAGTGATCCCTGAACCATGGGTGTGGGGCGTATTGTAGATGCACAGTTGACTGGGCTCCACAATCTTCTTTTTGATTGGTTATGATTTTCTGTAATGGTTTCTGTCTGTTACAAAGAGAAATTCCCCTAACGAGGGGTGAGTGCTATACATACCTGGCAAGACCATGGAGATAGATATCTACACTGTGCTTAAAAACTTTTTTTCTCTTTTAATTTGTTTTTATAAGTCAGACATTTTAATTTGGTGAAATCTAGTTTTTTTTCTTTTGCATATCTTGCTTTACCTGTTTTATCTAAAAACTCTTGGTAACTCAGGACATTCATATTTATCTCATTGTATGTTGAAAGTTGTGTGGTTTAATGGTTTATTTTGCATAAACAAATCATTTTATTTTTCTCTAACTTATAGCTTATATAGAGGTGTGATTTTAATTCTCTAAAATCATATTTTCAGGTTACTCCCTTTGATACACTTTTATTGTGATGAGAACATATGTTCTGTATACTATCATTTTCCTCAAATTTGTTGGTTTATGGCTAGTAGCCTTGAATGAGATCAGTTGTTAGAAACATTCTGTTGCCTTTGAGAAGTGTACTGTTCATGTTGCGGTTAGTGTTGTAGTTTACATATACCCACCTACTGATTGCTGTTTTAGTATTACTTAGTCTTTATGTCTAACCCTTTTCTGAGTTTGCTTTATACTTTAATACAGCACCCACCTTTATTTGTAGAGGTACTGAGGTTCAAACCAAGAGCTTTTTGTATGCTAAACAAGTGCTTCATCACTATGTCCTTCTTTCTGCTTTTTTTCTGTGTGGAGAAAGGCACTAAGTTGCCCAGGTTGACCTTGAACTCACTGTGTTGGGGATTGGGGGTTCATTTGAGGCAAGACCTGGCTTAAACAGATTTTAAGTACTCATTTTGATGAGATTCTAGTCAGCAGTCAACTAAGATTCACAACATTTTCATCAGATTTCAGTCATACTTCAATCAGGATTGATTTTTATCTCCTCAGGAAGTGCGCCCTGGTGAATTCTAACCACACATCTCCCTTTTTCTGCCCTAGGCAACCACTTTGGGTTTTGCCATCTTTGGTTAGTATTTTTCCTTAGATTTTATACAGCTAACCATGCAGTACAGAGGTGTATATTCTTAGGGATCAGACTGTTCCCTGTGCTTTTACAGTTCATTCTTCTCACGTGCATTGATCCGTGTTCCGCTTCTGTTTTCTTTTCAGTGTATATCAGTGTGTGTACATTAAACAATTTATTCACCCATATGCTCTTTCCAGTTTTAGGCTGCTAGCTTGTTCTCTGGGGATAGACATTTAGGTGTAGAGTAGACACATAGTTAACTTTCGTGAAGCTGCCAGTGTTTGAAAGTAGTGTTATTGTTGTGCACCACCGCCCCAGACGTGAGGCTCCAGTTGACTCTGTGAGTACTTGGGGCCATTTTAGTGTGTGAAATGGTATCTCCTTTTAGTTTTAATTTGCATCTCCATGGTGACTAATGATAGTTGGTTCATTTTTGTGTGTTTATTGGCTTTTAACATATCAATTTTTTGCCCAATTTAAAAAAATGGTTACTATCACTATACTTCAGGAGTCTTACTCTTTTTCTGAATATCAGTTTGTTCATATTTTCTCCTACTCTAATTTGCCTTTTCACGCTTCATAGTTTATTTTTTGATGATCAGAAATTTTTATTTTGGAGAAGTTAAGCTTACTTTTTTTTGTTGTTTGTTTTTTGAGACAGGGTTTCTGTGTATATTTCTGGCTATCCTGGAACTCATTCTGTAGAGCAGGCTGGCCTGGAATTAACAGAGATCTGCCTCCCCTGTCCTGGGATTAGAGACGTGAGCCACTGCCTGCTTGTCTGTTGTTACTAATGCCAGTTTCCTGATTATTATAACCTTGGGATAGGGTTCCCCAATCTTAGCACTGTTGGCATTTTGGAGGGAGGCCATTCTATAAAGTGCACAGTATTCCTGGTTTCTACCTTCCTTCTGGGAATAGCCTTCCCAGTTGAAGCAGCCAACACCTGTCTCTGTATAATACTAAATAACTCTGGGGTGACAAAATAACCCAGTAAGGTTAAAGTGTCCCTGGAAATGAGCGCGGTTTCTCCACTCCTCTTGCTCTGCTTCATGGGCGTTTTTACTCTAGAAACTTTCTAATCATTAGAGAAGTGGTTTATCAGTTTCTAAAAAAAAAAAAAAGATATTTTATCAGGAACATGTTAAATCTATAGATCAAATAAGAGATTTTACTTCTTACTTAATTTTCCAATCTATGAACATAGTATATCTGCTCACTTATTTAGTCTTATTTCTTGACAATGTTTTAAAGTTTTGAATGAAAGGTTTGTTAGAGGGGGTGGATGTGGATCACTAATAAGAGTACTTGCCTATCATGTGTATGGTCCTGCTCTCCAGCACTTCCTACACACACACACACATTATTTTGTAATTTTATTACTAGATATTTTGTAATTTTTAGTTTCATCAGAAGTAATATTTTTGTATTCAATTTTACTCCCCAGTATCAATGACAAGTAAGCCCTCTGGCTTGCTCCCAATTTTAAATTCAATTAAACATGGAATTTTTTGAGGGAAATTTCTCTTCAGCAATTCTGTGCGTTCTACATGAAGGCTCTGTGAAAAGAATCTGTGGGCATGGTACATACAGAAGCTTGGATCTGGAGCATCTTCAGATTTCTGGTGAATCAAGCCGACTATTCTCAACAAGGAAAGGTTGCTAAATGATTTTTTTTTTTTTTAAAGTGAAAATGTAACTCCATGTACAAGGTCCTATCTTTGCTCAGTTCCTAGCAACACATACCATATACATGCATGTAGGAGCATGCATATGAACATACTAAACAAAGAAAATGGGTTAAACATTTCTAGTTAGGATGAAGAAAGGAAACGGAAGAGTAAAGAAAAAAAGACGGTATGCAAAAGTCACAGTTTTTGTTGGCTGACTAGTTAGGTGGCTCAAGAAATATATAAACAAGCTTCAGAAAAAAGACAATTCCTTGCTAAAAGAAAAAGCAGTAATCCTTTTCACTCATAAGAACAGCGAAGAAGGACTAAATAGAGTGTGTGTGTGTGCATGCATAGCATAGTGAGTATGTAGAGGTCAGAGAGCAGCAGCCTTGGGTGTCCTCACCTTAGGCTTGCACCTTACTTCAGACAGGATCTCTCTTGTTAATTGCCACTAGCTAGCTATTAACTTCCAGGGTTTCTCCTGTTTCCACCTTGGCTTTTACATGGGCTCTGGGTATTTGAACTCAGATTATCAGATTTGTGCAGCACACACTTTACCCACTGAGTTGTTTTCTCATCCCCACACTTTTGACATTGCTGTGTGCTTATATTTATGTGTCTCTGGTAAAGTCTAGTTTAACAGCATTTCAAGTGAAGCATTTAATCCACTCATGTTAGTCATGATCAGTTCTTCTGTATGTTTCAGGGTTTGGTTTTGTGATCAGCCTACAGATACTCAAGTAATAGGGCATAGATAACATAATATTTTCATATAGTGTACACACATCTCAAACATACGTCATTATCTGTTGTTGTTTTGTTAGTGCCTCATTATGTAGCCCAGTTGGCCTCGGAATTTAAGGATCTTCCTGCCACAGCCTCTCGAGTACTGAAATAACAGATGTCTGTCACCCTGCCATGTACGTTAAAACATCTTTAGATTATAGTGCAGGTAAATCTATCTTAAACAGTTGATATTCCGTACTGTTTAGGGAATACCGACAAGAAACTCACGACACGTGTTTAGTACAGGTCTTCCTTCCTGAATAGCTTAGTTGCTGCATTCTTTTTCCTCCTTGTATTTTTTGGGATGTATTCAAGATGTTTTACTTTTGCATTAGATAAGCTTGCAGTCTTTTCTACATAACTCTGTAGTTGTTCATTGTTAAGTGCTTGTTGCTATCTTGAGTGTTTTGTTTACATTGTGTGCTCACAGTCATTGGGACTTTATTTCTGGTAATTTTCTGAAGTTGAGAATTTGGGGTTTTGTTTGTTTGTTTGTTTGTTTTTTAAGAGATGATCTGGGTCCTAGAATAGCCTTGTTTTCATGGCAATCCTCCTGTCTCAGTCTCCAGGGAGTTCAGATTACAGGTGTGTGTCACTACACCCATCCTACCTGTATGCCAGTAAATACTTGCCTTGAGCTTCTTAAGGCAAACAGCTTGCTTGAATTTTAGCCTCATATGGAAGAATTCACAATGAGCAAATCCTATGGGATAAGTTAGGAGGTTTCAGCCTATCTACCAATATGGTGTGTTTCTTATACATAGATACATTGAAATAAAGTTTTAAAAAGGAAAAAAGGGGTGGGGGGAGAATTCACAGTTCAGACATGTTTTCATTTTACTGTTTTTTAGAAATCAAAACCAGTGAGGACTGCAATTTCCCTTATCTCTTTCTGGGTATTATTTTTCCTATTTTAGCCACTCATAAGTTAGCCTTCTAGTAGGTCTACACATATTTATAATGGTCTGTATCTCTGCTAGGGGCTAGGTGGTTTTCTGAAGTGCCAGTGAGTAGCCCAATGGAACCTATATTTTTATCTTCCAACAGTTGGTCGGTAACTTTGGGAAAGCTCTGGCTGTAATGTTATGCATCCTTGTAAGCTTATTACCATTCTGCTCTGGCTACTAAGAATTCATTTCCCCCGAGTTTAGCAACATAGTTAAGCATATGTTTTAGCTAGTGCCTTTTGATACATTTTCAACTGAATTTACATAAAATTGATATTTGTTTAATATTTGGGAGTTACCCCTAAGCCATTTCTGAAATATGATGATTTTGTTTGTTTGGTTGGTTTGGTTTGGTTTGGTTTTTTGAGAAAGGGTTTCTCTGTGTAGCCCAGACTGTCCTGGAATTTCCTCTGTAGACCAGGCTAGCCTCAAACTCAGAGATCCCCCTGCCTCTGCCTCCCAAATGCTGAGGTTAAAGGCTTGTGCCACCACTGCCCACAAGCTTGGATGCTCTTTCTCCCTATCAGCTGTGTTTCCCCTCACCTCCTGTGTGCTGCTGTTATGGCTTCCCTTTCTGTCAGCACTAGTCTCCAACCCAGAGAGCAGGGTTATTTTGTTTCCATACTTCTTTATGTTTATTTTTTCTTAAAGGAAAGATATCCCTAAGGACACAAAGATACAGAATTTTATATCCCTATGGATAAAAAGATACAGGACTTTATTTCTAGTTCCCCTGTGTATCATAATCATTGTCTAAAGTTTATTGAATCTAGCTCTCAAAAATATTTATTAATGAAAACTTTGGAAATTAAGAAAGGAAAATTTGAGGACCTGAGCCATCTCTCCAGCCTTCAACTCTTCAGAATTCTAGCTAGGATTGTTGTAACTTAATTTGCTGTTAGTTTTGAGAATGTAGCCTTTAAAGTAATTAAAGCTTAGTCAGCACATTGAAGATAATTTATTTGTGTTTGGTAAATTACTTGAGCCAGTCAATATATAAAAAAGGACCTCAGTTATCATAAAAGCATTAGCTGTTTGGACTTTTCCAAAGGGCCTGAGCTAGTATAATTTAGGATTCCAATTCTAAACCTGAATTTACTTTCAAGCTATTTGCTTTTGTTTGGAATAGAAATTTTGCCTTTAGGTTGTTTGTTGTTGACCTGATCATGTATCCTAGGCTGTTCTGCCTGATGGTTGACTTTTTTTTTCTTTTTTTCTTTTTGCTTTGTTGTGGTGTAGAATGTGACCCAGGGCTTTGTACACGCTAGGCAAGCTCTACCACTAAGCTATACATTTCCAGTCCCCAACTGGTTATGTTCTTTTAAAATGAGGGTGGTATGGAGTGGGAGGAAGAAGTTTCCATATGACCTTGATTACTTTGTACAGTGGGCAGGCCTGTTGTTCTGTTTACTGGATCTCAGCCCTTCTGTGGTGATGATGAAGTCATTCTGAGGCTTTTGTGGAAGAAATGGAGCTCTTAAGCATCTTTTCTGCTTAGTATCTTTTCACACATTTGGAGGTGTATAAGAACATGAGCTAAGCAGTAGCACAAGAGGGGGTGAGAAGAACTGGGAAGACAAAAGCAGGTTATTGAGAAAGCACATTTCTAGTCGTGGAAGTAGGAGAGGTGTGGGTACCACGATGACAAGCTGGCTATGGTGCGCACAATTCACTTTAAGAAACATTTGTCGAATATTTTCCACATCAGGATGTTTCTTAAAATCATCTACATCCTATAAATGGATAAATACAATATTATTTTATAATATTATTTATATTGTATAAAATAATGGATATAAAATAATGGCTTTTTTTTAACCAGTGGTGACTTTTATAATGAAATATGTGATAATCTTATTGCTCATAAGGAAAATTGGTTGTATTTACACTATGTGATCTGGCAGACAAATCAATATTTAAAAGCATTCAGACTCTGAGCATTAAACCATCACTGACAGCAGACTGACTGTGGTGTTACTCCCATGGTAATAGCTCTAAGGTAATTTGTGTATAACTAGAAGTTACTTTTTAGATAAGGTCCTGCTGAACAGACTCAAGTGCCAGGTCGTGAATCCAGTGCAGGCAGTCACTAGTCAGAAGCACACTGCTCCTCCATCTGAGGGCTACTCTTGAAGTATGTATAAAGTATTACACAAAAGCAGCAGGCAGTGTCTCTGTATGCTGTGCCTCAGTTCCATCTCTTTCCAGTCTTGAATTTCTTCTGGAATTTTTGACATAATTTGAGCCCACAGACTTTTCTTCTCTTGTTTTCTACGTAGGTATTTGAGTGGGGAAAAAAATGCCTTAGCTTAAAACCATGGTAAGCTTTCTCTTGGGCATTCACTGCTAGTCTCTGAGCTGGTTCGTAGCCTCCTCTGAGAGGACTTTGGAAGCCTGCACTTTTGGTATTGGTCATGTTCAGAGTACCTGACCTTCAGTTCATCTTTCTGACCCATTTTCCTCTCCTCAGACTGTTTCTTCTCTCTTTAAGTCGTACACGGTGTGCTTTCTTCTTAGGCACCTTCCATCTGTTTTGAAATGGAGGGGATATAAATAAAAGTTAAAAACAGCAACAAATAAAATTTATGTTTTAGCAGTGTTTTTGCATATAGTGAAAACAGTAATTGAAATTTGTGAAGTGAAAAGTCCATTTTTTAAAAATGTGTCTTAAAAGAGGCTAGATGTTTTGAGGAGAGAATTTCCATGTGGGGGTTCTCAAAACTGTTTGAGCTCTTTCAACTTATTTCTGACATAGAAACAGGACTTTTACAGAAGATGATAATTAAAAATTAGGGTGAAGGTGGCAAGCTGGCGTAAGCCAGTGAGTGCAATTGCCATCTAGCATGAGATCTGAGTTTGATCCTTAGGACCCGCATGGTGGGGAGAAAAACTAAAACCTGTCATCTTGACCTCCACACCCACACCTTGGCCTGTGTGTTTGCACATGCACTGAGACACATGCATAAATCTAACAATAACTTAAATTGAAGTTTGGATAGTTTTAAAAGTTATTATTCAATTCTATTTGGACCGCTAGAACAAGATGCCTAGGTTGTGTAATTTATAAACACCAGTCTAATTGGTGGCTCAGAAATCCAAGATCAGGGCTCTGGAGGATACATTGTTTGCTAAGGGTCAATTTCCTGGTTCTAGACACCATGTGTCCTCATATGGCTATGAAGGGGAGGCAGCTCTCTGGGAGCCTTGTTTCTGTGGAAGTGGTTGGTATTTTACTGTGTAATCTAGGCTGGTCTGGTACATACCATTATCCTGACTCAGCCTCCTTACATGCTGAGATTATAGGTGTACAGCATGTTACTGTACCTGACTGTATGGATAACTTGGACTGTGTTGTGGTATATTCTCTCTGTACCTAATTTGTTGAGGTTTATTGTTGTTATTTTTGTTGTTTCTTTGTTTTTGTTTTGAAATGGAATCTCACTTTGTAGTCCCAGATTGGTCTCAAACTCAAGACACTCCTTCTCCCTCAGCCTTCTGGGTGCTTAGATAATGGACATGAACCACCATGGCCTGGCCTGTAACACAGGTTTTCAGAGCTATAATTGGTCTCATCTCACCACATTTCGATCTCTCCCTAGGTGTACTATTCATGAAGTGTATTCAACCAAGAGCCTAAATGAAATGATCCTAGTTGAATGCTGTATGTAATTTCCACGCTGGTACAAACCTCATCTCTTACCTTCTCCTTTTCCTTGTTTGCCAGCCCTTTGGTATAAAAGTTATTTCTGAGATTTGTTTTTTGGGAATATTTAAAAAAAAAAAACCGTGCCATCTCTAAGTAAGACATTAATCCAGAGATAACATTAGGTGTCTTGATCAGTTTGGTTCAGCAAATGCTAAAAGCTTTCATTAATATTAGGGTGTGCAGGCATTTTAGATTTTGTGACTATGATTCATTCATACTAGAGATGATAAACATACTTTAGACTCTTCAGGTTTCTATAACATTAACATTTCATTAACTGCCTTAATCACTGTTCTGTTGCTGTGAAGAGACACCATGACCAAGGCGACTTATAGAAGGAAGCATTTAATTGGAGGCTTGCTTACAGTTTTGGAAGATTAGTCTGTGATCATCACAGCGTGAAGCAGACACACATGGCATAGGAAGAGTAGCTGATGCAGAGACTGTGTGTGTGTTGGGGGCTGGATTGGGATTGGTGTGGGCCTTTGAAATGGCTCCTCCAGCAGGGCCCTACCTCTTAATCTTTCTGAAACAGTCCACCAACTGGGACTAAGCACTCAGATTTGTGAACCTGTGGGGAGCTTTGTCATTCAGTTATCATAGGCCTCCTGTAATTTTTGGAAGGAATTTAATTATTTTAAAGAAAATGCAGGTTTAAAGAAAGTTCCATTCTTAGCTGAGCGTGATGGCCTTTAATTTTAGCACTCAGGAGGCAGAGGCAAGTGGATCTCCAAGTTTGAGGCTAGCCTGCTCTGGGAGTTCCAGGACAGCCAGGGTTACATAGAGAAACTTTTCTTGAAAAACAGAACAACAAAAGTTCCACTTTCTTTCTCAAGTTTATTATTAGAATTTATTAAACAAACTGGTCTAGCATTACACACCCATCATCCCAGCATCTGAGAAGTAGAAGCTGGAGGGAGATAAGGAGTTCAAAGCCAGCCTTGTCAGTTTCCTGAGTTAGAGGCTCATCTGGACTACAGGAGACTGTTTGGTTTTTAGGAGGATGCTGTACTCTAACATGCATTTATGCAATGTTACTCATTTTGTCACTTAGGAGAATAACAGTAACAAGAGAATGAAGGGGAAAGGCCGAAGTAAGAGTGCCGTGTGGAGCCAGCCAGCCTGAGGTCTGCAGGCTTCAGCCCAGTGCTGCAACATTTCCCGTGGCACAGGTTTCGATGTCAAATGAAAAACTACAACAAAAGTGGCATTTAATGGAGCGCCAGAGGACAACTAAGATGTGCTTATCCTGGCAGTCTAGGCAGCACTGTGGCAGTTCAAGCTCCAGAGAGCGTATGTGGTTATTTGTAGTGAAGGCAGCTAAATAGGAATTTAGAGTCTTGCATATCCAATATAAAATAAATCAAATCAAATTATTGTCCAGGCATGGTGATATGTCTGTAACCCCAGCATTCAGGAGGTTCATTGAAAGTTTGAAACTTAACCTGGGCTTCAGGGTGAGACCTACCTTCAAAAAAAATTAGTTATTAGATTTCCTGAAATAACATGACAGTATGCCTTTTTTTCTAAACAATGAGATATTTAATAACTTTTAAATTTCCTTTGAGGGCCAGTGGAGAAAAGCACGTACACTAAGGCTGACATCCTAAGTTTGATGGATCTCTGTCCACAGGGTGAAGATGAGAACTCACTCCCTCAAGTTGTCCTCCCCTCCACACCCTAACCCTGTGCACACACAACACACACACACACATCTGACACACATGTGTGCGCACATACTAAATAAATATTAAAAATACTTGTTTCAACGAGCCAGTTACACACACCTTTATTCCTAGAACTTGGAGGCAGAAAGAAGCAGGTAGATCTAGAGGCAGGCAGAGTTTCAGAACAGCCAGGCCTCCATGGAGAAATCCTGTCCAAAAAAACAAAACAAAAACAAAAAACAAAAATAAAACACCTAAAATAAAATAAAAATATAAAGCAGATGCCTGGACAACATAGAATGGAATAGGTTTTGATTTTCAGATCAGTTTTACTTTCACGACAATTGTTCTTTGTTGCTTATAGTAATTTTAATTTTACATCTAAATTGATGTGGAAATACATACAACATTTTAGTCTCTCTCTCCTGCTGAGCACACACAGCATTCACGGCTAGCAACAATTCTACTCTTCTTAAGGCCAAATAACATCCCTGTGTATGTGTGTGCACCCTTTATCTATTTATTGGCTGATAGACAGATGCTAGTTATTATGAATAATGTAACAGTGAACATGAGTGTGCAGACATCTCATAAGTGTCTCACTTTGGTGAATTCTTTTAATGTTAGCTAGCACTTGGGAAATAGAAATAAAATCAGAAAGGTTCAGGGCCAACCTGGAAACATGAAATCCTGTCTCGAACAAAACATTTTATATTTCAGTTCTTAACTGTTTGCAGTAATGCCTGGGCCGTTTGCATTTTTGGCAACAATACACAAGGCTTCCAGTTCCTTGACAGTCTTGCCAGCATTTGTTATTTTAAAGTCGATTTGGTGGTGGGGTAAAATGGTGTCCTACTGTGATTCTGACTTGTATTTCCCTCATAGTGATGCTGAGCATCTTTCACGGGCCTGTTGGCCATTTGTGCATCTCTTTTCTGAAGAGTTGCCTAAGGATATGTACTTAACCCTTAAATTTCCGTCCTTGTTTGCTTTTAGTTGCTGTGGTAAACACCAACCATAACCAAAGCTGCTTAACAGTTCATCAGTGAGGGAAGTAAGGGCAGGAATTGTGACAGAGACCAGGGAAGAACACTGCTTACTGGCTTGCTTTCTCTGGCTATCTCAGCTACCCTTCAGCCCATGTGAGTTGGACCCTCCTGTGTCAGTAAGCAACTAAGAAAGTGATTCACAGACACTGCCACTGGCCAGTCTGGGGGTCCTTTCCAGGTGTCTGTAGGTTTGTGTCAAGTTGACAGTTGAAGCCATGGTAACTGGGTTATTTTGTGTTAAGTTATAGATATTCCTTCTAGACACTAGCCTCTGCTTTTTTATATATTCTGTTTAGTATTAACCTCCTAGTTTGCAAATGTTTTGGCCCCTCTGTGTGCTGTCTTTTCACTGGGTAGGTTATTTTGCTGAGCAGAAGATTTTAAGCCTCAGATAGTCCTGTTTTTTTTGGTGTCAAAGCCAAGAAGTAATTTGGATCTGACTTAATGTAACTTTTTTCCTAGAAGCTTTGTTATTTTGGATTTTAAATTTAGATCTTTAATCCATTTGTGGTTGATTTTTGTATGTGGTATTGAAACAATCCAACTTCATTTTTTTTTTTTTCTTCAGTTTTCCTTGCTGGTACAGATTTTTAACCCCCAGGTCAGCCTTGTCAAAAGACCTCAGAATGCTGAAACTGTGTGCAGTGTTTGTACACAGTCTTAAGAAAGGCCCTGTTTTTGTCAGAGAGCTCATTGTATGAACTGTTACTATGCCTGACTGGGGCACATTGTGGTGATCATTGTAACAAACGGAGCAAGTTCATCTGCTCATGGAGTTAAGAACCCGGGAGGACTGGGATGGCACCAGTGTCATGGGCAGCACTTGGAGCCGTCTTGGCTCTTGGCTTTGTGGTTTTTCATAGACAAAGTTAGCAGATCAGTGTGGGATAGAACTCCATCAATATTTTGAAAGTTTACTAAAACCAAACTGGAACACCCATAACATTGGCATTAGTTGCTTGGAAAGATTTCTTTGGTGGGAATTATTTTAATTGTTTAATTTTTATAAAAGGAGACTTAAATAATGAAGTTTTAACAAATATCTGATCATTGACATATATTCTTGAATTACTATCAACAGTTATCCCTATGTTGATCACTTCTTACTGTACTTTAAATAAAAACTACAAGTGCAAACCACAAAGAATCTGGGGGAAAGTCTTCTATTGTAGGACAAAATTGAGTGTAGGCCCAAGCCAGGTTTTATTATGATGCCAGTGTTATTAACCTTTAACTTGACAGTCATGTATTGGTATTGACCTCTTTAAGCCAGTCCTGCAGCAAATCAGCCTGCCAGAACATGTTAGGAATACATTTATGCCCCACATCACTGAAATCTTGTCACCTGCATAAAAGGAAGTTTTCCTTCTTGAAAGCTGCTGCTTATGAAGTAAACCCTTAAGTAGGAATGTTGCATCTGCAACAAGATTGGCCAAGGACAATACACGTGTGTATACTTGTATGTTCATGCTTGTGTGCGTGTTTGTCATAATATAGAAGATGTGTTTGTGCTAGCTGAATTATAAGAAAAATACTTTGGTAAAGTGTAACTTTATAAGATTTTGATGCTTAAGTATGAATTTCTGCTAATACATTGATCCCACTTTTATGAATTCCTTGTTTTTCAACACGTCTCCAGCCTTTTTTTTTTTTTTTTTTTTTTTTTTTTTTTTTTTTTTTTTTTTTTTTTTGCAAGGGGGCAGGTGGCGTCCAGTTAGTTCCCTCTGTTTTCTTCTGCTTTGTACTGTGAGCTTCAGTTGAAGAATGCAATTTCATACTGACATCTGGAGTTGATGGTCCAG
This sequence comes from Phyllotis vaccarum, assembly GCA_033318265.1. Classification (NCBI taxonomy): domain Eukaryota; kingdom Metazoa; phylum Chordata; class Mammalia; order Rodentia; family Cricetidae; genus Phyllotis; species Phyllotis vaccarum. The sequence continues at coordinate 4,389,795 of JARWLC010000003.1, forward strand.
AGAGGTTTATTTGTCGTCACCAAAGCTTGTCAGGTTTTAAATTGAGGAGAGTGAAATGTAAACACTGAGGGGATAGCATGTCTGTAGGACTAAGTGACAGAACATAACACCTGAGCATATCTTAGGGTTTACCATGTAGTTAGTGGGAGTTTTTGTGGCCCTAAGGAAAGAGTGTTTTAGCTGGTCCTAAAACTGTTAGGACTATTGGACTATTGTAATAACAATCCTGTGTCAGGTTGTTTTGTTAAACCTCCCCTACCCGTGCTATTATCTGCTTGCTGGATGTGTTGACTTTGCAGAATTCTGTGTGCCAGTGAAGTGGCTTGATCTCTAGAATCTAACTTTGATTCTTGATGAAGATGGTGGCTGTTGTGATGATGCCTCGCACAGCACCTTGTTGACTAAGGAAGTTAGTATATGTATAGAGTTGCATTACACTTGAATTTATATGTTTAGGTCTTTATTACCCACCCCCCAACCCTTGTTTTTTGAGACAGAGTTTTTCTGTGTAGCCCTGGCTGTTCTCAAACTCAGAGCTCTAACTGCCTCTGCCTCCCAAGTGCTGGGATTAAAAGTGTGAACTGCCACCTCCTGCCAGTCTTTAATACTTTTTAACAACAACAAAAAATGTTTTTAGAAAGGTAAATATTATTTTATGTGCTATTAACAGGAAATTGCATTTGCAAAGGAAAAACTTTTGTATTAGATTCCTACATAAATTTAATAATCTATGTGGTGTCTAGTGAATGCTAACCAAAGGGATACAGATGCCCAGTTCTTGGCACCATGTTACTTTCTCAGGAAGGAGAGAAGGAAACTTTTAAGCTGCCTGTGATTAACTCAAAGTTTGTTCATGGAAAGTAAGCTCTCTACCTACCATTGAGCTATATTGCCGGATGTCTTTTGATTTCTCTCTCTCCCTTTCTTTCTTTCTTTCTTTCTTTCTTTCTTTCTTTCTTTCTTTCTTTCTTTCTTTCTTTCTTTCTTTCTTTCTTTCTTTCTTCCTTCCTTCCTTCCTTCCTTCCTTCCTTCCTTCCTTCCTTCCTTCCTTTCTCTCTCTCTCCCTCTCTCTTTCCCTCCCTCCCTCCCTCTCTTTCTGTCTCTCTTTCTCTCTTTCTTTCTCTCTCTTTCTTTCTTTCTCTCTCTTTCTCTCTTTCTCTCTCTTTCTTTCTTTCTTTCTCTCTCTCCTTCTTTCTTTCTCTTTTTCTTTCTCTCTCTCTCTTTCTTTCTTTCTCTCTCTCTTTCTTTCTCTCTTTCTCTCTCTCTCTTTCTTTCTCTTTCTTTCTCTCTTTCTCTTTCTTTCTTTCTCTCTTTCTTTCCCTCTTTCTTTCTTTCTTTCTTTCTCTCTCTCTTTCTCTCTTTCTCTCTTTTTCTTTCTCTCTTTCTTTCTCTCTCTCTTTCTCTCTCTCTTTCTCTCTCTCTTTCTTTCTTTCTTTCTTTCTCTCTTCTTTCTTTCTCTCTCTCTCCTTCCTTCTTCCTTCCTTTCTTTCTTTCTTTCTTTCTTTCTTTCTTTCTTTCTTTCTTTCTTTCTTTCTTTCTCTCTCTCTCTCTCTTTCTCTTTCTCTCTCTCTTTCTCTCTCTTTCTCTCTCTCTCTTTCTCTCTCTCTTTCTTCTCTCTTTCTCTCTCTCTTTCTCTCTTCTTTCTCTTTCTCTCTTTCTTTCTTTCTTTCTTTCTCTCTTTCTTTCTTTCTCTCTCTCTCTTTCTTCTCTTCTTTCTTTCTTTCTTTCTCTTTCTTTCTTTCTTTCTTCTCTCTCTCTCTCCCTCCTTCCTTCCTTCCTTCCTTCCTTCCTTCCTTCCTTCCTTCCTTCCTTCCTTCCTTCCTTCCTTCCTTCCTTCCTTCCTTCCTTTCTTTCTTTCTTTCTTTCTTTCTTTCTTTCTTTCTTTCTTTCTTCTTGTTTGTTTGTTTGTTTTGCGAAACAGTATTTTACACTGTAGACCAGGCTGGCCTCAAATGAACGGCAGTTTTTGTATTTTAGGCTCTCTAGTGCTGTAATTACAGGTGTGGGCTTTGCTTGTTAAGCCTATTGTGGGTTATAGTTGAGACTGTTGTTTAATAGCTTTATATCAATGAAACATTCTTTTTGCAACATGGAATTGTGGCCCATAAATCTCCTATATATTTACATACACTAACTATAAGTCTCTGACCATTCCGTAGACGTAGCCTTTCTTTCACATGTGGGATTTTCATATTGCTAGATAGCCATGAAAATTCTCCGACCTTCAAGGAATAAACATAAAGGGAAAATTAAAGCATAGAGTGGTTCCCAGATCTCTCCCCCTCTAGATACTGAGCGTTCTTGTCTAACACAAAGCAGTTGTGAATGAAACAAACTGTATAATGATAGTCATTTAGGACTGTGACCAAAACCCCTTAGCCTAATATTTGAGAAGACAAAGGCCACTGGAGTTAAATAAATACAGTGAGTTGAAGGTAGGGTTCAAAGCAGCAACCTGGCTATGAACACCTTCATCGATACACCTGGACATTGTTTTCTCATTGATTATGGGACAGTAAAGGAATCTGCTCTAGCTTTCACACAGATTAAATGAGAGACAGTATAAAAGTGTACATAAATGGAGGGCCACAGTAGATGTTTCAGGGTCGTTAAAGATTACCTTTACTGGCCTTGAAGGAAGAAATAGGGTAGTGCTGTGGGACATTGCTCTTGTTCACTGTAAAGATTTTTCACTTGTATTGGTTTACTAAGATGCTGATTGGCCAGTAGACGCAGAGCGACCAGACTAGGAGAATTCTAGGGAAGAGGAAAGGAGAGCAGAGACAACCGCCAGAAGCAGAGGACGGAGGATGAGAATGTTGCAAAGGTACTTGGCTAGACATAAATAAAATTATGGGATAATTTAAGCGTAAGAGCTAGTCAGTGATATGTCTGAACTACTTGCTCAGCAGTTACTATAATATTAAGCCACCAAGTCAGGTTTTTGGAAAGTGGCTGCTGGGTATTTGAGAGTTTCTGGCTGGACAGAAAAGCTCTCAACGATAGGGCAGCCCGGTTAGACTTTACGTTTGTTCTTGTTAGTTTGTCTGCTTTTGAGACAGAGTTTCTATTTCACAGAGCTCAGCTGTGGTCTCGCTGTGTAGCTCAGGATGGTTTCCTGATTATGATCCTCTTGATTCTGCCTTCTGAGTTCTGGGGATACAGGCAAGTGCCACCAGGCTCAGTGATTAAAAAAATAATAAGTTTTGGATTAGAAAGTGCTATTCTGTTAAGTGTATGATAGCCAATGAACGACTGAGCTAGCAACAGATGAAAAGTGGAAACACAGAGAGATTGTCATTAGGATAAAGTGAGCTGTGAATTATCCTGGTCTGAATTCTCACTGCTGCCTTTGAGTTTCTGCAGTATTGTTCCTCGCCATGTAAGTCAGTTTCAGCACATTTAAAGTGCAGCATCTTATTTATCACAACAACATGCCGCTGCACTAATGATTTTATTTTTTATTTCAAGTGCTTAAGATTTTTAGTTTATCAGATTAGGTTAAAATTGTTGTTTTATGTGCCCCTATCCCAAGGACACTGTGATGTTAGTAAGTTTTGGGACAGATGGGCTTGAAACAGCTTCCTGAATTCTACAGAAAGGAGACTTCTCTTACTGAAGACAGTTTTCAAAGCATCATTCTAAGTAAATAATTAAATCCACACCCAGCTGAGAGGGAAAATACCTATTTTATATTTTTAGATTTCTTCTGGAAGAATAATAGAGTGTGTGTGTACAATCTGGACTCATGCACTAATTTGGAATTTATCTTTTATAACAGAAGACACAGGAATGGAGTATCCCTCTGAGTATTGTGCTCCTTCAGAATTAATTTTTACAGGGCTGAGAAGTAGCTTGGTTTGTGAAACACCCCTAGTGTAAGCATGGGGACCAGAATTTAACCCCTGACACCCCATCTAAAAGCCAGAAATGTTGGTGTGCACTCGTATTTGAAAGACAAAAGAAATAAAAGGAACTGGAAACCTGCTTGTTTCCCCTCCCCCTATCCAAAAATCAAAACACACCCTAGCGCCAGCGAAGCAGAGATAGTGGTCTCCAGGGCTCCCTGCCAACAAGGCTAACTTAATCAGTGAGAGACCCTGTCCCAGAAAATGAGAGGATTGGTTTCTGGGGTTGACTCTGCCCACCACAGACAGGAGCACCTACCTTCCTGCACCCCACCTCCACAGAGTACCACATCTTTGATGTAGGTTAACAGGTGCTACTGAGGAGCACAGCCCCAGGCTTGCTCTTTCTCTGCACTAAGCCACAGTTTAGAAGAGCAGCTGTGGGGATTTTTGTTTATGTTTTGGTCTGTCTTAGGTTATTTGTTTATTTGGTTAGGTGTCTCTGTATAGCCCAGAGTGGCTTCAGTTCACAATCCTCCTGCCTCTTCAGGGCTGAGACTGCCCAACTCCATAACTATAATTTGTTTTTTAGTGTGTTTTAATATGACATTTGCACATGATTCAAAAGCCACAGAATGCTCTCTTTTATGTTTCTACTCACCCAGTTACCCTCTTAGAGGCAAAGAAAAATGATATGGGGTTTTGGGGTTTTTTTTAAGGATCCTTCCTAGAAATCATGCATAATTTCATCTGTCATTGACCAAAATTAAGTCACACCAGCATCGTAGCTGTGAGAGAAGGGAAATCCGGTCGTTTAGTTGGATGTATTGTTGCCTTGACAAAGCTTACAGTTCTATTTCTGATGAAAGGGAGAATATATTATCAGCAAGCAGAAGTTTGTGGAAGACCTACCAATCTGTACTCAGAGCACAGTATGAAAGTATGTTTAAGCAGGATGGTGGCGGCATCCTTTAATCCCAGCACTTGGGAGGGGGGAAGTAGAGGCAGGTGGGTGTCTGAGTTTGAGGCCAGCCTGGTCTACAGAGAGAGTTCCAGGATAACAAGGGCAGCTACACAGAGAAACCCTGTCTTAAAAAAAAAAAAAAGAAAAGAAAACAAAAAAACGATGATTTCTTTTGGTTACTGTACATAAAGCCATAGGACTACTAATGATTTTAAATGACAGTGGATGTGAGCAGAATAATTTTTATAAAGATTTTGGTGAATCTCTTACAATCAAGTAGACAAATGTGAACATTCCTACCTCAATTCTAACATGTCTAGAGTTTATAGTTAGGATTTTATTTGGTAAATTCAAACCTTTGTATGTGTTGCCTAGTGAGAATTAACTGAGTCAGAGGTGAGTTGGGATACTGAGGCAGCAACAGGTGGGATTGGAATCAGAAAGGTATATTTGAGTCTTTGTTCCTTGTGTATTTTATTCTCTAGCCTCAATTTCAGGGACATTGGAAATAATCATTGTGTAAGGTCAAGTCGGCATGCATATCTGGAGAGTGACTGTTGTCTAGTGTGTATGTATATACATGGGAAGGAGATATAGCCAGAAGTAGATTTGGCATCTAATGGTAGATAGAAGTTTAAATTTTATTTCTGTTTGTTTGTTTGGTTTTGTTTGTTTGTTTTTGTTTTTTGTTTTTCTAAGACAGTTTCTAAATGGCCCTGTTTTGTCCTAGGACTCACTATGTAGACCAGATGGCCTGGTGCTCACAGAGATTGGCATGTGCCACTGTCAACCTGGCATGCTCTCTCTCTCCTCCTTCTCTCCCTCCCCCCTCCCCCCTTTCTCTCTGCTATGGAGTTGATTTTGGGGCCTGGGTAATTTTAGTTTCTTGAGTAGCTGCATCTGTGTTGTAGGGTGTTACCCTGGTGTCCTTTTCCTTTTTTTGGTAGATAGATATCACTGTTTTCCCTAGGCAGTGGTCTGTACCTAATCAAGAAGCATGTGATATTGGAGTGTTTCTCTGGTAGATATTAGTAGTCATTGATGATAAAGCCATTTCATGGTTTTTTTTTATTAGCTAAGATATGTGCATAAGGTGAAACAACTTCATAGTCTATTTGATTAGTCATTGACAGGTATAGTTTGCTTAAAAGGTAAAATAAGTACATTTTTAATCACTATTTTCTATTCCATAAACAAGGGTGGGTGGGATGACACATGCCTTCAACATTTTTTTAAAATTATATTTTGCATATGGGTGTTTTGCCTGCATACATACATGTCTGTGCACCACACACATGCCTGGTGCCCTTGGAGGATAGGTGAGGGTGTCAGATCCCCTGGAACTAGAGTTACAAATGGTGGTGAGCCGCCATGCAGTGCTGGAAATTAAATATGGGTCTTTTGGAAGATCAGCCAGACTCTTAACCACTGAGCCATCTTTTTAATCCCCACTACCTATTTTTAAAATGAGAGCCCATAAAATGAATCAGTGGGTAAAGATGCTTCTTGACAGGCCTGATGACCTAATTTGATTCTGGGGACCTCTATGATAGGTTGTTCTTTGATTTCTGCGTATATTCCTTGACCACAAGTGTAAACACACACACACACACACACACACACACACACACACACACACACACACACAGAGTAATTAAGTTTTAAAAGAACTGGTTCACTAGCATTCTCCAATAGTGAGCCATTGATGTTAATTACTACCATGAACTGAATCATCGGATACTTTTCTTGCATTGGAATTGTCATGATAATAATAATGTACCTGTTCTTCTTGGCCCCTGGGCTCATGAGTCCTTTTGACACAAACCTGATAATCTAGAAGAGAAGCTGTGACAGAACTAGACTGAGATAAGGTGATATCAGGAATTTATTAGTGTTTTGAGTTCAGGGTAATTGTTAAGATCACTCGTGCCTCCTTTTCATTGTGTTGAGAGCACTGGTATTTAGGCTCTAGAAATGATAAAATTGCACATGAGTTCTCAGTCTTCTTGCTCTTGACAACACTCCTGAGCACAGCAGCATCCGTGTCATTTACGTAGCCTTATTATCGTGTGCTTACTATAGAGCAGACAGTACACAGTGAACTGTGCGGTTTGGTCAATTTGATACACACACAAAACCATCCTCTCAAGTAATCTCCCTGTGCTACAAGTCTCACCTCCATTTCTAAGCCTTTTTCCATACATGTTAGTTTGTGCATTTCAGAATTTTATATAAATGGGATTGTATAAAATGAACTCTTATTATCCCATTTTTGAACTTCATTTTAGATTCAACTGTGGTGTTGCCAAAATCAATAGTCATTCTTTTATTGCTCAGTAGTAATCTCATAGGACTGTACCATATTTCTTTTATTTATTCACCTGTCAATAGACATTTGGGTCATCTCTAGTTTGAGGATCTTACAATAAAGTGGCTGTGGACATTCATTTCATGTAGGAGAGGAATAATTGAAAAATACAGTGAGCACTTCTTAACCGGACTCACTTTCTTATGTGTACTTCCTCTTTTGGGTACTTAAGTTTAAGATCTTGTTACTTTTAGACATTTTAATGCCTGTCTGGCTCCAGGTTTTTACTGTAATACTCAGCTTAGTGGGCTGAGGGGAGGAAAGTTTAAAATCAAAAGATTTCGTGGAGACAGGCCTGGTGAGAAGTGGCTGTGGTTGGTTTCTCTATTTCCCTTGATATTTCAACTTTACCCCAATATCTGGCTCCGGGTTTTTATTATAATACAAAATAGAATTTGTGCAGTATACCTGTGTTAGTGGTATGATTTTATTATTACTATTTGGCTAGGTGTTTTTATGTTTTACATAAATACCTCTTTGAGTCTTTCCTGAAAGAGAGGTGGTATGTGTGTGTTAATAGAACTTAAAGAATTTCTTAAACTTGCAAATCAATTATATGATTTGAAACAGGTTCTCCTGGTTTTTGTTTTTAGACTGTGCAGTTCAGGCTGTGTAGTCCAGGCTCACCTCAAACTCACTGCATCTTACCGCCCTGCTTCCCGTCTGTGGCATCCATCAGTTGTGTGCCATCATGTGCAGCTGTGGGCTTCTCTCTTTTGCTTTCTCTTAACTGTATTCTTTGAGCTAAAATTTTATGACTAACAACTTATCAAAAATGCTTGTAGATTGTGAGTGGTTTATGGCTCCATTTTATCCTCCTTGTTAGCTTTTAGCTGTTAACTCTTTGTTGTGTAATTTCATTGATTGAGGGTTTATAATATACATTTTTAAAAAGACTTAGTTACTTTTATTCATGTGTAAGTATATACCTACATAACTATGTGTACCATGATTCCCTGGACCTGGAGTTATGTACCTAACTAACTGGTCATGTGGGTGCTAGGAACTGTCCAAGGGTAGTGAACACTTCCAACCATGAGCCATCTCTCCAGCCCCTGCACTTTTACTTGCGATAACACTGCTTTATGTATAGAACAAAACTTTACCATCATCCACCTGGTCCTGCTGGCACCGCTGTGCCATATAGTTTATTCCATTTGTTTTAAGCTCCACACTATTTTAGCCCTCCTTCCCTCCGCCTTCCTCCCTCCTTCCCTCCTCCCTCCCTCTCTCCCCTTTCCTCCCTTTAAGGGGGAAAGTGTTTATATTCAGCTATATATTGTTAATATTTCCCATTAAAAAACACTTGTCACCAGTGCTTTTCATTCCTTTGTGAAGATCCTGGTATTATTCTTTCGACTCATATATACATTGAGAATATTTAATAATAAAGTGTATCAAAAACCAAGTGTAACATATAGGTAACATTGATAGCATGTGATATCTTAATAAAATGTATCTGATACACTGTGACAAACATTTTATGTGGACAGTGGCCTGTGACAATTTCTATGTTTGCAAATGTGTCTAAAGCATAAATTTCCCTTAGTGATGTATGTCATTGAGTTTAGAAAAGGGTTACATGACCTGCTTTATTTTATTAGATATAAAATAACTCCTCCCATATAAATTTTATTCAGTAGTTACATTTCAGTAAACTACCAAATAAAAATTATTACTATCCCTCTGAAACTATTTTCTTAAAAAATAGATATGTGAACTTTGATGGTACAACAGTTCACTCCACTTATCCTCCAGTGATGCGTTCCAAGACCCTACAATAGATAAAGGTGCTTTTCCCTTATGTTCTGTAGTGTTGCCTCATAGTCCTACAGTTTATCTGTCCCTCCAAGTTCTGTGCCTAGATGTCTCCTTTCCATCACTATTTTGTGTTCTGGGAACATTACTAGGCAGAATAAGGGTTACTTGAACAACTCTGTGATGTCTTGATAGCCCAAATGGGTAAAATCAACAAGGAGGCAGGTAATACGCACACGCACGCATGCACACACGCACGCACGCAGATAAAGATATCCATACTGTGGAAATGCTGACTGAAGGATAATTCATGTCTTAGGGAGAGGTGGAATGGGAAACCTTAGTTTGCATCATTCTGCTCATTCACTATTCATTTAAAATATAACTAGTTTAATTCTAGAACTTATACTTTTTTTTTTTTTCAGACTGTAGTTCACTGTGGTTAGGTGGAACTTTGGAAAGCATCCTACAGTCAAGGGAGTTCTACTATACTCTGTAACATGGGGCTCTGGTAAAAAGCTGTCTGCACAGGGGGCCATTCTGTGTGCTGTTAAGAGACCCTCATTAATTTTACTTGAAGTATCCCAAAAGACACATTGCAGGTTTTGTAGCATTTAATTCCAGTAAAACATCACACTGGCAGCATCCCTCTTTTTATTGTCTTCCTTCTTACTAACACACTTGTTATGTGCCCCCCCCCAAATAACAAGCTTTTATCATGCTGTCATCTGATTTTTTTTTCTTTTGACAACCAGCTTTCACCTGTATTCTGAATTCTATTTTATCATGTTTTTGAAATATTGCCAGGTAGGTGCCCCTTGTTGAACCAGAAAGACCAGAAATCATTAGAGCTGACAATATACAGGTTTTTCTTACATGTGCTGCCAAAGTGCATGACCTTTTTGGATTGCTCCTATGTGGCACTTGCAGCCTTTTCTTTCCATTTCTAAAGAGAGGGAGGGAGTAAGTATCCCTGGCAGCACTAACTTGTCTTTGGCCTTCTTCTTCCTTCCCTGCTGCTGTAAGATTGCTATGGTGTTCACAGGACAAGGGAAATGGAGATAAGTGAGGTATGAGACAGTAACAGTCACTTTTCCTCCTAAAAAGAATTTAGATCATTGAAATACATTATTTAAAACATTAGCGGTTTTGATGCTACACGTTTGATGGTGTACACCTTATCTATTTATTATTTATTTTCCTCTAGTGCTAGGAGGAACTGAACCATTCATTGGTCATGCCCACAAATGCTCACAACTAATGCATAAGCCAGTACTTTTTGTTTTTATTTGTGGGGTTTTTGTTTGTTTGTTTTGGTGGGTTATGTGATCGTGGGTCTTTGTAGCTCTGGCTGGCCTTGGACTACATCTTGCAAGTGCTGGACTGTAGGCATGCACCCCAGGATTGTTTTGTCCCCCTCCCCAATTTTATTATGGGTGATCTTCCTATGTTAGCTTCCCATGTGCTGAGTTTATAGGTGCATGCTACCATCAGGCTGAGATTCTTCTTTTCAGCAGTACTAGAGCTTGAGCCTTGAGCTTCATATTTCCTAGACAGATTCCCTACAACTGAGCTATATCCCTATACCATCTCAGCCCTTTGCTTCTTGTTTTTGTTTTTAAACATGGGTTCTAATGTGTCTACCAGGCTGGCACATTGAACTCACTATATAATTCTGGTTCACTTTGAACTCGTGATATTTGTGCCTTTTAAAAATAGTTCTGGTATAGGCATGTATTACTACCCACATTTCTTTAAATAAAAATGGATTTAGATGGAAAAGACAAGCAGCACAAAAACAAAATAAACAAAGCACATACATATAAATCTAGAACAATAACTTAATATTTGGGTAGTTTTCCCATTTTGGTTTGCTTTTCTTTTAGTAAACCCTGTGCTGGGAATTTCTTTTTTCCCACTAAAAACATAAGTATTGGGGACTGGAGAGATGGCTTATCATTATGCTTTTGTAGAGGACTTTATGTTCAGTTCCCAGCACCTACATCAGGCAGCTCATAATCACCTATAACTCCAGCTCCTTTAGTACCTGACACTTCTGATATCCATGTATATACCCACACACAGACAAGCACACATTTACATACTTTTTTAAAAATTTAAAAACCTTAAGACAGTGTTGTAAGAATTTTTAGTAGGCTATCCCACTCAAATTTCATCAACTGTGTATAAAATTTCTGTTTTCAAATTAGGTTTAGGTTATTAAAGCTGCCCTTTCAATAAATACTATTACGTAATGAATGGTTAGGAGATAATAGTAAAATAAAGTGCACTGTGTATCCTTCCCTCTTGTAGAAGCAAGAATCTAAATGGCTTAATTTTTGGTTGTCTTCTTAAAGGTTTTGCTAAACTAGATTCAGAAAAATATTCTCCCCTAACAGATAGCTAAACAGTAAGGAAGTTGGAGAGGCTGTATCTCGGTAACAACTTGATACAGTGGGCCTCTTGAGGGTAGTTCACTCTGGGGTGTGTGTACCCCTTCTTAGTTTTTCTTCCAGGTAGGGTCTTAGGCCCACTTTGTTACCTCTGCTGGCTTCTAATTTGTGGTCTTCTGTTTCAACCTCCAAAATGCTGGAATTTGAAGTATGCAGCAGATGTCTGTGTGACATTTAATGAAACCAAAACTGCATGCTTCCAAAGCATGGATGTCTCCAGTAATGCTCCTCCATGTCCCCGTCACTAGTCCTTAACTGACTCCACAGCCTCCCACGAGGATCACAGTTTATAATAAAAAGAGGACTCCTGGAAATGGCGCTGTGGTCAAGGGCCTGTGAAGGGGAGGCCATGTCACTGCTGCTTATAGGACTTCACATTAGAGAGAGAAGCTGACCTGTAGTACAAAGGACACTAACTGGAGACAGCAGACTGAACCCCAGTCAGCCATATTGTCTGTGACCCAGGACAAGTTTGTTAACTTCTTTGTGAATCAGTTTTCTAGTTTGAAAATGAAGGTAACAATCTTTGCCATGAAAACTGCACATCAAAGGCCCTCACTTTTCATCTGTTTCATTTGTTCAGCAAAGCTATTAGTGTTGTACTGGACATTTTAATGGTTTCTGCTATTGTTAATAATTGATGGATGCTATATCAAGCCTTATTCTGCTGTCAGACTGCCTAAATCAGCTATGGTCTGTATTGTAACATGCTAGCATTTGAGTTGAACATCTTTAAAAAGAGGATGACAGGAACAGTTGAAAACAGAGACTCCTGCTTACTAGTGCATGATTGATTGGCAGAATTTGCAATGATAATTATATTTTTGTTAAGTGATCCTTAATATCTTTTGAATATATAAAAGGCCTTGCTGTAGGCTGAGGAGTGGTGCAATGGTTAAGAGACCTTCCTGTGAAGTCCTGAGTTCAAATGCTAGCACCCATGTAAAAGGCTGGCATGGCTGCACATGTCTGTGACCTAAAAAGTTGATAGGCAGAAAGATACTGGTCCAGGAGCTTCTTGGAGTTTGGGTTGGGGATGGTGATGCAGAGAGAGAAGAGAGGTTGGGGGGTGGGGGGAAGCTACCACACCCCCAAGTAGAGATTAAAATAAAATGACTTATTTATGTGAGGTAAACTTAAGGTTTCTGAAAGGTTTTTTTTTTTTTTTGAACTTTATGTCATTCCTTAGGTTTTTGAGCAATAAAACCAATTAGTTTGTGAGTGTGATTATTTTCTTTGTAGAAACCTAAAAGCAAGAATTTGTTTCATTGTTTGCCATCTGAAGGCAGGGGAATGAAGGCAAGAAAGTGCATTTTTTGTGCAGGTGAAAGTAAGGGTGAGTGTAAAAGCTGGGTCCTTGGATTATAAAAGATTATTAAATCTCTTAATTCATAGAATCAGACTTCAGGTGGATATAAGTAGCCCTAGATGCATTGAAATGCAAACACTTGAATTACTAAGATTCTTGTTGACTTTATCTGCACATTGTGCTGTTTTTCTTGAGTTGTTGTCTCCATGTACCAAGAAACACACACTTCACCTGCATCCTCGCAACTCCACCCAAGGTAGAGCAGGTCTTCCCACTGACTCCTGTTCATCGTTCTGTCTTGGGGGGTTGTGGAGAATGTGGGGCGGGGCGTTTGCGGCAGATACATGGGAAGATACTGAGAAGAGAAGCACTAGGCTCCCCAAGTGGAAATTGATAGGAAAAGACTGTCTTGGTAGAACAGGACTCGGATCCCACCCAGTTATCTGTGCGCATGCTTCACAGGCGCTTCCGGTTTTAGGCCTATGGTACTTCCTTGTACTGCTTCGCTCGCTGGGAAGAAGTCACTTCACATAGTGGTGTGGACCCTGGGGAGGAGTTTGCTGAAAATCCCACACGGCAGTATTGTCAGCTTCATTCCGTTCATAATTTGAGATTAACAGCTTTGTCAGTTGGAATTGTGTTACTTTCTCCCCTTTTTCTTTTTAATTTTTATTTCGTACATTATTGTAACAGAAATTTAGATCTCAGGGGTAAAGATGATACATCTCTAGCTTCTGCTTATTGAGGCAAGGATCTCAATTTTGCAGTGTGGCTGTATACTGCTATTGTCAAGGCCTATATTATGAAGCAAGGTACAGGGCTGGAGAGATTAAAAGCTATCCATAATTCCAGTTGTAGGGGATCTAATTCCCTCTTCTGGCCTCTGGGCACCAGGCATGTACATGTTACGTGGATATACGGGCAGGCAAAACACCCATATGCATAAAATTATATGTGTGTGTAATATTGTAATATATATTACAATCACTTTTATTTTTTCAAGATAAAATCTCAGTATGTTGCTCTGGCTATCTGAAACTATGTTGGCCTTGAACTCACAGCAGTATGCCTGCATCTGCCTCCTGAGTGCTGGGATTAAAGGAACATGCACAACACTTGCCTAAAATATTTGAAGCACCCCTCGAGTAGAACCTACTTCTTGATGAAGATTAAATATCTATATAGTTGAAATGAACAATCTATTAGCTCACCCCGTGTGTCGTGCCCAGAGTGGGTCTGACATAGTTTGTTTTATGTGATGGTGGTATAGGATCTCACCAAGTAGCCCAGAATGGCCTGGAGTTCAGAAGTCCACCTGCCTCTGCCTCCTGAATAACGGGATTAAAGGTGTGCACCTCCACACTGGGCTCTGGCATAGCTTTTAATGTGTCTGCTTTTACAAAGAAAAATCTGCATAAATCTTTAAAGTTGCTGTTTAGCATTACATCAACAGTATGGCCAGATGGCATTGAAACAGTCACTTTAAGTATTCTAGGATTTTCCAAAATAGCTGGCAGAAATAGAAAAGCTGCCTTTCTCCCTAAATGTATTCCTCTCCTTTTATCTTGGTTGTGCATTTTAACTCTTGCACTTAGATTAAAATCAGAAAGCCAGACTGGAGAATATTTTTTTGAGGATTAAGTTAGGTTTTATTTTACTTTAAAATCACAATTATTCAGTTCTAGTAATTACACAGACTAATGGGCTTCACTGTGACATTTCCATATGCACGTTTGTTTGGGCCATATTTATTCTCTATACCATCCTTTCTCTTCCTCCATGCATCCTCCCCTTCCTCAGAATGGAGAATTCATCAATTCCAAAATGCCCTCTGCTTTATTAAATAACGACACTCCAGAAAGTATCAGTACAGGTATAGGCCAATGATATACTTAGTTTGAAAAAGTTCATTGAGTGGTAACATTTCAGACAAATCTGGTTAAAATAGCAAGTAGATGTCAGTGAAATAGGTACTAATTTTTTAAAGAGAATTTTTGGAAGTGCCTACATCCTTGTTCCTAGTGTATAATGTTTTGGTCACCATGATTAAGGCAAGAACACAGAAGGGATCATACCTTGTAGGACTATGTATTTGTTTATTTATTTTTGGTTTTTGTTTGTTTTTAAGGAAAAGTTTTTAAGTATTTTTCTTAATTCTTCAGTATTGTCTCAGATTTCTGGAGCTTAGAAGTTGTTATAATCAGAGGAGTACTGAAGGAGGTGAAATGTTGACTGTATTTGGATTAAGAAAGGTACAAGAGCCTTAATATTGGGAACCATCAAAGGAGAAACTTTTAACTAGTCCTTGATAAATCTGTCAGTAGTTCATGAGTGGGTACTGGAGAGATAGCTCAGTGGTTAAGAGCATGGGCTACTCTTAAAGAGAGGACCACCTGGCAGTTTAAAACTTTCTATAACTTTAGTTCCAGGGGATCTTACACTCTTTCCTGGCCTCTACAGATACTGCATACTTATGGTTCATAGACATACTTACAGACAAGACACC